>OZ035832.1:4055981-5255981 GCA_964034765.1 Knipowitschia caucasica
TGATATACTGAGCACTCCATTGCAAATGACCTATTGTTATTGGTCACATCATAAACACCATCTGGATGCCTGTGCCTTTTGACTTGGTGCATCGTTGACCAAACCTCTCCCAGTGCCTGCATCTGGACAGTAGATCAAGTTTAAGCTCTTATACCTTGAGGCTGTTCCCATCTCTCCTATCCCTATCACTTCTACACTTTATGGTTTTAGGAAGCCAAGTTGGCATGCATGTGTTTGTGTGTAGATCCATTTACCCTCCCAGAGGAGGAAGACTAGAATAAGAAGGAGGAGTAGAAAGCGAAGAGGCTCTTAGTCTGTCCGTCAGGCTATTTCTGACTGCAGCCATTTCTCTGATTAGATTATAGAGAAACAGAACCTGGCCCACCATCGCATCGCCCTAGCCTGCATCTACTCTTTCGTTTTCAACTACACTCTCTCACTTTCCCCTCTACACTGCAGCTCGTAACTTTGCCCCATTTGTCTCCAGAAGATTCGTGTATTCCGTACGGTCATGATCCCTGTGTCTTTGGATGGCTGCTCTCTCCTCGGTGGATCTTAGTGCGTGCAGCCAGTGCAGTGCAGGTGGAGGTGGTGAATGATGAACGACTACCCAGTCTCCCCCATTATCATATCTGTCCTGCTCTTAACGGGGCATTTTCATCCGTGTCCCTCCACACCGCTCTCATCTCTCGCTGCCTGTGGCGCTCCCTCTGGATCAACAATCGATGCACCTCCATTACCGAGGTCTCCCGCTCTGCTCCGCAGGAGACAGAGCCGGACTCTGCTTCACACGTACAACACTCACTGGTGGCGCACTTTCAAAAGGGACCTCTGGTTAGTTTGGTTTACCCGTGGATGGGGATACGCAGGTGCGTGCATTACGCACGCATGACGTGCCCCTCGTGGCAGGCCTTCACTCAGATAATTAGCATAAAAGACGAATAAAGGAGCCTCCAAAAACACACAGTCTGTCCGCCATTCTTTAAGGGAACAAATCCATTTCGCCTAATTCGAACCTTGCTCAGGGACAGCTCGCGTGGCAGATTGCAGCCTAATTAGTTTAGAGGAAATTTAATTGAATTAAGTTTCCACAGCTCCGCGCGCCCCGCCGCTGGGCTGCTTTCAGAGCGCGGGGCCAGAGCTGCAGATCTAATTATCCATGTTTGGAGAAGCTCCCGTACGCACGGCCATAGCGCTCCAGCTGTGCTGTGCTCTAACCGTGTGCACCACCACATATTTATTTATATATAAATATATAATATATATATATATATATATATATATATAATTATTATATTATATATATTATAATATATAACGTATATATATATATACGTTATATATATATATATATATATAATATAATAATTATATATATATATATATATATATATATATATATGTCTTATATATAAGACATTTATTTGAAATACTGCACATGACATACTTTAACAATACAATATAACCAGTCTACCAACGAAAGCGTAAAAAGTAATTGATCGGTCTCAAAATAATATTCTTTTATTTTCAATATTACTTGAAGCCTGTAGGAATGAGCCAACTCTCTTCTTAACCCTGCGCAGGCCTGATTTTTTTTTTTTAATCAAATGGTTATCATGCATTATCAAAAGCTCGACCAATAGCACCTCAGACCAATTGTTTAAATTCTTACTCGTGTTTCATCACCCTCTACACTTGTGTGTACTCTCATAGGCGGAGGTGCAGCGTCAGAGTGTATTTCAGTAATTGGAGAGTGAAATGTTGGGACAGGCGCACGCCGGAGGAGCAGGCCCGGGGCCCACCCCCACTGGCTGATCTCTCATCCATCATCAGCAAAATCAAATGCGCTGCGGCTCTGGCTCAAACCGGCGCTGTGCTTTACGGTGGCGTCAACCTTATTTCAATCACGAGACCTGCTTTTTTTCTCCAATTACTGGACTTCGGGCTCACACGCTCCGTGCACGGTGACGCAACACGTACAGGGGCCACACTGCACCATGAGTCTCACCACCATTGCACCATGCACTCAACCAAACAAACCCCACAGACTGAAGAGCTGCTGTCGGCTTGTTCTAGAGCCAAAACAGTTATATGTCCCATACCAAACAGCCACAGCCGAAGATCAGCATCATCCCAATATGTGTATGTCTAAAATAAAGGATCATCGTTGATGGCTTTGACTCGTTGGACCAGAATGTTGACTTTATAATGTCACAGTATCTGTGAAACACAACTTTGGTCTAAACTTTGATTTATTTTTCACATGCCACACTCTGCGAATTGGTCCTTCAGAGTTCAGATCAATAGCAGCATGCTGTTTCGCCTGCGACACATGGAAACAGGACAAGATTTGTGCGCAACGTGATGGATGGTGCAGACGCGCGCTCTGACTGACAGCTTCACTTGGTCAGACCACCACCGCGTGTTTCACAGCCTCATTCGGCCTGGGCCTCCCGCGAGGCTGTTCTTTCAGTGAGTCTGCTGGGTCATCTTTTACTCATTCCTTATGTCCTGTCTAGATCCATACACTTCTCCATCTCTCCATCAAATCCATCCCTCCATGGCTCCATCCATCAGAGAAGTGCAGCCTGAGCTCCCCATCCCCGCAGCGGAGCGGGACCTCCAGAGACAGCAGCCAGGCGAACCTGAGCAATTCAATTATGATTTTTACAGAATGTGCTTTTTGGAGCTAATTGGGAAAATAGGTGTATGGGCTCTGCACCCTATAGAACATACAGGCGCTCTCAAATTAATATTGATAACACCGCAGAATTATTCAGCACGTCAACAGAAAAACACGACTATATTACGCACACAAAAAATCCATATAAATAAATAAAACATAAATGAGGCCGGACATAGCCGTATTAGATAGAGCTGTATACTTTAAAAGTAGCTTGTATCGGCTTTGGAATAGTTCAGTCCTGTCTTATTCTAACTGAGCGGGCCTGTTATTGAAGTGGAGGTAGTGGAGGCCTAAAGCATCTAGGGTCCCTCTGAAGCTCCTGCAGGACCATTGTGCGTCCCTCTGTTGACTCAGACGTCATGAATGCCAAAGCCTCCCGTTACTGTTTCCGTCAAATGGCCCCATGAATGTAAAAGTCCAAAGTTAAAGGCCGCGCAGAGGAAAGGTCCCCCCCCTGTGCCAGAGCACTATGGACGGATTAGCAGGCTGCAAGAGACCGCTCCGTCTTTGTAGGGATTAGGACGCAAATGTTTTAGGAGGAGATCAGGTCTGTTGCTCTTTTGGGCGCAGAGACAGGGATGAATTTAACTGTTTTTATCAATAGACTTCTTTACAACACATTTATTATCAATATTTTTCATTTAACACATTGACCCAAGAAGGCAGAGAGGATATGGCGTTGCTCACTGTTTTTCAACCAGTGTACCGTGGCACGTTTGTGTGCCTTGAGGTGGTGTTTGGTTTACCTTTGAGAAATTATCCAATAACACCTGTCAGGTCAAAATAACGTGAAAGCAAAAATAAGAGAAGATGAAGACTTTACTTGCGCTTGTTTGATTTTCTTGATAAGGATGACTACTTTAGTTTGTAAAGGCAGTTTCATGTTTGTGTCAGGGTCAGTTCCAGCTGGTGGTGTGCCATGTTTTCAATGCAAAAGGTTGGGTAACACTGGCAAAGCTCATATACTTTTTAAAAAGAAACTATAGAAACAAAAGTGCTGTGCATGGTGGCACCAGCCCCAACAAGCTTGGGTTGCGACAAACTTCTTCAGAGACAATGCTTCTCATGTTCCTGTGATACGCGGTGAGTTAATGGCATTAAGGATCATATGCGCCTCCGGACACTGAGATAAGAGTGCACTTTGTCCGCGCACACGCTGGAATCAAGTTAATTATTTTAGTCACACGCGCTTGTAACCTCCTCTTGGTTTGTGGATCATATTTGTTGGCCTATATCCTCTAATAAAAAGCCTGTTAATTCCACACACCCGCGTGGTGCCTTAAATGGCCTCTGACTGGGAGTGGGGAGTGCGCCTCTCTGCTCCGTGCGTATACTGGGGCCGTGTGGGATATGACTTATCACATTGTATGACACCAAACAATAAACTTAAACCAATTTCTAACGCGTCGATGGGTTTATGGTTAGCCTGCTGCGGTTGCTTTTCTCTCCTCTTCACTTCTATATATCAAAATGACGCGTGGCGCACAGTGGCATCTCCCTAGAAGTGATCGGAATCAAATCAAGGCTTTTAATCTCTCCAATCAACGTCACATCTGGACATTTTGTAAAAGGCGTAAAGACGTATAGCTCCAGCAGATACACTGTTCTCATGCTGTCACACAGATGGATAAAGGGACCCGGGAAGGAGTTGTCCTTTTTGAAATGAATGCTGTACAATGTCTGGGCTTCAGACCAGGGCTCTCTGGAGCTCTTTGCCCCATTCTCTTTAAAAATGATCACTTACAGAAAAGTCCTATTGAATGTCTTTTTTCCTTATCCTAATATACTCGACTATATAGGAAGAAAAGTCCACGGGTGGAAAAAGCTTATCAAAATGAGTGTCAGGCTAAACTGACATTGTTGTAGCCACAGGTTATACATTAATTTGACGTACCATTGGCTAATTCTAAAATCCCTGAAAATTCTCAGTTAAATAATGACCACTGGATTTCAGTGGTCTTTTGGGAAAAATATCAACTTTCTAGGTAAAGTTTCTATCTATGATCGTGTATTTAAGTGCCTTGCCCATGTGGTTCTTGTCAGAAAGAATATGCTCATGTCTAACTATATTTCGGATTTGTGCGCGCACTGTGCGCTTGCAGACTGGAGCAGGCACCTGCACTGGTCTGAGTGCGCCAGAGGTGCGTGAGGGTGGTGCGTGGCCTGTGGGCGTGACCATCTGTGTTCAGGGCTCTGCCATTGGCTGTTTGCAGGAGGAGGCTATTGTCATGGAAACTAGACCACCGCCTTGCTATTGTCTTCGCGCGCAACCAACTTTATTATAAACCATGCACGAGCTGCTGCGGACTGTCAAACGGAGCAGAGCGCACACGCTGAAGTAAGTGGACGCACTGAGGTCAACTGTGCCACTGAAACTGGATTATTCCATAGTTCACAGCTTCTCCTCTTGAGATAGTGAAGGGGATTTGGATTTCTCAAGAGCCACAGAGAACTGCACACCCTTTTGATTTCTTGTTTCCACTTTGAACCTGGTACTGCTCTCGATTCTCGCGGCTCTGAGAGTCACTGGTACTTTTGCCCACTTGTCCACGCACGCACCGGTCATTCAGCCGGTCCACATCCATGTATAAAATGGATTACTCATATCTGAACTCCTATGACTCCTGCATGGCAGCCATGGAAGCCTCTGCCTACGCGGACTTCAGCTCTTGCAGCCAGGCCAGTTCGTTCCAGTACAACCCGATAAGGAGCGGGCCCTTCTCAAACCCGGGCTGCACTCCCCTCAGCACGGCCAGCTGCACCCTGGGAGCACTGCGGGAGCACCAGCCGACCCCCTACTCCTCAGGTAGGTCCCACTGTTGTGTGGACAGCTACAAAGCACCCAGAACAAAACCCTGGATTTGATAAAAAGGATATGCATGATTATAATTACATCTGGTTCATTATTTATTGAAACATATTTAAACGGTCAAAATTCTGCGCATGTAGTTCTAAATCCTGTTTATTCAAAAAAGAATATGTTCTAATAACAGATGCTGAAGTGCATCTGTTAAAGCAGTAAGATAATTGGCTGACTAAATAGGAACAAAAACTAATCAGCCCATATTGAAATAAAAAACCCTAATCCTAATGTAAACATTATGTATTTGTTGTTGGCCTGTCATCCTATTTTCGATCAGCATCAATGTAGACTTCCTCATGTACTTATTCTAAACGTGTGTGTCTTTTGCAGTGCCGTACAAGTTCTTCTCGGACCCATCAGGCCTGAATGAAAAGAGGAAGCAGCGGCGGATCCGGACCACGTTCACCAGCTCGCAGCTCAAAGAGCTGGAGCGCGTGTTCGCGGAGACGCACTATCCGGACATCTACACGCGCGAGGAGCTGGCGCTGAAGATAGACCTGACCGAGGCGCGCGTGCAGGTCACTATCACCTCTGCATCATGCATCATGGAGGCCTCTTATTCACACAGAACATTTACATTTGTTGCTATATCATTCGGAAAAGTATTTTACCTGACATTTATATTTTCTTTTATCCTCCTGATCAGGCAGAACATGATTTTAAAATAACAATCAGCATAACAAGAATCATGTTCTGCGTTTCTGCTGAGGCAAATTATACATGTCGTTCCAAGGATTTTCTCTCACCTACATATAGCTTTTATTGATTATGAACCACACAAAAATAACATAATAATAAACATATTTAGACAATTTGGGCATTAATATTCTACAACACCAAGAATGATTGCCTTTTGAAGTTTCATATAATCATTTAAAGCAAGTCTAGATTCTAGTTCACACTAGGAAAGCATATGTAGTGTTTATTATTATAAAGATTACTATAGTATTAATTCAAAAATACATTTCTTTATTTCAATATGAAACAGGTTTGGTTCCAGAACAGACGTGCAAAGTTCCGTAAGCAGGAGCGGGCAGCCAACGCCAAGGCCAACAGCAACGGAGGAACCCCGGGCAGCACCGGCAGCAGCTCTGCGGGCAAGAAGAACGGAGAGCCCAGATCTTCCTCTGACGATGATGAGTCCAAAGAGTCCACCTGCAGCCCCACCCCCGACAGCACTGCCTCCCTGCCTGGATCTGGCAACGGGAACATGGGCAGCCCGGCCAGCCTCAGCCCCAGCCCCGCACCGACAGGGACAATCTACAACACCTCCAGCTCCCCTGTGCTCCAAGGGCTCAAGGCACCAAGCTGGTCAAACCTGGGGCCCGCAAACCCAGCTGTAGCTCAGCCTGCTACCCAAACGCAAGAGATCCTCAAAGCCTGGCAGCCGGACAGTATGACCGGGCCCTTCGCTGGAGTGCTGTCCTCTTTCCACAGAAAACCCAATCCAGCGGGCATCAAGACGAACCTATTCTGAAGCACAGAGTGGAGAGGGAGCAGGGACAAGGCGCGCAGGCTGATGACAGACTATGAACACTATACTGGTGCAAACAGCTGTACTCCAATCCTGCTTTGACACCAGGCTTTTGTCCAGAACAATTGAAGAGATGAATAAATATCTTGGTATGTTGAAAAAAAAAAAATTGTTCACAAACCGTTACACCTGAAAAGAATGAAACCTTTAAATTCTTCTATCAAAACATGCTAAATGTCGCTTACACCGATGCCTTTATCTCAAATCAAATTTCCAAACCGATTTGAATCACTACATGTACAGATCAGATTTTGTATTACCCTCGATGTTATAGTTCAATGTTTTTGTTCATTTAAAAATTATCCAGCTTTTTTTCTCCCTCTCTCGCTCTTTCTCTACTGCCTCAATGATCCTCCTCTTCAGTATGGAAGTCAAGTCCGGGTGTAAATTGTAAAAAACGAATCCCGATCTTTGCCGAGGACACAAAACAAACTTGCCAGCAAGCACAACTTCATTTAAGCCCCTGACTCGTAGACAAAAGCAGAGGACAAAAACAACTATACAAATCTTCACCCTGCAATCCAATTAGCTGTGATGAGACCCTCCCCGGCTTCCTCCTCGTCCCGAATCTCATCACATTGAAATTTGGTGTTCTACAAGTTTCTCCTCAAGCTAAATTGATGATATATGGGGCCACGGTAAAACTAAGAATTCTTTACGTGCATAAGGATTCAACGATGTGGACACGGACATTGAAAGAATTTGTCTTTCTGCTCTTATTGTTGCTCTGTCTGCTCACGCCCATCATGGGAAGACAACCCAGGAGAAGGAAAAACAAATGTATTTATTATTATATTTTAATTATTTGAGTAAGCCACACTTTTGGACTGTTATATAAAAAGGTGTGACTGTGAACTCTGTAACTAGTAATATAAAATGTTAGGTAGCATTTCTTTTTTTTTCTTTTTTATTTGTTGCTTTTGCGGATTTCTTTTGGTGCCAAGATTCTGTCTTCAAAAGGACCAACACGGCTATGAAACTATGAATGGACAGAAACTCTAGTGAATGAGAAGTTATAGCACTACTCTGAATATTAATAAATAAATCTACATTATGGACGCACTAATGTCGTTTTCCGTCTTTTCCACACCCTTTCACCGCGTTCTCACTGTCAAGAAGCAGATGCAGCGTTATTGGTCATAGAATGTTTACGTTTTTAATAAAAAGACAGTCTTAGATTAAGTTAAACACATTTAACAATTGAAAACTCAATAACAGACAATGGCACGAGGCAATAACTTTACATACACTCATACACGAGAACACTGATGTTCCAAAAGGCTTACAAATATATATATTTTCAAAAACAACAGCACAATATTGCATTGACCATAACGGCAACAAGATAAGGCACATTTGGGTTATGATCTTGGATGATGTCGTCAAGGGTAAAACGGACAGAAACTAATGTCTCTGGGTGAAATCTGAACATAATGGAAACACAACGGACCAAAGTGATCAGCCTCTCATTCAGCGTTGGCTGAAGTAGCAGCGCCATCTACTGGTGAAACAGAGCCATTGATTTGAACAGTATCAGACTCTTGCCACTTTTTAAACATGAAATGTTACGGTTTTGTTGCATGTTCAAGAACATATAATACAAACTATATTAAAGTGATAGGAGTTGGTGAGGGAATAACAGTTTTAGGGATTGCTTCATGGGACCTGTGCAGCTCTTGGACATAATATAGAGTTTGTTTATGGTCTGGTTTGGGGCTAAGAGTTTAAACCAGACCATTTGTTCCTTCTATGCGTTTATATATAGTTTTTAATATTTGACAAAAATATCTGCTCCTTCATTTGAAATAAAACAGATAATTTTGGTCAGTTTTAGTTATCACAATCACATTCATTTTGTTTGATAATAGGTCAATGACTGTAAATACAAGAATAGTTTAGTCAAAGTTAACACTGCTCAAGTCACCATGTAGATTGTGACCTACGCCTAGCATCTGACTTTAATCTGACATCTTTTACATTGTTATCATTGTTTGTTCAACTAACACCGCTGCCAATGATTCCTCAGAAGTCTATTTAAATTCCCTTTATTGCCTAAATAATAATTAGCCTATATTCATATTGCGCTCTTCACAAACCACTTCTAATGGATTACTCCATTTCCCTCCTTGGCTCCAATTTAGCAGCTCCGATGTGTATGAAATGAGACCAAGACAAAACCTGAGACAAGCAGTGCTCTAACAATAGGTTTCAGTTCTTAAAAATGAACTTATTTTTTGCATTATTCTTGTCTAAGGAATTCACTTTCTCCCAGTCAAAAATATACATATAAATTAACTTAGCTACATGTTGTTAAGGCAGATGGCTATATTTTGAGAAACATAAAGGATTGAAATGATTACATTAAATAAGGCCACATCTATAACAGTGACACATTAACATTACAGGACATATTTACACTATGTATTTTGTAAGTCCACTTGGGAAAAGGTTTGGACCACTCACAGTTCATTTCTGCCGTTACTGTCTGAGGTTTTCCAACAAAATCCTTTTGTGCGAAGGGTCCAGCACTCCGGCCTCCTCCAAGTCCTCTTCTGTGATGTCACTGCCGACCACAAACGCACAGTCAACAGCTTGGACTCAGTGTTTCAATCGTTCTTGCCTTCAGTTTGTGTGTCGTAAATGAGTGTACCTCAGAAACTCCAGGTCATCCCAGCCGTTGTGTAAAAGGCCCTGCTCGTACTGCTCCAGCCCCAGACGCTGCAGCCACTCGCCCACCGAAGATTCACCCACAGACAGTGACGAGCTACTGCTGCCCCATAGCGCCTGTACACACGCAAACATGAAAGTACAGTAAAGTGAGAGTGGTCAAACGAGATAATAAACCTAGAAGAATTCATGCACAGCTTTTCAGAAAACTCAATAATGCAAGATGAGTATTGGTGTTAAGGCTTACTTTCAATCCACCAAAAGTAATAAACTTTGCCCTATTTTCAGATTGCCCTATGAAAAATATAACATTTCTATACATTTATACGACCATGTTGTTGTCTATTTAGTTCACAACATTTTAAATCATATAAGATTCCTGCTAGGGCTGCACGACTTATAAAAAAATGATTGTTATCGCGATATTGGTGCATGCGATAGATTTTTTTTTCCTTTATCAAAGACAACAAAACAGACAGACACATCAACACTCAACAAGTACAACAAACAAACAAGTATATAAATATATGCATTTGAAGGTCATAAATGTTGTGCTTATATTTTGTTATTGGTCTTTTTCGTTTCAAAGCAGATTACAATTTTAGGTGAAAGACAAAAATATCGCAATAATATCGTTATTGAAATACTAAACACTCATATCGAATATCGCACTATTTTCCAATATCGTGCAGCCCTACATTTCCTGCTGTTGAGTTTTTCCTTGCTGATGCAGGAGGGTCTAACATAAGGACAGTGGTGATCCAGGACACTCAACATTCAACAACGTGGACATTTATCAACATTTATGGACATCTGCCCCTTCTGGAACAATACCAATGTGTTTTCTATCATTGCATTTATTGTGTTTGAACTGTTTGATTCTTTGATCCGTGTTGGTGAATTAAACGGTTTTGCAAAGTCCTCAGAGATAAGTATTGTTGTGTTTAAGGGCTATACAAGAATAAATTGAATTGAATTGTTGCGACAAACACAATGTATTATTATTAAACAAAAATACGATGCACCCCATAATGTAATACTCCAGTTTCAGGGATTAAACAGACATAGTTTAATTAATTGTTTGTAAATTCAAAAATCAGTGTAGATTTGTAACGCATACCTCTTCAGGCATGTCTTCCGCTATGCTCTCTGGGATTGGATGTCTAGGTGGGAATGTGCGACAGGGATCCAGTCCAAAGGCCATCGCTTGTCCCCTGAGTGGAGGTGGTGCAGAGGGGGCCCGTGGGGGTGGTCCTGTGAACTCCGTCTCACTCAGTGTCTTTGCCATCTGCAGAACGGAACACGACTGGTCATCCATTAGACTGGCTGCAACTGCGGCCGCCCCCCCTCCTCGCCTGAAGCCCTCTCCAAGTCCGGGGGGCGCGGCTGGAACGGCTGCGGGGATCCGGACCTCCACCGTATCCGGGTAAGTGGCTCTAGGTTTAGGGAAAGGCACTTCGGTGACCATCTCCAGAGCTCCCTTGGGCAGAGGGGGAGGGGGGAAGTCTGGCGGGGGACGGTTGAGAGAGCTTCCTGTTGCTCCAACGCGAGGCAGTGCAGCGACACAGGTCTCATCCTCAGACGGGCCTTCCTCGCTGATGGTCCGGACTGAATGTCCTGTTAAAAGTACTCTGGAATGAGAGGGTCCTGGGCCGCCGCAGGGGGGTTTGGCACGAGCTCCAGAAGAAGGGGAAGGGGCTTTCGATGCTGGGGCACCGGGAGAGGTAGGAGAGGCGAGAAGCTCAGGGGAGACGGCCGCAGCAGACTGGTTGGGGACACCTTCCAGGATGTAATAAGCCGGATTGTTGTAGCTGTTGTTGACGGTCGACTCTGCATCTGAAGAATCCTGTTTTGGCCTACATAGGGTAATAAAAAAATCAAACATGTTTAGTCATTAATAATAATAAGAATACATTTAATTTGTCAGTGCCTTTCATGACACTCAAAAGCACTTTCAAGGAATAATTAAAAAGCACAAAAACCCCTGCAGATAAAGAAAATACATTTTCTGTTAGTTCTGTGTTACAAGAGTTACCTGGCTGAAGCCTCCTCTTTGCTATTCCGTTCTCCCTCTTCGCTGACCTTACCCAGTTCTCCAAATTGTTTGCGCACTACAGAAGGCCTGAGGAATATAAAGGAATAATTAATGCATACTTATCCAATTAAAATAGCCGCAAATTAAGGATTTTTCAGGGGTGTGTTCAGACTTTTATCCAAACGTTAACATTATTCCAACTAAAAATACACTATAAAGTAGGGAAAAGCATCATTGTCGTTTTAAAATAAAGTTTTATATGAAAATATACATTAAAACTATAATTTATGTCCAATCAGATTTTGTGAGTGATCTAAACTAGAAACACCCCTGAATATATTTATATATCTATTACTAAAAATGTACTGACTTAACATATTCATGTCCCGTCCTTGGATGGATGGTGCCTTTTCCTTTAGGTCCTCCCGTTTCATCTTTGTCCACGCTTATCCACTCTGTAATACATTTATGACACATCTGACAAAGTCTTTCACAAATCCCAGAGGAGACGGCGCTGATGACCTTACCATAGAGTCTCTCCCTGGTTCCCATTCGTTCAGAGGGAACTCGGACCCTCATTAAACCCCGGATATTCCCCGTCTCTTCTCCGCGATGGGACAAGTAGGTGTGGAACTGCTGTGGTGTGCTGCCAATCATGGACTTCAGAGCCAGCACACACTCGCCTGGTGAATGCAAATACAACATCAGAGATCACATAGAGGCTTAGTTTTGGGGTGTATCGAATGTGCACGTACCATAGGACTCGTATCCATCCAGAGACTTGACGGTCAGCAGCAGATGTTGGTCCTGAAGGTACTCCACGTCTGAGAGCAGCGGTTTGAGCGTGGTGAGCTGCTTGTTGGACCAGCCGACACGCAGAAAGTTTACGTTGTCGCTGCTCTGGCTGTCGTTCTCGTAGCTCTTCTTAAACTCTACAGAAGAGAAAGGGAGATTGAGGAGCAGGGAGAACAATTATGGCAGAGGGAGTGGGGTAAGTGGGAACAAAGAGAGGGGTATGTTTTGATGCAATTAAAAAGAATTATGCCATGGACGGTCAAGGAAGGAACATTCAGCCAGGTCCAAAACAGATACACAATACTAACTGCCTGACACAGCGGGGAGGGGTTAGGAAACACAAAGAGAAAAAGAGCTTCCATTATGTCACTTTAGTGTTTTACAATTGTTGTTGCAGCACAAATAATATTCAAATTAGTCAGAACATTAGTACAACATTAAACTACGTGAGAACATATGATTATAGACATTTGCGTACCTTCCAAACAAGTTGAATAGAACTCAATGAAGAACTTGGTTCTACTTGCAGTTTTCACAATAGCTTCTATACTCTCAAACTCGATGTAGGCCTGCTCCGTGGATTTGGGCAAACCTTATTCAAAACAATGATTATTGTATTTATAGTTTAGATCATATTTATTTAATAATGTTTGCCTTTTATTTGACATGAATTGTACCTTTTTTAGAAACAAACTGGGAAGTTACACCAACTTCATAGGTCGCAAACACAGGGGAATGATCACTGGTCACAACGTCATCTGTACAACCTGAGAAACAAACACGTGTCTTCATACGTTTAATACAAAGTGAATAGGGCTAAAAGCTTTAATATATTTCATTTACCATACGAATTGCAAACTATGTGCGTTTCCGGATAGGATTTCCACAGGATTCTGTCACACCAAGAGGGGACGTTTGTTCTCATCTAAAATAAACATGAAAACATCCATTAACCACAGCAGTAGAACTCGAGAGCGTCACTTACAGCACATACCCCTGTGGCTTTCTGCTTCTGCCAAACATACGTGTCTCTAGAGCCACGCTCGTAACGATAGGTCGGCGGGAATGAGATCTCCTCTTCCGCTGCAATAACAAGGCAATTTTGTAATAAACAATACACTTTCAAGAGGTTATAACAGATTCTACGAACCAAAACGCAGGAAAACCTTGTTCTTTTCCCTCTCCAAATTAAGTTGGTCCACCTTAAGTAGGGGCTCAAACTCTTTCCGATTAATATAGTTTAAAATCTCCTGCACACATACAATAAGCAGTTGAGTACAGCCGTTGATTGGAAGAGCGTAGATAAGCGTGTGTTTACTTGTATGTCCATATCCAGTCTGTAATTGAGGTCTCCCAGCCAAAAGAGATGTGTGAAACGCAATGAAATGTCAAAGGAGCTCAGCTGTTTATCTCCTAGAGACAGCAGTCGAAGTATATCCAAGTAATTCTGGTTCCTCCTACAGCAGGACAAATTCATCAGTTCATTTGTAATGAGATGTCTCCACGTGCAATATAAATTATGAATATGAATAAATGAGTACAATAAAAACAAGATATCTATGATCAGAGTGGTACCTGGCAATTTTTTCATTCCCCGATGTCAAGTGACAGTTAACAAATCCAAAAGAGGTACCATTAAACATAAAAGACACACCCACTGCTCCTTTGTTACCTACAAACACAAAGGGAAAACATTTATACCATACATTCAAAAAACAAATTAGATTTTTATGAAGGACCAAAAAGTTGAATGTTTACCCAAAGTGTTGGCAATTCCTGTTTTTACACTGGACATTCCCACGTGGCTGATACGATTCTCGTGCTCAGGCTTCACCAGCACCGCCAGCTTTATATTCCACAAAGTCTGAATTGCAATCTTCAATAAATAGTAAAAAAATTGTTAGTGAAAGGAACGTTCAAAGTCATACTGCGATCAAAACACGTAGTTACCACTTTGTAATCTAGTTCAGTTTGTTCTTTTAGTAAGCTCCGGAGTGACTCGATCCACTCTCGATCACAGACAGAGTTTTCTTGGCTTCCAAAAACGTACAAATCATGAGGGATGGTGACCGTCATCTCATCGAGAGTTTTCCCAAGGCCACGACACGACACCCATGATGCAATAGACTTGGGGCCAGGGACAGAACCTAAAAAAACATGTTAAATATATTAAAGTAAACTAAGACAAACATATCTACTTTACTTTTTCTTTGGGATGTCGTTTATAAATGGCTCACGTCACACTAAACTGTATCAAGGTGTTACAAATTGGTCAATGACACAAAAAAGTCCCGAAATGTCCGCGGCCGTTACTGCTGAATGTTCAGAGACCGACTCTTGTTTTGTCCCCAGCTTGTTTGTCCAGTGAAGGGGGCACTACTTTAACACAGATTTGTTCACGCCCATATTATTAACAGCGTCGTTTTGGACGTAACAAAAGTGGACACGATTGTTACGTCAAAAACGCCTAGTTTGTCCGCAGTTATTGAATAATATTTTTTTTGCATGTCAAATCTATAATTACATATTGATTATAGTTATATCCCCAACCATTAACCATTAAATAGTCTTCTCTGTTCTGTTCATTCTTACATTCACAATTTTTTTTTTTAGGTACAAACATTTTTAGTTCATACATTTATTTTATTGTCGCTTGAAGTTAGATCGAGCAATGGTACAGTTTAGTGTGGAGCGAGCCAAATGTATATAAATCCACAAAAATCATTCACCCATGTTCCAGGAGCCGATAAATATGGAAATCATGTCAGGTTCGTCTTGGTTGGAATGTTTGTTCTTCATGAGCTGCAGAAGTTGACAGAAAGCCTCTCGTTTCTACAAAATGCACAAGGCCAAAGTAAACCACTAGATGGCAGTATGCAACCAAACACCCCACTTTGCAATAACAAAAGACACACAAAAAAGAAATAAATACTGCAGAAATGTATGAGTACGGCTATGAAAATGAATAAACCTGGACAAAAACTTGAATATCAGCGCGAGAGTGAGGAACATCCACTATTTTCTAACCTTCGCACTTGCAAAGATGAAGTCTTTCCTTTGGCTCTTGTCCTTCTCCTTTTCAAAGACGATACCCAGCTTATTCTGAACTCTCTGCGACTTGATGAGCTGACGGACTGGAAATAAAAACAAGAAGAAACCTTGTTGAGCTCAAAGGGAACTCGTAGTCTGCTAATAATGACACTCACTTTTATCGTGTGTGAATGTGCTCCAGTCCTCTTGGCTGTCTTTCACCTTCTTCATCACCACAAGTCTTCCTCCCTCCACATCCACAGACAAAGTGTACTTCTGACTCTTACCGATCTTTGTCAGCTCAGCCAGGTAGACATCCAGCTTCACCTGTATGCAAGGTCATATATACAAAATGGTGCACAGATATGAGTGAAATCTTTACATGCAAATCAAATCTTTTTAGCAAAGGCTTGTCTCATTAATAATCCTCTAATCGCAATAACCTCAAATAGCTCTGGAGAAAAATGAAAACAATGTGTCAGCATTTTTGACTTCCACTGCTACATAATCTGTTGGGATTTTAAAGAGGACATAAGTTAATTAAACTATCAACAAACTACCAAAGCTAAAAAAAAAAACAACAAACAAATGAACATGAATACAGAAAGGCAAAATTTACATAATGATAGTACAGATGTACATATCGTGAGCATAGATTAACAACTTGAAAATATGTACCCGTTTATCTATAACAGGAAAGAATATCTTCCATGTGTCAATGTCAATGACTAAATGAAGGCCACAAAAGCAAACACATCTGAAAAATGCAGATGAGCAATCGCATGTCTAAGGATTTTACAGACTGCAGACCAGTGTTTTTGACCCGGGTAGAAATGGCCTGTCAACCCGGGACAACAGTGGGAAACTGAGGCGAGTTGTTTGAACCTGCATTGGATATTCACTATGAGAAAGACGGGAACATATCATAACAAAATTCCGACTTTCACAAAGCAGTCTTCTAAAGTCAAAGCGCAGAGCACCTAGGAACCCAGGGATTCGCATTAGGATGAACTACGGCAAGATTATCCACATGGAGCTGTATAAACGGATTTCAAACATATTTTTTATAAGGACATTTTTATGAAAGAAAGAGTAGCGTGTGCAAAAGCCTCAACTTTGATGCTTAACTCTTGTGTGCCCTTACTTGCTACGCTGTGTGTCCTTCTGTGAATAAAACAGTCTGGTTAATTGCGTCTAAATTACAGCTATAATTGGCTGTAGTGATTCCACTTGCGATGCCTCGGCAAAAAGACAAGTTGAAAGGCGAGTCGTTTAAACCCACCAGCCCGGGTCGCTCAGTGTGTAAGGAAGAGGCGACTTCTGGTTTTTGGTGAGAAAAACCTGTGTTTTGTTCAGTGTGAGTGAATTGAATACCTCAAAGGCTTGCACTGGGATGGATTTACTGTTGCGCATGGAGGATGGAGGAGGGGAGCAGGGAGAGGTCAAGCTCATGTCCTGAAGAGCTTTCAGCGCCTAACAGAGAAATAACAAAACAAATATCATTCTTTAAAAGCAATTGAGGTCATGGTGAAAAACACAAAAACAGATGCATTGTTTTCTCTCCCATTGTTGTTGTCAACAAGGAAACAGCTTCCCATTTCCTGGAGGATCTACGCCAGCAGCAGACTTCTTGTGTCAGAGAGAAAACACATAAGGCCAGATATTGTCTCTAGGTTAATTGTGCTGCAGCCATTTCCTTCCTAGGCAGCTCCACTAACTGTAAATGTGACAGAGGCAAAGGAAAGCCAGGCCTGGATTATAAAACATGTGTTACACAATTAAACAAAGCAGCTACAAATATTGTTTCCCGGTTACAAATCCGTTATTTCTGTTTGACCTAAAGTTGAAACATTCTTACCTTCTTCTCTATTGAGGACAGCAGGTCTTTGAGAATGGCAAGTTTCGTTACAAGGTTCTCCAGCTCCTGGTCGCCGCCCTGATTTACAGACTGTTGAGAGAGAACATGCAGTGCTATCACTAGATTTGCTTAAAACATATTTTTGTTGTACCAAGTGTAAATGTAACTCAATGATATCAATACATATACTTACTTCAGTTTTGGACGGTTATTAGAAGCATTTTAAAGAACATTGGATTTCTGTGTTGAGCGCAACAGAGCCATGTCGAGTGTGCAGAGATTTACTTTCTCACGCCGTGTTATTTCATAAAACTAACTAACACGCAAGAGTTTCAGAGTTTTAAGAGGATTATAATAAAACGCACATGCTGACTGGTTACTTAAGATAATTATGTCACCAGTTATGTCACTTTAGGAAATGTTTGTTTGTGATAAAAGTGCCCCTGTATAACATAAATGAAGTTACCTGTTGAATCATCTTCGACACCATGAAGGCACTTTGCTGGTCAAAGACTTTAGAGAGGATCTCCAGCCCAGACAACACCTTGTCCACCTCCCTGTTTAAGAAAAAACAATATTGAAAAACACATCATTTTACAAAAAAAAAACGCTCAATAGCATTTGCAATTCCCACCCCTCCCTCCACCCTGTCTGTAGCTACGACTCCACTGAAAAAGACTTCCTTAGTGAAATTAAGGTCATGTAAAACAAAAAAGAGAACCGTGACCCACAGTAAAAAGTAACAAAACATTTATTTGTCTATAATACTAGTCCAGTTTGGGTTCAATCCAAGCCAAACTGAACTCATTTTGTTTCAAAAGACTAAACAAAAAACAAAAATATCTATGTTTAATAAAATAAATTTTCTCAAAATACAGCCCAAAGATTAAAACATAGATATAGCCACAGATGAAGAAGATGAGCGAGACTCTTTGCACAAACAAACAAAACACTGGATTCACCTTTCCCTCTCATTCTCTTTCAGTTTTTCAAATCCATCATTATTTGTTATATTTTAAGTTGCACTCAAAAAAGGTTTTTTGCACTTTATTTATTCCCGTAGGGAACTTTGTCCTCTGCATTTGACCCATCCTTATGCCAAAAGGGCCTCTGTCAGGAGCAATGGTCGCCGTAGTCCAGCGCCTGGGAACCCATCTCAGGATATTGATGCTCGACTTGGTCAGGACTACCGGGGCTGGAGGATTTACCTATTGTGCATGTATTTAATGGTAGGGGAACTGGAGCACCCGGCGGAGAAAATACAAATTCCACTCAGAGAGGCCTTGTTCTGACTGGGATTCAAACCCTGAAGAAGGCCACCGTGGGGTCCTAAATGAAACTACATGAAAATGGGTACGGCTCTCCACAATATCCCACTGTGGTCTCTCAGGGAAAGAATTGTCCTGGATTTGCTATAAAACCTGAACTTCTTCCTGGATAACAAAGTAAAGCCATAAGTAACATAAAGCTGTTAGGGATTCGCCCTAACAGCGATCGTTCACTTGCAGGGCACTAGCTCAGTCAAATACTTCAGTCGTCTTTTGTACCCATTGAGTCGTTTACACGAAGCCACGAGTGTCTTGTTGAGGTGAGGGAGGGCGCAGGCTCCTTGTTTCACTGCCTCCAGGTCCAGAGCGTAGCTGCCCTTCAGGTACTCGTGGGAAATGGTGCTCAGGCCATTTGCAGCTGGAGGACTGAAATTCAAACGAAACCCATTTACTCCATGTTAGAAGAAAATAACATTTGCATGCCTTTATAGATCAGTCAGGGGTTTTGAATCACACACTTCCTCTAATGTCTAATCCGAGGAGCTGACTTGAGTCTATGGACTTAAGTTGCCACCCACAGGCACAAACTTAGCCCAGACAGACACAGTTAAACCAGCACAACTTCCCCATCCCCCATGTGCTGCTGCTGCTGCTGCTGCTGCTGCTGCTGCTGCTGCTGCAACCACACTTTCATCAATAGGACAGCAACGCTACATAAACACAATCCAACACTTGTATTATACATGCAATATTGTCAGCGTCCATGGGGGTTGTGTCTGTCTTAACCAACATGATTTAACCGCGTTGATTATATAAAAACAACCACAATGAACACATTTGTTTTCAGATAAAACCGTTCACCCCAACCGGTCTTGTTTAGTCATTAATCTCTTTTAAATTAATATAATATTGTCGATAATGGGAACTCTCTGTTGAGCGTGCAGCATCATCTGTAACATGGCAACATGGCTTTCAACAGGATGTGGTTTTCCTTTACACAAAAGGTGAATCGGCCTGTAACATGTCCTACCATATTCAACAGTAAGTAAGATAGTTGTCTAGAAATAGGCTTGGCAGTTTCAAAATATCAAATAATTACAAACTTGTACCCCTTGCAGAAGTTAAAGCCACAATATTCACACTGTAGTTATATACCAAAAGCAAATTAGCTTTAACCTAATTAGCTCGAATTATCCCTAACCTTAACTTGATAGAGTATAGCAATAAGTACAGCATGTAAATAGACTGCTGATTGCAAAACTTGGTTGGGGGCAAAATGGGTGAAACAATTATCAGGCTTTTTATTCTCACAAAACAACAAGCTTTGAAAAGAAAACTAAAAAATAGCCTGTGCGTAGCCTCTGAACAATAGCGCTAATGAACACAAATACTTATATGGTAAATTTAAATAAGGTTTATTTTATTGTTCCCCGGAGTGAACATTTGTCTTGAGTACGTGGTCGTGCTGCTTCAAACACATTCATACGTGAAATAAAAAATGGCAGACACTAGAGAGATCACAAAGCACATGCCACCTGAATCTATGTGAGGGATATATCTTATAGCGGCTGGTATAAAGAACCATTTCGGTCTATTGCACCTGCACCTACTGATTTTCGATTCAGCCATGACTTGGTCAAAGGGAAACAGGAAAGCTAAAAGTATACAACTATTGCAAAGGCCAAAGTCATTATGAGAAACTTGTCTGTACCTCTCAGTGGGTGAATCTGTTCCAGGTGGGGTGGAGGTGGAGGCTGATCTGGGTGGGAGTGGTGGTTTTTCATCTTCACCATCTAATAAAAGAAATACATGGTTTGATAAATGGGCATCAATAACATGGTGAGTGGTGTAAGGTGATGTACCAGAATAATCCCTGTCGTCACTCGCTGCCGTTTCCTCTCTGTCCACTGCGTACAGAAGTGTGGTCACCAGACCCTGACTCGGCTGGAGGTAAAGGGCCACCAAATCTGGCAACGTCTTGAACCGTTTGGGCTGCACACCCTGAGAGGTCTGAGGAGGGAACATGCATTATGTTGAGTTTGGATGGCAACGATAACACAAGCAATATAATAGAACAGCTAAACATCCATGTGAACGCTAGGGCTATAATTTACGATCATTTTGACAATAAATTAGTTGGCCAATATTTATTTTCTAGTTTATTTTTTAGAGCAAGAAAAATGGGCAGTTATTGTAGTGTTCACCAAAACACAGCCCAAGTGATGCCCCTGGAAAATATCTACATAGAGATTACTTTAAAAATACTTTGTAAACAGATTAAAATTTACAGTATTTCTGCAGTCACTATAAAATTACCAGAGTCATAATATCTCTTCTCAGCATGTTTAAGTCTATGTAAGTCATGAATAATAATGGAAATTATACATACTATATCATAACTTCTTTATTTAGGATTATTTTGGAGCAGAGGGGCCCAAACCCACAAAGCAGACACAGGGTCAAAACCGGCCAAAGTGAGTTTGTCCAAATAATAATGCATTGCCTTAAATCAATTGTCAAATCAATCAAAGTTTTTGTCCATAGTGCTCTACAAGGGATATGAGCATGGTTTCCCATTCATTGTCTTTAGTAAAATAGACAAATTTTGCACTTTGGGCGGTGGGGAGAGGGTGCCTTGGATACATCATTTTAACTTTGAACTTGAAGTGGTGGAATGGTCGTGTTGGGATGAATTTTCTTGATGTCCTGCCATCAGTGGTTGCTCTCTCTGGGAGGGCTGCCATTGTGTTCTGGCTGACCAATCCAGTGTGATATGTGGGTGACATCACAGCTGATGTATTTGTGGGGGTCATTGTGGGGTGCCAGTCTATGTACCCTCTCTCTAACAACATGTAGTAGAAGCGCTGCTGCTGCGGACGGCCAGAGCCTCTCTCTCTCCACCATGTGTCCTAGTGTGTATGCACAGTTTCTGTTGTTTCTGTATGCATCTTAGGGCTGGGCGATTAATCGATTTTAATCATTAATTCGAGTTTTACGTTTAGGGCGATTTCTTTTTTTAAAAATTCGATTTTTATTTTCTCCAGCGCAGAACGACAGCGCTAACGCGCTAACCGCGGGTCTTTGGTGTTGAGCAGTCATTTTGAAGCTAACCTAATGCTAACAGTCTCCCTCTGGCCTGAGGCTCGCTCTCACAGTTGGTGCTGTTGCAATAACACTTCAAACGTTCAAGAATCAGACTTTATTTAATCGCCAGAACACACACACACACGCACGCAGGCTCCGGTCGTTATGTTCGTACGCCATGTTCGTACGCCACATCTTTCACGCTCTCTCACGCTCGTTATTCCAAAGCGCACTCCCGTGTCCGTGGCGCGCACACACTCGTGTCCCACTGAGCCGCTGCACTTTGGGGAAAGACACGTCTCACACATTGCTCTCATTGCTCTGATACAAACAACGTGTTCCCCGCTGTCTGTTAGCTACAGTAGCTGCTACAGTAGCTGTTAGCTACAGTAGCTGCTACAGTAGCTGTTAGCTACAGTAGCTGCTACAGTAGCTGTTAGCTACAGTAGCTGCTACAGTAGCTGTTAGCTACAGTAGCTGCTACAGTAGCTGTTAGCTACAGTAGCTGCTACAGTAGCTGTTAGCTACAGTAGCTGCTACAGTAGCTGTTAGCTACAGTAGCTGTTAGCTACAGTAGCTGCAGCTGCTACAGTAGCTGTTAGCTACAGTAGCTGCTACAGTAGCTGTTAGCTACAGTAGCTGTTAGCTACAGTAGCTGCTACAGTAGCTGTTAGCTACAGTAGCTGCTACAGTAGCTGTTAGCTACAGTAGCTGTTAGCTACAGTAGCTGCTACAGTAGCTGTTAGCTACAGTAGCTGCTACAGTAGCTGTTAGCTACAGTAGCTGCTACAGTAGCTGTTAGCTACAGCATCAGAATGTAAACAGGAAGCTCGGACAATGTGGGAGTCACTGAAGTTAGTATTAGCGCCACCAGCTGGACCGAGCGTTGTACTACAGCACAGTTACTCAGGCACAGTTGAAAGAACAAGCATGAAAACCCGAGGAGGCTTTTGGAAAAGACTGTTACAACATTTCTATTTTGAGTAATCAGTTTTAAAAATGTGATATTTCATGTAAATAATGCATGTGTTTAATAGGATTGATATATTTGCGATGGGCCTTGTTTGTGTGATTTAAGTTATTTTGAAGGTGCATAGTGTCATTGTAAGTGAAGTTATTATAAAACTGTTAAGCTACATTTTCACTGTTTACAATGGCAGAGCCATCTCGTTTACAAGCATGTTTTAAGGCTTAATTCCTGTTACACTTATGCTCCATGGGGATTTAGATTAAACTGCATAAAGGAAAATCTATTTCTTTGTCAGTTGTAGTTTGTTTTTAAATAGAAAAAAATAAATCGATTAAAATCGAAAATCGGATTTGGTGTGAAAAAATTGGAGATTTTTTTTTTTTGCCATATCGCCCAGCCCTAATGCATCTAGAAACTATTTACTTTCTTTTAAAATGTTGCTGGTGCAGCGTATATACAGGTGCGCTATTGGCCATACCCCTCAGCCTACTTTAGCATATATCAGTTTAGTGTACTATCTGACAGTTGTGTGGTCTATAATTTGCCACATGTGCCACTGAAAATAGTTCTTGCAGAAGTCTTCAGACAGAGTAAACAATTCTTGGGTTTCATTAAACTGGCCGCTAGGGGGCGAGTGAGCAGACGTGGGACAACCCCGTTTTGCTCCCATTGAAAACCATGTAAATCGTGTCTGTTTTGGAGTCAAAAGGCTCTCACCCTGTGCGGTGTACGGTTGTTGTAACATTCTTAATCGGGAGGGGGACACTCAATTCTGAGGGACTATACAAAAATATTTCTCAAAAGAGTCTTGATTCCGGTTATTTTTGGATAAAAAAACGGAAGAAATTGCTGCGTTTTATCGGGTGGCCTGCAGGGGGCGGTTGTCTGGGAAAGCCTTTGCTCATCACCTGTCACAACATACAGTAAAGAGTAGCGCAATGGAGGAAAGTGACTATTGTAAAGGGCTGAACGGGATCGCACAGAGCCGTTATCGCGAAAAGATTAACTCGCATACTGGATATGACCCGTATAGTTTGTCAAAGTCGGAGTTTCAGCACAGAATGGAGGATTTACCTGCGGTGGAGGCGATGGACATCATAAACTACCTGGTGCTTCAGACGTCATACTACACTGCGGAACAAATGAAGGCTTTCAAAAGCCTGGAGGCATATAACTATTTTGTCTCGGGTTGGGTCAGCAATCTAGGGACGAAAGAAGCTTTGAATGATTGTCGCCTTGTTTTTGCTCGGGTGAGTAACTTTTATGAGTTTCGGCGTTAATATAGCTATTTTTGGCATGCATATTATCATGTTTATGCTAATGCTAATTACTGAAACACACATAATGTAATATTTCCAATGTAAAACCTCATATGATTGTCATATTTTGATGTTGTATTTGCATCTTTATGTATTGGTTTATTTGATTGGGACTGTACATGCTAAGTAACATGCATAATATGAGCAATCATGATATCAAACATAGAAGATATTTTTATTCGTCAAAATTGATTTAAACGCTTTGTTCAAGTCCAATTCGAAATTGTGTTATTTATGTGTTGCAAGTTACAACACATCTGTTGTCCCAATGGGAAGGGGTCAAAAAGTGTGAATAATATCAAAAAATACATTTACATACAAGGCATCAGTGACATCAGTGTTTTCGAACAATTAGCGATTTAAAAGGTGGTGTCATCTGTGGTTGGTGCTGAGCAGACTCTGGTGTTTATGATAGAGACGAGAAGCTAAAAAATATATCTTCATCAGAAAACAGCAGCCTTCCTCTGTACGAGGTGATGAGCCAGAGGAGCGCCTTCAATAAAAGGCTCACTCACCTGCTCCACTGACTAGTGGCACCAAATGACGCTTTTTAAATGCTAATCTATTAACATCTGCTTGGATGATTGATTGTTTTTGAACAGATGAAAACAAATACATTTCTCTTGGGATTAATAAAGTAATTATATTTTATTCCACTTCTATAGGTCAACCATTCACAAAGAAGCAGTGAAAAACCTTTAAAAACATGGTTTGTGGCTAGAGACAGCGGAGAGGTTGTCACAGCCCATTGCGACTGTATGGCTGGGTAAGTACTACTAGTAAATATGATGTATATGTTGTATACAGCCATTTTAAGTAGAACATTATGTAGTTACTATTTAGACAGCAACGATATGATTAAGACTTGATTAGAGAAAGTCAAATATTCTTCTACTGAGGTGTGTAGCAAAGCTAAATGGTGCTTCATCAACTTAATGTAGAAGTTACACCCTCTTCTTCTCTTTGTCTTATGAGATATATAATAACTCAAGTTCATTAAAAAGTAAGAAATAATGATTACTGCAATATGTTTTTTTGCTATTACTTGCAGTTTATCAGAATCATGTTCTCATGTGGGGGCCATACTTTTTGCTACCGAGGCTGGGGTAAAAATGAGAAATTCCTCATGCACGACAGAGAAATGTCAGTGGCTAATGCCATCAAACATAAAAAAGGTAATATTATAGTTTGATATATTATATATTTGCCATCTTTAGTTTTGTGTATATATAAAACAGATCTTTTGTGTGCAGATACCAGCTGCACCGGTGGCAATGATAGATTTCACATCTGCAAAAAGGAAAAAGTTAAATTTAGATGATGCAATTTCGGGGAAGGCAGGTAAGCTTTTCTGTCTGTTGTCATTTTTTGTGCATTATGTTTTCATATTAACATTCACCCAAAATCACCTCCTACATCATACCCTCGACAGCTTTGGCTGCTGCTGGTTATCTCAAGTCTGTGGTCCACAAATTGTCATCAAATGTTTTTTTTGGCCGATTCCTACTTTTAGCAGTATGATTACAGTCAGCTGTTAATCACCTCATACTTCCTGCCTGGGATAGGAATGAGGAGAGAGATCCTTGCTGCTATCCCAAGGCCATGTAACACTATTGTGCTAAAGAAAGCAACATTAGCAGCTGAAACTGTCAAACTACAATACACAACATTGGCATAATGTTGCATATTGCGTTTATTCAACAATGAGATAAACATTAACATGTTAATTTTCTTGTTACATTTCAACAGACAATACTCCTATCACTGACATCCACCACAACACGCAATGTGTTGTTCCAAAAATTGAAAAAGGCTCAGCTACGTATGTTAAATTTTTGGAGGACTTAAAAACAAACTTTCCAAGAAGTGCTGCGCTGATGAGTAGGGAACCTTATCACTTAGATTTTGTTCCAAAGTCTTTTTCCAAACTCCCCAAACCCCTTATCGATTACCGCACAGCTGAGAGTGTGAAGCTTACTCCATCTGAGCTGCAGGGAGCATGCAGGGACTTTGTTTTCGAGGAAATAAGCCAGGAGCAAGTTCAAGCAGTTGAGGAAGCAACAAGAAACCAGAGCTCCTCTTCTATCTGGTTCAAGCAAAGGGCAGGAAGGGTTACTGCATCCAAGCTAAAGCAAGTGTTGCACAGCAGTCCAGGAAACCCATCCAAAGCACTAATTAAAACAATTTGCTACCCTGAAGTGCAAACACTGTCAACAGCAGCAATGAGGTATTTATTAGGGAAAGGTGAGGGAGGAAGAACATGTTTATTATGTTTAATATGCGGTTCTGGCAAGGGTATAATACATTTATATTATTCAATTCTCATCCAGTTGGTAATGAAAAATCCTTTTACGTTACAGATATGGGTGTAAGAACGAATCGAAAGCCAGAGAGACTTACATCAGACACCAGCGCTTGGTTCATGAGGGGTTCTCATGTATGGACAGTGGGTTGTGGCTGAACTCAAAGTGGCCATACATGGGAGCTTCACCGGATGGAATTGTTACCTGTGACTGCCATGGAACAGGAGTTTGTGAAATAAAGGTATAGATTTTTACTACTATTTAAGTTGACTGAACCAAATGTAAGGCCTTTAACACTTTACTTGTGATATTGAATTTGGGAGATTGTGGCATGAAAATGAGGCAATATCAGATTGAAATAAATTAATATGTATACGTCTTTTGCGACATGCTAGTCAAGCAGTTTTTTGCCCTTCTGTCACCATGGAAATTAGAGTTTCGCAAAAGTATGTATAGAATGAGCCCATAATAATTCCCATAATGTGTCATTTTTACTCTTCAGTGTCCACATAGCAGACAAGATGAAGAAAAGCTGCAGAATTGTGCTGGGCAGCCTGGCTTCTGTCTCATAAGGGATGAGGATGGTGTGCATCTGGACAGAAAACATCCCTATTATTTCCAGATTCAAGCACAGCTTCATATTGTTGATGTTGAGTATTGTGATTTCATTGTCTGGAATGCAAAGGATCTATTTGTTGAGAGAGTGCTGCGCAATGAGGTGCTTTGGAATACTGGAATCCCCATAGTTGAGGAATACATGAGAAATTGCATCCTTCCTGAAATTTTAGGACTACATTTCTCTAGAGAATAAATAACTACGTAATTGAATGTTGTATTCATGAATGGAGAAAAATGAAAGCACTTAAAATGTGTTGCTGTTTCAAATGTTTTATGGATAAGAAATGATTAAATTCACATTTTTCAAAACAACCATGACTGAAAGTTTAGTCAAGTGGTACAAAAACAAGCAAACTGTCAAATGTATTTACAATATTTCACAAAATGTACAACAAGCTAAAAGCCATTCTTACTCCAGAGGAACAATAGATTCAGAAAGATTGGTTAAAGCGCAGCAAATGACAGTGATTTTGTCAATCAGCGCCATTGAATCACTTGATTTGACTGCCATGTGTTCCAGAGGCATTGCCCTACTCTGCAAGATCTGATACTTTCTGCGAACTAAACCAATTACCCTTTCTACATGGATGCGGATACTTGCAAGTTTTCTAGTTTCTTCAACCTCATAAGCAGACAGCTGTTTCTTCCCCCGTGTGAATGCTGGAGTCTTCAAAGAAGCACAGAAAAATCCTACACTGTCTTCAATTGTGAACCCTCTATCTGCAAGCACAACATCTCCAGGAAGTAGCTTATTTAAGATCCCACATTTTTCAGTTATTTCTTTGTCACTAGTCCTCCCTCCCCATGCCTGTGAAATGAAGGTAACATAACCCTGAGGAGCAATGCCAATAAGATACTTGATTGTGTTGTGGTGCTTATAATTGGACCAGGTTTGTGCTCTTGCCAAAAGGTTTGTTGGTTTCTCAATGAATACTTCAAAACAGTCCAATATCACTGCAACTTTAAGTCCGAATGCTTGTCTGAATGACATGGGCATGGTGGCTTGTAATACTTCTCGTTCAGGCCAATCAATTAGGAATTCAAGTCTTCTGTGGAGAATGTGAATTAATTTGACACAAATTCGAGACACAGTGGCTGTTGATACATTAAATCGATAGGCAAGATCTTGGAGCTGAAGATTTAATCTTAGTCGCATGAGTATCATAATAAATTGTTGAAATTTAGAGAGTGTGGACAAGTGTGATGTAGTTATGTATGGTTCACAGAGATTATATATTTGCATTAAAAGTAAACAGTTGGGCAGTCCTGTGTAGAACTTAGTTTTTTCATTATTCTGAAAGGTCTCTGGGGTCAAGGTACAGTTATGTACTTTCTCCCTGAGGTTGCAGATCTCTGATGTATATCCTCTCATGGTGTCCTCCAGTTTAGAGATGTCCATCATGGACAGATCGGTCTGGCATTCTGCATCTACACATTATGTAAAGAAAGAATTGTGACACATTTCATATTTCTAATAATTATCAAACATAACAGCAATTAAAACGTGTTATAAAAACCTTTGAAACGTTCCTCTTCATGCATTGATGAACTTTCATCATACAAGTTGGGTGAAGAGGTGTCAGTCTCCAGCTCAGCGGCAGTAAAGAGGTTGTTATGACTCTGTGCGCTTTCCTCACTCTGTTGTGTTGCGTCATGTGGTTCCGCATGGCCTCGTTTGTACCCAAGGTTGACAGTGGGTGCCCAATCTGGGGAGTTCACATCTGTTGGGGCACTTGGGCGCCCTGAAATAATCAAATTACATCAGAAATGTGTTAGTACAACACAGATATCTTTACTTTGGCAAAAAGATACAATGCTATTCCAGCCTGTAAGTAGTGCTGGTCTCAATTATATGGTGTAATTAAAAACATGCAAAGATACAATATTAAAGAAATAACACAGCTCTTACCTGTTACAAAGTGATCGCTGCAAACTTTAGCACTAGCCCGGGTCGCGCCACCCGATTTCAGTCGGAGATTGCTGATCCACCTCGCCCGCCTCATTCGAGTGATTTTTTCAAAATGTACTCCTTTATATGAGACCACAGTTGGAACAGCGAAAAAACTCTTATCTTTCTCTCTATTCGCGCGGTTGCTACAACCGTACACCGCACAAAATGATGGCATTTTAGCTGAAGACTGTTAGCTAAGATATTAGCACTTCTTCTACATATCTCCGAGTACATAGTCGGCAGACTGCACCGCCAGGCTACGTCACGTCCTGTCCCACGTATGTCATTTCCGCCACTGCCCTGACGTCATATGCAACCCAAGATATGTGCGTGTGTGCGTGTGTGCGTGTGTGCGTGTGTGTGTGTGGGGTAGTGTTGGTGGTAGGGCTGGGCGATATGGCAAAAAAAAAAAATCTCCAATTTTTTCACACCAAATCCGATTTTCGATTTTAATCGATTTATTTTTTTCTATTTAAAAACAAACTACAACTGACAAAAAAATAGATTTTCCTTTATGCAGTTTAATCTAAATCCCCATGGAGCATAAGTGTAACAGGAATTAAGCCTTAAAACATGCTTGTAAACGAGATGGCTCTGCCATTGTAAACAGTGAAAATGTAGCTTAACAGTTTTATAATAACTTCACTTACAATGACACTATGCACCTTCAAAATAACTTAAATCACACAAACAAGGCCCATCGCCAAATATATCAATCCTATTAAACACATGCATTATTTACATGAAATATCACATTTTTAAAACTGATTACTCAAAATAGAAATGTTGTAACAGTCTTTTCCAAAAGCCTCCTCGGGTTTTCATGCTTGTTCTTTCAACTGTGCCTGAGTAACTGTGCTGTAGTACAACGCTCGGTCCAGCTGGTGGCGCTAATACTAACTTCAGTGACTCCCACATTGTCCGAGCTTCCTGTTTACATTCTGATGCTGTAGCTAACAGCTACTGTAGCAGCTACTGTAGCTAACAGCTACTGTAGCAGCTACTGTAGCTAACAGCTACTGTAGCAGCTACTGTAGCTAACAGCTACTGTAGCTAACAGCTACTGTAGCAGCTACTGTAGCTAACAGCTACTGTAGCAGCTACTGTAGCTAACAGCTACTGTAGCTAACAGCTACTGTAGCAGCTACTGTAGCTAACAGCTACTGTAGCTAACAGCTACTGTAGCAGCTACTGTAGCTAACAGCTACTGTAGCAGCTACTGTAGCTAACAGCTACTGTAGCAGCTACTGTAGCTAACAGCTACTGTAGCAGCTACTGTAGCTAACAGCTACTGTAGCTAACAGCTACTGTAGCAGCTACTGTAGCTAACAGACAGCGGGGAACACGTTGTTTGTATCAGAGCAATGAGAGCAATGTGTGAGACGTGTCTTTCCACAAAGTGCAGCGGCTCAGTGGGACACGAGTGTGTGCGCGCCACGGACACGGGAGTGCGCTTTGGAATAACGAGCGTGAGAGAGCGTGAAAGATGTGGCGTACGAACATGGCGTACGAACATAACGACCGGAGCCTGCGTGCGTGTGTGTGTGTGTTCTGGCGATTAAATAAAGTCTGATTCTTGAACGTTTGAAGTGTTATTGCAACAGCACCAACTGTGAGAGCGAGCCTCAGGCCAGAGGGAGACTGTTAGCATTAGGTTAGCTTCAAAATGACTGCTCAACACCATAGACCCGCGGTTAGGGCTGTAGTTCTGCGCTGGAGAAAATAAAAATCGAATTTTTAAAAAAAGAAATCGCCCTAAACGTAAAACTCGAATTAATGATTAAAATCGATTAATCGCCCAGCCCTAGTTCAGAGACAGCCCTAGTTGGTGGTGACCTCACAGCTGTTGGGCACGAGACACAAAGAGGCTGCTGTTACCCCACACATGTGTAAGTGTTTCAAGAGCCAACAACAGCATCTCTGCCCACTGCCTGTCTGACACCACGCAAACCAACTAAATCCAGAAGCACACACACACGCCAGCAGGACACACCCAAATTAAGATTGTACCTGTACAGCCAGAAAGCCATCTTCATCTGGGAGGATTCGGTAAGTGTGCACATGCTTCTGAAACCTGGAAACAAACAAGTATAATATCAACTAAACGATCCAATATTGACTTATCATTTGAACAAAGCAGTGAAATGCTTGTATGTTTATAGAAAATGTGAACATTTGAGCAGGCAATGTACTATTCTCTGTGTTAGGAACATTGTATAATTACTAACATCTGTAATTACAGAGTACATGCGTCATAATAACGACAGTGAAAATGTCTATCTGCAGTTAATATGCCAAGCTAAAACATCATCTAAGATTTATAGTGTTGTTTTAACATATTCACACTTACAGGGTCTTTGGAAAATAGATAATTGATAGAGCATACACATAGTAAGTAAGTAAGTAATCTTTATTTATATACCGCCTTTTCACTGCAGATCTGAGTCTCAAAGCGGTTTACATGGGCCTATGGAGGGGGGTACATGTTATGCAGAACCCACACCTGTCACTGTCCATCATAAAGGATATAGGCTGTGTCTTTTACACTTACAGTAACACTGGCACACAATCACTCAACAAAAATAATACTATTGTTAAACACCAAGCAGCAATGATTGTGTCTGCAATCCACTTTCAACGAATATAATGTTAAAACAGTTAAAAATCAATACTTCCAACAGTGAGACTACCACAGCATGCCTGCAGCCTCCACTTCAATGATTTTTTTTGGTTGATGTCTACTATGTCTGTCCAGTGGACCGGACACAAAATGTCCATTTTGTCAATCTAATGTCGCAGCAGTTTGTGCTTATGCTACGTACAGCTGCCATTGTTGCAAAGCGAGAGTTAACAAAAACTAGCCCATGTCCTGCGCAACAGCATGGAACCAAACATATACAAATAACCAGGAAAGAATAAATCCATGCCAGGAATTCTTCCCTGTCAGAGAGCTCCGCTGGTTTTCCGGTCTTTGCAGGTCATTATGTGGTCCTGCTATCTTCTGAACATGGATGTCCAGCATACTTAATAATTTCACTGTTTATCTGAGTCAAACATAGCAGGCTCACCCTAACATATTGTGCATGTACAAGTGATTGAGCATTTCCATTACCAAATGTCAGCTTGTCTATTTGACCAAAAATATATGAATTGTTTTTGTATTGCCAATGACAAAAATAATAATGGTATTTGCTATATTCAATATTATAATAAAGAAAAATATTTAACCTCAATTGATTCAAATATTCAAAACAGTTTTATTTAGTTTTTCAGCAAAAAAAAACCCCCAAAAACAATTATCCTAATTTGCCCTGCAACATGGACATGCACATTTCACTTCTGGAATCAAGGTTCTGCTTTAAATCACATGGTCTGGATAAAAATGCAATCAATCACACACCCCTCTGGCTCTGCCCCACTGTGGAACAATCTGGGGAAAGCCAAACCCCCTCAGCAACAAGCAGGTGGTGCAAAGTGGAAAAGTGCACTTTGAACAATTGCATTGGTTTAACAGATTCAACAACTTTTGAAATATTCATTTGAAACATGTTGAGTGTAGAGAAAGTTAAGAGTGTTATGACTTTGGCTTTTGAGGAAAAACAACAGTGTTGGAGAGCATCAGACAGGAGACTCTCCACAGTCCTGTGAGGTAAATACTATTGTTTCAGGGGAAACAAAACATGCAGAGATGGCTTATTGATAGGACAAACAGAGAGGAATGGTCATGCAGTTGACCCAAAAATAACTGTTAGCGCTAGGTCTGGAAGGATAGTGTAATAGCATGTGATTTTTTTCCCCCTTGTATTGGTCAATCTCTTTTTTCAATTTGAATTTAATTTTCTTGTTGAGATTTGAGTCACAAGTCCACATCCCCATGATGGCTGTGTCCCAATCTGAATGTACATTCCAATAATCACGACTGAGACAAGTTCAGAGACAGCCCTAGTTTGAACAGCAGTGTTAATTACCTAATCAGACTAAATATTACTACAGTGGAACTACTACAATGTTGAGGAGTCAATAGTAATATAGTATTATACACACAATAAAAAGCTCCCCTATAGTTTCAAGTCTCTGACTGTAAACCTTTCCTGACATGTAAAGACACGTTGAGTCAATACCAAACTTATTTCTGACAAGAACATTCAATACCCCTGAGAAAGACAGTCCCCCACAGCAAAGAAATCAGTTAACTCTGATGCAAAATGAGTATATTATCTGTAACAGTTACCATCTGTACAGATCATGGAAATATGATGTTTAGAAGTATGTGAAGAGGATGTGCCAAGTCTGGGATCGTGTCTTACATTCCGACAGAAGACATGTTTTATTGTCGATGGTAGAGACAGCACGAACACACGATCTACAGATACAATAGAATGCAAGTGTATTATACAGAGCGGAGGCATGGAGACCTCCAATCAGCAGCTTCCACGTTGTGCTTGTAGCTTGGCCTTCAGATAGACACAACAAGGGAAAAGTACTGGCTTCTGCACATTGATAGAATGATGAGTTTAACTTTAACAAAAGTTGCTTAAAAGTGTTATGAAATCTCACATATGCAAATGAGAAGAGTTTGGATTTGTTCAGTTTAATGGAAACTTGCATCTCTCTGAAATGTGCCATTTGCGTTCAACACTTCCTTGTCAACAGGTAAATAATGGGAATGGTCAAAGAGCAGCAGGCTGTGTAATAAGGCAGTCTGTAGCTCACTAAAACTCACTAAAAGATTCATCTCATTGAGCTTATTACACTAGACCAGATGACTCCAAAATTAAAGTCTGCATTAAATTGGGGATACAAAATAATCTAAATTCTTCAATTCTTATGGGGAAAAAGACAAAGTATGCTTGAATTAAGCAGTTATTTTCTTGGACTTTTCATTTGGACTTAAATGAAGATTTGCCAATTTAAAACCATCCTTATTAGTCTTATACTAAATGCTTTAGATGTAGTTATCCCTTCAGGCTTAAAAAGCAAACAATGTTGTGTTTGATTCATTACAAAAGTAGTAATGGAATAGTAAAAGTACCCAACTCTAGCTTTACCACAAAAAATAACTTTTGGCCTCTGTACCATTGTTTTTCTTGTTTCTCTTCAGAAGTTGTTTGATGCATGCATTCTAAACAAAAGCCAACTTTTCAAAGATGCATCATAAATCAAGTCACAATCACAATGTTTGTAATCATCTAATAAAAAGAAAAACACAAAATCGATTATTAGATAGTCTGTCTTGAAATCAACATTCAAGCCCTATTGTGTAAAGCCCTGTTGACTCTCCTGCCCCCCGCTTTAGGAACCATAGGTCACTATCAATGGTGCCATTTACACAACACAGTGGGGAGCTTGGATAAAGTCTTTAAAACCTACTTTAGTAAACACACGCACGCTGATCTTGGCCTGGGACACACGGTGACACATGGGGGATGTAGGTTGAGTCAATGTCAGACTGCTGAATCACAAAGCCTTTGATTTCCTGCAACTGCAAACTGTGTGGGTTGTGCATGTGGGGAGCTTCTTCTAAGTTCTTAATATCAACTTGTACTGTTCTATTGCAGGTATTTCTCAATTTAGTTTTAGTCAGAGGCTGGAAATGTCTATGTCAGATTAATTTAGTCAGTAGACATTAGGCAACTGTTCTATAAGCGTCATAGTAATTTCAGATTACTTTTGTTCTGCATTGTGTAATAACTGTTTACATTTTTGCACTTATTCTAATGCAGCTATTTTAAACAACAGTTGGAACACATTTAGGGTTAGTGTGGTTGGCTCTGCTTGATCTGACTTGTAATTTGCACTAGTGCAGTGTCAGATGCTTGTCTCCACAGAGATGCAGATGTTAAATACAGAAGGTAACCACCAGGCCTAAATGTGAACTGACATTATGTGCGCAATGGAAAACGTACAATTCAATGTGACACGGTCAAGACTATTCTATAAAATTTGTCAGGAGACGGCTCACGGTTCACTCAAAACTGTAAAACACCAGTCTAAGGAAAGGATTTTTTTTATAGACAAATTAATATCATAATACATATAATTCAAACACAGGTCTTCCACAGGTTCATTAAAGCTGTGATAGCCAACTTTCAAAAAATAAAAACAATGACTTATGTCTCTAGTTTTCACATGCATGCAAAGATGACCTCTGTCAAATCTCTAGATCAGCTTTTTCAGACAGCTCTCAACCTAAAGAGTCAACAGAGTGACTCTCAGGGCTCTTTCTTAGTATGCACACAATGTTTTAAATGAGGACTGAGTGTTGTGGATGTATTTTGTTCATAACAATGAACATCACAACAATGTTATTACTATTATTCATGTATTATTATTATTAATACTATTATTTATGAATAAAGAATTGTTAGGTACCCCAGCTTAAATTCACTGCCACAAGTCTGTTTTAGTACTCAACCTTATGCAGCATAAATCTGGACCAGTCTTCCTGAAAATGTGAGACAGGCTTCTACTTTGACTGAAGGATTTCCTCTTCACTTTTTTGATGTGATTTGGTGTGATTTGAAAGCCTTGTGTGTGTGTGTGACTGTTTCTGTCTTGTTTTGTTTAGCACTTTAAGTTGAACTATGTTATATAAATAATCTTTGGCTAAAACCAGGCTCCAGGCAGTGTCTGTCCTGATCAAACCCACGCACACGCTGGCACACAGACGTGACTGGTTTGGGATTGTCGTGGCAAAAACAGAGCCCGGAAACACAACTCTTCCTCTCAACCTTTTTTTCCTCTCTCCCGTATTGCCAAAAGTTACTTACAGGACACACAAGGCGTAAGCCCCGGTCACGCTCTCGCTGTCTCGGACCAGGAAGCTGCCGTCTCTCCCCGCGCGTGCCAACAGCTCCTCGGCCGCGGCTCGACTTAGGTCCCGGTGGTACCAAAGAGGAGGAGTGGGGCCCATTGGAGAAAACCCACAGACCCCTCCGCTCCCGGCCATGGCCACAGCCCTACACGCCCGGGTTTCGACTTAAGTTTCTCCGAACTATCTCCAGAGTTCTTGTCCCCTTCCAGTGTGTGGGCTTCGACCCGGGAACTCACTTTCAACACGTGTCTGCTCAAAGTTTGGCCCCAACAAAGTGTCTGTTTGGTAAAGCTGCGTTGTTGTGTCCTTTCCCTGGTTCTTGAAGACTCTACCCTCCCTCACGGAGTCCCAGTGCCACGGAAATCAGGCTGGAAATCCTCACCGCTGATGGAGCCTCGTCAAGCGGCGCGCTGCTGCGGTCTTCCGCCTCCACTGTGCAAAATAAAAGCCCAACTCTTGTGTGTCAGATGTTTGCAGTCTGTCATGAATTTGGTCATTGTTATTTATTATACAAATTGGATATCTCAATGTATTGTTTGAGTATTGTCAGGTTCTCAGTTCTCTGCACTCAGAGAAAAGGTTTTAAAGCAGCTCTGTTTGTGTCTCTCCATGACCTCACACCAAAGAATATCTGTGACATGTTAATCAACTCGGAGCACAGGGACTGGCCTCCTGCTGGGACTCTGAAGAGCACAGGGACTGGCCTCCTGCTGGGACTCTGAGGAGCACAGGGACTGGCCTCCTGCTGGGACTCTGAAGAGCACAGGGACTGGCCTCCTGCTGGGACTCTGAGGAGCACAGGGACTGGCCTCCTGCTGGGACTCTGAAGAGCACAGGGACTGGCCTCCTGCTGGGACTCTGAGGAGCACAGGGACTGGCCTCCTGCTGAGACTCTGAACACAGGGACTGGCCTCCTGCTGGGACTCTGTACACAGGGACTGGCCTCCTGCTGGGACTCTGAACACAGGGACTGGACTCCTGCTGGGACTCTGAGGAGCACAGGGACTGGCCTCCTGCTGGGACTCTGAGGAGCACAGGGACTGGCCTCCTGCTGGGACTCTGAGGAGCACAGGGACCGGCCTCCTGCTGGGACTCTGAGGAGCACAGGGACCGGCCTCCTGCTGGGACTCTGAGGAGCACAGGGACTGGCCTCCTGCTGGGACTCTGAGGAGCACAGGGACTGGCCTCCTGCTGGGACTCTGAGGAGCACAGGGACCGGCCTCCTGCTGGGACTCTGAGGAGCACAGGGACTGGCCTCCTGCTGGGACTCTGAGGAGCACAGGGACTGGCCTCCTGCTGAGACTCTGAACACAGGGACTGGACTCCTGCTGGGACTCTGAGGAGCACAGGGACTGGCCTCTTGCTGAGACTCTGAACACAGAGACTGGCCTCCTGCTGGGACTCTGAGGAGCACAGGGACTGGCCTCCTGCTGGGACTCTGAGGAGCACAGGGACTGGCCTCCTGCTGGGACTCTGAGGAGCACAGGGACCGGCCTCCTGCTGGGACTCTGAGGAGCACAGGGACCGGCCTCCTGCTGGGACTCTGAGGAGCACAGGGACTGGCCTCCTGCTGGGACTCTGAGGAGCACAGGGACTGGCCTCCTGCTGGGACTCTGAGGAGCACAGGGACCGGCCTCCTGCTGGGACTCTGAGGAGCACAGGGACTGGCCTCCTGCTGGGACTCTGAGGAGCACAGGGACTGGCCTCCTGCTGAGACTCTGAACACAGGGACTGGACTCCTGCTGGGACTCTGAGGAGCACAGGGACTGGCCTCTTGCTGAGACTCTGAACACAGAGACTGGCCTCCTGCTGGGACTCTGAGGAGCACAGGGACTGGCCTCCTGCTGGGACTCTGAGGAGCACAGGGACTGGCCTCCTGCTGGGACTCTGAGGAGCACAGGGACCGGCCTCCTGCTGGGACTCTGAGGAGCACAGGGACCGGCCTCCTGCTGGGACTCTGAGGAGCACAGGGACTGGCCTCCTGCTGGGACACTGAGGAGCACAGGGACTGGCCTCCGGCTGGGACTCTGAGGAGCACAGGGACTGGCCTCCTGCTGGGACTCTGAGGAGCACAGGGACTGGCCTCCTGCTGGGACTCTGAGGAGCACAGGGACTGGCCTCCTGCTGGGACTCTGAGGAGCACAGGGACCGGCCTCCTGCTGGGACTCTGAGGAGCACAGGGACTGGCCTCCTGCTGGGACTCTGAGGAGCACAGGGACTGGCCTCCTGCTGAGACTCTGAACACAGGGACTGGACTCCTGCTGGGACTCTGAGGAGCACAGGGACTGGCCTCTTGCTGAGACTCTGAACACAGAGACTGGCCTCCTGCTGGGACTCTGAGGAGCACAGGGACTGGCCTCCTGCTGGGACTCTGAGGAGCACAGGGACTGGCCTCCTGCTGGGACTCTGAGGAGCACAGGGACCGGCCTCCTGCTGGGACTCTGAGGAGCACAGGGACCGGCCTCCTGCTGGGACTCTGAGGAGCACAGGGACTGGCCTCCTGCTGGGACTCTGAGGAGCACAGGGACTGGCCTCCGGCTGGGACTCTGAGGAGCACAGGGACTGGCCTCCTGCTGGGACTCTGAGGAGCACAGGGACTGGCCTCCTGCTGGGACTCTGAGGAGCACAGGGACCGGCCTCCTGCTGGGACTCTGAGGAGCACAGGGACTGGCCTCCTGCTGGGACTCTGAGGAGCACAGGGACTGGCCTCCTGCTGGGACTCTGAGGAGCACAGGGACTGGCCTCCGGCTGGTGCCCAGAGTCAGGACTAAACATGGGGAAGCAGTGTTTCAGAAAATCTGGAACAGTCTTCGTGAAAATGTGAGACTGGCTTTTACGCTGAAATTGTGCAAATTCATGTTAAAATCTGTTTAACTGTGCATACAACTGATGGATGTTTTGTTTTGTTTTGTTTTGCACTTTGTTTCCTTGAACTCAATACATTATACAAACAAACTTGAATGAATGCTATAGAATAAATAAATACATCTAAATGTGGTGGTTCAGATTAAAAAGCGTTTAAATCAGGTTTTAAAACATGGCTATTTGCCTCAGCCTTTACATAAGCCCATGCTCTTTGGGAAACTTTTTATCGTATGTATGCATTTATAAGGATGTACATGCGTATGTGTGTATGTATATATATATGTATATATATGTATGTATGCGTATATATATGTATATGTACACTACCGTTCAAAAGTTTGGGGTCACCCAAATGTTTTCCATGAAAAGTCACACTTATTCACCACGTTGTGAAATGAATAGAAAATAGAGTCGAAATAAAGATTTGTTTTACATCCAACTTTGTTTTCGTCAAAGAATCCTCCATTTGCAGCAATTACAACATTGCACCAAAAACCAGACATTTGCAGCTAGAACAGTCATTTACCACATAACAGTGTATAGAGTGTATTTCTTTACAGTTAAGACTAGTTTAAAGTTATCTACAGCTTTTCCTTAAAAAATAAGGACATTTCAATGTGACCCCAAACTTTTGAACGGTAGTATATGTACACTATATGTGTACATATGTGTGTATGTATATATTTGTACCTAGTTGTGTATAATGTGTGTATATATATATGTTTATATTTCATTTTTCATGTTTTTTTATTCCTATAATGTTTTGTTTGCCAATGTTCTCTCTGTGCCTGTGAAGCACCCTGGGTTGCTTCTGTTTGAATGGTGCTTTATAAATACATTTGCCTTGCCTTGCCTAAAAAGGTTTATGAAATGTCTTTTAAAACAAAATACTCAGAACTGGTCTGTCCTGTGGTTAGCCCAACACACTGAAAAAGTAAAATACTATATATATTTAAAAAAAGATTAATAGTTTTCTTTGTTGCTTGAATTTAGTTTTTCATGGACGATTATTTCAATAGTTTTAAGAAAATGATACTTCATAACGTTTGAGCATTGAGTTTTTAATGCTTTTGTTCTTTTTAGAACAAAAGCATTAAAAACTAAGTATTGTTTCCTTTTTCCAGACAACTTTTCTTGGAGTTTAGATAAAATAAGTATGTTATGATAATTTAAGAAAACATTTCTCAAAGATGTTTAAGAAGGAAGTAAATCATACTTGAAAAGTTTGTTTATTAAACTAGAATCAAGTCATTTGGGGCAAGTATCATTTTCTCTTTTTCAGAAATCTTGTCACGTCATGTTTTCTGCAGTAGTTCACTTATTTACATATTTTTTTCTAGCGTATAACCCTAACCCTCCACAATAACAGAGAATCATAGCAGGTCATGGCTGTACCGGTTTATTTGTTGTCCCTGGATCTCTTTTTTCATGTGTTTTGTACTTTTCTGTACAATACTGTTGTATGCAGTGTATAATGACATCAATAGATTTATCTAAACAAAGTTATCAATTAAACAAATACATGATTATAAATAGTAATACTAATAATTATTACATGATAGTGATGATGATGATGATGATGATGATGATGATGATGATGATGATGCTATTAGGGAATATTCCCCTCCGCCCCTAATTTAAACATGTTGGTTCAATGTTCACTGTGGATTACTCCTCTACTCTTACTACTCTGTTTTGCTCTTGTTGTATATAGAAATAAAATAAGATGAACAGACTTTAACCAATCATGAGATTTCTGTACTCTAGGAAGATGGTGTCAATTATTAAAACTATGTATTTATAGCCACAGGGACAGCAGTTACTTAAAAGTTATTTTTGGCTATGGCATCATCACACTATAACTGCAGATCAGTAACAGTGTGTGTCAAAATAAAAGCATTTAGCAGTGTGTCAATGTATGTATTTAGGCAAATAGAGGTGAGTTTATTAGTAAATAGTGATTATATCTTTATCTGAAAAACAATGTGACTTATTCTTGATAATTTAATAGTGTGTCTAATGTTATTACAGCAAGCGTTGTGTGAGGTTTGGCAGAATGGGACAGGATGACATCACTTTGCACATCTGATTTTAATCAAAGTTTTAACATAGAAGTCAAGTGATTTTCCAAGGATCAAGAGGCTGAAATGTGAGTGTGAGTGAATGATAGCAGCAAGGTCTTACAAACATTATCTTTCTTTTGTTCTCCAAAGCACTGCACGTAGGTATCACAGAAGAGAGGAATCCGATAATTAGGTCTCAAATCATGGTTTTGCATTTAGATTCCAAGACAGTTGTGAAGATAAAATATACATTATCAGGATTTATTCTTTGGCAGGACGATTAAGAAAGGTAAGGCTTACAAAATTGATAAGTAAAGTCCATAGATAAAGATGGCCATTAAATACAGTATATAAAACTTTGAGTTGTAATTTGAAGGTGATTACATAACTAAGAAGGTTGTTACACACATCAAAAGAAGAGCAGTAAAAGTGAAGCTGTGCTGACCATCAACTTTGTTCAGGTAGTACTCTGCTACTTTTTTATTTGGGTTTTCACCAGTAAACCACATCTGCATGCAGCGGCCTGACGATTTGCCGTAAGTGGTGTATTTGTAGGAGTTGGACCAGATCTGCTCACACATGTTCTTAGCACTTGGGAAGACTTCTGTCCACTTTCTGCATTTTGCATCTATAGGACATTTATTGGTGCCTGTAAATACATTAGAAAACTCTTGTTATAATTGTTATTATTTATTTCAAAAATCCATTTTCATCTACATAATCAAATGATAATTACCTGAACTCCAATCCCATCCCTTGTGCCAGTCAGTTTTGCAAGTTAAGTCATTCTTACAGTCCTCATACCAACTTTCACAGTCTTCTAAACACAGGGGCACATTAGAAATGCGCTCCTTACGCCAACTCTGGTTTGCCTGCACACATACAGACCAATACGAAAAGATAAGGGTAAATCATCATCATCGTTGTCCACGTTATAAAACAAAAAGTGTCTCATCTCAGATCTCAAGAGCATATACTGCCATCTAGAGTTAACCAAATGCATGCACAAAACCATAACGACATACTTTACCTCTTCTATCCATGGTCCCAAGTGAGGAGAGCACTCATAGAAGCAGGTGTCTTGGATGAAGTGTTTTTTGCACTGTGAACTCATACCTCCACAGTGATTCCAATTAAAATTGTACAGGTAAGAGTTGTCCTCGTGAGCTGCAGAGCTGGTGTTGGCGGTGCAACATGCATTCTCACGCCATGGTGCACACTGGAAGACAGTTGAATCATGAAATAAAACTTATTATAATAAAGATGAACTCAGAGTTGTCTCTGGGCACCATGGGGTCTGGGGCCTTTTTATACATTTTAACTATTGAGAGAAACGATCAGTTTGGCAATCAAAATTCTAATTAAAATAAGTACTGAACATGTCTACAGTATACTTTTCCAATCCAGTTAGTGAACAGAGAATTTAAGTAACCTTGATAATTGCCTGATTTGCTGACCTCATTTGTGAATTGTCCATCACTTTCTTGTATAGGGCTGTAATTAATACTCATGTGTTAATAGTTGGTTGGCTGATTATTCTTTTGATTAATTGATTGTTTTAGATCGAATCAGTTTTATTAGTTAAATTAGTTTGAATTGAGGTTGTTGAATTAACTTGTTTGTATTCCCCTGTTAAAATAGTTCCCAAATTCAACGTTACTGGATTCTCTTGAGGTTTTATTGTCATTATAGATGTTAGGCATCCTCAAATATTGCAATTTCACAACTACACAATGCATATTTAACAAAGTCATTACAAATCATATAGAGAAATGCACCTGAATGTACAGCTGTCCCTCGGGCCCGGGTTTAGCTTTGTGGTGTTTAGCATCTATACACATATTGAGTTTGTCCTCTTGAGAAATAACTCCGCTGCAAAGAGCCAGAGTCACAGCCACAGCTAACCACATGATTCTGAGGAAAACACAACATCATTGAGTTATTACAAATAAGCCACCATAGTATGAGACAAGGACATCATCCTGGGAGCACAGGGACAGGCCTCCTGCTGGTGCCCAGAATCAGGACTAAACATGGGGAGGCAGAATTTCAGATTCATGCAGCTAAAGTATGGAAAAGCCGTGCATACAACTGGTACAATTTATCTGTTTTTAACCCCATTTTAATGAGAGTTTTAAGCCCAATATTGAGCTGCAAATTGTTGTATGTTGTTGTATTTGTGCAGCCTTTTTGTTTGTTTATTACGCCTTTTGATCTGTGTTTTCCACTGCTCTTGTGAAGCACTTTATATTTCCTTGCACACAAAGTATGCTTTACAAATAAATGTTGACTGATGGATGTAATGGTCATAGGAAATAATTATTGAAGAGCTCATTTACAAAAACAGATATCTCAGTTTTAAAAAATAGATCAGGCTCATCTACTTGGTAAAAAGTAAATGGTAAGTCTTTGCAAATATCTGTTTCTCTATGAAATATTCAGTTATTGTTGTGATGTCTTTCCTCACAACATTTGCATTACATCGACATTGTCACACTGTAAGTACTGATGAGATGAATTATTTTAAAAAAGTGTTGAATTATTGTACATTATGTATTGAATTATTATGGCTCAAACAGCTGATATCCATGGATTTCATGGTCAATAAAGTCCAGCAACATATCGTACATAGATTAGTGATGATTAGTTACATTACCTCTGTCAAGTGTGGTTATTCCTTTACCCAATATGCTGTTGTTTGGGGCAGCTAGTTGCGGTAAATGGTCTATATCCGGGAAAAGGCTCTCACCAGGCTGCTTTAGTCCAAAGGTCAAAGTTTGCCATCCTCTGAAGACTTACATGTGATTGGTTTATTACATCTCACTTCAGTAAATTGTTATCTCAAGGTCTTTGCTGGTCATATGCAGACAATGTTATAGAGTCATTGTGACCTAAGACAATGAAGATAGCTTGGATGGAATATAGATATACATAGATGTCATTCTGTGGAATAGCCCTCAACAAAAAGGAATAAGACGGCCTCTAAGAGCTTGAACCAAGATGTGTAATATTGGCAAGAGATTATTTCTACGTAAAGCACCTTGAAAAAAACTTAAACCCATCAAGTAGCAGCAAGAATGTTGGCCTTTGCAATACCAAAAACAGGACAAAACTGAATCTAGCTGAAGGCTCAGCAAGGCACAATTTCTAAAGGAAATACCTTTGTGTGAAACTCAACTCCTGTTAGATCTGAGCCTGCTATGGCCTGGTTAGTACTGTGATGGGAGAACTTCTGGGAACACGCTAAAGTGGGGTGGCTGCGGCTGTAAAGTGCCAAACTGTCATCGTGTCCTTAGGCAAGACACTTCACACACATTTCCTAGAATGAGTCAGGTGTGTGTGAATGTTGGTGGCTTATAGAAGCCAATAGCACAGATAGACAGCCTTGCTTCTGTCTGTCTGCCCCAGGGCATTTGGGGCTGCAGTAGCAATTTATGACTGCAGCGAACGAATTATGCCATGTGAAGCATCTTTGAGGGTCTAGAAAAATGCTATAAAAAACTGACCCAATATTATTATCATCAATAAAGAAATTGATTTTAAAGTAAAGCTATTTATTTAGTTAACCTAAACCTAAAGTGCTATAAGTTCTAATGAGCTCAAGTGGTACACCCACCACAGTTAGAGAAACACTGGTCCATGTCCATGTATTTATTATCCATGGTAAATAATTAAACTTGGTCGGCGTCGTTGTTTAGTGATATAGAGCGGAACCTTTTACTTCTATTGTCAGATCTATTCCGGAATTGTTTAAGAAGAACATAGTACTTCCGGTTGTCTTGTTTTGAAATTCAGCTTCAATGTTCGATTAGGAAATATTTGACTTAAACTATTTCGTGTATGTGATTATTTGTAAGATGTGCTAGTGCTCTTTTGGGCTTGGTACCTGAGAGTATTCCCTCTGCTTTTACTTCCCTCCGGACATCTTCGTGGTTCAGGGTGGACTGGGTTTTCTGACATGTCCACCCTATTCCCATCATTATTTCCAAGACTAACCGAGTCTTTGTGGTTCAATTTGGATCGACCCTGCGTGGATGAAGCCGAATTACATCAGCAAGAGCAGCAGCATCAAACATGGGTAAATAATATTTTGCAAAGTTACATTTAGTTAAGTAGAATTGGTTGAAATCGGTTGCAAAAGATACCCAGATATATTTATAATTAGAAAATGCGTTCGTGCCTTCAGTTTTCTTTCTTCCACTCTTTGAATGCATCGTCACTTGAATTTCAGTTGCAGAGCATTGCTGAAAAAGACAACAATCTGATGCCCATTGGGAAGCCAATATTTGATGTAAGGCTATCTAATTTAATTAGTTAAAAGACACCAGTTTTTAAATAGTTTCACTGTGTTTTTTATATCCTTCAGACAGGTTATGAGGATGAAGAAGAGGAGGACGATGAAGACGAGGAGGACAGTGAAGAGGATTCAGAAGATGAAGAGGACATGCAAGACATGGATGAAATGAATGACTACAATGAATCACCTGATGATGGAGAGATAAATGAGGTGCTTTTATTATTATAAAGTATTCTTCCAAGGCATTGTGTGTTCTGAAACAAACCATGACTCAAGTTTCGGTCTAAGCGGAACAGTTCCTTTAGTCTCGAGCTGTAACAAGTTTCCCATATTACCTTTCGGTATCTAAATGACTAATTGATTAATCTAAAGAGAATTCTGCCAACTAATTAATTATTTAAAATAGCCTCAGTTTGGTCTGTGGATATTGAGAAGAATAATTTTGAAAGGATAAGAGATGCCAAAGTGTAACTACAGTTTTAGAACTATAGCGAACACATCTAAAGAGAACGCTGCTAATCTGTTTCAAAGATTTGCCTAATCTGTATATATTAACAATATCTTTGAATTATTTTTATCAAAGTGTTTGTTTTTAGGTGGATATGGAAGGACCAGATCAAGATCAAGACCAATGGATGATTTGAAGTCTATTGACTAACTTTTCAAGGACAATTTGAACAAAGTATTTTGTATGACTTTTACTGGTAACTAATAAAATCAATCAATCAATCTTTATTTATAGGGCGCTTTTCCTGCACAGGGCAACACAAAGCGCCTCACAGTCCACACCACACAATGCACAAATCATCACCAATAAAATACAATTAAAAACACATATGTAATTAAAAAGCATTAAAATCACATAAGTAATTTAAAAACATAAGAATCACACAAGTAATTAAAAACAATAAAATAGTTAAAAACACAAAAAGTTACAACAATAAATAACAAGGTGTGTTAAAAAGATAAAATTCTCTAGTTGTATGCACAGGAAAAAAGAAAAGTCTTTAACATGGATTTGAACATTGACAGAGAGGCAGCCAGTCTCACATCCTCAGGAAGACTGTTCCAGACTTTAGCAGCATAAATCTGAAAAGCAGCCTCCCCCTGTCTAGTCCTGACTCTGGGCACTAACAAGAGTCCCGTCCCTGCGCTCCTCAGAGTCCGGGCTGGTTCATATGGGACTAGCATATCATGGATGTACTTTGGTGCAAGGCCATGGAGAGACTTGTACACCAGGAGAGCTGCTTTAAAGTCTATCCTCTGGGCCACGGGAAGCCAGTGCAGAGACCTGAGGACCGGACTAATGTGGTCGTACTTCCTGGTTCTAGTCAGGACTCGGGCTGCAGCATTTTGAATATACTGCAGCTGTTTTACTGCATGTTTGGAGATACCTGTGAGCAGGCCATTGCAGTAATAAAATGTTATTACTGGTTAAAGTGTCGCCTACAGAACTGTTGTAACACATGTTATGTGCCTCCTCACACTTTAACAGCTGACTGCATGTACAATGGTGTACTCAGCAAAACAAAGTTGCCTATAATAAAGACACATTATCTATGGAAACAGTCCTTTTGTGGATATTGACATAAGATAATCCCAAAAGGAGTTCACAAAGAAATGTTTGGTACCTGAAATGAACCATCTTTGTGGTGCAATCATACATTATGCATCCCATTTCGTACTAATCAGTCCCAAATAACTATGTTGTTTATTTTGGGTTAAAACAAAAGGCTTACGTAATTCCCTGATATATCAGCTCAGCCATCCCATCTCTGATGCCTCTGCTATATTCTAGTGTGGCTCTGTGAATTTTCCATTCATATAAACCACTTTTGCGAATATGTCTAAGAAATTTTGGTGCTCCTGGAAAAAGTACATTGTCAGCCAAAATAATGGATCCCTTTCCCAAAAGTCCAGATCCTTCAAGCATCTGCAACAAATAAGTAAACATTAAAGGCATAATCTCAATGTGAAAATATTTTAAGTTTTAACATTGTCATTTGTTCACCTGCAGATCTGGGAGGTAACATTTTTTCCAATGATCCAAGAAAACTAAATCCAGTCTTTCCAATCCATAGTCAGATCGCAATCGAGGGATTACTTCATCAGAAGGACTCACAATTAACTCCACCTTTATAAAGGTACCCCCAAAAATAATAATGAGAAATAATTTATGGACGTAAATGCTAATTACAAAAGCACTTACCGTGTCATCATCTAAACCTGCTAAACGAATTATTTTCTCTGCAATGGCAGCATTCCTCTGATCCATCTCAACACTGTAAATTCTGGCTCCCAGTGACAGGAATCTGGCCATCCGCACTGTGCTGTAGCCACAATGAGTCCCCAGCTCCAGCACTGTCAGGGGACTCTGCTCCACCATAAGACGGTCTAAGATCTTCCCTACACAACAAGATCAGGTAAAACCATTTCTGCTGATAATATGAAGTTGGATTTGAAATACACTATTATTTACTGACCTTTCTTTGGTCCAATGTTGCTGATAAACTCCACTTTGGTACACCATGTATCAAAGGCCTCAAGAATGCTGTCCGGGTCTCCAGGTGTGGCGTGTGTTAAAACATATTCATAGGCTCTTTCCTCTCTGCTCAGGCCAGTAGAAATATCTCTCCAAATTCTTACCAAAATTGCGCGATAAAACAACAGAAAAAAGTGGCGATATCTGATAATCAATGTCAGCAGGAGTGGGATAAAAGCCAGTGCTATGGCTGGAGACACCATCCTAGAACCAGACACAAATGTATTCATGTTTAAACCTCACTTTCATACTAGGTTAGTAAATCCTCAATACATAAACTTGTTTGCACCACCAACTTAATGACACTTGTATTGAATTAATTGTACTCACCTTAGCAACGTTAAGAGATTGTTGTACTGCAAGGAGAACAGACTAGAATGACAGTGGTGTTGGTTAGAAAGACTAGTAGACCTGTGGGTATTAATAATGTATGCTTCATGTGGGATACACGTTCTTCAAATAGATATACATTTTAGAGCCCAATACATATAGTATATATTACAATTTCAAAGACGAGTCAACATTTCTAGCAAGCTGTAAAATATATTATAAAGCAATATTGCTGACGAAACAGTTGAGTAAGCCTTGAAAGGACGACACATGATATAGAAGCAACAGCAGGTGTTTGTCTGGGTAGGTTTAATAAGTGTCCAATTTCCTCCTTAGTCATGACTCATGATAGAGAAAACACTGACAGATATGGGGCATTTAATAATTCAAATAACTATCAACTCACTCTAATGGAGACTGGAATGTAATGATCTTACAAAAACAATAAAAATAATTTTGCTCCCCTTATTTCAGACAATCCAACAGAAAGGTGGAATCGTGTATTGAAATTCAACTGAAATCAAAAGGACCTAAAATAGTGCAAATTCACAAAATCACTTAATGCCCTTGACTATAATACTTATTTGACCACATTTAGATAATGATGGGCTCTTATGTTACAGAAAAACTCATGAAAAACTCTGCAATAAGTATTTCAATTGTGTTCCTTTACACCACTAAAAAAGTACATTTTCACTTTGGTTACAGATTGTCCTCAGGGCATTGCTGTTTGAGCAGAGCTCTGATAAATTTCTTCAGCTCTTTGTCTTCTCTGGTCCACTTCACAAGGCGGGTGATGACCAACCTCCCCTCTTCTGCTTTAGCCAGAACAAGATACCAGCCCTGAACAGCAGCACTCTCAGCTTCAGTGCTCTGCCCTCCATCTTTGCCGTTTCCTGCTGTGCCTGACATCTCTGTGTCCAAACCAGGGCATATACAGCTGCTGCCCTCCTGGAGCCATAATGCACTGTGGGCCATTGCACCACCAGTCCCTTCTGCCTTCTCTGCACCTCCTCCTGCCCACCTCAGGATTCGACTGCGTGGCGTGGGCACCAGCTGGCGGTCTCCTCCAACAGTTGACACACTTCCCAGGCGCATCTTGATTGCTGCAAAACACAAATGGTTTCTGTGGACTACAGTGGATAATTCCATGCATTCTTCTGCACTCACTCACCATATGTACTCTGACAGAAGTTGTCCTGGATGTCAGTTTCTCCTTCTTCTGCAAGACTACAGGCATCACAAATAACGGTTCCTGCAATATAATTCATAGTTATAATACAGTTGTTTGTAATCTATTTGAAAACGCAAACATGTTGAAGGCATAAATGTATTAATTCGTTTTTGGTCCTAAATGTTTGTGATTATACAATGGTAATGACCATGTAAATCTGATTTTGGACAGTGACATGTGTCCCCTGAGTGAGTGAAATCATATCCAAACCTTTAATTGCCTCGTTCTTGAGCTCTTCATCTGGAAGCGTGTCCCCCTCTCCAGTAGCTGGAATACAGAGTTCGGTTCCCCGTGGAAATCGTGTGCAATTAAACATCTCTGGCCATGGAAACCCAAAAGCACTCATAACGGGAACACAGCCATCTCGTACGGCTTCACAGAGGCTCCTACATGGGCTCACTGGTGCGCTGAGCTCTGGTAGACACACGGGGGCGAACATGGAGCAAAGAAACTTCTTAGTGTCCCGATGACAAAGCTTGGAAACGAGGGGCATCCATGCGGCAGATTGTTGTTGGGCCTCCCTCAGTGAATCATGGCCGAGGAGATTAGGCAAACGCATTTGTCTGTAACCGATCCCGTGACACAGTACCAGCGTGCTCGGGATGGGTCTGCACACTGAGCGAACCGAAGAGGCCAAACCGAGTGATTGTGATTCCACTCGTCCATGTTGAGTTGCAGACTCACTGTCTGCATGAGGAATCCCAAGTAATGTAAAAAAGATCAAAGAGGATGGAAGCATTATTCTCTTTAAACCGAACACCGGGATTGTGCCCCCCTTTGCCTTGTTGCGACTAAGCAGCAGTAAAGTGTAAACAATGTGGTGTGGTGGAAAAAAGCCTAAATAGTGTAGGCGTCCCCCTCTCCCACCCATGTCTGGAGTCTGGAGACAGCGATTTACAACACTGCTGTTGCAGATGTTGCTCGAAAGGCCAGGACACACTCCTACACATCAACACGGACCATCCATGCACACGTGTTTTTAATTCTGACATCATTTCCCACAACATTTATTAAAAATGTGAACATTCGAATCGGGTTCACGCACTATTAAAAAACTTTAGCCTATTTGAAAAAGTCACATGACCTTTCTCAAAAGCGGAAGTCGTGGCTGATGCGTGTTTTCGCCGTCATGTGATTTCCCTGTTGTACAAGACGCTGTTTAACAGTTATTGTTTTTGTTTTATCAAAAATAATTTAACTCATAAACACGTTGTATGTGTACTGGGGTCTACGCTGTGTGTGCTGTCGTTCCCCTTCGGCCGCGGACATGGGTTGTTGTTACAGCAGCGAAGACAAACCCACAGCGGAGGTAAGCTAGCTGCTAGCATTCCCTTCTATAGCATAACATGTCAACAAATGCTCTAGGTTATGTGTATAACTCATATGTGATAGTTATTAAACACATTCTAACAATTAGTAAAGACAAAATGACGATGTGAAATTATAACCCAATAAAACACCAGAACAGCACTTTAAACATGTCACATAATCGCCACTTTAATTGACTTTATCTTTATTTTTTGCATATGTATTTGGAAGCACTGCACTGAATGTGATCGCCACATTTTTAAATTGTTTTTTTTTTCCTAAACTTTTGTTATGGTTTTAGGAAGAAGAGCACCTGATACCACCAAGTAATATTGTTAGCAAATCTCCTAATGGGACAGACTGGAGCACCCCAAATGTCCCCTCAGCGCGCACAGATGAACAGGCCCTGCTTACGTCCATCCTCACAAAGACAGCACAGTATATATCCCCCATTTTGTACTTGCATCATTTACTGCTACTAACGTGCTTTAGTGCTAACAATGCAGCTGTGTTTCATTTTAGGAACATCATCGACGTTTCTGCTGCAGATCAGCATATGATGGAGCCACATGAATACATGGATAGAGCCCGGCAGTACAGGTATTTAGTCTGCATCATGCAATCCATGAGTTTCCAGCTTCCTATTTCATGCACAATTTTGAGGAAGATTGATTTGTTAATCAGTGCAACAGTTTTGCAACATTTTACTTTATGCACATAAAATTATCTTTTTTATAAGTAATGTTTTTCCTATAATCTCTGAAGTAATGCAAAGTTGTATGTTTTAACCATTAACAAATTTGCACACTTCTGTCTTTGACACAATCCGAGTGATTCTATCTATGCCAAATGTGACATGTACATTTCTGAGATCAATAAAGTCTATCTTATCTTAAAGCACAAAACTGGCTGTTTTGGGAAGCAGTTTGTCATCCAAAAAGGCCCTCACGCTCCCCTCCCTCACCAGTCAACCACATCAAGTGCTTGCAAGTGACCTGGTGCCATACTCAGATGTTCAGCAGGTAAAGACACAATAACACATTATGTAATGGTTGATTTATTGATTGTTTAAGGACTGGCATGGTTAATGTACTTTTTTCTTTCAGGTTTCAAAAATAGCTGCTTATGCATACAGTGCAATCTCTCAAATCAAAGTGGATGCTAAAGAGGAATTGGTTGTCCAGTTTGCGATCCCCTGATCATGTCACTCTAGTTCCCATTTTTCTTCACTTCAACAAGGATATCCATGGCTTTAGTCGTTGACCAACTATAGTTCTACATTATAAGAAGATAAATCATATATTTAAGTGCCCATCAATTATTTGCGTTGGACAATTTCATCATGATGGTTTTCACATTTGCAAATAAAATGCTTGATAAATAGATAGATACAATAACTTAACTAATACCATTTGAGGTTCACCCCAATGCACATCAAAATCTCGTAGGGATACATTTGAGTATACGTGCTCCTATTTATACTATACCCGCCCTTTCCCCAACAAAAAATTCCATTCTGTCACTTGAAGTTTAATCTTTACTATTAACAGCAAGTGTTGCAACTATGACTGTATGTGCCCAAACAAATGAAAAAACTTGGGTTGGCTTAAACATTTGGAATTTTATCATTTTCTCCAATTCTATTCTGGGCCACTATTGTATTGTTTCTAAAGATGTTTACGGACATGCATCTTGCATTAAAAAGCTTTCAAAAGCCTTTTGTGAGAATGTATGTATGTAGTGACTGATTAGCCATGCTAATCTTTAAAATGCTATTTTTTTTTTTTTTAAATAGAGAACGTTTGTAACCATGTCAAATGTTAGTAGATTTTTGCAGTTACTTCTCGATTTATGTGACTATTCAACGCAGATTATTGATTAAAGTGATGCAATTATGAGACTATTTAAGTTGCAACTGTTTGTGTGTGTGCGTGTGAGAAAATTATAAATGAACTATAGCATTATAGTGGAGTTTGCAGGACACTTATGCTAGCAGAAGGCCTAATCATTTTCATATATACAATCGGCTTGAAGTGTTTTTTGTGTTTTGTTCAAAGGGATGATCTCTGTGATCAGTGTTTAAACCAGATTTTTTTTTGACAGTCTAATACTACCATGTTTGCATTATATAGCTCTTAAACTCTGTTTTGTTCATTATTTTTTGATTAATTAAACACTGTTTAACACATTGTCTGGGACTCTTTTTTTTTTTTTTTTTTTTTTCAATGCTACTTTCCCTCTTACAAGTATATGCAATGCAATTTCCCTAGATCTGTATTACTCTTATTTCCTTGTGTAACACACACCACCATATGACTTTTTCTTTAATTCAGATTAAAATGAACAACAGCATAGATTGAAAAGAGTTCGTGGTACTCTAGCAGCATAAAGGGAAATATGCAACATGGAAGCTCTGCTCTTCTAGGATAAAACCATGGATCATCTGGAAAGCAGATTAAAAGAAGCTAAATGCATACAACAGCATGGATCACGTGTATTGATTGTGATACAAAATTTAAGATTAATAACAGTATCTAATGTGAACAATGCTTAATCAAACAACACCAAATGTCATGCATTGATATTATTGATGCATGACAAGAAAATCTAAACACCCTGCTTATTTATTCGTTATATATATATACATTTACATACGCATTTATATATATGTAGTATACAAATAAAGTACAAGTAAAAAAAAAATATATATAATATTCTTATCTTTTTATACATAATTTTTATTTTACTTTTTCAAAGAACGTAAGGTACCTAACTTCCGGCTTGATATCCAATCACAACGAAGTGTTTCTCGGCGTCAGCGGATATAATGCTGTGATTGGTTTGTGAACTTTTAAACTTGCTTGGCGTATATCCCTGTACTGTGTTGCTGTGTTGGACGTCGCGTAGCTGTGTTTACTTCAGTCTACACGTCTTTCGACTTTTGCGTAAGTGTATCATTATTATCTTTGGTGAAAGAGTAGGATGTTTTTTTTCCCCTCGCCGGTACCAAGGGTTAACAATGTTGACTATGGTCCTGTGATTAGTTAGCTTCAAAGCTAGCGTTCGCCGATTTAACATGTGCATTGATTTCTTAATAATTTTCATTATAGTCTGAAGTAGTTAGTTGCCTTCTGATCTGAAAAAAAGAAGAAAATGGTTGATCTAACTAAATTTTTAAGGCCATCGTTCTGAAAGGCCACACCTACTGACCTAACACTTATGATAACAAAACATAACCTGGCCACAAATATCCTATTGTAGGCCTAATAAGAAGTGTTTTGCATTTTAACTTTCTCTGGGGAAAAAATAATGTCTACAAGCACGAGCCGTGTTCTGGAGGAGGGCCTCTCTATCCTATTTGTTTACATGACGCTGATGGTCCGTTTGCTTAATCTTTCATAATTTCAGCAAAAAATCTTTCGTTGTATGGTTTTAGCCCATTACCGTGGAGTCTTGCAAAGGGGGTTTCTTTCTAGAGACTGCTTAATGCTCTAACAGCATAATTGGGTTGGCACTAACCTGCACACATGTTAGGATCATAGGTCAGACAGAACTTCAGCCTGCTCGTTGAAGGAGCATGTTTTTCTTTCAATTAAAAACACGTTTAGCAAAGAAAAATACTACAGTACAAAGTTATTTTTCAAATTTTCTCTCTGTAGGGCTGCGATGAATTTGAGCATCAAAGCTCTTTTTTGCTGGGTAAGACTGCTTGAAGTCTTTCTGATTCTTCTTTTTAACAAATATTTAATAATCATCAATGCTATGATTAGGTTAAAGCTGCAACAGGAAGTGGCGAGGAAACTCACATTGAAGATTTGCAAAATGGGGAGATCTTACTCAAGCTGGTCCATCTATTGTAAGTTTAGAGGCATTTGTTTATTTAATAATGGTTATTAATTATATTCTTTTTCCTTGTCCTCATAGAAAGAAGTCAATTCCCAGTTCTTGCCATTGTGTTGATGAGCGTTTCAAAATAATTTCAAACTTTATTAAAAGTAAGTTGATTTGTCTGTCACATTAACTGAAGCAAACCAGAAAAAGTGTCATAATTTATTCCAATGGATTTGATCTAGAAGCCATTCAATGCATTTTAAACCTGAGAAAGCTGTATTGTACAACTAGAAACTATTGTATACACATTATTGTACAAATGCAAGTATTGTCACAATCAACACAAAAAGATTGAAATGTAGAATAAAATCAATTGAATACATGTCATTCTAATCCCAAAGTAAAATGTCATATCTCTAACTGGACCATATTTTTCATGAGCAAAATTGTTTTACAGGTGATTGCAGATTTAACGCACTGAATGGAACTCCTATTGAATGGGAAGCGATTAAAGACGGCAGAAACCTCTCTGTTGAAATTGCAAAGGTATATTGTTCTCAAGTAGACTCAAAATTATTGATATGTTCTTAACTTTTTTAAATGTTTTTTACTGTCATTAATGTTTTTAGGTCATTTTAATACTTGTTTATTATGACATGATGAATGACCACTGCACATTGAAAAAGCTTGATTGTGATGTCGAGGTAGGTCTAGTTTCAAAGCACATTTCTTTTGGTTATTATAGTCATTATTGTAATTCTCTTTTTTGAATACTTTTAGCGTCAGATCGCAGGTTTAACTTTAACTTATGTGGAGGAGAATGAAGGGAGTGTCTCTTTGGTGCCCGGTTTAGATGCCCATTTATCTAGAAGGCGTAAGACTTGATGCTTATACATTTTATCTTTTGGAAATTGTGCATGTTAATTTCACTGTTCATTTTACAGACTTGACAGTTTCCCATAATATTTTAGAAAAGTCTGCAACCGTTTCAACTACCACTTCAGTTTCCAGTCTGTCGTCTTTATATGATGATGATGAGTCCCCTCTTTTTGGTCGTTCTCAAAAAGTCAAATTTTTGGATTTGCAAAAAGTTGCCTCATCTTCAGTCAGGTTTTTGTCAAACTTTTAACACATTTAAAATCCTAACCTCAAGAACACCACCTGACTTTCTTATTACAATTTCAACTTGCAGCTCTTCGCCTATACAAGATGTTATGAACACGCCCGTTTTCCAAATGAGAAGAATGAAACGGCAGTTAATGCAAGACCGTGACTACATAGATGGTCTTGAAAAGGAACTCTCCAACAAACTGGCACTATTGTCACAGAGGGGTAACGCTTAACTTCTAAGTGACATGTTGGATTTAATAAAACTGCCTTTCTAACTTTGCATTATATTGTAGAATCTCTAATAAACCAGCTTCAGTATTGTTTGGATAAATTAAAAGAGGACCGTGGTGTTGATGAACAAAGCACAAGAGCGCGAATTGATGAGCTGGAAAACAAGAAAAACATGCAAGTTCTTCAGCCTAATTCTTAAAAAGTGTGCCGATGTTATTCCTGTTTACAGATTTTGATTTCCTATTTAGGTTGCAGTCGTGCTTGGATGATTTTCTGAAGCAGAATAAGGAACTCAAGAATAATGCTGCAATGAGTGATCGCAAAGTGAATGAACTTGCAGAAGAAAATGGTGTGCTTACTTCCCAGGCAAGTTTCCATACAATTTTATTTAATGTATGCAAATGTGGAATCTTTCAAGAATTGGGTCTATTTGTCTATTTTAGATGAGGACAGTGTGCTCCCGGTTGGCCATCTCTGAGGCAGAGGTTGGCAAGCTGACAGAGGCCCATGAATCCAATGAAGCGGAGTGGCAAAGCAGCATTTCCACTTTGCAGTCAGAGCTTTGTGAAGCCAGGGCACAGAAGGTAAGGAGAACACTTGCATCTACAGTGAGGCAGAACAAAGTAGAGCCACCTTTTGAGCAAATCCTCACACTTAAAAAGATGAGATGCCTGTTATTTTCATCATAGGTATACCTCAACTATCCAGTAAACTCACATTGTCTGCATTTTTAAAGAATGTATTTTATCATCTTTTCCACTGCGGCAATAGTGCTTTCCTTATTCAAGATGAAGCTTGTTCGACATGAATGGTAATGCATACATTATGATATAAGCCAAAACATGTTATTTGACTCTTTAAAATACATATTTCACTAATGGCTGCATTGTTTCTTGTGCTCTAGTCCATAACATTGCACAGATTATTCATAATCTCCTAATTATGAACACAAATTAACATGTTATTTTTGCTGTTTTTCTGATCGTCTGAGGCGCGCGTGTTTGAAACATCTAGATTTTAATATATATATAAAATGGCCATATTTTACTAATGGCTACATTGTTTCTTGTGGTCTAGTAGTACATAAAATTCCAGAGATTATTCATAATCTCCTAATTAGGAACAAAAAATGTAATATGCAGACTCAAAAACAGGATGTCTAATATCTTTTTAAATCAAACATTATTTGCAAATTATGATGGAAAAGTATTTAGTCAATTACAGAAGTCCATCTGAATACTTGCTTAGTTATATACCCTTTGTCGAGGATGTCTTCAAGGTTTTTACGTGATACAGTGTTTTCTTTTCGCCCATTTCTCCATACAGATCTCTTTTAGAGCAGGGAGCTTTTGGATTCTAACAACTAATCAATTATCAAAATATATATTATCTTTGTCCTGCGTTTACAGGAACTTTATGCAGAACAGATTGAGATTCTTCAAGGAAAGATCTCCTGCTTGAAAGATGAAATTGATAGATCAACACAAGAAGAAGGAGAGAACATGTGGATTTCAGTTGAGGTAAGGTATAAGCATAATAACATTACAATAACATTCATCTTGAACCTATAATTTAGACTTTTCTTGATGTTGGCAGAAACAATTACTGGAGAGCAGAATTTGCACCTTAACAGAAGAGTTGGAGAACGCCACAAACTCTCTTGAGAAAATTGAAGCGGAGGTTCAGGCCAAGACGCAGCAACTGAAGGCGTGTGAGCGTGAGATTTCTGACCAGAAGGAGCTTTTAATTCAGAAACAGAACCAAATTGATCAATTGCTTGAGTCGAAGAATGAAGCCATAGACAAACTTCAGAAGGAAATGGCTGAAATGGGAGAAACTTTGCAGCAGGAGATACAAGCGCTTAAACTTCGACTGGAAGAAGCAGAGAAACAGAAGCAGGAACAGGCCACCAGGTTTCAAGTCCAAGTTGTGTCATGTAATGAAGAGATCGAAAAGCTTAAAGAAATCAAATATCAGAAGGAAGAGCTACTACTTCAAACTGTCGAAAGAGCTGATGATCTCATGACTAAGCTGTGTTCTGCTAATACTCTCTTGAGCGGTAGAGATCAAGAAGTAAGCGGGCTCAAAGAAAAGGTCCATCTTCTAACTGAGACGCATCAACAAACCAAAAAGGAGAGTCAAGCATTGTTTTCACAGTTGCAAGAAAAATCACAAGAAGCGGAGGCTCTTAAAGGTGTCATCGATTCGTTGAAAGATGAGGTTAACATCCTGAAATCGTCACTAGAACGAGCCGAGGAGGAAATGCAGATCAAAACGACTCTTCTCAGTGAAACAAAACAAGAAAATGATGAGCAAATGGAGGCCCTCCAACGGGATATCGTTCTCTGCAAAGAGACAATTGAAACGCTAAAAATGGAAATTCGGATGAAAGATGAACAAATAATTGAAGCTAAAAGGAATAACTTGATGCAGTGTGAAAAGCAGCAACAGGAAATATGTGCTCTTAAAGCTCAGATCGGTATTTTGGGTGAATCTCTGAATGAAGCAAAGCAACAAGCTCAGAACTGTCAGACTGAAGCCAAAAAACAGAAAGAAGAGAGCTGTCAAAATGAATCTCTTCTGCAGGAACAGTTGTCATCTTCTGAAGAGATGGTAAAACATTTAAAAGAAGAAATGAATACAAAAACTGCTCAATTGGCCATGTTGGAGAACCAAAGTGCTGATCAATCAGCAAACGTAACGGACTTGCAGCAACAAGTGGCATCGCTCAGAGCTCAGCTGGTGAAAGCAGAGGAGGATGTGCAAATCAAGGAAAACCACTTTGCTTTAAAACAGGATCAAGTAGAGGGACTGCTGGCTCAGGTTTCTCAATTTGAAGATGAAATCAAGCGCATGCAGGGCAACCTTCAAAGAAAAGAGGTAGAATTGTTTAACCTTAAAAAGGAGACGTTGAAGCATGAGGAACAGCTAAAAGAGGATTATCTCAAACGGTCAGAGGAGCTTGACTATGAAATCTCTCGTCTCACTCTCCAAGTGAAAAGTCTACATGAGTCTTTGAATAGTACTGCAGAACAGCTAACTGTCAAAGAAGACTTGCTGGCCAGAAAGGAGACTGAGCTCTCTCAGGAAACAGATGCAGCTCAGAAACTCAAGGCAACAGTTGATGAGCTGATAGTGCTTAGACAGCAGCTGCAAGCCAAAGAACGAGAGATGATTACATTGAAAGATGAGTCGGATGAGCAGTCAAACCTGCAACAAGAAGAGATCCAGATCATGAAGAGCCAACTTGAGGATATGGCCAAAACATTAAGGTGCTCAGAAGAAGGAAAGCTGCAGATAATTTCTGAACAACTGAAAAGTGCTCAAGAGCAGGAGCTACTACAGGAACAACTTTCACAGTGTCAGATTGTTGTTAAACAGCTAGAGAATGAGGTCGGTGCAAAAGAACGAGAAATGGCACTTAACTCTGAGCAGTCCAAAGCTTTATGTTTACAGAACGAGGATCTTCAGAAACGACTGGAGTCATTGGCTTCATCCTTGGAGGATGCACAGGAGAAAATGCATTCCAAAGAGTTGTTACTTATTCAACATCAGCAAGAAGCCAAACAAAAACAAGAGAACCTGATGCTCAAAGTGGAGCAGGCTGAAAAAGAGACTTTGGAGCTCAAAGTTAAAAGCAGTCAGTCCCAAGTCGATCTGCTACAAAAGGAAGAGCTATTGCTCCAAATGCAAGAACAACATCAGATTATTCAGGCAGAGTTATCTGCTTTTAAAATCAAGATGACAGAAAATGACAATTATGTAGTAAAACTCGAGGAGGAGGCAGTGGCACAGATTGAGGTGATTCGTCAAACTAAAGAACTAAAATGTAAAAACAGTGCATTTATAGAGCTCCAAGAGCAAAGCTCAAGACAAATTGGTGATCTGCAACAGTGTGTAGAGTCCCTGAAGAGTCTACTCGAGGACCGTTCTCAGAACGCTGCAGCCAAAGACGAGCAGTTTCGTGGACTCCAGTTGGAGTCAGTACAGAAAATTGAGGACCTTAAGCAAGAACTTGTCTCGGTGGCTGCAGAGTTGAACCAGCAAAAAGAAATGAATATCCATATCCTCAGACAAAAGGACGAAACTATAGAATCTACTCAAATGGAACGAGACTCTCTTATTAAGCAAAAAGCAGCTCTTGATGCAAGAGTTCTTGCTGTAGAACAACAACTGGAGGGCGCAGTCTTGGAGAACAAAAGACTTTCTCAAGCTAAACAGGCCTTTGAAAGAGAAAATTATGCTGCACTGAAACTGCAGGCTAAATTGCAGGAGGAACTACAGGTTCTGAAACGGGACAATAGCATTCTTCTAAATGAAAAAGAAAAAGTAAAAGATGTTGAGGAGGAAGACTTGCTTCAGCAGCTGACTGCGAAAACAACTGCTATGGAACATTATAAAGCCCAGGTAAGTGAGTGAAAGCTCAAGAATAAAATGAGTTATGTTTTTTCTCATTTCTTCTGTTTTCAATAGATGGAAAAGGCAATGGATCACTACAACAGTAAGAAGGAGCTTTTAAAAAAAAGTGAAGGAGAAGTGGCAAATCTGAAACATGCCCTGGAGGTTCAGGGGAGTGAACTTAAAAATGTCACTCTGGAAAAGAAGCTTATGCAAATGGAGCTGGAAAGAATCCAGAGCAATGAAAAAAAACTCCTGAACAAGATTGCCAGTTTGGAAGCACAGGTATGAACTGAGTGTACAACTGTGAGTGAAGGCCGCGTTTTGCAAGTAACAACTTCTTTCTTTCTCCTTCCAGCAAAGCTTTGCTGATAAGGCTCTTTGCGAACAAAATACCCTCCTGAATGACCATAAGGCACAAGGGCGTAGGGCCTCTACCCTGGAAGTTGCTGGAGACCGATTTGGTATAAAAAGATCCAAGCCACAAAGCATCAGCTCCGACAGCCTCGACCAGAGCTCTCTCGATGATTCACTGAACGACACAAGGTATTACCGCAATTCTTATCCTAATTGTGGCTTCAACTCCAACATGTATTAAGTTTTATTTTATTCACAGAAAATTGTCTGCTCCCGAATCAAGCACACCGCTCGTCCGGAGTTCAGAACGCCTAGCTGCTAAACGGCATGTTCTCCAGGCCGAGTCGCTGGAGACACTTTACTTTACTCCCATCAACACAAGGCACAGGTAAGGAGACCAAAAGGATATTCTACAATTACTATCTTTAGAGGTTGGAATATTGAATGTACGATGTGTCTTTGCAGGAGCAATACAGGCACCAAGCCAGAAGCGTCTGCCAAGAGAAATTCTGCTTCATCTGTAAAGAGGCGAAGGACCACACAGGTTATAAACATCACAATGACAAAGGTGGAGGAAACACACATGCACCTTTTTAAAGCCGGGGTACCTGATTTTCCATCTACAGAAAGTGGTTTACACAATCTAATTCAGTTTTTGCATGGAGGGTTGCATAATGAAACATGCATGTTGACAAGGGCCAAAAGTTAAGTTGCAAAAACGGATAAGTGATTCATATTTTGGGAAATATGAAATTATCAACAATCTAAGAGCAGTGTTTGTGGCCCTAAAGTCTCCTCCTGAATTGACTTATTCCAGACCATGGGCTGTCAAACTCTGCATCTCGCTAGTTTATATGCTTGATGCAACATTTTAAAATTAAAGTTCGGGTACCTCGCCTTTTTTATAGTAAGTAAGTAAGTAAGTAAGTTTGTATTTATATACCGCCTTTTCACTGCAGATCTGAGTCTCAAAGCGGTTTACAATTGTCAATTTTTGGGCATTTGTCTCTCACTCCACACAGAGATGGGAGGGGCCAGTACAGGAGGCACATGCCAGAACTATTGGACATATTTTTAGTGGTAGGGGAAACCGGAGTACCCGGAGGAAACCTACGCAGACACGGGGAGAACATGCAAACTCCACTCAGAAAGGCCCTGGTCCGACCGGGATTCGAACCCAGGACCTTCTTGCTGAGAGGCGAGAGTGCTATCCACTCAGCCACCGTGCCGCGTGTTTTGTAAATCACAGAGCACCACACATGGCATGACAACAAGGCTGAATAGTGGTTTTATACGGTTTTAATTACTTTTGCAGAAAACTCCTGGCCGTAATGAAGCGGACGAGACATTCTACAGCTTGGCGTCTGCACGCTCTCAGCCGAACCTCTCCAGTGCTCATAAAGTCTCCACAGAACTTTTCAACACACCTAAAGCAGCAGAGTCTGACCAGCTCATCGGTCTCCCGGGTTACAGACGCAGCACCATCCATTCACAAGGTAAGTGCTTTAATTCAATTCAATGTATTCTTGTATAGCCCTAAATCACAACATTAATTATCTCAAAAGACTTTACAAAACTGTTGTATTCGCAAACACTATTCTGACCGTTCAAACATAAGAATTGCAATGATAAAAAAAAACGTCCGTTAAGGGCAGATTACCAATCTCCAAGTTATTTGTTGAATGTCATGTTACAAAATGGTCTATGTGAAGTTGAAATTAAAAATGTCTTATCCCTTTATCCCTTTTCCCTGTGCCCCCCCCCCCTCCCCTCTCCAGCTACAAGCACGTTCTGTGTTGGAGCAGAAAATGAACCAGACGGTGGACCCGAGGATTGGATGCGAATTGCTGAGATCCAGGCAAGAAACAAGGCTTGTCTTCCACATCTGAAGAGCAGCTATCCGTTGGAGTTTGATGTGAGTTTTTTTTTTTTATTGACTCCAACTAATTGCTATAAACTAGTTAGTAAATAGCTATGATATTAAAAACCCTTTGTCTGCTTTAGTCTGTTCGCAATAGTGCTTTGATTTTTACTGATGAAGAACTTCGCACTGGTGACCCCATTGAGACCATTCGGCGTGCTTCTGTGATGCCCGGGCAGCTGCAGGACTCTCTGACCTCTCATAGGCTCTCGTACATGGGTCAGAGTGCTAACATGGCTCCATCTCTGTCACGACTCTCCACAATGCCAGGCCAAGTAAACTCCACGCTCAGAAGTCCAAAAGGCAGCAAGCGGGCTGCGTCTACGCTGTCTCTACACACTACTTCACCTGAGGTATATTTGATCCCTGTATCTAATTTAACTTTTTATTTACTGGTTTTAATCATGTACCTTCTTTTCAAAGAAAAAAACAAGAGCCAGCTGTTTTCCGCGTCCGCTCACTCCTAAAAACCGAAATGTTAGTGGTCCAGCGTTTCCTCACTGCCAAACTGCCCCCAGTCCAGTGAGTAATTTTTTAAACAATTTGTTATAACTAATGCAATTGTTTTTTGTATTCAGTCTTTTCTTGAGGTCAACAAAATAATGTCTCCCAATTAATAATTTATATTCTGTAGGCTGATCGTAGACAATCAATGATGTTCACTATTGACAACACCCCTAAAAAAGACGCACGAAAGGACCTCCTGAAGAAGGGCTTAAACAAACTTCGAAACTCCACACGGAAATCTCCAGGCAAGAGTTTGAAGTCTCCTGCACAGTCAGCGAGCCGGCGCGGCCAAGAGAATGTGCCTACGAAAGCTGGCCGCCCAGCTGTTGGAGGGGCAGGCAGACTTGGAAGCCAGAAATCTCCCCAGGTGCCAAATAAAGGACAACGAAAGTCTCCACGAGGGCCACAAAGGGCTGCAAAGTCTCCTGGAATCACAGCGAGTGCTCGCAAGGTAAATGTCGTTTTAATTTAAGTTGTTTCAGGTTTTTGGAGATGATGCATAAAGCTATAATGCAACAGTGAAATTTGGAGTATCTTTGATAAATGTGAAACCCTTTCAGGGGTATGTATGATGGGTATGAGACATGATGTCAGACAGGTGTGAGTGAACTGCACCGTTCTGCAGGGCTGCTCTGTGCACCTTTTTAGTAAACTTTTAAGCGCGTTTTTATTGTTCAGTTTTTTAATATATCTGAGTGTTTTATCTTATTAATTCAGTGGTTTCAGCAAATAGCGCTTAGTCCCGACTGAAACCCACTAGTAGCACCGAGGCTAACACAAGCTAACGAGGACATGGAAAGTGACAATGAAATTGGCTCAAACATGCACAATATTAGTCGCCTCACCTTGGAGCTCCGTGAGCGCGACCGTGCCACCATTGCAGAACTACGAAAAGAAGTCCTTCGTCTCACCGCAGAGTTGAATGAGAAACAATCTCTAGTGTCCAAACTTTTTGAAGTCGCTGGTGGGCAGCATTCACGGCTTATGTCACTGAGCGCTGCATATTGTGACACTGTCGTGTGGGAGAGATCCGTCAGCTCCGGACCCTCCTGTTCTACACCTAAGCGCCCGGTTCCGAATAACGAGCCCGCGGATTCCGAGGAGCCATCCTGCACCGTGGCCCATGTCCTGAGTCTGGCAAACCGCTATGCAGCCCTCTCCACTGACATCCCGGCCCCCTCAGCAGAATCCCTGGACACTGCAGCAAACTCTACTGCTCGAGGATCCAAGTCCACTGCGAGGAAAACGCTCCTAAAGGAAGCAGTCCTCAGGCGAAAGAGCGGTCCACCGGCCATGTTGGCCTGTTCCCCTTCTTTGACCCCAGTGCAGCAGCCTCAGACTGGGGTAGCGAGCCATCATCACCACCGCTCACCTCCACCGGGTCAGCAGCAGCGCCCAGAGCCAGCCCCGCTCACCGCTCCAGCGTCCCCGAGCACACAGCGTGGGTCGCCTGTAGCTGAGAGTCAGCACCCCCGCTCCTCCTCTCCATGTGTTCAGCGGCGCTCGGGTCCTGCTTCGGGTGAACCCGCTGGTTCCGTCCACCGAGCTCCTTCTCCGAGGCCGCGTCAACGTCCACTCTTCGCCCCGACCACTCTGATTATTGGAGATTCCATCGTGAGACACGTCCGCTTCTTTAACGCGGTCACTCGCTGTATTCCCGGAGCTACTGTACCAGACCTGCTCATACGTCTCCCTCCTCTGCTTCAGTCCCTGCCTGATACCGTTTCCAAGGTAGTCGTGCATGTGGGAATTAACGACATGAAACTTCAGCAGTCAGAAGTCACTAAGAAACATTTTATGGATCTGTTCCACCTCCTTCAATCCTCCGGATTATCTGTTTTTATTTCTGGTCCAATCCCGACTGTAAACAGAGGTGACTGCCTCTACAGTCGTGTTGTGGCGCTGCATGTGTGGCTTCAGGCTACATGCAGCTCTTTTAACTTTGTCTTTGTGAATAACTTTGCCCTTTTCTGGAAACGTTACGAAGCCTATCGTCCAGACGGATTACACCCAAACAGATACGGTAGCAGCCTGTTTATGGACTACATACGTTATGCTGTTCAGCGTTCCCCGAGGGGGGCGTGACTGTTTACATCTGAGCCCCCTCGGACCCCACCGCACTCCCCCGCCTCCTGCTCACCAGCACCGGGTGAGTACAACGGTGCAAACACTGCTCCCTGTCCGTCTGGCAGTGCATTACCAGTCCAAACACTGAACTGTGCTGACTCCCTTCTGACTCTGGGAGCTAAAGAACAACAACAAGGGTTTTCACATTTTAGGCCAATTGAGACTGTGTGTGTTCCTCGCACCAGCTCAAAAATGTTTTTAAATTCTAAAAAACAAAATCAAAACAGGACAGCAGTTAGACGGTCCAACCCTGCAAATCTAATTTCTGTTCCCTGTAGAAATCAATCAACCACATTAATCGACTCTGACGTTATTTTTAAACTTGCTATGCTTAATGTCAGATCTCTATGTAACAAATCATTTTTAATTAATAATTTTATCACTTCTTATGATCTTGATTTTATGCTTATGGCTGAAACATGGCTGGACCAAAATACAGGAAATGCAGTTCTAATAGAAGCAACACCACCCAATTTTAAATTCGAATCCGAAATACGAGAAAACAAAAGGGGGGGAGGCATAGCTGCAGTTTTTAGAGAGCACTTTGTCGCTCATAGAATGCCCCTTGGAAATTTTTCATCGTTTGAGTATATTTCTTTTAAAATGGAACAAAAGCAATCTTCTACTCTTTTCATTGTCCTGTACAGGCCAATGAAAATGTGCACACGAATGAAAGTAGTTCAGTAAAATGGTCAATAAAATCTATTGACCATTTTACTGAACTACTTTCATTCGTGTGCACAGATTTAGTTTAGTTATTACAGGTGATTTTAATGTACATGTTGATAATGTTGATGACAAAAATGCAAAGGAGCTGGCTTCTGTGTTTGAGACCTTTGGTTTCATTCAGCACGTGAGTGGCCCCACCCACAGCAGGGGGCACACTCTTGACCTGCTAATTACAAAGGGGGTTAATGTATCAAATGTTAATGTAGTTGATGTTGCTTTGTCAGATCATTTCTGTGTATTTTTTGACATGTGTTTTGCTAGCAAACCACCAGCTGAATTTACAATTGTTAGAAGAAGACACATACATGAAAACACAAGTGAACTGTTCATGGGAATGCTAAATTTTGAGAACTCCATGCTCTACTGTTGATGAATTGTATAACTCTGTCACCACCAGTGTTCTGACTGTTCTGGACGCCATTGCTCCTGTGACGGTTAAAATAGTTACCAGTAAGAAAAAGGCCCCATGGGGACTAAGGCAGACTCGGTCAGGGCACAGAAGCAAGAGTGCCGGAGGGCCGAACGGAAGTGGCGAAAGTCCAATTTCCAGGGCGATTATGGAATCTTTAGTTGAGTTGGGTGAATTTAACCGGGTTCTACGTAGAACAAGAGAAATGTATTTTTCTGACATTATTGGAGGTTGCAGTAACAATTTTTGTGTTATGTTTTCAACAGTTGGTAGATTAACGAACCCCCCTGTAAAGTTGCCCCTAGAATTTTCCTCTAAATCTAGGTGTAATGAGTTCGCACAGTTTTTCGATGACAAAGTACAAGGAATCAAAAACACTATCACCCCCACAGCACGTATAACAATGCAACAGCCAGAGAAGCTTTTTGAGCTAACTCACTTTGCACCTGTGGATACTGAAACTGTCAAAGATAATCATGAGTCTGAGCTCCTCCACATGTAGCCTGGATATATTGCCCTCTAAATTTCTGAAGTCCGTCCTGAGCAGTTTGTTACCTTCACTGACACAAATAGTAAACATGTCTCTGTCGTCAGGAACATTTCCTATGGCCCTAAAAACAGCAGTCATAAGACCTCTCCTAAAAAAGAGCAGTCTGGATCCTGCGGGACTTCAAAATTATCGCCCCATATCGAATCTGCCATTCATTGGAAAAATTCTTGAAAAAGTGGCCTCCCAACAACTTACTGAATTTTTAACAATGAATAATTCTTTTGATATGTTCCAGTCTGGGTTTAGACCCCACCACAGCACTGAGACCGCTCTAGTGAAGGTAACAAACGACATTCGACTTCACACTGATGCAGGTAAAGTCACAGTTTTGGTCATGTTAGATCTTAGTGCCGCGTTCGACACTGTCGACCATGAGATCCTCATGCAGAGACTGGAGGACTGGGTTGGTGTCACTGGCACAGCCCTAGACTGGTTTAGGTCTTACCTGGAGGATAGGAAGTACTTTGTGGAGATTGGAGACTGCGTCTCGGATCATGTGGCCCTGACCTGTGGAGTACCACAAGGGTCGATCCTGGGACCTCTCCTATTTAATCTCTACATGCTGCCGTTAGGTCAGTTAATACAAAGAAACAAAGTGTCCTACCACAATTATGCTGACGACACTCAGATCTATGTCTCACTGACTGCAGGAGAACATGGACCACTGGATTTGCTCCTTCACTGTATCCAGCAGATCAGTGACTGGATGCAAAATAATTTCCTCCAGCTAAATGCAGACAAAACCGAAATCATTGTCTTTGGTCCCCAGAAACAAAGAGAGGGCGTCATTTGTCAACTTCAGTCTCTCTCCCTACTTCCTTCAGACAAGGTCAGAAATTTGGGGGTAATACTGGACTCAGACCTAAACTTCAATAGCCACATAAAATCAATAACATCAACAGCTTTTTACCATCTGAAGAACATTGCCAAAGTTAGAAATATAGTGTCCAGGGCAGACTTGGAGATTCTTGTCCATGCATTTGTCTCCAGTAGGCTAGACTACTGCAATGGCCTGCTTACAGGTCTGTCCAAACAGACCTGTAAGCAGCTGCAGTACATCCAAAATGCAGCATCTAGAGTCCTGACAGGAACCAGGAAGTATGACCACATTAGTCCGGTCCTCAGGTCACTGCACTGGCTTCCTGTGGCTCAGAGAATAGATTTTAAAACAGCTCTGCTTGTGTACAAGTCTCTCCATGGCCTTGCACCAAAATACATTAGTGACATGTTGGTGTCATATGAACCGGCTCGGACTCTGAGGAGCACAGGGACTGGCCTCCTGCTGGTGCCCAGAGTGAGAACCAAACATGGGGAGGCTGCGTTTCAGATCCATGCAGCTAAGATCTGGAACAATCTCCCTGAAAATGTGAGGGAGGCGTCTACTCTGTCAATGTTCAAATCCAGGTTAAAGACTGTTCTGTTTGCCTGTGCATACAACTGAAGGATTTTATCTGCATTTCTAATGCACTGTTGTCATTTTTTTTTTTTTTTTAATTTCTTGTGTAATTTTGAAAGTTTTAATGGTTTTATTCTTTTGTGTGATTTTAATGTTTTAATTGTGTTTTAATCTTTTGTGTGATTTTAATGTTTTAATTGTGTTAATCTTTTGTGTGATTCTAATGTTTTAATTGTGATTCTGGTGTTTGTTTTTATGTGATGATTTGTGATGTGGACTGTGAAGCGCTTTGTGTTGCCCTGTGTATGAAAGGCGCTCTACAAATAAACTTGGATTGATGATTGATTGATTGATTGATGTACCTGTATCTGGGGAAACTCCTGCTGTAAGTTAAAAACATTGCTTGGACTTTTTGGTGGACACACAATTACTGGTTCTTTTTACAAGGGACTAAAGTGTTACTCTTCTGGTGGGAGTGCATCACATACTTGTCGTCTTTGTACTTAAAGCTGGGGTACCTAACTTTCAACCCATAAATGAGAGCAGTCCTGTTTTATCACAAGTTTTCACACGTATATCAGTCTTTTCAGTTGTCCAATAGAACTGGCCGCTCTCACTCGGCCAATCAGCTCTAAGCTTTCTGTTGGGACCAAAATTAGTATTCATAGAAAACAAAGTTGAGTATCCCAGATTAAACTTGAATATTTTATTTGGTTATATTTACAAATCATTATTGGTACATTCAAATAGCAGCTCTATACCAATCATACAACAATCTGTCAAGTTCTTTGCAGCATCAATCATTAACTTTAGAACATTCATATTTTGATCATCTGTCTGCAAACTGTTTTTCAAACACTCATTCAATAGCATTGATTTAGGCAATAATTTAAAGTGTCACTTCAAGTGGGCTTGAAGTGTCTTAGTTATAATTGTGATCATGTATTCACTGAATCTTTTCTTCTTTCACCAGATGATGAGCAGGATGAAAGTCTGAAGCAGTTCAACACTATCTTTTTATATATCATTGTTTTTAGTTAATCTCTGTCGAATCATTTTTACCTTTTTTAAATACTTGTTCATGTTGAATATTTGGAATAAAATGTAGACAAAAGTTGTATATTGACTGTATATTATGTCAGCTGATTAAAAAAAGTCTATCAACTTTCCATGCCTCTTTATTATACAAGTTATCCTCTTTGGAGGTCTCCTGCGAGTGACTATGTGAGACAGGCTTCTCTGACCATGTTTAAATCCAGGTTAAACACAGTTCTGTTTAGCTGTAGATACAACAGGGATTTTATATATATTTTTATCATTCTTTTGAATTTAGTTTGATCATGATTATAATGACTGTTTCTATCTTTATTTGATCAGCACTTCGAGTTTCCTTGTGTAATAATTGGTATAGCAGTGCTTTTATTTTGAAAGGCTGTATCCGGCAGCTGAAGGACTATCCACTGGACTCGACAACGAAACCGAAAGCTTAATTGCACAAACGCAAGCTAACTATGACATTAGCCAAGTAATTTTACACGAAAGGCTTTCAAACGTCGGGAAATTACATATTTTAGGTGCGTTGAATTATTGCGCCATGGAGCCGAGCACAGAAGAGGACCGGTAATTCAACTTCTACCAACATTACTCATGACAGACCCGGTTTTTCAAGCTGGAGAACAGCTAAAGATTAAACCATGTTTAGGTGCGCAAGCTAATGGCTGGACTACCATAGTTTTAATAAGTCGTCGGTTTTACATAGTGCTATTTAGGAAACTTTTGAAGTGTCTTGCCAAAGGACTCCCTAAGTTTGACACTTGATACTGGGGCACCTGAGTTCCCACATGTCTCCCATCAACGTTCTAACCAGGCGCTGCCCTGCTTAGCTATTTGCGATCAATTGGTAGACTGATCGAAAAATAGTTCTTCCATCGGTATTACTTCGGTAGAAAATGTGTCACAAACCTTATACAAGCTTGTATTCAGTGTATGTTCAGCTAATTATCCAAACAGGCCAATCCACAATCTCTTTCCTGTATTGAATTTGCTTATTGCATTTATTGTATTAAAGTACTCTGGACTATTAGGTGCACATGTGTAAGCATTATAGAAAGTAAATTTGTCCACATCACTGCACTTGAACATAAACCACAAGTTTTCAATCTTGTAATGTAACACCAACAGCTGATGATAGACAATTATTTAAACTCTGCAAATGATTTAATGTTTTTTAACGATGATCAAAGCTCTATGGCAAACTATTTTGACCATAACTTTCCTTCTATGATCCTGATGGGGTCAAAATAATTCTAAAAACTCTGACATTACATGAAAAAAAGAAAGACAAAACGTCCTGTGTATTTCCCTGCTCTGCTGTTCACATAAACACACTGAAGCAGGAATGTGTGCTAAGTCATGAGCTCTGGAGATTCAATCAATCAATTTTATTTATAGAGCCCTTTACAACACTCAAGGCGACCAAAGTGCTTCACAATAAAATCTCATAAAATCCATTTAAACATTTATACATTAAAACAGTTAAACATTTTTAAAAAGTGATAAAAGTGTTAAAAGCCAGTCTGAATAAATACGTTTTGAGCCTCGATTTAAAAAGGCCAAAATCAGTGAGGACACGCATATCAGGGGTCCAGGACTGAGAAGGACCGGTCTCCCCAGTGTTTGGACCTATAGTCCTAGGTACTTCCAGGAGGAGTTGAGATGAGGACCTCAATGATCTGCCTGAGTCACGAACAGTCAAAAGTTCGGATTCACATATGATAAAGGGGGTGCTGTAACTACATTAAAATACATAAGTTAGCAGTTTATAGTCTAATGTACTGTACATGCAGGAATAAAAAAGTCATGCAGGAATAAAAAAATATCTTTTGTGCAGTTTTTCAGAGGAGGAGGATACTAGGGATTGGCAAAGACCACCCTCCAGCTATGGTTCGATGAAAAGTGAAGATGAGGACGACACCGCTTCGGGAATGGAGGAAGATGACAAAGAGCAACAACAATGTGATCTAGAAGTGGCTGTAGTTTTCAATCGCCCTACTCCGGTGCTGGCCCGGGATGCAGAGGTCTTTGAGGGGGCTGGGTAAGACACATGACCATATAGATAAACTCATTATAAAAGCCTTAGTAAAAGCCTTAATAAATAAAAACTGTTCTGTATTTTACTTTTATTCTGACTTTAAAGGGTGCAGATGAATCGTCCGACATCTCCAGAGAGCCAGTACACCATGACGACGATTCAGACCAAACCACCCGGAGCTATTGTTATTGAAGCCAGCAGGTAAAGGATGTAAAAAGGTCTATGAATGTGCTGAAATACTGTTGTCAACCTCGAACCACGGTGGGAAAGGTTGGCGTGTTGTTTGAACCCCTGTTAGCTTTTCACCACAAGGAAGACGAAAGCGTGCAGAAATTTGACTTTTTGTCTGTCAAAAGAATCTTTGAACTCACAGTCACAGCAAGGTGCAGACAGGACCCCAGGCAAGTTTATCATCCAGCAATTATTAAACATTTCGAACATATTTTTTAACAAGGGCAACTTCAGAAAGAAAAGAGCAGCCAGTGTAAAAGACAAAAATTTGACGGAAAGAGCTCCACTCTCGTTACAGGGCTTGTTACGCCGTCATTATGCAAATTATTGTTCCTCGTGAGACTTGCCTGTAGTTTTATAACCTTCACCACATGTAATCAATAAGAGAAATGGCTGTGTTTTTGCGCAGTGGGAACGAGGCTAATGGTTCGATCTTACTGAGAATCACTTTGATGAGTGGAGTCGTTTTGTCTCTTTTTGTTTTTAGCTATGAAATGATTGTTTTCTCCCAGGGCTTTTGATATAGAGCCATTTACAGATGGACATGAAGATGAAGATGAATATGATGAGGATGGGAGTATAGTCAACTCCCCTGAACCACCGGAGGCAATTGAACTAGAAGATGATCAGACCATGGACAGTCACGGACAGCCAGGCAGACTTCACCCTGACCAGGATCTGCCCCATGTGTTTAGGGTTTGTGCCAAGCTAAAGCTTTTCTTTTATTCTTTGAAATTATCATTACATTAAGTTGTTTCTCCCACAGAATATACAGGAAGCGTTGAAAGACCTTAACAAAGAAGAACTCTACAAATTTAAGATTAACTTTCACCAACGACAGTCAGATTTTACTCTTAAACAAATGTTTGATGGGGATTTACTTGATTTTGTGGACAAGATTATTGAAGTTTTTGGTAAGTCTGAAATATTACTATTTTTAAAGAAATCTATACACATTTGGATTCTTCTATCAGGCCAGGACCGTGCTCTTTTAAATACGATAAGTACCCTTGATAATATCACCAAGAAAAGAGAAGCACAAGAACTACAAGTCAAATGCAAAAAAGGTAAACAGTACATTAAAAAAACACATATTTATCAAAACCTCAAATCAAAGCTAATACTATTTATTGTTTTTCTTCTAAGCTTTGATCCGCTCGAGTCTGAAGCTAGATATTATTAGAAAATACGAATACATCTTTGAAGGGGTTCCACAACCAGGAAGACGTAATCTTCTGGATGAAGTCTACGTTGAACCAGAGATCGTCCATTATGCTTGTGGAGGTGGCCCTTCTCATGAGCACGTGCAGTCACCAGGTCAAACTGCAGCCGCTGGCTCTTTGGTCAGCCTGAACAACCTGTTTCGAATGCAGAGGCCTGATGGTCGGCCTGTACGAACTGTATTAACTTCAGGAATCGCAGGCATCGGCCTGACTACATCTGTTGGAAAATATTGTTATGATTGGACAAAACATCGAGCGAATAAGGTGAACTTGGATATGTTCAAGTAATATGATGTTCTCTATATTTGTCTTTTTTCTCTCTATAGGATTTACAGTACGTGATCACACTACCATTTAGTTCTTTGTGGATTTTGAGAAACAGAAATCCTTCTGGCTCAGAGAAAATGTCCATCATGGATGTCATAGAATATCATCACTCTTTGTGCAAAAGCAAGATGTATCTAGAAGATGCAGAGTGCAAGTTTCTCATCATCATGGACTCCTTTGACTGCTACCAAACTGCTCTGGACTGGAAGGTGAGCACTTTTCAAGTGAATTCATTTTGCGACTGCCTCCATCCTTTTAAAGGGCAGCCCTAATCCTTGTGAATCCTTTTCACACTGCAATAGTCACTTTTTATTTTAATTGTATATCAAATACCTTACACAAAAGATCTGTTTCACTTTTTAACATTTCCCTGAGTGATCCTGTGTGATCCTGTGTAAGCCAATATATGTCTCCATTGTGAGATCAATAAAGTTTTATCTTATCTTACTCATCCACAGAATTCTGTCATCATAAATGAACTCCACACTCCTGCCAGCATGGATGACTTAATTGTAAATCTCATCGGGGGCACTCTTCTTCCAAACGCACAGTTGTGGATCTTAGGTCGACAGGGTGCGGTCTCACACATTCCATCAGAACATGTAGATGCCTTCACTGAAATGAGAGGATTCAAGTATGTACTGAAGTCTATATCTAAAATTAGTATGATTACGAAGTTATCTTAATGGTTTTATGTCTTCTAGTGAAGCGATGAAAGAAAACTACCTGACCAGACGCTTCTTACAAAAGAGAACTGAAATAGGAGCTAAAATTGTGGCTCATTATAAAAAACTACCCGTACTCTGCGATTTAACCAGGCAGCCATTCATCTGCTGGATGGTGGCCAAAATCTTTGGTCATAATTTTGAAAACAAAGAAGCCTATGGGAGATATCCCCCCAAGCTGACCCCATTCTTTGTGAATACTGTAATCATTCAAACCAACCGCAGACTGCAGTTCTACTACAATCAGCCTGAAAATAGCCTGGTGAGGGTAATTGATTCATTTCAATTTTTTATAGGCTGAATATCAAACTGTTTATATGTTGTCTTGATCGCGTTTAGAAATGGTCCGATGAAGACCAACAGATGCTGAGAAACTTGGGGAAAATGGCTATGAAAATGTTGGAGCAGAGGTCACCTGTTTTTTCAGAGGAGGACGTGAAAGCTCACGGTCTGGATGTTTCTGATGTCTCTGTCTTTTCTGGTCTGTGCACTGAGCTGCTCCCAACCTCCTCAGGACAGAGACGGTTCCGTTTCATTCACAATTCTGTTCAGGTATTTAAACTGCACATAATTACGTCTGGCACTTCATTTATATGTCTTAAACGCATTTAAAGCCCATTATTGTTTACAGGAGTTCATGGCCGCCTTGTATGCGTTTACACTTTTTCACGTGGAATCCAAAAACGTTCTGGAAGATAGTCGAAGCGGCCGCACGGCACTCGCTGCGTTTGTCTTTAATCCGCAGAGCAAATCAGCAGCCGACCTCGTACAGTGTGCTATAGAGCGGACCTTCACTGCACCGAGGGAACAGTATGACATGTTCTTGAGGTTCCTGTGTGGCCTGCTGTCTCCTGACAACAACAGCCCACTGGGAGGCTATCTGTACCCTCGCTCTAAAGACAAGGGTGTTCAGAACGAGGTGAAGTTGTTGCTGGAGAGGACAATGCAAACATGTCCACAGGATAGACTGGAAAACATACAGGAATGCCTTCGAGAACTGACCCAGGTGGACCTTTAGTCGTGTGAGAAATCTCTGGTGCTACAGTGTGTATTTGCTTTCATCTCTTTGATTAACCTCACAGTCCATTTTCAAAAACAGATATATCCGTTTGGACCCTAAAAGTTGTACTTCTCTAATAATAAATCTTCAAAGTTTTTTGTTATTGGTAGTAAATTTGAAAGAATTTGCTAAAAATGGATGCAACTATGTTTGAGTGACGCTACAATATATCTAGCTTTTCAAAAAAACTACTAAAGGGCAAATTGTAAACCTTTGACCTTTCAGACATGTTTCTTGTGGTACTTTCTGTTATTATCTTTGCATGTGTCATTTTTTGAAAATATGTATTTTTGGTTATTACTTTTCCCCCAACTTTTACTAAAAACACAAACAAACTCAGGTCTAGGATCGAAACTAAAAAAATCTGAAAAAAGTGTATAATTTTTTTGTTATGTCTGTTAACATTATGTGGTTGCTGTTTTTGCGTCGTCTGTCATATAAAAGAAGAAATAAAAGTAAAAACAATATTTTTTAAATGTACGTCAGCTCTTTCAGCTAGATATCCCAGACTTTTAGTTTTGGAAGTATAATTATTCAGCTTATGTACATTTTTGTTCATCAAAACTGACTTTTTTCTGTAGCTATATGTAGTTTATTTCTATGTAATTATTTGTTTTATGAAATTATCTTTTACTTTGAAATGTAAGTATTTCTAGAAGTCATTTTCCACTAGTGCAGTTACTATAGAAACACACCATTTACTTAGAAATTCGCCTTTCAACAACTTTATTTTGAGTTATATTCGGCAGTTGTATCACTTATCAAAAGTAAGTCAAGGTTAAAAAAAAAAAATCTTAAGTTACTTACTTTATCTAAATCTGGTGAAAAACTAAACGTCTTGGAGTTACAATGTCATATAGTCACATAGTTCTGGAAGTTCTAGTCGTTTCAGAATGCTGGGAGTCCTAGTGTTATAAGAAGGTTTGTCAAACAGTTCAAATAAGTATCTTTTACATCTATACTAAAGTGCACAGGCTGTCTTCATGCAGGCACCGTGAGGGTCATGGCGGCCGCGTGGACGGTGAATGTGGCTATGCTGATTTGACGCTTGACCTCATCCCAGGACTTCTCTGGGTCAGCTGCGTTTTCAATGTCAAACAATGCATCATAGATTCCCGGGAAAGACTCTCCTGCGTACTTATTGTGGCGACTGGGAGCGAAGATTACGTGCCTAAAACAATAGACACATCTTGAATTATAAACTCGTAATGACTCAGATTTGCACAAAACCATAGAATGAACTTGCCGGTAAAATGGCCTGTCTGGTAAGCCCAAGGGGTCGATGAACGCACGCTCCAAGTACATGAGCTGGTCATTCACTATTCGGACCTGCAATGGACTAATGCATGCAAACATGAATTTTAATGGAGAAACATCTTTCAGCCACCTGTGTAAAGGCAGCTCTCTAAAATGTATGTGATTCTTAAAGCTGGGGTACTTCACTTTTTTCTCATACTTAATACATTTCATTTGTCAGAACAGAAATAATCTCAAGGTAACAATTTTGAGAGCATATCATACCACTTATTATAAATCATGTTTTGCATACTTAATCGATAAGTCGTGACTCACAGGTAATTAAAAGCCCTGTGAGTGACTACTTGGCACTTTGGGATCAGAGCTGACTGGTTTAGAGATTAAAAGATCCTTTATTCGTCCCACAGCGGGGAAATTTCAGTGTTGCATCACAAGTTACAGAATAGAAGGATGGTCCTTTCGTTTTCACTTTTCAGTCTGAAGAGAGCGACTTCAGAGTCCTTAAGTTGGTCGTGCCATTTGCCCTGTGTGTCATTGGGTGTGGCCCTCTACCTTCCTAACCCAAAGTTCTATTTGAGATCATAAACACAAGTTCACAGTGTCATCTAGCCAACTTCAGCTCTACCAACTCTGTCTATAGCTGGTGAGATGGTACACATTTGCCAAATCCAATCAAAACAGTTTTTCAAGCCGAGTTATCAACCCTTGGACAAGTCTGGTTAACTAAACTGGCCCTCTTACTAAAATGCTTGCATAGTACCCAACTGTGAGCTTGAAACTTAGGTACCTCAGCTTTAATGTCAAATAAAAAATATGTTAAAACGCTTACTCTGCTTTGTTCAGAGACTCGAGCCTCTCATGGAAGTCTCTGGCTACTGTTGTAAAGTTATCCGCCGCAGAAAAAAGTGAATCTTGAGCCAAAAAAAAAGAAAAATGAATAATTAGCAAACATAAATGCTCTGACAGGAACAAACAAACAAAAACTTACCAAAAGACACTTCATATTTCTGCATTTCGTCCGGGTTTCTGCCTGCAATTTGGGAGATGCTGGTGGCATAGAACTGGAGTGCGTCTGCATATTCGTTGATATTGAGAGGCAAGAGCAGGGAATCAGCCAGTGAGAAAATCAACCCTCCTCGGACCCTCGCCACCGCCTCCAGCCGTCTGAAGGAGGGGTCATAGAACTTGTCCACGACCTCAAAGGTTTCATACACGCTGTGGTACACTGGATAACTGCTGTAGCGTTCAGTTTTCTGACACACGCAGAAAAGGATGCTTGTTTAGTCAAAAATAATTGCATTTTTCTGCCAAATGACCTCATCAAACCTTATTTTTGGTATATCTCGCACGGCCGGCCGCAATTCCAAGACGAATGAAGTAAGCCTCAAAGTCACTTCCAGATCCCAGCTTACTTATTCTACAATAGACAGATTTGAAATGTGAACATTGTATCATAATCATCTATATAATCTCTCATTATGAGTTTAGGATAAAGTTGTATTTCAGTAACTGTATATATCTGCTAGCATTCATGTGAGCCTTCTATTTAATTGACTAAGCGCCTTGCCTTGCCGTGTTTATCTCTACATGTACGGTATTCTCCTATAGCCAGGAGTTAGGGGGAATTTGGGTCTATCAGTTCTGAGAGTCTTGAGCTGGAAATATATGGACTTGTTCCTGTGATTAAGTAATTTTAGATCGGCTTCCAATGAATACAAGCAGTTCTTTTGTGTGGGCAAGATTATACTGTCATTATAGTGTTGAAAAAATATGTATGACTATGTATTTAACTACAATATTGGACTAAAGAGGAGAATTTTTGTCATTCATCCTGAGAAGTTAACTGGGGACAGGCACATGTATCTGTTTGTTCCTCTCTTCATTCACTTAAATATACACTCTATAATTTAGAATGTTAATCGTTTGCCCCCTGCCTGTGCACAATATCAAAACAAATTGTGAGTACTTTTTTATTTTTTGCTCAGCTGTAATATAGAATACCAACCAAGGGGTGGTATTCAACTGGGGAAATACTTCTCCCAGTACGTTTGTATAATCTATTTTTTGTGCTACCAAGACTTCAGAACCATAGAGCTTGGACCTGGGTGCGTTGCGGTGGTTTGTCCAGTTGTCTCTTCGATGCCAGCTTTCATACAGAGACATGTCCTCCTCTCCTTCCTCTGGGCTGCTGATCTACAACACACACACATGTTACTAGTCTACACTTGCGTCCATTTTTTAAAATCACTTTTGAAGCTCACCTGCTTTGTTATTTCATACACTAGTGTGTGCAAAGACGGCGTGCAGTCTACCCTCAATGTATACATACCTGAAACACAGAAATATTATATACTGCATCTATGTATTATGAATAAGACACTTGCATGGTCACACTTGTTTTACCTTCTATAGCAGAGTCCGCATTTATATAAGCCACAGCTCTTTCTTGGAGCACTTTTGCGTTCTCCTATAAACAAAATTCAAGCTGGCATAAAACATTTGTGACATATAAAGAGTCTTATACATCAGTTTTTTATTCCACAAATTTAGAAGATCCCAAAAATTGAGATTATTTAAATGTTTTAATTTCAGATATACTGTATGTGGTTAACAATTAGATACAATAGCCATTTATTTTCTATGTTTTACCCATTTAAAACATTCTTCTATGTATAGATTTTGTTTTGATATTTTGACTTCATTAACAAATTCATCTTCAAAAAATTATATATAAATGAATCAATAGTGTTGTATTTTAGATGCGTTTTTTTACCAATTCATATTGTTCAAATTTAAAGTCCCCTCTATCCAGCTACGTATCAGGCTCTATAAGATGCCAGACTTAATTCACAATACAACCTTAAAAACATTGATATAAAACATACTAAACATATTAGCTGCACATCTCAGAACCTACTGGTGATGTCCATTTCCAGGTCTTTCAGAAGGCTGCAAAAATATTCAATAGGTACAAGACTTTGGAGTTCACTTCATTCTGTAGAAATTGTTTTCGACTTTTATTGGAGTCATAACACCTCCTCTCAGCATGTTTTGGTCCAGGTATGGTTAAAAACAATGATGAATCGATCGCTAACTCTAAAGTAGTTGACATTTGACTGTTGATTGGTAAACAGATGGATAATAAAACATGAATAGTTACAGCTCCACAGGAAGGTGAAATGGTGTTACCTCTGCCCATTCTGTAGACCCCTGGAGACCAAACTCCTCTGCATCCCAGCTGGCAAATATCATAGTCCTCCTCGGCCGCCATCCTTTGTGTCAACGCAAATAGGAGGAAATGTAAGAGTTAGACAAATTATTTGACTGACAGCTCAATGTCAGATTTCCTTGCATTGACCTGTCCCTTCTCAGACCTCATCCAAATTGACCTCCTGCAGCCCCACTCTTTGGTCTGAGGTCCATGGACTACAGAGGGTTAGGGGTACTTTTTTATTTCTTACTTCTGTGCACCATTTTGGAAACTGTTTTTAAAATATATAATAGTAATAGCAATATATCTTGTAAGTAAAATGGTCTGCTTAATGTATATACCTCATAGTAATGCCCTGTATAACATATTGCATGGAGGTATGGGGCAACACTGTTTAGTATTTAAAAAATGAAGCCCTATCAAAATCATTACAGAAGTTGTTCACAATCAGAGAGTCAGAGAGAGTCATTATGAGTTGAGAGGAACAGACGTGTAATGTAAAAATGTTGAACTGATGGATAAACCTAAATCATGTGACTCACTTTTCCACTTAAAAAATAAGTTTTAAACTATTGTTTTGGACAGCTACATGAGCTCAGAATTTGGATGTTTACAGTTGCTTATGTAAATCCTATTGTATACGTTCACTTATGACACTTAGTAGAAAAAACAAGCATCAGATTCAGCCTACACTTTTTCGGTTTTTATTTCTGCTGTAAAATGACTTTTCAGTAACAATGTGTATAGTTGTACAAGTGACTGAAATAAACTTAATTAATGAATTCATAAACAAAGTGGATTTGTGATTACCCCTGTTGATCAGTCGGCCTGCACTCCTCACAGTCTCATGGACGACTGCCGCACCAGACATGGGGTCGATTCCTCCAAAAACCCAAGCATCTCTGTGTCCTCCCAATATCACATATCTGTCTTTGCACACCCAAAAGTGAAGCAAATTAGTCCAATCGACAGGTAAATGTCTCTCAGTATTTCCATTACTTTACCTGGTTCAATAGCACCTCTGATCTTGCCAATTACGTTATAGATTCTTGTCACCTGGTTGTTTGTGTGGATGTTTAAACGCACTGTACTTTAATAGAATTTTAAAATACAAGACATAATTCCCCAAAGTGAGACACCAATGTTTGAAAATAATGCATGCTAATGTTATAATGTTACATCTGCCTTTGCTCACAGGCTAGAGTCAACGATTACAATAACTATACTGAAAAAGGCTAATTGTGAAGACTTACAAGTTCTTGTAGTCATTGATGAATCCTGGTCCTATCTTGTACGACACATTCAAGTTTCCCTTCCAGTTGTTGGGTGGAATCTGACCTCCCATGTTCCTACGAGAAATATGTGTGTCATATAGATACATTTTTGACCAATGGTAGAAAACTTTGAAAATGACTAACTTTAACAAGTTAATGGCGTCATGGTATCCAACAGGATGCACTGGGATCTTGGGTAGTCCCACTCCTTCCTCAAGTTTGTATCTGTATGTATATTCTGTGAGATAAATTCTTAGATTACATGAATAACAATTATTATAACATTGGAGGCCTGTATAATGTGAGATTACCTTTGGCAGGATATCCAGGTGTAAGAGGATCCCCTGCTCCATTCAGATTCAGCACGTTTCCTCTCTGAGCTCCTCCACCAGGCAAGTTCCAGCCTTCTGGGTAAGTCTGAACAGTTTAAATGTAACTAGACAACACCCGTAGAGCATGCACAGCTGCCAAAATGCACAGTTCCATTCCCTTTAAAACCTGGATCCGTACAGTGATCCAAGTCACCATGCAAAATCTATTCTTCTTACATTAGATCCTCCCAACCCCTTTTGAGTTATGTTGCTAACATTGGTGCAGACGGAAAGACAAAGTAATGAACCCTGGTAAAAACCTAACCCCCAAGTCTTGGTGATAAAGTTACACAGGTCCTTTCTTACAGTAGCTCAGTTGGTAGAGCATTGGCCTTCAATCAATCAATCAATCAACGTTTATTTGTAGAGCGCCTTTCCTACACAAGGCAACGCAAAGCGCTTCACATCCCCTATCACATCATGCATAAATCAAACACATTAAGAGCACAAGATATATTAAAAACATTAAAAATAAAATCACAAAAATTAAAAACCTTTAAACATTAAAATCACAGATGGGACTAAAATCATAAATAGTCACAGTGCATTAAAAAGATTAAAGATAAAAACAAAGATGAAAAGATAAAATCATTCAGTTGTATATGCGCAGCTAAACAGAATTGTTTTGAGCCTAGATTTAAAAGATGCCAGAGTAGACGCCTGTCTCACATTCTCAGGAAGACGGTTCCAGACTCTAGCCGCATGAATCTGAAATGCAGTTTGCCCATGTCTAGTACCGACTCTGGGCACTAACAGGAGTCCAGTCCCTGTGCTCCTCAGAGTCCGGGTCGGTTCATATGGCACAAACATGTCATGGATGTACCTTGGCGCGAGACCATGGAGAGACTTGTACACAAGTAAAGCTGCTTTGAAGTCTATTCTCTGAGGAACAGGAAGCCAGTGCAGAGACCTGAGAACTGGACTAATGTGGTCGTACTTCCTAGTTCTGGTCAGGACTCGAGCTGCTGCATGTTGAATGTACTGCAGCTGTTTTACAGCCTGTTTGGAGAGACCTGTGAGCAGGCCATTGCAATAGTCTAACCGACTGGAGACAAAAGCGTGTATAAGAGTCTCCAAGTCTGCCTTAGACACTATGTTTTTAATTTTAGCAATGTTTTTTAGGTGGTAATAAGCTGCTGATGTTACAGATTTTAGGTGGCTTTTGAAATTTAAGTCTGAGTCCATTATCACTCCTAGATTTCTGACCTGATTTGAGGGCTGTAGAGAGAGAGCCTGGAGGTGACAAATAACGCTCTCTCTTTGTTTCTGGGGTCCGAAAACAATTATTTCAGTTTTGTCGGTGTTTAGTTGGAGAAAGTTATTTTGCATCCAATCACCGATTTGCTGGACACAGTGAAGGAGCGAGTCCACTGGTTCATGCTCTCCTGCTGTCAGGGACACATAGACCTGAGTATCGTCAGCGTAATTGTGATAAGAGACATTATTACTGTGAATCAACTGACCTAGAGGCAACATGTAAATATTAAACAGAAGAGGACCCAGGATTGACCCCTGTGGCACTCCGCAGGTCAGGGCCAAGTGGTCTGAGGTACAGTTTTCGATCTCCACAAAAAACTTTCTGTCTTGTAAATAGGACCTAAACCAGCTTAGGGCGGTGCCAGCAACACCAACCCAGTCCTCAAGTCTCTGAATGAGGATGCCATGATCAATAGTGTCAAAAGCAGCACTTAAATCTAACAGAAAAAGGACTGAGACTTTTCCTGCGTCAGTGTTTAGTTTGATGTCATTTGTTACCTTTATTAGCGCGGTCTCAGTGCTGTGGTGGGGTCTAAACCCTGACTGGAACATATCATAAGCGTTATTGATTATTAAAAATTCTGTAAGTTGTTTATAGGCAACTTTTTCTAGAATTTTTCCCATGAAAGGCAGATTTGAAATGGGCCGATAATTTTTGAGTGCCAGGGCTTCCAGACTCCTCTTTTTTAGGAGGGGCCTGATGACCGCCGTTTTCAAGGCCATTGGGAAGTTCCAGATTCAAGAGACATATTAACTATTTGTGTAAGTGAAGGTAAAAGACTGCTCAGAACTGACTTGAGAAATCTAGGAGGTAATACATCCAGGCTGCATGTGGAGGAACTCAGACTAGTGATTATCTCCTGGACAGTTTCAATTTGTACTGGTGTAAAGTGCGTCAGCCCAAAAAGCCTCACTGGCGGTTGGATTATTATTTCTATCGTGGAGGTGATGGCGTTTTTGATACCTTGGACTTTGTCATTAAAGAACTGAGCAAACTCATTACATTTAGATTTGGAAGTAAGTTCTGATGGCATCTTAACAGGGGGATTCGTCAATCTATTTACTGTTGAAAACAGAACACGTAGATTGTTGCTACAGCCTTCAATAGTTTCAGAAAAGTACATTTCCCTCGTTCTACGTAGTTCCCTGTTAAAATTGCACAACGCATCTTTGAAGATCTCATGGTCAACTTTGAGATTTGACTTTCGCCACTTCCGCTCGGCCTTCCGGCACTCTCTCTTCTGTGCCCTGACCGAGTCTGCTTTAGTCCATGGCGCTTTTTGCTTGTTTGTAACTATTTTAACCTTTACAGGAGCAATTGTATCCAGAACATTCAAAACAGTGGTGGTGACAGAATCAAGCAATTCATCTACAGTAACACACAACGTGTTCTCAAAGTTTACCCTCCCCATGAACAGTTCGCCTGTATTATCATTTATGTGTCTTCTTCTAACAACCGAAGATTCAGCTGGTGGTTTACAATCAAGACACATGTCAAAAAATACACAGAAATGATCAGACAGAGCAACATTGACCACATTTACATTTGAAATATTAACCCCCTTGGTAATTAACAGATCGAGAGTGTGTCCTCTGCTGTGGGTGGGGCCACTCACATGCTGAGTGAGACCAAAGGTTTCCAGCACAGAGCTCAGCTCTATTGCATATCTATCATTAGCATTATCTACATGTATATTGAAATCACCTACAATGACCAAACCATCAAAATCTGTGCACACAACTGAAAGCAACTCAGTGAAATGATCAGTGAAACTATGGCATGACTGTGGCGGCTTGTACACAACAATAATAAGAATGGAAGAAGATTTCTTTTGTTCTATTTTAAAAGAAACATACTCAAATGATGAAAATTTCCCAAGAGACACTCTATGGGAGACAATACGATCTTTAAAAACTGCTGCTATGCCCCCCCCCTTTTATTTTCTCGTGTTTCATGTTCAAATTTGAAATTTGGTGGTGAGGCTTCTATTAAAACTGCATCTCCTGTATTATGGTCAAGCCATGTTTCAGTCATAAACATAAAATCAAGATCATACGAACAGATAAAATTATTAATTAAAATGATTTGTTGCATAGTGATCTGACATTAAGTAGAGCAAGGTTAAAATTAATATCAGTGTCAATGGGTTTAGTTGATTGATTACAAAGAACTGGAATTAGATTTCCAGAGTTGGACCGTCTAACTGCTGTCCTTCTTTTAAATTTGTGTTTATTCAAGTTAAAACACATTTCTGAGCTGGTGCGAGAAACACACACAGTCTCTATTGGTTTAAAAAGTGAACTCTGTTGTACTTTGTTAAGTTCCAGATGCATAACTGAGTCAGCACAGTTCAGTGGCAGGACTGTCGTTACACTGCCAGACTGACAGGGGTCAGTGTTTGCACCACAGTACTCACCCGGTGCTGGTAAGGAGGAGGAGGAGGGGGGTGGTGGGGGCCGAAAAGCCTCAGATGTAAACAGTCACGCCCCCCTCGGGGAGCACTGAACAACATGGCGTAGGAAGTCCGTCAACAAACTGGTACCGTATCTGTTCGGGTGCAGACCATCTGGACGATAGGCCACGTGACGCTTCCAGAACAGGCCAAAGTTGTTCACAAAAATAAAGTTAAAAGTGCTGCATGTAGACTGGAGCCACATGTTGAGCGCCACAACGCGACTGTACAAGCAGTCTCCCCGGTTTACAGTCGGGACTGGACCAGAGATAAAAACACACAACCCGGAGGACTGGAGGAGGCGGAATAGATCCATAAAATGCTTCTTTGTGACCTCGGACTGCTGCAGCTTCATGTCGTTGATCCCCACATGCACGATTACCTTTGAAATGGTATCAGGCAGGGACTGAAGCAGAGGAGGGAGACGGATGAGCAGGTCTGGAACAGTGGCTCCGGTAATGCAGTGAGTGACCGCGTTAAAAAAGCGGACGTGCCTCACGATGGAATCTCCAACAATCAAAGTAGTCGGGGCGAAGAGTGGACGTAGCCGCGGAGAGGGCGCTCGGTGTCCATGGCCGGAACCAGCGGGCTCATCCAGGGATGGGTCCGAACCAGGGCGCTGCTGAACACATGGAGAGGAGTGGGGGTGTTGATTCCCAGCTCCGGGCAACCCACGCTGTGTGCTCGGGGCCTTAAGCCCAGAAGGTCGTGGGTTCAATTCCCACCTCTGCACCTTCTCCACCGACTCCCACTGATGACTGCTGTTGTTGTGTCCTTGGGCAAGACACTTAACCCCACTTTGCCAAAAGCCCCCACTGAAAGATCAAGGCTATGCTCACACTCAGAGAGCAGCCGTCCTCCTGTGGACTCACCACCTGCAGAGGGTCAGTGAGGGGCTGGTGCTATGAGACTTGGGTGGCATCTCTGACTGCCACCCCCCTGACCCAGAAATGGACTAAAGGGTAGAAAATGGATGGATGGAGGTCCTTTCTTGCGGAACCATGAGTTTAGGGTTAGGTGTGGCCTTCAACGGGAAAATTATGTATTCTAGACTCAATATTAGAATTCTCTTTTTGTCAGAAACTGTGCTCTTTGAAAGTAAGGATCTCACCTGCACTCCATCAGCACAGTAATCTGCTGGGTCAGAAAACATGATGATTCCTTTTGCTCCTGATAAGATGGCATTTTTCACCTGTTGGCAAAACAATTATTACTGATAAACTCTTTTTCTTGGTATGTAAATGTAAAAATTTCACCTTATTGCCCCGGAATATTTTTCCATATCTGACAATTACAATTTTCCCAGTGACATTTAGTCCCATTTCTCTCTCCAACTGGAAAAAATCTTCTGTCCTGCCATAATTGACGTAGACCATTTCACCCTGTGGTAGAAATGAATGGAGTCAATCTATTATTATTGTTTTGATCAATCTCCTGAGGTTTACCTCTGGGTTCCCTTTAGCCGAAAATGCACTGTACGGAGGCACAATGTCTGGAATATCTTCATAACCTTCAGGGACAGGTTCAGCCAAAGATGTGTTGAAGACCTGCACACATAAACACCAGATGTCTGCTCCCAATATATTGAGGAATAAAAAATTACTTAAGCTTCTTGGAATGTAATTTTCTGTTCAGAGTTCCAGTCCTCTACAACAATGGTTTGCAATCCCAATACCCACTGGTGAGCCCTCTTGTTAGGGCAGACAGAGTACATGATGTTGAGGGGGAGAACTCTTTCACACACCCACAACACAACTGTTTTAAGGCTTTACTGATCCCAAAGTCCCCTACTGTACTTTCTATATGTAAAGTTTGTTTATGGCCTAATTATCTTTTGCATGATTTTTCTTTAAACCAAATTATAGCTTGATCTAAATTGACTTTGAACAACAAAATGAATACATGATTGGACTGAGCCAAAACTGGGCCCAAAGTAAGTAAGGCTGGTCGATGCATTCCATACTTTATTCATAACTGTATCCTAGTGTAGCATGTTGGTGTGGTGGTGTGGCTGCCTTCACGGTGCGCCGTGGGCGTCACCAACATAGCTTTTAAATTCGGACGCGCGCGTGGCGCGCGCACACGCGTATCTGTCTTTTTGGCATTGTGACAGCGTCTTGTTGTGCTGCCGCCGGACCGGGTCGGGGCTACATGGTCCCTGACCTCCGTGCACCTCAGGCTTATTCAATCAGGTTTGTGTCGGTCTGCCGGGAGCGACCGGGCTGTCTCCTCCCCCCCCCCGGAGTGTAGCCTATTGAGAATGAGGAGTCACGTGCCGAGTTGGGGTGATTTGGGGGGGGCTCTGAGCCTGTCGGCCATATTGGCTGCGCAACGGGGGCACGCCCCCAGAATTTCACGCGCTCCTCATATTCCAGAGCACTTTAAATTATACGCATTTACGTTTTCGGCGAGACAGAGACGGATCTACTGATACAACAAGGGAAAGGAAGACAGTAAAACAATGCTTAGAGATAAGCCTGTGACAACCAGAACTGCCCAGTCCAGTGGTTTCACTTCAGTTGTGTGGGGCTTGTTAATAAACCCTCTGGTGACACGCCATGGTTTTGCCCTTGTTGTGCAGAATAGGTTTTTCCTATTTCTTAAAATTGTATTATTGTTATTGCTGTGTGCCTTTGCAGTGTTTTTTTGTACATTTGCACTAATAACAGTCTTATTTGTTATTATTATTTATGTTATAATTTATTTTATTATGTTGTGCATGTTTACATGCTGGAAACAGTACTTTGAATGCACACGTTGTTTAGCAGTGTTTTGTGTCCCTTTGCACTAAGAAAAGTATGACTCTTATTATCATTTTTACCTATGTTGGGCATGTTTACATGCTGGAAACAGTACTTTGACTGCACACGTTTGTAACAAAAAAAATATTCATTTCTCAATAAATATTGTTAAAACATATCAAGTTGTTTCATGCATTTATTTAAAAATAAAAGATACAGTAAAGAATAAGGTACTCAAACAACACTTTTGCACATGTTCGTTAAGGCACAGCAAACAATGACAATCTTATCCAAAGGCATTAGGTTTTCACCCTCACATTTGACAAGCATGTGCACAGGTACAGTTGAGTGTAAGAATTTGAATTTGTTGCGCACAACACCGATCACCCTCTCCACGTGAATTCTGAGATGTGCTATGGCCCTAGTCTCCTCCACATCTTTCGCCTCAAGCTGAGCACGACCCCTGGTGAATGTAGGTATTTTCACTTCAGCACACATCATGCCCACATGTTCTCTTATATTAAAGCCTCTATCTGCCAGCACAATGTCACCTGGTAACAGCTTGTTCAGGAAACCACTTTGCTCGGTTATATGCTTGTCGCTTGTGCGCCCACCCCACCCGTTCGATATGAAGGAAATTACACCCTGGGGCGTGATCACGATTAGGTATTTCATAGTGTATGCGTGTTTGTATTGAGAAAAAGTCTGTGCCCTTGCTAGTACATTGGAAGGTTTCTCGATGAACACCTCGAAGCAGTCCACAATGGCAGCCACATTGTTCCCAAATGACTCCACAAACTGGTGTGGCATACTGGTCAATAAGCATTCCCTACTTGGCCAGTGCACCAATGGACACAGCTGTGCGTACATCACACCAAGGGTATGGTGAAAGGCATCGGCGACTGTTGTCCTATGTACTCTAAACAGATGGCTGAGGTGCTGTATTGGAAGGTCCAGTCTGAGGCGCATTAAAGTCAATAGGACAAGCTGGAAGGGTGAGAGCTTCTTCATTCTACCTTGAGGCAGATCTGGAGTTAGGTAGAGTAGAAGTGTCTGGAACAATGCAAAGTTTGGAAGCCCCGTGTAATACTTCACTGTGTTATCATCACCACTCAGAAAGTTCTCATTCATCCGGTACGTATCAAGCTCACGCTTCAGCTGTCTGTTTTCTTCAAGAAGATTGTTGATAACATCTCGTCTAGATGTGCAGAGTCCACATTCCATGTCCGGGTCAGCTGGCGGCTGGTCTAGGGCTGGCGGCGGCGGCGCCTGCGGCTGGTCTAGGGCTGGCGGCGGCGGCGCCTGCGGCTGGTCTAGGGCTGGTGGCGGCGGCGCCTGCGGCTGGTCTAGGGCTGGTGGCGGCGGCGCCTGCGGCTGGTCTAGGGCTGGTGGCGGCGGCGCCTGCGGCTGGCCTAGGGCGTGGTGGCGGCGGCGCCTGCGGCTGGTCTAGGGCTGGTGGCGGCTGCAGCTGGTCTAGGGCTGGTGGCGGCTGCAGCTGGTCTAGGGCTGGAGGCGGCGGCGCCTGCGGCTGGTGTTGGGCTGGAGGTGGCTGCCGCTCCAGTGGCAGGGACCTGCGCCTTACTTGCCGCTGATATCTCGCTTTATCTGTTTTTTGTACATCATTGTGGCCTAACAACAGGGATGGTGTCCAGTCAGGGTGGTTCTCCAACATCTCATATGCTGGTTTACCTACACGAGAATAATAACAACATATATTTAATATAACAATTTACACAATCTATGTAATCAATGCTTTAAACTGGCAACTATGTCATGAACAGCATCTCAAGTACTTTTTAGGTCACCTCATAATGTCATATGAAGGTTTATGTACAACAGAATAATTAGATTATGTGTACAATCTATGTAATCTATGCTTTACACTGGCAAAGACCTCGCAGAACACGTGCTAAGTAAGAAACAGCCTGAGAGGGTAACAAAGACACAGAGACAAAGGCACTACAGAAACCATAATAACATATGCTAACCTACACTTCCTAGCTTTAAGAGACAACTACATAAATACATTTTTAGAGAACGTACCAGAGTGAAAATGCAGAGAACACACTCTCGTCGACAGGGGTGTGTGATCGAAAGTAAGGTCCTTTCTTCTAATTGCAGCCAACCAAGCAATCCGACGTCTCCTTGTCAGGTCAGAGAATTGCTCCCCTTGATGCTTTTTCCATTTCGGTAACCTAAAAAACCGTATCCCGTTGTTACTAGGTTTTCCATATCCATCGTGGGAGGTATTGGAGCAGTTTTTAACGCAGCAGTTATTTCCAGGCATGATAAAACAGTGCGGAATAGCAAGAACCTCCGCTACTACCGCGTTCACAACACACGTAAACAAACTGTACTGCCGCCACCGGTGCGCAGCCAATATGTCGGCAAAGGGGGGATGGGGAGGGGGGACTCTGTGCCGTGACGTCAACTCCTCATTCTCAATTGAGAATTCAAATTCTTACACTCAACTGTACCTGTGCACATGCTTGTCAAATGTGAGGGTGAAAACCTAATGCCTTTGGATAAGATTGTCATTGTTTGCTGTGCCTTAACGAACATGTGCAAAAGTGTTGTTTGAGTACCTTATTCTTTACTGTATCTTTTATTTTTAAATAAATGCATGAAACAACTTGATATGTTTTACCAATATTTATTGAGAAATGAATATTTTTTTTGTTACAAACGTGTGCAGTCAAAGTACTGTTTCCAGCATGTAAACATGCCCAACATAGGTAAAAATGATAATAAGAGTCATACTTTTCTTAGTGCAAAGGGACACAAAACACTGCTAAACAACGTGTGCATTCAAAGTACTGTTTCCAGCATGTAAACATGCACAGCATAGGCAAAAATGATCATAAGAGTCATACTTTTCTTAGTGCAAAGGGACACAAAACACTGCAAAACAACGTGTGCATTCAAAGTACTGTTTCCAGCATGTAAACATGCCCAACATAGGTAAAAATGATAATAAGAGTCATACTTTTCTTAGTGCAAAGGGACACAAAACACTGCTAAACAACGTGTGCATTCAAAGTACTGTTTCCAGCATGTAAACATGCACAGCATAGGCAAAAATGATCATAAGAGTCATACTTTTCTTAGTGCAAAGGGACACAAAACACTGCAAAACAACGTGTGCATTCAAAGTACTGTTTCCAGCATGTAAACATGCACAACATAATAAAATAAATTATAACATAAATAATAATAACAAATAAGACTGTTATTAGTGCAAATGTACAAAAAAACACTGCAAAGGCACACAGCAATAACAATAATACAATTTTAAGAAATAGGAAAAACCTATTCTGCACAACAAGGGCAAAACCATGGCGTGTCACCAGAGGGTTTATTAACAAGCCCCACACAACTGAAGTGAAACCACTGGACTGGGCAGTTCTGGTTGTCACAGGCTTATCTCTAAGCATTGTTTTACTGTCTTCCTTTCCCTTGTTGTATCAGTAGATCCGTCTCTGTCTCGCCGAAAACTTAAATGCGTATAATTTAAAGTGCTCTGGAATATGAGGAGCGCGTGAAATTCTGGGGGCGTGCCCCCGTTGCGCAGCCAATATGTCCGACAGGCTCAGAGCCCCCCCCAAATCACCCCAACTCGGCACGTGACTCCTCATTCTCAATAGCCGCGCGGTGCGTGTCTGGGATTTCCCCCCCTGATTGTGAGCTGCGTGGGAACGTGCACCTTCCGCCGTGCCTTTCCCCTCCTCTTGCTCCTCGTGCGTACGCACAACCTCGGTTCGCCGGAACGAGGCGTGTGGCTTACGGCTGTCTTTCAGGCCGCCCCCTGTGAGGGAGGGCCGTTGTTTTGTCCTCTCTTCATTTATTTTAGTTACTTTATGTATACAATTACAAAGGACAATTTCAGGCACCTCTGACGCCTGGTGTGGCACTTGTTCAAATGCACTAAAGCACAACTCACTTTATAGGCTGCAGTTTGCAGTGAGTTTCGCGTCTTGTATGTTGTTTTCGCATGTTCCTTTATGTATTTTTGTTTGCTTTGCTTATTATTAATTACAGTGTTTTGACTTGGTTTGCTTTGCATGATTTTGATTTGGTTATCATATGTATTGTGTATATTCTGTTTGTGTGCAACTTATTTCCCTGCTACTGTTTGCCTTTAAGTTAATTGGTTGCTTTTGACTTTTGCTCTGTCCCAAAATCAGTGTCAATTTGAATGTGCCAACTTATAGATTTTATCTTTTATACATCTAGGCCTATTTTTAACCAGTTGCTGAAATAAAGGAATTTCTAGTTTATTAACACTCCTCTCTTTAATGTCCAACCTAGCGCGGTATTATTCTGTGGGTAAATCAAGAGTGATTCTGGTCCCAGGGCCCTACTCCCTGGGTGGCGTTGTTGGTATTTCTAAAATCTCTAAAACTGCTCCCGCCACATTTGGCGATCGCTGGCAGGATCGGACATAAAGTAGAGGTTTGGTTATTATTATTTTTGTAAAATTAATTGTATATGTTATCTGTTTTGGTTATGCGTTTACTTTGAAGATAATTGGACAAGACAACGGCAATCCTTTTCAGGACCCAAAATAACCTACGGTTAACAATAATCAAAGTTAATTCCTTGCCTGCGGGTTGAGGTGTGTGTGTCTACGACCAGTATGGAGGAGGAGCTACAGCAGCTCAGAGAGCAGTTGTTACAGCTTAAGGCAGACAACGAGCGCCTTCTCCGGGAGAGGGCCCCGGCCCAAGCCGGCCCTAGTGGAGCTAACCAAGCTTCAGGCACTCTCACTGGTTTGGCTTCCCCTGCTTACGCTACTTCCAATGAGCGGGTGTTGGTGATGTCCCGGGATCGAAAGTGTCCGCTGTTTAATGGCAAGTCTGGCATGCTATTGGATGATTGGACGGAAGAGATTCAGGCTTGTATGCGTGCAAGACACCTGTCCTGCAGGGATCAAGCCTTCTTCATTTTGGATCACTTGGAAGGTGAGGCTAGGAGTGAGTTGAGGTTTCGCCCGGCGGAAATCAAGGAAGACCCTGCTCGAATCCTAAGTGTTCTCCGAGAGCTCTATTGCTGCACAGAACCATATGTCACCCTTCAGCAGGCTTTCTTTTCAAGGAGACAGCAGGAAGGGGAAACTCTACAGGAGTTCTCACTAGCTCTCCTGTTATTGATGGAGCAGGTAAAACAATCGACACCGGAGGGTGTGCCGAACGAAGCGGTGTTGCTACGTGACCAGTTTATGGAGCACGTCAGTGACGGAGCGTTACGTAGAGAGCTAAAGCGGTATGCGCGTGAACGTCCCACCTCCACATTGCTACAGATACGCACTGAAGCCCTCCAGTGGGAGCGAGAGGGAATGCCCTCTGCTCATCGTGAACGTAGTTTCTCCCTCACCTCGATTCACGGCCTCCAGTATGGGGTTCGTGGGGGTATGCGCTCACCACCTGCGCCACCACCTGCCCCTGTGCCAGGTCTGAGTGAGGTGATGGAACTGCTAAAGGGTCAGCAGGAGCAGCTTAATCGGCTCACTGAGACTGTGGCTGCTCTTCAGGCTCCACAGCAAAGGGATAGTGGTCCACCACCTCGGAGTAGCATCACCTGTCGAAGGTGTCGACAGCTTGGCCACTACGCCAGCGAGTGTGAGGGAGAGCGGGTTCCGTTTCGGGGTAGAGCCAGTTCAGTCTCAGGTCCTTCCCACGCTTCCGGCCAGCAGGGAAACTGAAGCCCTCTGAACTGGGGAGCCAAGGTTCAGGAGGGGAGTCCACAGGCTCACAGGCAAGTGCATTGTCGGGGTTAATGGCCACCTGCCCTACCCTTAAGGTGGGCATGGGAGGGGTACCCGTCTCATGTTTGCTAGACACTGGGTCCATGGTGTCAACTGTCACCGAAAGTTTCTTCAGGGTCCATTTTGAGCCGTGGGGCCCGGATCGGCTGAGGTCCTGTCATTGGCTTCAGCTCCGAGCCGCTAATGGGCTCGAAATACCATACATTGGTTATCTAGAGCTAGACGTGGCGCTGTGTGAGAAGGTGATCCCTACGTGTGGGATTCTGGTGGTGCGGGATCCCCCCGGCCCTGGTCCCTCAGTTCCGGGTATTTTGGGGATGAATGTGATAGGTCGCTGCTATAGAGAACTATTTGGGACTTATGGCCCCTCTTTGTTTGAGTTACCAGCCATTGCACAAGCCCCAGGCCCGGTTGTTGAGGCCCTTCAAAAGTACCACCAGGCTGAAGCTTGTGAAGCGGAGTCCGCTACTGGCGCCGTTAGAGTCCGGTGTCCGCGGGCCGTGCGGATACCAGGGGGTACCATGAAACTTGTCGCCAGCACCTGCCCTGAGCAGTTGTCTGGCAGAGCTGTTCTTTTCGAGCCCCCAGACTCCGGTCTTCCAGCTGGGTTGCTCGTCTCCCCGTGCTTGTTGCAAGTTGTGGGGTGTACGGTCTATGTCCCTGTGGTCAATGTGGGCAAGGCCGATGCCCTCTTGTACCCTCGGACTGGTCTGGGAGCCTTAAGCAAGGCAGAGGTAGTGAGCCTCCCTGCAGGGGTCACGGAGGTGGACACAGTCACAGCCACAGTGTCCTCCCAGGCAGCAGCGGGGATCGAACCGGACAGAGTGAAGGCCGTGGACTTGTCGGCACTGGCTCCCGGGGAACAGAATGAGGTTAGGGCCTTACTGCAGAGATACCGGACGGTGTTTGCTGCTCATGACGGGGACCTTGGGTGCACTGGCTTGATCACCCACGAGATCCCCTTGCTGGACCACGTGCCTATTCGGCAACGCTACAGGCGCATTCCACCTTCGGAGTATGAGGCGGTTAAGGCCCATATTAACCAGCTCCTCGAGGCGCAGGTAATCAGGGAAAGTTGCAGTCCTTATGCCTCCCCCATAGTCCTGGTTCGTAAGAAGGATGGTAGCCTTCGCCTCTGCGTGGACTACCGCCTTCTGAACGCCAGGACCAGGAAGGATGCCTTTCCTTTACCTCGCATTGAGGAGAGCCTGGACGCGTTGTCGGGTGCCCGCTGGTTTTCAACCCTCGATTTGGCCAGCGGGTACAATCAGGTCCCAATGGCGGAACAGGACAAGGGAAAAACTGCCTTTTGCACCCCGTTTGGCCTCTTCGAGTTCAATCGAATGCCATTCGGGTTGTGCAATGCTCCAAGTACCTTCCAGCGCTTGATGCAGAGATTGTTTGGGGACCAACAGTGTCAGTCGCTTTTGTTATATCTCGATGACATTGTTGTGTTTTCATCCTCCGTATCCCAGCACGTGGAGAGGCTGGACCTCGTCTTGGGCCGTCTCCAACACGAAGGCTTAAAGGCCAAACTGGAAAAATGTTCCTTTTTCCAACCGAAGGTCAAATACTTGGGGCATGTCATCTCCCAAGATGGTGTCTCTACGGACCCTTCTAAGATCGAGGCTGTAGCGGAGTGGAAGCGCCCTCAGCACGTTACCGAGCTGCGATCCTTCCTCGGTTTCGCCAGCTATTATCGGCGCTTCGTGGAAGGGTTTGCCAAAGTGGCCGCACCACTCCACAAGCTAGTGGCGGCAATTGGTGGGACCAAAACCAAAAGAGGGTCTGGACAACCTCTGGGTGAGTTATGGACCCAACAGTGCGAGGCCAGTTTTGAGAACCTTAAGGCAAAGTTGGCCTCAGCCCCTGTGCTTGCATATGCAGACTTTTCCAAGCCTTTTGTCTTGGAAACTGATGCGAGCTTCAGCGGGCTTGGCGCAGTACTTTCGCAAGAGACTGAGAATGGCCTGCGGCCTGTCGCCTATGCGAGCCGTGGTTTGCGGCCCACTGAGCGCAATATGACCAATTACAGTTCTATGAAGTTGGAACTGCTTGCGCTCAAGTGGGCCCTGACCGAAAAGTTTCGGGAGTACTTGCTTGGGCATAAGTGCGTGATTTTTACCGATAATAATCCGCTGAGCTACCTGCAAACCGCTAAGCTGGGAGCCCTGGAGCACCGGTGGGCTGCCCAACTTGCTGCCTTTGACTTCGAGATCAAGTACAGGTCTGGACGCAGCAATGGCAATGCAGATGCTCTGTCCAGGCAGTACTTGACATCGGCTGACATGACAGCAGGCGTACTGCCTGGCAGCACAGTCCCGCTGGCGCTTCAACAAGCAGCGGGGCCATTGGTGGGCACCCAGTCCTTGATGGCAGTCTTCCCTAGCCGCTCTAGTGCGGATATGGGTGCGCTGCAAGAGACCGACCTTTGTCTGGGGGAGTTCCTTACCTTTTGGAGAAGGCAAGCGCGGCCAAATCAGGACGAGCGCGGCCGCCTCTCGAAGCCCACCTTAATCCTTCTCCAGCAGTGGGACCGGTTGGTTGAGGAGGAAGGAGTACTCTACCGCCGGGTCTTTCGACCGGATGGTCAAGAGGGTTTTCTCCAGCTCCTCTTGCCAGCAGCCCTAAGGGAACAGACTCTTGAACAACTCCATCAGGAACATGGGCACCAGGGCATTGACCGAACCCTTGACTTGGTGCGCCAGCGGTGTTACTGGCCTCGAATGTCGACCGATGTTAAGCAGTGGGTACAGCAGTGTGTGAGGTGCCAAATGGCCAAGGATTCTGCCCCGGTGCCTCATAGCTATATGGGCCATCTGCTCGCTTCACAACCAAATGAAGTTCTGGCCCTCGACTTCACCGTGCTCGAGCCAACCCGTAATGGGATTGAGAACGTGTTGGTCCTGACGGATGTCTTTACGAAATATACTATCGCCGTACCCACGAGGGATCAACGAGCCCAGACGGTCGCCCGGGTGATCACCCAGGAATGGTTCTACAAGTACGGGGTGCCGGGCCGCATACACTCCGACCAAGGTAGGTGTTTCGAGAGTTCCCTCATGCACCAGCTTTGTAGTCTCTATGGAGTGGGAAAGTCACGGACTACCGCATACCATCCGGCTGGAAATGGGCAATGTGAGCGGTTTAACCGCACCCTCCACAATCTTCTCCGCACCCTACCTCAGTCCCGGAAGCAGGACTGGGCTGCATGTCTTCCTCAAGTGCTCTTTTCATACAACACCACCCCTCATCAGAGCACAGGCGAATCTCCCTTCTACCTGATGTTCGGGCGGGAGCCTAAGCTTCCCATCGATTTTGCTTTGGGGCAGGTGCGGGAACCTCTGCGAGGAACCGTCCAGGATTGGGTGTCAGAACACAGCGCAAAGCTAAAACTGGCTTTTGCCAGTGCACGGGAGCAACTGGTGTCCAATGCGGGTCGCAGAAAAGTGAGACACGACCTCCGGGTGAAGGAGGACACTCTGCAGGTCGGTCAGCTTGCTTACCTCAGGGACAAGGGGGCGCCACAAAATCCAAGACATCTGGTGCCCTGAGTTGTATCAGATTGTGAGGGCCCCTTTGGGCGGAGGGCCCGTTTACACCGTGGCGCCAATTGCCAATTTGCAAGCCACCCGTAATGTGCACAGGGATATGTTAAAGGCCCATGTGGGGCCTGGCCCGTCCCGGGAACCTCCACAGACCGAGGTGGCAGTGGAGCTTCCAGATGGAGAGCGTCCTTTCGGTGGGGATTCATGGTTTCTTGTCACCAGCGCACCAGGGAATGTAGCCCCTACCATGCACCGCGACGTGGGCCGCCCTCAGGAGGAGTGTGGTGATCCTCCAAGGGATTCTGCAGGGAAAGGCAACCAGGCAGAAGCACCACCACCTGAGGTAGACAGGCAAGTATTGCGCCGCACAACTCAAGCAACGGCTGGGCAACACTCCAACGTCCATCATCTGCCACGCCTTCTGGAGTCCTCGGGGACAGTGCACCCTTGAGCTAACTTCTCATAGCGGTTCCTGGCTTTTGGTGGTGTCGTCGGGGCGCCGACAAACTAAGGGGGGTTGGAATGTAGCATGTTGGTGTGGTGGTGTGGCTGCCTTCACGGTGCGCCGTGGGCGTCACCAACATAGCTTTTAAATTCGGACGCGCGCGTGGCGCGCGCACACGCGTATCTGTCTTTTTGGCATTGTGACAGCGTCTTGTTGTGCTGCCGCCGGACCGGGTCGGGGCTACATGGTCCCTGACCTCCGTGCACCTCAGGCTTATTCAATCAGGTTTGTGTCGGTCTGCCGGGAGCGACCGGGCTGTCTCCTCCCCCCCCCCCGGAGTGTAGGCTATAGCCGCGCGGTGCGTGTCTGGGATTTCCCCCCCTGATTGTGAGCAGTGTGGGAGCGCGCGTATCACTTCTCTCCCTTCCCCTCCGCCTGCCCCTCGTGTGTGTGCGCAGAGTGCACGCTTAAAGGCGCGGCACGGGTTTGGGGTCTTCCCCGGATCCTGAGCTGCGTGGGAACGTGCACCTTCCGCCGTGCCTTTCCCCTCCTCTTGCTCCTCGTGCGTACGCACAACCTCGGTTCGCCGGAACGAGGCGTGTGGCTTACGGCTGTCTTTCAGGCCGCCCCCTGTGAGGGAGGGCCGTTGTTTTGTCCTCTCTTCATTTATTTTAGTTACTTTATGTATACAATTACAAAGGACAATTTCAGGCACCTCTGACGCCTGGTGTGGCACTTGTTCAAATGCACTAAAGCACAACTCACTTTATAGGCTGCAGTTTGCAGTGAGTTTCGCGTCTTGTATGTTGTTTTCGCATGTTCCTTTATGTATTTTTGTTTGCTTTGCTTATTATTAATTACAGTGTTTTGACTTGGTTTGCTTTGCATGATTTTGATTTGGTTATCATATGTATTGTGTATATTCTGTTTGTGTGCAACTTATTTCCCTGCTACTGTTTGCCTTTAAGTTAATTGGTTGCTTTTGACTTTTGCTCTGTCCCAAAATCAGTGTCAATTTGAATGTGCCAACTTATAGATTTTATCTTTTATACATCTAGGCCTATTTTTAACCAGTTGCTGAAATAAAGGAATTTCTAGTTTATTAACACTCCTCTCTTTAATGTCCAACCTAGCGCGGTATTATTCTGTGGGTAAATCAAGAGTGATTCTGGTCCCAGGGCCCTACTCCCTGGGTGGCGTTGTTGGTATTTCTAAAATTTCTAAAACTGCTCCCGCCACACTAGGTTCAAGGTTTAGAATTCTATACCCGATATGGTTTTCTCAGGAAAAGCTCATGTACAGTACAGACCAAAAGTTTGGACACACTTTCTCATTCAATGAGTGTCCTTTCTTTTCATGACTATTGGCTGTAGATCCACACCCAGGCTGTGTAAGGGCTCTTTGACCAATAAGGAGAGTGGTGGGTGCTGGGCCAGATGACCTCCACAGTCACCGGACCTGAACCCAGAGTGAAGGCAAAAGGGCCAACATGTGCCAAGCATCATGGGAACTCCTTCAAGACTGTCGAAGACCATTTCAGGTCACTACCTCTTGAAGCTCATCAAGAGAATGCCAAGAGTGTGTGAAGCAGTAATCAGAGCAAAAGGTGCTGCTTTAAAGAACCAAGAAGCACCTTTCAGTTGTTTCATACTTTTTTTTTTTAGTACGTACATAATTCCACATAAGTTAATTCAGTGTGAATCTACAATTTTCATTATCATGAAAAATAAATAATTCTTTAAATGAGAAGGTGTTTTTGATCTGTGCTGTATACCATGAGATAGTAGCCTGTAATAACCTCTTACTATCAAGTTTTGACAATATTATTTCAAGCACCCTAATACCCCTGTGCTGAAGCTGAATTCTCCAGTTTGTTGAATATGCTCAGTAAAAACATAAAACTTAATTTGCTATTGTTGGCTACCTCATTTCCCAGGGAGTCCACTATGGAGATGTAATTCGGGTGTGTCTTGTTGGGATAGGACAGCAGGACATCGTAGTGCACCAGATCCACCGAGTCCAGCCCAAAGTCCTGCCACTCTCTGCGGATTTGCTCTGCATATTTCAGGTTCTGCTCGGTTCCAGCCAAATGAGGAAGCCGTGTGAATTTCCTTTAGAAGAAATACGCACTAGTTTCAAATCTATTACATAATTTCAGAAAAGTTGTCCTTGAGTGTTCTTTTTGGATACACAATTATTATAACTGTTTCAGAATTAGTGATTTCTTTGGCCAGTGGTTCTCAAACTTCTCCTTCAAATAGCAGCAAATTTCAATAGTTGGATAAATACTAAATTAGGGCGACAGTGGCTCAGTTGGTAGAGCATTGGCCTTTGGGCCTGAAGGTCGTGGGTTCGAGCCCACCGTAAGACCTACTTCACGACTCCCAATGATGACTGCTGTCGTTGTGTCCTTGGGCAAGACACTTAACCCCACTTTGCCCAAAGCCCCCAACTGAAAGATCTCAGCTCCTGTAGGAGGATCAGTGAGGGGCTGGTGCTATCTGTACTGGGTGCAGCTCTGACTGCCACCCCCCCGACCCAGAAATGGATTAAGGGGAAGAAAATGGATGGATGGATGGATAAATACCATGTTGCATGTTCTAAAAAAAAAAACACTCTTCTTGGTGAAAAATAGGCTCGGAATAAAGCGACACTGTTCCTATAATATAGTCCTTCATGAGAATCAACCCACATTTGACTGAAGCATGGAATCAAATGTCTTTTTAATTCACCAGATACTTTCAAAGACTATGTCAAGAAAATATGGAATATTGTTAAATTTGGTTATGAAGCCCTTGCATAATCATTAATGTAACATTGTAAGTAAGTATAATATTTTAGATTTTGAGAGTTTTCTCAAGGGCGTAGCAATATACAATCCTGCCTTTTTTTCCAGAGAGACCTTCACAGGCAAGGTCCTTCACGGGCGGCACGGTGGCTGAGTGGATAGCACTCTCGCCTCTCAGCAAGAAGGTCCTGGGTTCGAATCCCGGTCGGACCAGGGCCTTTCTGAGTGGAGTTTGCATGTTCTCCCCGTGTCTGCGTAGGTTTCCTCCGGGTACTCCGGTTTCCCCTACCACTAAAAATATGTCCAATAGTTCTGGCATGCGCCTCCTGTACTGGCGACCCCGCTCCCATCTCTGTGTGGAGTGAGATACAAATGCCCAAAATTAACAATTGTAAACCGCTTTGAGACTCAGATCTGCAGTGAAAAGGCGGTATATAAATAATAACTTACTTACTTACTTACTAATACATTCTGGGATGTTGCAGATTTGCAACATTGGCCTGCAGCGGTAAATAGAGCTGACTTGGGGTAATCTACTAATTGCATGAAGAGTATCTATATAAATTCATCTTTCATTTTATGCAGTTTTGGTTTCAAATTATTTGAGGTTGATAGTGACACTGACTTGTGTTACAGGTTAAAAGTGTGTGTTGCTAAAGCTCAACTAAGTCCAGCAGCGGTACTTCTGAGTAAAAAAGGGATTTGGAGAAGAAGTAGAAGTACTTTAGATGAAGGACGAAACGTTACTGAGAAGTACAGATGATGGGTGAGAAACCTCCTTTTGCTTTGACCAATCCCTGTACGACTGAGAGCTTACACAAAAACAATAATACTAATTTAAATGATAAATCTTGTACACCCACAAGGCGCTCAAGTACATGTCCCACAGTTTGAGAATGGTTTGGCCACATACCTCAGGTGATGTCTTATCTTTTCGGCTTTCATTTCTCCTAAAAACTCCTTCAGATACTTGTTGGACTCTGCATGCTTTTCGGTCTCTGAAAGCACAGGCTTTGCAAACCAGCCTTGGGAATAAATGGATAATCAATTTTAGCACAATATGGAAGCAATTGTTAAAATATACATATTATTCATACAACAATTGATTTGGGGAAACTTGTGCAAGAGATCTATCTTATAAAACACCAACACTGAAGGCATGTGACAACATTCTTCTGTGTGTGGACGTGAAATGTGTCTGAGAGGCGATAGCAAAGCCATGCTCACATCATTTTGCTCAAATTTAACCTGTATAAGTGAAAATCTTACCAATGATGAATCCAAAGAAAAAAATGACCATTACAACCATTATCCAAAACATCCATTGTAATAACTGACTTCTGCTTCCCATCCTAGAGACAGGTCCAGCCATTGGAAAGGCCCAGCGCTGAGAAAGAGAAAAGTTTGTTTATGTAGTGTTCAGTTAGAGAAGAGAGAACTGAGAAGAGGGGAGAGGGAGAGGGGGAGGGGGCAAAACACAGGCTTCCAATGAGTGCAGTGAAGTGGCAAGTGTGTTATCAGTGGAGTTGGTACAAAGCTGCTCATTTACAACCCAGAGCATGGTCAGTGCTGCATGCACCTTGGCCACCACCCTGCTGAGTCAGGGCCACTCTGAGCAAGACAATTGTGTCTAATATGGCCACTATAAAGCAGCTACGGCACAAGTGAAAAGGCCACTAGTTTGTCAACCTGCAGTTAAATGTGCAAACTGTGTTACTGGAAACCATTGCAAAAAACATATGTCAAAACGTCAAAAATGTGTAGCTCTTGTAGTAACTTCATAGTTTCACTGTGTTATAATCATACTATAGTCAGTAGGCTTTTATGTCGTAACTATTTCTAAAGGACCTAATGCAGGTGTCTCCAACCTTTTAACCCCAGAGAGCTACTTTCCCGGGACGATAAAGGCAGAGAGCTACTCCTTTAAGCGGCCCCTGGGAACAAAAATGTGGTGATATATTGTTGTGAACAAGCCTGATGTTGGGTACAGTCATTATTTATCACTGCATATTTGTTACTAGTGACAAAGTGAGAGCATTTACAATAAAAGAATAATAATAATGAACAACAATATCTGTAATATTAGAGTATTATTTGATTTGTTCATTTCTAAATCCTTTGGGTGAGCTACCTAGAAGAGGGTGGCGAGCTACTGGTTGGAGACCCCTGATTCCTCATGACATGCTCAACACAATGCATTCACACTCACCTCACCAAAGAGACCAAAACTTTCACCTAAGATCTTACCTTGGCAGTTGACTAAACTTCACAATACTCCCTCAACAAATGTGCATTCAATGAGTTATTCAGATCAGTCTGTTTCCCACACTGAAGGCCCTGTATCTTGTGGCTTTGTGACCAGCTGTGTATACTTTGATTCAGTTTAGGTTTCGAGCTGTGGGACTATCTCCACCCTGAGGAATTTTGGGAGGACACACTCATTTCAGCCTCCCTTCAGGCTCGAGGTAGACTGTAGTCATTTTAATATAGTACCTCTATTGTTACTGCCTCATAAAGCAGAACACTTCAGCGGGAGGAGGGGATCAGCTTTTTCACAGAAAAGTGAAAATAAGAGGACCACCCTATCTCTATGCCCAAAGCGTCAAATAGTGACTCACTGGGCTCTTTATTACAAGTCTGCAAAATAACAAATGTTTACTGTTACAGGATCCTTTCTGTTGGGACAAACATGTATCATTTAGGAAATATTAAAGTTTTAAGATGTTAATGTACATGTAATGTAAATCATAGACTGTATATCCTGCTCATGCATCATGTTCAAACTAAAGCTCGCCGTGTGATACTATGTCATGTGACCCTCTGCCTTGCAATTTCAGTGTCATCCAGCCAACTTCAGCTCGAGTTGTGCATGCTATACCTCATCGTAAAGGTAAGAAAATTTGGGATTCAGTCACTTTACTGGCATTTGATTTGAATTGTGTCACAACGTTTCATATATGACCCTAATTTAGCTGTGTTGTGAATCAATATGGACATTTCTTTTTAAAGCCCAGAACTGCCCAAAACAGTTTTGCTTAAAGGTATCTAGGAGGATTTTCCCAAATTTTAGGAAAGAACCGCCCTCTCCACTTTTTGAACCAAACTCTCTGGCCTTATTTGACGAATATGTATCACCAGAATGATTGACATTTATTTGGACCAATAGTCTTGATGATCCACCCGGAAGTAGAAAATCCTCCTAGATACCTTTAACGTGCACTTACAATACAATACAATTTCTTGTATAGCCCTAAATCACAACAGAAGTCATCTCAGAGGACTTAACAAAACCACTTCTTTTGGTTGTTCCTCCTTTTTGGGCTGTATATATTTTGCATTTGAGTGGTGTAGGCAGTGGCGGAGCCAGACTTTTAAACAGAGGGTGGCAAGGTTTTTTTTAAGGGGTCCACATTTATACTATTCCGAAATTTTATTTCATACAAAAACTGGCTAAACGATACATTTTAATATTAATCTTGTCATTATTTTTAATATAAAGTGAACTGAGAGCACACTTGGAAACTACAAAGCAAAAAAGTGTATTCAAATAGTAGTCTGAACAAAAAAGTGCAAAATAACATTCAAACATTGCATTACATTTTTCTTTTAACAAATTTAGAAAATTCCTACGGTTCTGGTGTAAAGCAGCAAAGATGTTGACAAACTCATCCATATTCAGCCCTGAGCCTCCTTTACATACACTGAGGATACCAAGATGACTCAATCATCTGCCATGGAAGTTCTGAGATGGTTTTTAATAAGTTTTAGGGCAGAGAAACTTATTTCACAAGACGCAGTACTGACAGGTATTTAAAGGTCTTTGCAAGCCTCAAAAGCTCATGAAACACTTTCCAAACGTTCCAAAAGGACAAGGAAGTCCAACGGGGACTCTCTAATCCATTTTTTCCTCCCAAGAAGCCGCCTAGTTTGACGTACCTCATGCCTTAAGCATGAGGTACGTCAAACTAGGCCTAGGCCTTCAGTCAGATATAGTCCTCTATATCTGACTGAAAGGTTCTGCCAAATGAAAACAGGGGCTCTTCTTACAAAAATATTTTGGGGTTAAGCGACTGCACTCCATCCATAATCTTAGCTATTTTTTTTTTCTTTTTTTGTGTGTGAAAAAACGCCTTCTGCCAATAGACAATCCTGCACCTGTCTGCGACACCCTCTCATTCTCTGAAACTCAATTATATAAGCTATATTTTAATACAACACAACAAATTCCTCATCATCTCAAAACATACTGCCTCCGAGTCTGACCTTCAGGTTTCATGATCCTGATCTACAGGCCTTTTCCTAACAAAAAAAGGCATGTAGGCAATGTTTCCTCCTTTTCTTTTCATGTTTACACTAAAGGGAAGAGGGCGATGATACGATGGGCAATTAATAATGGAAAATACACACGCATGCACCCCGCACGCACACACACGCACACAGGCACGCAGACCCACACTGGCACACACAGGCACGCACACACACGCAGACACACAGGCACGCTGACACACGCACACAGGCGCGCATACAGGCACGCACACGCACACACAGATACACACACTAAAAGTTCTACAAACTGAACAAGTAATGCGCTGCAGTACGTGTGTCTATACTTTGTGTCAAATGTAAACGGTTGGCTCTGCGTTGCTAACTTACCTCTTTGTTTTCATCACGACTTGGGCACATGTGAGTCCAACAACCCAAAACATTATCATACAGCACCGGCTCCACACGGAGTCAGGGTGCGTTCACAGACGGGGGAAACCGTGGGAATTTTTACCTTTTGGCGAAAAAAGTGCGGAAGATTCTCAAGATTAACATTATTACATTGCCGTCTTCCGAGGGGGGCACTGGGGGTGGCAAGGATATTTTTAGAGGTGGCAGTGGCCACCCTGGCTACCCCTCTGGCTCCGCCACTGGGTGTAGGCACTTGATTTTATGAATAACTCACGCAGTAACATTTGGGACTCTCTAAAATATAATCTTGGTAATTCGTCCCACAGAGATCGCCTAGCCTAACCTTAAACTTTATCCACAACCCTAAACTTAAATGAACTGTTGATAACCCTAAACTGCAACCCTAAAGTGCAACCTTTCTTAATCACACATTTAAATAAAACATAGCAACAACACTATGCCTGGAGCGAAATACCAGCGTTTCCCAGTCGCCTCAGTATTACTTTGGTTTTCGCCTATTTGATGGCGCCCTCTAGCGACCACATAGGAGACTGCCGTTTTCTCGTCTTTAGTAGTTTGCAAAGTTTGCACAGTTTGCACACTGGAACCAAGTCACTGCTCTGAAGAGACGCTGACACTACTAACCCATATCATTCTTTACTTTGTGGATGTGCATCTAGTACTGCGGTCCTGTGGTGAGCGGGGGGCGAGGGGAGGTCCCAGTCCCTGCAGTCTTTCACAGTCTACATGGTCCCAGCCCGTCATTCTGACACCGGGCGGCGGACACCAGCAACAACTATTTATTTAGTGATCGCGAAGGGGGGACGGGCTTGCATCGCGTCTGCTTCTCAGTTTGCGGTGGTCAGCTGTGGTGGAGACATCATGGTCTTGTCGCTGCGGAGCTGGCTGGCCAACGAGGGAGCCAAGCACTTTATCTTGGTGAGAAAAGTTTATTTATGTATTATTTTTTATTATATACTGCTGTTGCTGAATGTTGTTTTTTGTGTATTGTTGAGTTTTTGCTGCTGCTCGTACACTTAGCAGTTTTAAAGGCGACACATGGCAAATGAAATGGCTTTAATTTTGTGCAGTTGCTGTGGCTGGGGACGAATGCCTGGTTATTTATCAGGACGTTTCTGCTTTACTCCACGGGACCACAGTACTACTACCTCCACAAGATGCTCGGGGTAAGTCAAAATGTGTCAAAATGATGTGTAGAATTTTTGTTATCGTTGAAAAAATGATGGGTTCATAATTCAATATTTAAAACATGCATTCATAAACATATTTATGCACATACAGTTGAAGCCATACGTTTTCATTCACCTTTGCAAAAATACTTGTCACCCAAGTTTCTCCAAATATTAACGTCATGTATAAACTTCTGATCTTCTAATGAGTTGGTGTCATGAATCAAAGCTGAAATAAACCATATCCCCCTAATATTTTGACATTTAACGTTAAATGAATGCATTGATCTACCTGACCTAGCTTGCAAAGTCTTACTTGGATTAAATATCAAAAAATGTTGAAAAACGTGGGAGAAAAGCATTTTTTTTTACAGTATGGTATGACTTCAACTGTACACACATAGTTTATTATGTGAACTTCAGGCTACTACTGGGCTTACAAGCATAATTAATGAAAAGACAAAAACAAAACAAGTAAACAAGACTTGGATTGCTACAAAACAGTCTGGGGCAACCCGCTGTTTATGTTGGAGCATAATTTACCAAGTGGGAGGCATTTATTAAGGCATTATTAAACAGAGCAATCGTAAAAAGACCCAACATGGAATAGAGAACGTGTTGATACTACATATGAAGAGATGATAGAAGTGAAGCATGTGTGCAGACAGACCCAGGGGCAGAGGGGCAAGTGTGGGCACGCTATCTGACAGAATGCCTGGCCAAAGGGAGCAAGTTTATAAGCTTTGTTTCTCCCCTGCCTTTCTTCATGTGTGCACACGATGAGATGATGTAGATTCAGGGGAATTTTAACCAGGGCCTTATCTGTCTTGTGTGCTTGTGTATGTGCGTGTGTGTGTAGCTTATGTGATGGGAAGAATTAAATCAGATCTTATGCTTGTGATTTGGCCTCCGCTGCATTTCCTTGTGTTTAGGAAAATGTGCAGCGCAATAATTGATTTGGAAACATATGCTACGAGAGCCTTTGTTCCGTGACTTTTCAGCAACATGTCCATAAATGTACACATACACATGAACTTTCTGCCTCATTAGCCCTTCACAGCATCAGCTAACAATTAGAAGTGTTTTTTACAGCGGTGGGAATAATCAAAAGAGACAGCACCTGCAGAGCACACAAGAAAGTGTTTCATTCTGTTTCACTGATATCTCTCTCTGTATTTAATGATAAAAACAAGTTTGCAGTTATTTTCTCTTTTACAAGTAGGCGGTCCTTCACTAATGGATGTAATAATGAATACTTGTTGTTTATCCCTCAGCTTGGCCTCTGCATGAGCCGTGCGTCTGCCTCAGTGCTCAACCTGAACTGTAGCCTGGTTCTGCTGCCCATGTGTCGATCCCTTCTCACATTCTTCCGAGGGACACAGAAGGTAGACATTCACTTCAATTCAAATAGACCTGGGTGCTATGCACAGGCTATAGATCCTGAGTCCTGGATCTATAGCCTGTCCGTCCATGAGCGCAGATCCTTCTCTCAATATGGGCCTCACTGTTTCCCACTGGGTTCCTTTTCAGTTGTTCCTTGCAGATGAGGGAGGGTCTAAGGACAGTGATGAACCAAAACATTTAAAGATATATATTCACATTGGTCCGCCAGCTCCCTGTAGACCTGGATGTTTTTCAATTATTGCATTTCTTGTGTTTCAAAACTACAACAATTTTGGAACTACTGCTGTTGGGATTTAGGGATATATGAAAATAACATTGAATTGAAATTGAATTTACTCCAAAGAAGTGCAATGAGTGCCGAATATAAAACATGGTGATCACTCTTTCCGGCTATTTCTTTCAGGTGTCCAGCAGAAAAACGCGCCGGCTGCTGGATAAGAGTAAGACCTTCCATGTGGCGTGTGGAGTCGCCATCTGCATCTTCTCCGGTAAGAAGTGTCCCTCCTCTGCGCCCATGAATCCCCTGCATCATGTGGTGGTGTTGATAACGGAGGAGTGGTCTGGGGCTGGCTCAGCATTCCTGCACTACCAGCTGTGAGATCTTTCCGGAGGCTGCGGCGGGTTTATTTGGAGTCGTGTTGTGCCTTTATGCACGCGTGAGTCTGTTCATGACATCATGGGAACAGCTGTATGTCCGGAGCCAACTCTAAAGGAAAAGCAGATTTCTTTCTATATCTGTTTATGTAGAAAATACATGGGACTGTTGCATGATACTCATCACAAAGTACTTACTGTATATAGTGTGTTCTTGCCATCTAAAGGCAGAAGAATGGTGTTGAACAGAGGGCCCTGGTGTCGCATTATCAGTGTGCCTTATACTGTATCAGCCGTCAGACAGCTGCATGTTCAGCCCATGACATCAGAATGGGAGTTTTACCCTGTGAGTCAGGAATATGTTTTGCTGACTTGCTTTTCAGGGACAAAAACTCTCAGTCTGGAGATAATATTATTGAATTAACCCTTAACACGCCAGAGTTTTCGCAGGAATTTGGTGTGAAACAGGAAAAAGGTGCAGCTCTGATACTTTACGAGAGATAGAGGACTAAACCAAAATCAACAACAGAACTGGATGAATTAAAAACATTTGTGAAATGCTTTTGTTGAAGTATAGAAAGCTGTATAGAAATTCTGAGACTTGTACTTTATTTTCTCAATATGTTTTTGTTGTTCCTCTTTCTTTTATAGTTGTGCACGTTTCTGCTCACCTCGTGAATGTTGTCAACTTCAGTGTCAGCTATTCAGAAGAATTCCCCGCTCTCAATCTGGCCCGCTACAAAGGAGAGGTGAGGAACTGTGTGCCCGATTTCCATTTTCAGTTTCAGATTATAGACTAGGTCAGGGGTTCCCAACCGGTTTGACGATTCCCCAATTTTGGAATCGTTTTTCTTTACATATGACATTTTTACAATATTCAATATTCATTCATAGAAACTTGAAGTGATACAATAAAATAAACAAAATAAAATAAACAACTTTAAAACAAATTTTGTAAGCTCTACATTCACTGATCTGTGATGGCGAGTCGACGGCTTGTAAAGTGCTCTGAGAAGAACTACTGTTGTGATTTAGAGCAATACAAAAAAACATTGAATTGAATGTTTTGATGCTTCAGATTACTACTAAATGAAATTGTTTACATTTGTGGGGGTTGCAAGATTATTTCAAACCAATTTCGGGGGGTCCTGGCTTGAAAAGTTTGGGAACCTCTGGATTAGTTCGATTTGTTGAATCAAATTATTTTCATAAATGTTGTAGACATTGAAGTAGCAATAATTAGCCACCTCCTGCATATTGTTAATCGCTTCTAATTATGTAACCTGGTTGTTGTTATCCGCTCCAGCTCTTGCATTGGCGCTTGAAACTCTAATACATTTTAACTTTTTAGGATCCCAAGATGATTGTTTTCACTACAAGTAGGTTCCTTTGTTCATTTAAAATGGTGATAATTACTTTTGAAAATCCAGTGACGCTAAATGTTTGTGTGTTTTTGTGTAGTTCCTGGTGTCACTGGAATCATGCTGGTTCTCATCCTGTTTTTAATGTTTATCTCATCATTCCACTGCATTAGGTAAGTCTTTATCCTGGTTTATGAAGACTATTGTGCGGTGCAGACAGTCCAATCCTGTCTCAGCCCATGCCTGCTCACCTTTGTCTTCGGACAGCGTGACTCACCTGTTGTGAGATGGAACAAGCAGAACCAGAGATCTGTCAGGGAGCAAATCCTGCCTAAGTGTTCCCCTCTCGGCTCTGTCATTACCAGGTCACAGAGGGTCGCGCATTGTACACATGTGGAGTTAAGCACCCTGGAGTGTGTCTGTGTCTTGATGAACTCTTCTTCAGATCGTTTCAGGACCAGACTCTACTGAAATACAATTGTTCCAAGGAGATCAATTACCAGTTTGTGTTTGTCCTGTTTTTCCCCCTCGTTTCTTTTTATTATGATATGTAAAAAGGGCTAGGAGAGAGCTCTGATCTTGGTTTTATGACGGGTCGTTGTGTGTAGTGACCCCTTTATGCTGACCTCAGATGTGCTGCTTGCTTTTCTTTGAGCCAGGAGCCTGGAAGTCTGCTACTGAACTAACTTTAAGATCAAAAATACTTGTATGAGTGCTGTCCAGGCTCTGATCATGTTGTCCTTCCTTCTATCTTCCTGCTACACTGGCCTGCCGCAAAATAGCTAATTGAATTGTATTATTAAATTATGATTTCCCACAACCCTTTTCTCATTCAGACTTTATGCATTCAATTACATTTCTATATTGGTCTGTGTTGCAGGGCTTCCAACTTTGAGATCTTCTGGTACACACACAACCTTTTTATAGTTTTCTACATAATCCTGATGATGCACATTGTTGGGTATGTGTATTTTTGTAGTGATGATTGAAAGTTAAGTCATAATGATGAGTTAACTAAATGTTCTTTGTGCAGTCAGTAGGTTTATAATCTTTACTTTGGTTTTGTCCAGTGGTGCTTTGAAGTACCAGACCAATATGGAGGCACATCCCCCTGGTTGCTTCAGATCAAACCAGAACATCACAGAACAGCAGAGACGTGAGGAGGAGCAGGCTGAGGCTGCAGGGCCGCGGTGCAGGGAGGAGCCCGACTTCCACCATCACTATCCCCAGGTGACTAAACGTGAAACTGAGAATATTCTTTGGCTAAATTCTATGAATAGCTTTAGGACTTTGTTCTGTCCATATGCACTTGGGAGAGTGGGAGTTGTTTCACATCATTGAAGGGGTAGTGCAGTCTGGGAGGGGCTGGGATCCTCCTCTAACACCAAGCTTGTGTGATTCTGTGTTTGTGCATAGGCTGCAAACTGGTCTCGTAAAATCACCTTCAAACCTGATTGTGAACTGATGGCTTTGCTCAACCCCTGACCCATTAAGGGGGACTTGCCAGACATGAGTAGGCCTGGGAACCTCAATGTACTTTGTGCCAGTACTTCAGCACTTTTGCCATAGGAATCCTTTTCTAGAATAGTTTATAATGCTAGTACGTTAGATCAAATAAAATAGATGATGAAGCCTGCTTACTCACATTTTATTTATTACGACAACGTTTGGATTCCAACATACTAACTTACTAACCACGTTACTTTTACATGCATACAAAGGATAGTGGATGAGTTACATCCACTGTCCTTTACTGCAAACTAAGTTTGTAGTACTTTGAGTTTGAGTAGTGTAGTAATTGCTTTCAAAGTCCAGACATTTCTTTTGTTTATTTCCTTTAACTGTTAAGTAACAAGAAGAAAGATTCAGTTCGGAATTAGCAGACACGTGATCCTCTCACACAGCGTTCAAAGAAAGTTGGATTCATGTGACTAAGAAAGCTTATTTGTGCCAAACATAATAGTGTGAAATTTGATATATGGGTCTATTAATAATTATCATTACGGTGGGGTCTTCTGTGATAGACTTGGCTGTGGGTGTCTGCTCCCCTCTGCCTCTACTGTGCCGAGCGTGTCTACCGCTATATTCGGAGTAGTGACCCTGTGACTATAGTGACTGCCACAAGACTCCCCTGTAATGTCATGGAACTGCGCATGGTCAAGAAAAACTTCAAAGCCCGCCCAGGACAGGTACTGGAAATCTGCTTTTGATTGAATTGAAATAATGTTGTATCGTTCATTCATTCATTCATTATAAAAAACAATGTAGTATTATTCATTCATTCATTCATTAACATCCACTTTAATCATCCATGTCTGGGTTACAATCAGAGCAGCCACCGGCCCCTCGCTGATTCTCCTGCAGGTGGTGGGTCCACGGGAAGAGGGCTGCTCCGTGACACAGCCTTGGTGTTTCAGCGGGGACTTCAGGCAGAGTGGGATTAAGTGTCTTGCCCAGGGACACAACAATAGCAGATTTCAGTGGGAGCAGGACAGAGTATAGGTCTTGTGGGGGGATCGAACCCACGACCATTAGGCCTGTTGACTAATGCTCTACAAACTGAGACACTGTCGCCCCCAGTGTAGTATCAGCAGCTGGAATCTAGGATTAGAGGCTTTTTGATCTGTTTCTTATGTTTCTCCACATCTATAATCTGTTTTTGTTTGTTCTCAGTATATTTTACTCAACTGTCCAGGTGTCTCTTCTTTTGAGAACCACCCCTTCACACTGACAATGGTAAGAGGATTATGCATCTCACCTTTTCCATGCCATTTTTTAACCATGACCTAATGCATACGTATTTAAACACACTTTTACCCATATAATTTTACTGTCTTAAACCTCCTTCCCTCATAATGTTCTTGACATAATGTTAAGAACCTTATGTCAACCTCTCGCTGTCTTCGGTTGCCATCTGACTGACAACAGACCTCTAAAATAATATTCTGTTTTGTACTTCTTAAGAGATAAAAACGACGCAGTGTAACAGGCCGAGACATAATAAAAACGTGCGCACAAAGACTTATTTTCTGCACGTGCGCATATGTGTACACAGTGTGCACATGCCTCTGCTGGTGTGTTATAAAGCTTTGAGCTATTACACTGTCAGGAAGCAGACAGACCCCTGAGGCTAGTAATGAGACCTGCCAACTTCAGGCCAGTCAGCGTGTGGAGGTGTGCGCATTGTTACAGGAGGAAAAAAAAAGACTTTGGCCATGGTTAATATCCTTTGGTTTGATGGCTCACAGGTATTCTGCTTTCTCCTGCTTATTCAGTGGGATATATGCATTACTTTAATTGTGGAACAGCTTAACCCTTTAAGGTTCGTTCCTTGAAGGACGCAATGTCAATTTTTCAAAATGTGGGAGCACTAATAACACAAATTATTATTATTATTTTTAACCCCTAGTTTTTTTTTATTATAGGCCTTCATCAAATGGTTGAGTGATAGAGATGCCCCAGTGAGGTAGACTTCAGTTTCAAGTATCAAGTAGATAAAGTGACTCAAAAAAGTGATCCACCAAAGAGTTGAGGAAACCATTATAGGGTTAACAGAGCAGCTCAAGAAATGTCCAAATACAAAAAAAAATTGGTTAATTATTCAAAATTCGCATTATAATGGAGCTTTCGCGAAAGTTCACTGTGGTAGACCCGGCTGCTGCTGCCCAGGCCACAGGCTGCTCTTCCTCGACTCATCAATACCAGCAACGCCCACATCCAGTCAACCAATAACCACCAGGACAGCAAGTTAAAAGCCGGAGACTCCCACTTCCCGGCCTTCTGAAGTCTGCAAGCCTCCGCCGCCCCACCTCCTCCTTCTCTCATCGAAGCGTGCTTGCCTACTGCCTCTGCCGCCACCAGTACCTAGGCCCCGGGGGGGATTATGCGCGCGAGCAAGCGCCGTGCTCAACAGCATCCCTCCCGGGCCTGGGGCGCCAAACATACTCAATCAATAAACATGCTTAAATCTAATAAGTCTAACGGCATTTTCCTCATGGGTCTATCCACGGTGAAATGGCACTATAGCAGCCGCTCAAATTGGACAGATAAAAAAAAAAAGATTTCTCAAATTACAATGTTGTGGTTTCATATCTAAAATTGTGTTTAAAGATGGCAAGCACTCTGAGTGACTAATGCTTTCTCACGAATCCATACAAAAATAGATGTAAGTTAATTATAGTTGATCATACAAGACAGTCACCACTACTGGGGTTATTAATAATCTCATAACTGAAAGATAGGCAAGGCAAGGCAAGGCAAGTTTATTTATATAGCACAATTCATACACAAGGCAATTCAAAGTGCTGAACGATACAAATAATCTTTTTAAAAAGCTTTTATCAGATTCTCAAGGACGTTTAAAATTTAAAATTAGACCTGTGGGATCATTCATGATAAAGATTTTAGTGTCTGTTTGTTATTGAGACTGGTAAGGACTGAGTGATTCTTTAAACTTTTCACAGTGTCCCTCAGAAAACAACCAGAGCTTCGGCGTCCATCTGAGGGTGGTTGGTGACTGGACTGGTGGGTTCACTTCACATCATACACCCACACACACAAATATGCAAATACATGGAGAGTCAGACACTGATACAAGAGCAAGAAAGAAACAGTCTGTCCTCTATCAACGTTCACAGGATGTGGTTCAGTGGCATTCTGTTCTCTGACAAAAATGACATTCACAAACCTCTTTGTCCGAGAGTCAGCATAAAGCCTACATCTCCCAGTGCTTATAAATGATTGTAATGCTTTATTGATACTCATCCATTTTGCCTATGGATAATTTCATTTGTTTTACCTCCACAAAGCTCCAATGTTCTTTGTACAAAAGTCATCGCGACAGGAAATTGACTTTTGCAATCCTGTGACAGAATCTTTGCAATTCCAAGCCCTTCTTTCACGCAGCTGTTTCCAGAAACAGGAAGCTGGTATATTTATTTTAGCCCTAAATTGCCGGATATTGTCACAATGCTTTCACATTATAGTATGTCCTACTGTACATTCTCTGCTTTTCCATCATGGCTAAAATGTACAGAGATATAAAGATATTTGAGCTTTTCTGTTGTAGATTTGGTTTCAACTCTTTAGGGCTTTAATTAATGATTAAACTTGATCATTAATAGTTGGCCGATTAGTCTTTTGATGAATTGGTAAGTTGTTTGGATATATAGAAAGTTCAGTGAATATGGCATTGTTTATGCATTTGAGCAAAACAAAGCTGAAGTGATGACCATGGTCAAAGAGATGACTGTTACACATTTGGTTGTTTGATTAAAAAAGCTTTGTAAACACACTTTCATTTCATTCCATCATTGTTGAATCATCCGAGCCAAAAAACCTCTTCTCTGCATCTTTAAGTCCTTGGTTAAGGTATATGTAAGTTTACGCTTCTACCCATGTCTGCGTAGGTATCCTCCAGGTGCTCCGGTTTCCACTACCACTAAAAACGTTTTCAATAGTCTTCTAAATAACACCATCCCTGACCCCACACACCCCCAGCAAGACTTGGGACTTTCCTAGTTTCAAAAAAAGGTCAACGTAAGGTTAAAAAAACAACAAATCGATTACTAAATTGGTTGAAAACTGTTTCAATAATCGATTAGTTACAGCCCTATAACAATCTGACCGTCCTTTATGTTTTCTCTCCTCCCACAGATCAGTTCACACAGCTTCTCCTCCCCCCACCAAAGCTAGGCCTCGAAATCCTTCCCATGGTGCAACAGAGGAGATATCCCAAGTGCGTATTTGTGTATGTGCACGTGTGTCTGTGTGTGTGTGTGTGCGTTTGTGTCTGTGTGCATGTGTGTGTGCGTCTGTGTGCGTCTGTGTGCGTGTGTGTGCGTGTGTGTGCGTGGGTGTGTGTGTGTCTGTATTTGTCTGTGTGCGTGTGTGTGTGTGTGCATCTGTGTGCGTGTGTGTGTTTGTGTGCGTCTGTGTGCGTGTGTGTGTGTGTGTGCGTGTGTGTCTGTGTGCGTGTGTCTGTGTGTCTATATTTGTCTGTGTGCGTGTGCGTGTGTGTGTGTGCGTGTGTGTGTGTGTCTGTATTTGTCTGTGTGCGTGTGCGTGTGTGTGTGTGTGTCTGTGTGTGCGTGTGTGTGCATGTGTGTGCGTGTGCTTGTGTGTGTGTGAAGCCACAGACATAATATCAAACGAAGGCTCAAATTCACATGGGGTCAGAGGTTGCGGCCTCCTGACCACTGAGCCCTCTTCTTCCTGCTCTGTTTATGAAAAAGTCATTGATGCAAAGTGTCATTGGGGGCAGCGGGAAAGAAAGTTTATTTAGTGTGAGCAAATAGCACTGCAAACCTCTGTGTAACTTGGTTTGAAATGTCATTCTTTAAATTAAGCCTTTTAGTGGTCATTCCATAAAAAATACAATTTAGGATGTGCTTTATCTACGTGAGAAACAGATCAACTTTATAGGAACAAACAAAAACAAAAACAATGTCTAACCCCTGCTCTGCTTTACTCTGGTCTACCTGGTTGTGTTTCCATTACAGCCTAGTATCTGGAACCGTATCCTAGCAACCTACCAAGCAAAGTGATGCTTTCCAATTCTAAAATGTAACCCCTCCACTTGCGATGTCATGGAATTCCAACACAAATATTGCCATTATCTGAGAGTTTAAACAACAGTCAATACATTTCTACTTCAGATACTATATCTAACTATACAATAGATGCACTTTGGGGTTGCTATGGTAACTTGCATCAAATCTATTAGAAACAAAGCGTTAGAAAACATTGTAATTATGGTTCATATCCATGTTAAACGTACCTACATTTTGTTTATAAGAAATACATTTTGTTTGTCCCAACATATAGTCTTGTAAAAGTATCATTCGAGCAAATCGGACCTCAACATGCAGTATTTATCTTATAAGAAAGCATTTTATCTTTTGCATAGTTGTTAGAAAGAGCCCTGTGAGTCCCTATGTCACAAAAGTAGATTTAAAGCAACCATACTGTTTTGAGAGTGAGGAACTATGGGTATTTAATCATATGAGAAATCTAACATGCTTTAGTTTAGGGGCTTCAAGCAACAATTGTTTATGGCATTTTTTTTCAAACAAATAAGGAATCACTCTCCTTAAAGCCTATAAATACACATACGCACATGCAGGAAGCCAATACAGACAATACCCAGCTAATTCTTGGCGCTTATACACAGTGGAAGTGACCATGCAAAGGTTCTGACCAAACAAAACCTGGATCATAAACCTGACAAGATCCATTTGGTCTTCAATTACAAACCTGAAAGCTTTTTGACTGTTGAGGACTTTGGTCAGTATTGAGTTCAGATGACGCCTTGATGAGCTCTTTTGTTGCTATGTGGATTTGTAAGTAAATGATATGAAAAATAAGTGAACTGCATGTTTAAACTTTGACGAATGTCTTTGTGTGTGTTTAGGATTTACGTGGATGGGCCGTTTGGTAGTCCTTCAGAAGATGTATTCAACTATGACGTCAGCCTCTGTGTGGCGGGGGGGATCGGGGTCACACCGTTTGCCTCTGTGCTTCACGCTTTGCTGTAGGTTCAATAACAAACTAACAATAACATCTGAATGTACCTATAATGTATTAACCATAGACCACACTTTCTTCTCTCAGTGACAGGTGGACGGGCTTCAGATTGAGGAGATTATATTTTGTGTGGGTCTGCAGGGAGCCCCAGTCCTTCTACTGGTTTGCTGACTTGCTATGTGCACTGCATCAAAAGGTCAGAAGGATTTTAATGATTTACTTTTTAGAATATCAGATTATTACATACTCACATACAATAAAATAACTAACACATACAATAAAAGTTGTCCACTAGCAGCAGAAATACATTCATACACACACAACAAATAAATAGATCAATCATTCTAAAAATAGTTTTAAAATGCAACTTTAGGTCACAGCAGCAGAGATAATAACCTTTTCATGTCTTCATTACAATTACCATACATGACAATTTCAAACTTTCATACAATTGTATACCTTCAATCATTCTAACTATAGTTTCATTTTTTATTATAGCTTTGGATGGAAAACAGACCAGACTATTTCAATCTGAAACTGTATCTCAGTCAGGCTGGCAAGTTGCAGGTATGGCCATGCAGTATACACACATCCATACTTTTACCACTAGAGGGCAGCAGACTGTCATTCCAATCAGCCCATGAACCAGAGGAGGGGGGCTTGGTTTGAAGTCTAATTTTACGGGACTATATTCCAGACATTTTCTTAATGGCTAATTGATAAAAAAACACAACAGTCCGTATTGGTCACGTTACTTAAAGAAATAAATATAATCTTTTCCCCAAGAGTAATTAACTCATTGACTGCCAGCCGTTTTTGATGATTTTAACTGACTTTCAAGACCCACAGAATATTGTGTGCTGTGACTATGTAAAATATGAAACCAGATTCTGAACGATTCTGAACGGGAGGAGGCCCCGCGGAAGACCTAGGACACGCTGGAGGGACTATGTCTCTCAGCTGGCCTGGGAACGCCTTGGGGTCCCCTCGGACGAGCTGGAGGAAGTGTGTGTGGATAGGGAAGTCTGGGCGTCTCTGCTTAGACTGCTGCCCCCGCGACCCGGCAACGGATAAAGCGGAAGAAAATGGATGGATGGATGGATAGATTCTGAACGATCGGACTGTCTATTTTCATCAGCAAAACGATGCCGTTTTCTAGCTAGTTCTGTTCTGCTGTAATCTTCTGTCGAATAGAGAGAAGTTTGACAGAAATCGCCAGTCTCAGCCAAATACGTCAATGGCAGTCAATGAACTTCACAGTTAACTTCACTACTTGATGGTGAAAGTAACTAATGCACTTTTTTAAATAATTATTTTATTATGTTAACCACTTTGCTCTCGTCTGGACTATATTTCATGTAGGGGAGTACATTTTTCTTTTCATTCAAAAAGTACACTTGCATAGGATTCACATTATTATAGTTTGTGTACTTTTCGTTCAAACTCTGTCATTTATCACTGATTATGGTCACTGATGATTTTACTGTGGAAAACAATCAGTGATGTTTGAAATCCTTAGGACCAACGTTATCCCTGAGTTCAGCAGAGACTTCACTACACACTTCTGGAACTTCTGTTTCTTTTTGATCATGATTCTCCTTCAAAGCTTCACCTGAAACATGCCCACGTCCTTCACCTGGTTCCTGATTTGGAGCAGTTCAGAGAAAAGTACAAACTATTCTGTGTATAGACTAAGAGCCAATGGTTAGTTGCTTGGAGGATAAAAGGATAGTCAGAGTCAGTGTGGGGGTGCAGGGCAGGACACTGTACTGTCTTATTTGTTTTATTTATTTCCCAGAACATATCAGAGGAGAAATACCAAATGCTCGCTTCAAGACTGCAGATCGGGCGACCCAAGTGGAAGCAGCTGTTTAGTGAAATTGGACAGGCTAATGCAGGGTGAGTAGTATGTCGGAAAATTAATACATGTTCTACTTTCCCCCCTAAATATATAATGTTTTTGAACACAGTTATTTTTGACATAAACTGTTTTATGCAAATGTTATAGGCCGACTTGTTCTCTCTTCTTTTTTATTCAATTCAATTCAAATAACTTTATTTATCCATGAGGAACTCCTTTTACATTGGTATTGCATTTTAAATGCTATACCAATTTACATTTAAAATCTAGATTCATGGGTTGATAAAAGGCAGATGAAAGAATTCTGCTTGAAAAAGTACTTTTCCACATTTTGTCGCAATCACTATTTTCTTTTTTTATTGTAATTTTTTTTGTGAAAGACCAAAACAGTGGTTCACAAATCTAAAGTATTCAGTCTCCATAAGTTAAGTCTAATTATTTACCTATGCTTATTTGTAAAACAGCTCAAGTTCCATCAGTAGACCGAGAGCGCGTTTGACCAGCAGTTTTTAGATAATTCCGTAGTTTCTGGATTAGTCTGGACTTCTTATTAATATATTATTGAATATGAATATGTTTCGAGATTAGAATTCACTCCGGTGGATTCCACTTAATAGTTAGGTGCCCATTTGACCGTTCATACTCTGGAAACTTCCAACGGTAATTGGTTACATTTAGGAAAAAATAAGGCTGAATTCTTTTGCAATTCCCACTTTGCAGATTCTATAAAAGAAAAACGTTTTTGTTCACCTAATTTTGCCAAGTGGAAAAGTTTATGGGGTATGAATACTTTTTCAAGCCACTGTGTGTATTCTTTACATATAATAATGGAAAGATGAATGATCTCTTCCTCACTGACACAGTCTATGTGTTTCCCATCATGTAGAATACTCTTTTAATATAAATACATGGGAGAACTTTTCAATGTTCTGTTTGTGTACTTCTTGACACAAACGCTATTTACTGAAAGGCTTAATCACAACAAAACACTGTTAAACACACATTTTCAGTTGTATTTGATGAATGAATCTCTGAGTGTGACATCACAGCTCTCTGTCACTGTTTCAGACGGAGAGTGGGCGTGTTCTGTTGTGGACCTAAAGGCATCTCCAGGACTCTGCACAGACTCTGTAACTCCAACCCACACACTGGAACCATATTTGAATTCAACAAGGAATCCTTCAGCTGATGAAAGAAACAGGTCTTTCTCAATCCAGAAATCCATTCTTTTGTAAATTACCAACTTTATACTTGAAGCAATATACAGAAACATGTAAACAGTCCTCAGATGAAATGTATTTACTGTTGTTACACTGACAGTGACTGAGACCACTGCGTACAAACTCATGTTATATAATAACTTCATGATCGTGGGGCTGTGCTCCTGGTCATGGCATTTATTACATACTTTAAGTTGGTTTAAAACAACAGTGAGAACATTATGGTAAATGTCTTTACACTGCCTTTTTTGGTAACTTCTTTGTGAAATAATATGAATAAATTATTTTATTTATTTCATGGTAATGTATACATTGTATTTTTTACGGTAAAGTTTTCCATTATTAGGCCAGTTTCAGGATTGATTCTGGTTTGATAATGATGACATTGCTGTCAGCACCGTAAACATGCAGGTAATAAATATAGCACAGAATGTGTTATTCTGCACAGCTCAACTACAGCATGTTTCATGAGGTATCCTCTTTGTAAAGCTGTGGCCCCTGACCCTTGTGTAGTCCACGTTACAGGTGTGTTTGATAAGAGCCCTCTTCTGAGCTGCTCTGCAGCAGTGGCTGTCTCTCTCCAAAACTGGAAGCTCTCTTCTTCCTCTGACCATGTTTCATCTTTCTTCTGGCAGCAATAAAGACTGAAACAATTAGGACAGCAAGGACTGCTCCAAAGAGCCCGGCTCCCAAAAGCCACTGCCAGATCTGCTGGGCCTGCTCCAGGTATGGTGTCAAAACCTCCTGTACAAACCGTTGGCCTGAAATGACAAGGGACTCGTCAAAAGCACTCTTTACACAAAGAAGATAAACGCATGTGTACCACTGACCTGGGTCCAGCAGATAGGCATATTCATATCCAAGATTCTTGTTGGTTATGAAATACTCTCCATTTCTATAAAGAGGCATGAATGGCACCATGTAGTAACCCTCATTGTGACCGATTGGTGCGTTGGCCCGTGGGTAGTTGGAGCGAGGAGGCTGGTGAGTTCTGAGCCAGCGCTCATATATACTAGAGAGAAAAAGCGAGCCGCTGCTTTTAATGACGTCTGTACATTGAACGTGGATCTGAAGTATGTGCGTGCACTACCTGTCGATGAAAGCGTGGTGCAGCAGAAACACCGGGTCATTGGCCGAGCCCTGGACTGACGACATGGTCCCATTCATGAACACATGAAGTGCATTGTGCATTGTGCTTTGGCCTGGCACGGCCAAACCTGTAGTTGGACTGGCAAAACCTGGGAAAGAGCTATTTACAATAGTGAACAACAACTTGTTTCATTTATAACAATGGACTCTTACCCTCCAGGACATTTCTGAAGCTCATGTTGGAGAACCGGTCCATGGCTCCTGTCTCATACTGGGACAGGTTCACAACAAAATCCACATCAGCTGCTGATGGAAGTCGCTGCACACGGTTGGTATCGTGGTTCCCGGGGTTCCGCAGCAGCGGGCCCTCCCCAGTGGCGTTGCACAGGGCCTCTCTGCTGTTGTATTCCTCAGGCTGGGTGCAGATCACCTTCACACACAGTTCAGTTGTGGTAATAGTATTACAACAGAAAAAAGTCAACTAATCTTACATCAAAGTGTATTGTTTGAAAAACACAATTATGCCACGGTGTGGCGAGGATATTCTTTCTGCTAGAAGTACTGTATAATCAAGGAGAATTAAAGAACAACCTCATTTAGAAAACGTATGCCTGGAATGCATTTCCAGATGGATTAACAAGAGAAGATTAAAAACAATTCCTGCCAACAAATATGACTGGCTTTGGGAGAGAATTCATTACTGAATTTAAGTATTTAGAGTCTTTTCATCACATTATTTTTACATGTATAACACATGGAAGATTAGTGACAATAACAAATGCAATAATAATAAATAAATAAATAAATTCATACTTTCCATGACGAGAAGACAGAAGCAGGACTGATGAGGTTTGGATTGAGTGCATTGCGTGCACCCATCAGAGCATCTGTGCACACCTCACAACTTTGGGCATTTCTCCAATCCCAGTAAGGAATAGTGAAATTAAAATCCCCAGTCAGTTTCCTGATCTCATTCTCCCAGTGAAGGAGGAAGACTCTGTGCCAGGGCAGAAAGGCTGCTGATTCATGGGCAAAGTCAATGTCTCTCCACACATTTCCTGGTCCTCCCAGAAAAGCATCTCTGGACACATAGTAATGCATCCAGACGAACAGGTCATAGGAATTGATGTCTGAAAACATGGGGTTCTCTCCATCTGCACCCATCTCTGCTCTTGTGCCAGTGGAAATGACATAGTCTCGGTTTACAGTGTTTTTCGCCAGATTCAGATAGGATATAAACTTTTGTTGTTCCGCAGTTGAAAGAGTGAGGATGTTCCTACGGACTGATTCACGGTACTCAGCGCAGTTGCCCCCCCTGTAACCAAACCTGCATTCTCCACAGTTAAATCCTCCATAGTTCCCAGCACATCGGCACGTTCTGTTGAAGAAAGTGGTTGGCCAACGCTCTCTATCATCAATTCCCCTGTGAGGATACTGAGGTCCATACGGTTCATCAGAGACCTCCACCTCCGTGCAGAAGCCTCTCCCAGACAAGGCTCCGCAGGCCGAGCCATCCCCCTCCCACACCGGACAGCACTCTTTGGTTCGCAGGCCCTCGGAGGTGGCACAAGGTCGAGGGAACTGGCAGAGGCCACAGTCCAGAAGCACCAGCAGCAGCACCAACAGACACAGACTTCTCATGATGGTCTTGAAGATTTTCTAACTTACTCAGCACAAAATCACGCCGTCAAAAGCTTAAACTTTGTCATCCGCTACCTGTTTCAGTCTTGTTAAAAAGTCTTCAGAACCACCCAACTCTTCCAAACCACCTTCCACCCCTGCTTTCTCACACCCAGCCAGCAGACTCCAGCTCTCTCCCGACTCATTAATCTGTTTTAGGGGGCGGCCCCTGAACTCACTGTGATCTCATTGTGATCACTCACGCACCATTCGTTCTCTCCTCACACAATCACATGCTCAGGATAATATTTCTGATTCTTTTTGTCTCCAAACCAGCTGACTGCATTGTACCCCAGGCAGTAGTTTACCCTTTAAGCTTCAATCAAGGTCAAGTTTGGAGGATAAACAAATAAGGCATAAAGCAATGTTATTAACAGTTTGATCTCTATAGAATTGAGGGGATTATTTTGATTTCACATATCTTGATGGCATATAAAGCATGTTTATATAAGTGGTTATGTTTGAATAATATGTATTTAACAGTATTTAACAATAAGATGAGAATGGAGGCTAAAGAAAGTGGTCACAATCAGTGGTCCAGAATGTCAAACGTTCATAAACTCCCAGACAGCCTCCTCCTCTCCAGGTTGTGAACACTCGTGCTGGAGTTTTTGCGAAAGCCTGGATATCACAAGCCGATCACATGCCTCCACAGCCAGGCACGGGGTGCAGCTTATCCCGGAGTAGGAGAAGTGGAGCGATCAGGAATGCAGTCCTCAGGGCTCTTGTGCACACGCACTTGGAGACCAAGAATGTGCGGTTCTACGTCACAAAGATGTGGACTTCATTGAAAATCACTGTCAATCTGCGCTTTCTGTTAAGGCCTTTCGTTTCAAGGACCACTAGGGGGCGGTGTCCGTCTCCTGTTATTCTGCCAGTGGCCATATTATTTGAGTGTTATGCCTTTTATGAGTAGTTTTACATGTATGCAAATATGTTGTGAGTAGCTTGAGTGTGTATACAAACCACATGAAGTTTGAGCTTACTTATCAGGCTTTATGCCAATACAGAAATCATACCATAGTATCCTATTATCAATTTTATTAAGCTGTCAGTAGTTCATATATTTTGATATTGGTAACTGTTTACTATTTAACTAATTTAGTTTGTTTTTTAGGCTGCAACCACAGCAAAATGCTTTGTGCCTGTTATGAGGCAGACAGATACAGTGACAGCTCGCCCTGTCCTGACAGCTGCACTGACCAGAGGCTGCAGCTCTGATCTATTCTCTGGAGCAGACCAAAGCACACAACCATCTTAAAGTCACCGTTCAACTTGTCACTTACTGTCCATTAATATAAAAGAAGACATCATGCATATGCCGATGTTCTTCTCTCCTCTACTTCTAACCAGATAATGGCACCAGACAAGACAAATACTTACTCTATGTATGAAATTATTGTAAACTACTAGTATTACGAATTACATTGAACATACTTGTAATTATATTACAGGCACTAATATAATACTGTGTTGGGTGTAAATCCATTACAAGTCATTGGAGAATTAACATTTTAAAATAGTAACATCAGGATATACTCAGTATATTTCATAGTTATATATCTCACACAAGTTAAACAATAAAATGCAGCTTCAACATGCAGTATTTATATATATTATATTATTATATACATTTTATTTTGTATCAAATGAAGTCATCTCAAAGTTATAACTTTCTTGAGGATGTTACATAAAAAAGCAATTTGTAATGTGTATCTTACTCAACACTGATGGCAACAGCCTGTATTTGCTGACTCTGGGACTTCAAGGCATGTCTGGTTATGGAATAGTAGGCATGTTGTAGGCTGGAATTCTTGGTTACAAATGATTTTCTTCCAGCCTGTCATTTTGAAGACTTTGGCTCTGCCTAATTGCACAGATCAGGTTTTTATGGTGTTTTTCTGCTTCAGAAATTGAGTAATTTGAGGTCAGCCAAGCTATCATCAGCTAAATCCTTATCCAGTCTCCAAACTGCATCAGAAAAAGACAGCTTCAGATTGTAGGCCTACTTGTGTCTATGATGCTTGTGCATATCCATGCTCTTTTAATGGTCTACTAATCCCAAATGCATTTGGCTGGCAAATAAATCCAAGCTCTGGCATAGCCCGGCTTTAAAACCCCCTCTCCGCCTGCCTATGGCAGCTCATCTCTCCGGCCCTTAACTTTGGGCCTGGAGCTGTGTCTCCAGATGGCCTCAGAGAGGAAGGTGTTACACCAAACCCATGCCCACCCTGCAGAGGCGCGCGCCTGGGTGACCCTGCGTGACGTGGACAGAGCGTGTGGCGCGTGCAGTCTTCATGTGTTGCCATAGTGAACAAGTAGATTAAAGGAGCGTGATGCTGCGTGGATGTGGGGACGTGAGGGTGATGATGTGATCGGCAGTACGCGGCAATTGCTCCTCCCTGGGAGGTGTTGTGTCTGCGTTTGGCATTCAAATAGATTGTTACGTATAATATTCATGTAATAATTTATGTAATGATCAATATAACACTATAAAAAACTAGGTCACAATTTCATTGGTATTACCAGGTAAGTGAGTTTTTCAAACCCTTACACCTTTGTAGACCAACCAATGACCCAGTTTTAATGTTCGTAACAAAAATATCAAGTCTATTAATCTAATCCGTCAATACCGCTTTCAATTGGCTTTTTAATGGGCGTTTTAATGCACATCCATGTTTTATTTTATTTTTTATGTTTATTTATTTTATTTTCCGGTTATTGGGGAGAATGTGGACTTGAGGGGGCGCATGGTGCTCGTTCAATGCACGCTTTGGAAAAGTAACCGTATCGCTCTCTGGATGTAGACTGAGACAGAGAGAGAGGGAGTCAGACGCAGGCTCAGGTGCGTGACCAGAAAACGCACGGAGCTTGAAGGCAGCGCAGACAGACGCAGCCCCCGTGCATACAGATCCACAACACCAAAAAAAAAATAAAAAAAACATCACAAGCCTTCTCTTCTATTCAACTTGGACTGTTGCATTTACTACCCGGGGGTTGGAAGGATGGAAGTAACCACGAGGTAAGCGCTACAGTACGCATGCCAGCACGTCTTCACCGGTCCTATAGAAAGTCTAATATTACAGTCTCGCTTCTATATGCTGTATACATCCTTGTTTCATGACCAGAGACGTGCTTTTTCCACAGTGCGCGCATAGACTCGTCCCTTGTCATAGTTAGAGGTTATCCCGTATCAGCGGAGGATGCCCGTCTAAAGGAATATATTCGTTTCTAAAGCTTGGAAGTCAAAATAATTCAGATTCAATCCATGCACGGGGAAGCTGTGTGGATTTAAAACCATGTCTCTGTGATGTTGGGTAGCGTTTGTTGCCAGGATTCCAATTTCTCGTCGTGTGAATTTGCAGGCGCCTGGTCCTTGTACCATTGCAGTTACAGATGCAGTGCTGCGCCACGCGTTGTCTTGTTATCCAGAAGCTTAAATAAGAGAATTTGAATGGACAAAGACACTGGATGGAGGATTTAATCAAGTGACAATTCAAAGCAATGGGACATGTGGACGCACGCCCCATTGGTAACGCTGCTTTTGCTGAATGAAGTGATCTAAGGTCACAGCTTGTTTATGATGTGAGGACCTGTTCGCAGTGTCTTAATCTTCTGGTCACTTGTTCTTTATTTAATTATTGCAATATAACATTTTGATGGGAGGTTTACTATTCTGTGGTGCACCCTGTCTTTGGAGATGTTGGTGTCTTTGAAGATGACAGGTGCAACAACAGAGAATGACTTATTTTTGGAGCTTTCACACTGAGACTATTTAAGGTCATGGGCACAAGAAAAGAGCTTTTGAGAATGAGGCAAAGGGCAGAAGTTTCTATTCTGTGAAATGACAATATAATCCAGGACTCACTTCAATGTGAAAAGTATTCAGACCCAATTTCAATTTGCCAAACATTTAAATAGGGTTTAATCATGTTTATCTTTAATTGTGTTATTGGACTTTAATTCATGTAAATCAACAATTTTCTACAGCACATAGTGTCAATTACATTTTCCAAGCAATTTCACAACAACACTGTGTATCTCCCTCGACCCCCACTTTGGGAACTTGTGCGCACAGGTACAGGTGCAGTGGATTGTCCGCCATCAGCAGGAGAAATGACTTCAGAACAAATCCACAACAAAAGGGCATCCAAAATGTGTGTGCTACAGTTTTGCTATGACCAATAGAACAGATGAGATGAGTGTCATAGGGGGCCGTGCTGAGCAGTTATCTAACATGGGGGATCTCTAGTCTGTCTCTGCTTTGATTATTGATTACTCATTATTATTATGAAGCTATACCTTTAGAAATATATATTGAACGTATTCTACACATGTTGACTCATTGAGGAACGCATGACATCATATACAATGTTTTTTTTTTTTATTGACATTTCTTCAGAAACTCAGAAAGTCCCATTTAGATTTCAGAATATCTGAAGAGAGTGGAGCTATGTTTTAGATGGTAGGGGGAACCGGGGCGCACAGAAGAAACCTACGCAGACAGGCCCTTTCTGAAGATGGAATTGAACCCAGTCACAACAGTTGTAGTCTCAACTTTATAATGTTTTTGGTTCACCAATGACAGATCAGAGAAACAGTTTGTCTATAGGAAATGGAAGACCAATGTCTATAATTGTTAATGAATGTCCATAAAAAAATATGATTGAATAATTTGGCTATGTCTTCTGCTCGTAGGGTAATGTGATCCTGTTATGGAGATCGAGCCCACCTAACACGCGAGAGGCCTTGGGTTGTTTTGCCCAATAAGATCTCCTGCTGCACCTGTCTCAGCTGTTGCCGTAATGGTCTCGCCATGAAATCAGAAGAAAAAGAAGACACAAAGAAATCTCAAGTGCCACATTCCGAGAAAATGGACAGAAGAAGAGCAGTCCTGCAAACGTGCGACCAGTAACCGAATCAAAGCCTCCTGTCTGTACTTAAGTTCAACCTGGAACAACATGGCGATTTGGCTACTGCTGCTTTTGTCCATTTGGCTGGCGCCTGGAGGAACCCACTCTGCTCAGTCTAATGAGAGGAGGGTCGTGGCCCACATCCCCGGTGACATCATCATCGGAGCTCTGTTTTCGGTTCATCATCAACCACCTGCTGACAAGGTGAGCATCTTTCCACTTTAATATATGGAACTTATTTCACCGAGTCATGTTCAGTAACGTTGGCATCCTCTCTGTTGCTAAACGCATTTAAAATAGTGTTTTAATGGCATGGGAAAAAAAGATTAAAGTTAAAAGATAAAACTCCAAAATCCTCAGCAGTTTTGTCATGATCCTTTTGTGTGAGCTTTACAGAAATCCAGAATACCACTGGAAAGTTCAGTCTCCGCTGTTATTAGTTAGACTGCTCAGAGGAACATGTCTTCATACAGTGCTTTAGAGCAGAAGGATTGGATCAGTCAAGGCGGCGACTCTGACAAAAATAAATTACCCCTTTTTCACTAATCTCGATTTCTGATTTGACGCTTTCATTTAAAACCAAATTTAAAAAAGACAAAAAATATGTATTGCTGAATTTAAATATTGTGCCATATTCAAGCCAATCCCAGAGTGAGTGAGGTAACTGCCTCCTCAGCTTCTTTAGTGTCTTTCAGTTTGAGTTCACGTGTTGCTAATGAGGATCAGTTTTCTATGATTCTATCACCTCGAGCTTTAACATCGCTCTAAGTTGTGTGGTCTTCAAGTGTTTCTTATATATGTTGTTTCATGTATTTATTTATTTTTCCTGCTCTCATTTGATTTGATGGATAGAACTCAGATTGTGTATTTTACCCCTTTTTAGATGACTAATCAATAAACAGGACATATCTTAGATGGAAAAAGAGTTTATTTGGTAAACTACAGCCCTAATATAAAAAGTATATAAAAGTGGATTTGGAATGTATCTCTCCTTTTTACATAATTGCATAGCATCTGTTCCTAGAGGTTTTTGGTGGCATAGACTGTTTTTGCAATATATTCGAGGGCTGTTACAAGTAAAATGATTAATCAAGTTTTGCACCTTACATAGACTTTACTGATTAACTGCTGAGAAGAGGTTTTTCTAACTCAGATAATTCTATAACTGCAGCGAGAAATCAAAGTATTTTTATTCAACAACACAATGTGCAAGGCAAGGCAAGTTTATTTGTACAGCACAGTCCGTACACAAGGCAACTCAAAGTGCTGAACAAAACAAGAAAGAAACAATCACGCAAGGCATTAAAATCATAAATAATCACAGAACATAAAAGAGCAAAGATACAATCCTCAGTTGTATGAACCGCTAAACAGAACTGGCTTTAACCTGGAATTTTAACATTGTCAGAGTATAGAAGCCTGTCACATTATCAGGAAGACTATTCCAGATTTTAGCAGCATAAATCTAAAACGTTGCCTCTCCACGGTCAGTCCTGACTCTGGGAACCAGTCCCTGTGCTCCTCAGAGTCTGAGTAGGTTCATATGGCACTAACATGTCACAGATGTACACAAGCTTTATGTCTGTTCTCTGAGCCACAGGCGGCCAGTGCAGAGACCCGAGAAAAGACTAATGTGTAAGTCATCTCTATGAAAATGTTCTCCAGGGGAATCACTTGAGCTATGTTTGGTCCAATATATACACAATCCCATATTAACTGGCCTTTTGGGATCGAAAAAACGAATTGATCATATTCTTTTCTGGTAGGTACACGAGCGTAAGTGTGGCGCTGTCCGGGAACAGTACGGCATCCAGCGCGTGGAGGCAATGATGCACACTTTGGACCGGATCAACGCCGACCAGCAGATCCTCCCCAACATCTCTCTGGGCTGCGAGATCCGAGACTCCTGCTGGCATTCGGCCGTGGCCCTGGAGCAGAGCATCGAGTTCATCCGGGATTCGCTGGTGGCGTCGGACGAGGCAGAGGAGTGGGGCGGCAGCAACTGGGGCGGAGGAGGCGGAGGGACCATGAAGTGCTCGGACCCCTCAGCGACTCCCATGAGAGGAAAGAAGCCCATCGTGGGACTGATCGGGCCTGGTTCGAGCTCTGTGGCCATCCAAGTCCAGAACCTGCTCCAGCTCTTCAACATACCACAGATCGCTTACTCAGCCACCAGTATGGATCTCAGTGACAAGGTATTGATAATCTGCTGTCTATTGTGTCTATCTATATATTAGAATATCATTTTAGCATGCATTCCTTTCTATCTGTTTTTTTGTTGTTTCATTTTTTATGACTTGTTTGCACCATATGACAAGGCAAATTCCTAGTTTGTGACTGCCCATTGCTTCTAATGAAGATTCTGATTTTGATTCAGATTGTGCACAGGCCAGATTATGTACATGCTTTTGAGTTATGAATGATAACTCAAAAGTTTTTGTTTGTTAGTGATTGTGTGAAGCAGTTTCTTGTCATGTTTCCATATTATATATTCAATCTTTTCTATTTGCCAATAAGAACACCAGAAACTACCCAAATTACCCCGATCAGAAGTCGCCATCCCCCTGTTCTCAATAGTGTGTATCTTCACTTTAACATATTTGGTAGGCTTTTGTGGTAGTTGTGGATGAGGTTCTTTATCCTGTCATTCTTCTTGACAAAACGCTTTGAGTTCCTTTAAATTGGTGGGCCACATTGCGTGAACTTCATGTTTGACCTCTGCACAGATTCAATTACGTCATCATGTGAAAACGGTAACCATCTTATCTGATAATATGAGGCTACTCAGAACCATGCACGATGATTGGGGAAAAAGCATGTCATAATCATGGCCAAAACAAACCAGGCTGGTGCCACCTTGTGCCTCTGCTCTGTTTCATTTCACTCCAGCTACTCGGGTTAGGAAGGTTTGTCTTTTAAACTTGGAGATTAGGTGATTTGGTTCTTCGATGTTATTACCTTGGCATGAGAAAGAAAGAAGAATGCTGTTGAAACATGTCAGTGTAAGAACATTGTTATCTTACAATTTTTCTGGTATAGAAGAACCAAATCATTTACTCCAGCTACTTGGTTAGGCATTGCAGCAACGCAGAAGGCTCCAAGAACCAATCAGCACCTGCTATTGTCCTGCCTCCTACATACGTCATGAACAAAATTCAGCGATTGGTGAAAGCAAAAGCTACCTGCCCACTGTGGAGCGAACGAATGCAGCAACGTTGCAACGTTGCAATGTCAGATGGTTTCTACAAAGAGAAATGGCTGGTACGTCAGGCCATGCAGTTACTGCCAGGGGGTGTAAACTTTCAAGTATGATATACGTATAGTATGTAAGTGTTCACGCTGGTTGTATTCAAATTAAATATGCCCTTGTTTTGCCAGAGCCTTTACAAGTACTTCATGAGAGTTGTGCCTTCGGATATGCAGCAAGCAAGAGCCATGGTGGACATCGTAAAGAGATATAACTGGAGTTATGTGTCCGCCATAAACACAGAAGGTACATTTATTATTTGATTTGTTTGATCATAGCTGTTTGATCTCCTGTACTTCACCTCATAATGCATTATGCACAATCTGATATCATCAAGTAATTAACAGTCCGAGATCACTGTTACAAGTTGATCCTGTTGATCCTCTCATAACCTTAACCTATTCTTAATCCTAAAACTAACCCTAGTCCTGACCCTAACCATAGTGAGCCCTAGCCCTAACGATAACCCCATCCCTAACCCTATTCTTGTCCCAACCCAACAACCCCTGGGCAAACAACTGTGACACTGATCGTCGACTGTAGATTACTTGGTGATGTCAGATCATGCATCAATTATCAACTATTGATCTGATTTATTGGGCCTAAATGGTATGAATCTATAACTGTTGTGTTGCTTATACTATACAAAGTTTAATTAAGTGTGATCAAACTATGTCCCTATACTGCTCGTATTTCCACAAAAACTGATTTGTACTTGTCGTGCTCATGACGTGGAGTTTGTTGTTGCTTTCGCTTCCACATCATGGTTTGCTGCACATCAATCTCCAAAGGAATTTAACATTTTTTATACTCCTCCAGAAATGCTCGACTGCAGGGGCCAAATAAAATAGCGTGTGCAGTTGAATGTGCATCATAAATCAGTTTGCTCCAATGTTAAGAGGTGCTGCTAAGAGACACACACACACTCACACACGTACACACACACACACACACACACACACACACACACACACACACACACGCACACACGCACACACTCTTGATTGAGATGCCTTGGCCTAAAGATTATGTTCCTTACTGATGTTAAGCAGTAATTACACAGACACTGGGCATGGACATTTCTGAGGGACAGCATTTCTGTTTTATACATATGATAAAAAAGACTAAAACACAGATGTCACAGCTGCAGATGTCAACTTTCTTGGCGCGCTGTGAGGTTTAAAGAGCGCGTCCTCTGAATCCAAAATAATGATCAGCAAAATAACAGGAGGATGCATTTACAGGCGTCTATTTTACATTATTATTCCTGCATTACATATTTATAGCCACGAAACTCACTGGAGATACTAAGTGATTCGGTGCAATTATAGATTCTTGTGCGCTTGCTGCTGCTCAGAGCTGGAAATTCTTCACACTGACGGAGTTCTTTTCGTGAGGGTTTGACCTTGGAAGAACCTTCAAGGGCGACAGTGGCCTTTTTAAAGACAATCAGTCAAATCAAACTGAGCAAACGGAGCCAGCAGTGTCAGACGGAGGCGGCACAGCGGAGGAGGATGGGGAAAAGGCTTTAATAGGATGAACGAATGCAAGATGTTGGGGGTGTGAGCTACTATAGAGCCAAAAGATACATAATATACTTTCATTCATTTCAATCAATCAATCTTCATTTGTAGAGTGTGTTTGTTACACAGGGCAACACCGAGCGCTTAACATAAACACTAAAATCACCATCAACCAAATTCTAACACATTTAAAATAAGGTAATTAAAACCATTAAAACATTAAGATCACATAATGAGGGATTCAATGACTAAATATAAATGCATTAACAAGAGTAAAGATAAAATCCTTCGGTTGTTTTCACAGGCAAACAGAACCGTCTTTAACCTGGATTTGAACACTGTCAGAGAAGAAGCCTGTCTCACATTTTCAGGGATACGGTTCCAGATTTTAGCTGCATAAATCTGAAGAAAAATAATGGTTCTCGCACTCTGCTGTCCTTGCAAAAACGATCTTTCTATTGGGATATGTTACGTTTCGGTCCTGAGACTCTCATCAGGCAAATTGCTGCATAAATCTGAAATCTGCTTCCGAGTTGCAACTATGCCCCTAATATTTGATTGAAACATAAAATATTCCACCCCTTCTTAATCTTCTCTTTTTTTTTCTAACCCATGTCTCTATTTCACTAATGCTTTGTGGATATTATTGACTTCTATTCGACGCGGGTCACCTAAACATACTCATTAGAAATGATTGATTTGCTCCATGTAGCACTGTGACTGTTCCACAATTCCCAATAACTGTGAGCTTATTAGTGAATTACATGCCTATTCCTGCCTTCAGTCTGATGAATATACGTGTTGAATATCCAATGTCTGTATTATCGATTGACATTCCATGGTGGCTATGGCTCATAGAGAAAACAGAGAAGTTGGCAGAAAATGGCTGCTTGAGTATTGTTGTCTCTTGCCTGGCTGCCTAAGGGGGATGATTTACAATTGGGTCAGGAGACTAGTTCTTGTGGGTCACGATATGAGGAGTGCTCCATGCTATGATTAAAGGCTATAGATGTATTCATTCAAGCTATACGACATTCTTACAACAAAAAAGGCTAGAGTGTTAAAACACAGATGGATACCTGAAATAGTCTTTTTACATGGAATGAGCCGTAAAGCAGGTGGCTGTGGTCTGAAAGAGAAAGCACTGCGTGGAGGCAAGTGGCAACAAGGGGGATTCGTACAGTAATTGCATGTGATAGCATCTCAAAATAGTGAAAAGAGGATGTGAATGGGAACAGAATGGCGTAGGAAGAGTCTCTAGGCTCCGTTCCAGTGTGTTTTACAGACGGTTTACGGTTTGAAGACATAGTATGTTTGTTACTCAATTACTTACTTTGTCAAATTTAAACATTCCATACTTGTATTATGAACATATTAACATGTACAGATTATAGTATTCAGGTATTTAATGATAATTGATTAAAACTGGGGAACCTATCTTTTAAACCACTAAAATTTCTATGTTTAAGTCCATCCAACTAAATCCTTGCTCTCAAAGCAGTTTTTGTATCACTTTAGTTTTCTCATGCACTTTCTGTATTGGCCTCTGTCTCATCTTTAGACCGTCTCACTCAGCCAATCAGCTCTCAGCACAAAGCTCTTGAAATGTTAGAGATAAAAGGTAAAAGAAAAGATTGTTAGTTTTACTGTTGGAGTGTTATTGTTGGAATATTTATGAGTCAATATTTTGATTAATTGTGGAGTATTGGAAACAACTCTATTACATGACACATTACAAAACGATAGAATGAATCTTCTATATCTAATCTTAAGGAATTATTATAGATTTATTGAATATTTAATAAATTAAATATAATAAAGTCTACATTTATGGATGTACCGCTTCACTCAGCCTTGTCAAAGCTGAAGTACCAACATTTTTACATTTTGTTTGTCCCAACAGATAGAATCGAAAGTGACATTTTGAGACCCACATATGAGATCACAACATACATGTGAAAACTATTCTATTATTCTGTCTCTTATTTTTATGGGTTCGATCTTGGATACTCCAGATTTAATACCATTTGGTAATTGAATAATCGTTTGTTCAGGCTTCACTAAGTGACTACCAGACTAACAGCGGTTTCTTGGTACTTTCCAGATTTAACGCCCTTAGAGGAACACGTGTGAAAGAGACACATGACACATTGGGGTGGGAGGTAGAGAAACTTACACATAAATCCCGATGGAAACAGGAGTGAAGTAGATTACAAGCTTTATCGATCTGGTTGGAATGTGAGTCTGTTGTACGTACAGTATACTCGTGAGCACAGGAGGAGGAAGGCCGCTCCATCTGTCTCTCTCCTCAGTCAGACACTAATTACAGGACTTTACACTTCTGTGTGACACGCTGATCACTAGCCTGAGTTCACAGCAGCAGCAGGATTTAAGACCATCTCCCCCCAACTTCACTGCAGCCTCTATATATACACTGCATTGTCTCTTTTCAATAAACATCTCATTTACATAAGTTAATTAATACATTACCAACATTTAAAACTACCTTAAAATGTGAAATAATTAATTCATATATTTTGCCTTAAAAATAAAAATAATAATAAAACAAAAAAGTGAACAAAAAATGAAAAATACATTGTTTTAGCAAATATGTATTTTGATTTTTTAAATCAGTAATGTATTTTATTTTTTCATATAGTTGTTGTGGGTACTCATCCACTCAGCCACCATGTTGAGGGCGGCACGGTGGCTGAGTGGCTAGCACTCTCGCTTCCCAGCAAGAAGGTCCTGGGTTGGAATCCCAGTCGGAACAGGGGCTCTCTGAGTGGAGTTTGCATGTTCTCCTCGTGTCCGCGTAGGTTTCCTCTGGGTACTCCGGTTTCCCCTACCGCTCAAAACATGTACAATAGGTCTGGCATGTGCCTCCTGTACTGAACCCGCTCCCATCTCTGTGTGGAGTGAGAGACAAATGCTCAAAAATAACAATTGTAAACCGCTTTGTGACTCTGGTCTGTGAAAGGCGGTATATAAATAAAGATTACTTACTTACTTACTTTACATAGCTAATGACTTGTTTGTGACGTGATCAGGATGGGCTTACATACGCAAGTTGCTTCAGCCCAATCCTTAAAAAAAAAGATAATACAGAATGTAATCTGTTATTGATCAACAAATTCCATCAATCAATTTATTGACCTGCTATCAATTAAACAGATCGATGACTGCTCATTAGGCTGCAGCGCTGGCATTGTTGGCTCGCCTCGAACACAGGAGAGGGCATTGGAGATAATAAGCAGATGATATCTCATTTGCAATGAGTAAAGAGTGTATTTTTGATCAGACACCACAGTAAACGGGCACATGAAACAGAGTAATGGAAATGAAAGAGGGAAATCCACTCCTGTCATATGCCAGTGTACAACCCACCATTAGCATAAATTCCAGGTCACCCACTTTCTCTGGCTGAGAATTGGGCGCCACATTAGGGAAACGGCTATTTCAATGCTCTGTTAGTTAAACCAATAGATGTATCATTCTTATTTTTTATTTTGACATGTCGCATTGTCTTGTTTTTTTCTTTAAGGTAATTATGGTGAAAGTGGAATGGAGGCATTCAAAGACATGGCTGCTAAGGAGGGGATCTGCATTGCCCACTCTGGTAAGTAACAGGGTAAAGGAAACCCATCCAAATATACAGAATAAAGCACAATACAAGACTTGTGGGTGAATGGTGATCATTTACCAGAGGCATCCTCAGAATTGGATCGTTCAACCACTTTCTACTCACTCAAATACATGTAGATCTGACCACAAATGTTTCCCTTTAGGCAAAATATGGAGCAACGCCGGAGAACAGAGCTTTGACCGCCTGTTGGAGCGGCTGAGGGCACATCTGCCTAAGGCCAGAGTAGTGGCTTGTTTCTGCGAGGGCATGACTATCCGCAACATCCTCATGGCCATGAGGCGCCAGGGCTCAGTGGGGGAGTTCCTTCTCATTGGGAGGTAAGTCATCAAACATGCATTTAATACACTCAATTACACAAAGTCTCAACCTGACATTGTTTGTCATTGATCTAAAGGAAATCATCAAAGGGTTTTTCTTCTATTTTCATTGTTCTACCCATTTGAATACTCAAATAAAATATAAAGTGCTAATACATTATTCAGAAAACACTAGAAAACCATTAAAATGTTTCCACTTCCATTTGATTCCCTTATATTGTGCTTTTCCCTCAGCATTGTCTGGCTGTAATTAAACATCAAAGTGTTTTGTTAATCATCGTCCTGATTATCATCATCATCAGCTTCATCATCATAATCACCCTCTTCTTGTTGACCATCGTCATGGATACCCCACTTCTGCACACTAAGAGGTACTGTTATAAAACCATAACTGTGTTTTAGATGTTTTAGATGTAACTGCTAGAACCCTTCATTATCAGCAAGTCAAACATGAACAAGCACATATTAGAATTATTTTACTAATGATTGCTGCGTGACATTGAAATGATCACAGTGTGGAGCATATTTGACAAATACACAGATCAGGCTTTTGTTTTCATAATTTTCTGACCCGTGGGAGGATCTCCCTGTGCTGTTGAGTCAAGGGTAGAAAGAGCAGTCTGAATGGAAAGTCAAAAAGCCGACTGGAGATCATCCCGCCCCAGTGTGCAGGCCTTCTGTCTGCTGTTGCCATGGAAATATCCTTACCATATTTGTATGAATCCTGCATAGCAGCTGGGCTGTTGTGTGACTGTGAAGTACTCTGCTGCCAGTCATTGATCAACACGGAAACTTTTGGATTTGTCTCACGCTGCATATTTGCTTGTTATTTCAAGGTCATTTTAGACGTTGTTTTGTATTAAGATTAAGGTTAGGATTCCTTTAGTCGTCCCACAGTGGGGACATTTCAGTGTTGTATCACAAGTACAAAACAGCTGGAATGAGGAGCACACATCACAAGATAACATTAATATATTAAGTATAGCACAACTGTGTATTTTATATTTTTTATTATTTTATATTTTTATTATTATTATTTGTTCAATTTCCTAATTTTTAGTCACAAATTAGGAAATTATTTTGGCTCTCGGAGCGAACAAGTTAAAATTAAAAAATACATTAGGCATAAAAATACAAAATCTACAAAACATTTAGTAAAATGGATATTTAATCTTCTTAAAGAAACACATTAGAAAAAGTATAAACATGTACAATTAGGGCGACAGTGGCTCAGTTGGTAGAGCATTGGCCTTAGAGCCTGAAGGTTGTGGGGTTCAAGCCCACCATAAGACCTACTTCACCTCTCCCACTGATGACTGCTGTTGTTGTGTCCTTGGGCAAGACACTTAACCCCACTTTGCCTGAAGCCCCCGCTGAAAGATCTCAGCTCCTGTGGACTCAGCACCTGCAGGAGGATCAGTGAGGGGCTGGTGCTATGTGTCTGGGTGCAGCTCTGACTGCCACCCCCCTGACCCAGAAATGGATTAAGGGGAAGAAGATGGATGGATGGATGGATAAACATGTAAAATATAGACTTGTAAACAAGTGCAAATAAATATATTCTTGTATTTATACATCTGTAGATAAATCTGGTATTGTGCTGGAATATTGAAGTAACTTGCTCTGTGGGTTCAAATATATGTGATACTGTACATGTTAGCAGCATGTGATACTGTACATGTTAGCAGCATGTGATACTGTACATGTTAGCAGCATGTGATACTACTGTACATGCTAGCAGCATGTGATACTGTACATGCTAGCAGCATGTGGTACTGTACATGTTAGCAGCATGTGATACTACTGTACATGCTAGCAGCATGTGATACTGTACATGCTAGCAGCAAGTGATACTGTACATGTTAGCAGCATGTGATACTGTACATGTTAGCAGCAAGTGATACTGTACATGTTAGCAGCAGGTGATACTACTGTACATGCTAGCAGCATGTGATACTGTACATGCTAGCAGCATGTGATACTGTACATGCTAGCAGCAAGTGATACTGTACATGTTAGCAGCATGTGATACTGTACATGTTAGCAGCATGTGATACTACTGTACATGTTAGCAGCATGTGATACTACTGTACATGTTAGCTGCATGTGATGATACTGTACATGTTAGCAGCAGGTGATACTGTACATGTTAGCAGCAGGTGATACTGTACATGTTAGCAGCAGGTGATACTGTACATGTTAGCAGCAGGTGATACTGTACATGCTAGCAGCATGTGGTACTGTACATGCTAGCAGCAGGTGATACTGTACATGTTAGCAGCAGGTGATACTGTACATGTTAGCAGCAGGTGATACTGTACATGTTAGCAGCAGGTGGTACTGTACATGCTAGCAGCAGGTGATACTGTACATGTTAGCAGCAGGTGATACTGTACATGTTAGCAGCAGGTGATACTGTACATGTTAGCAGCAGGTGATACTGTACATGTTAGCAGCAGGTGATACTGTACATGTTAGCAGCATGTGATACTGTACATGTTAGCAGCAGGTGATACTGTACATGTTAGCAGCAGGTGATACTGTACATGTTAGCAGCAGGTGATACTGTACATGCTAGCAGCATGTGATACTGTACATGTTAGCAGCATGTGATACTGTACATGTTAGCAGCAGGTGGTACTGTACATGTTAGCAGCAGGTGATACTGTACATGTTAGCAGCAGGTGGTACTGTACATGTTAGCAGCATGTGATACTACTGTACATGTTAGCAGCATGTGAACTACTGTACATGTTAGCAGCATGTGATGGTACTGTACATGTTAGCAGCACATGTGACACTTGTGGTCCCATTATGCACACTCTGACATTATTGTACAATTTTGCACAGATGCAAAACATATAATTAATAAAAAATATGAAAAAAAAATAAAAAAAAAATATTAAAAACAGTTTAATTCAATAATCAGATAAACTGTCATCAGTAATCGCTGTTCACTTTGTCACGTTGATAAAACTGACAAAAGCTCTTTATTTCTGTAAAGTGCTGTATTCCACAACATTACCTTCAGCGTCTCCAAAATGTACGGAGAGGCGCACATTGACACCTCCACACATATTCATCCTCTTACTGCTCTCAGAGGAATGGCCTTATCCTCTTAGCACACTCCAATGGGAAAAGTGCTGAGAATTATAAAGCAGAGGAGGGGCAGACAGAGCCATCGGCCGCAGCCACACAGACGATAAAGAGAGCAACAGGGGCTCGAGTCCAGCCTTTAAAGGTGTCTTGTGTGAACATACCTGGCCTGAACAGATCTGATTTAGGATCTATTGTCGCTGCAACAGGCTGTTTTGGTTTGGTCTGTCCCAATAGTATTTTTGGTATGTGGCTGCTCATTTTCATCCTTAGACTGTGGGATTAGTGAGTGAGTATTACATCAGCTCAAATGTACATAGTGCCACGCATGTGCACTCACATTGGAAATATCCATGATGTAATCCATTATTTGTGTGACTGAAAGGTTTTCCTCCTCTGTAGAGCTGTAGCAGATCACACCACAAAGCATTTTTGGATGTCTTTGAAGTTATACAGTTGTTTACCAGTGGTAGTGTCAGAACAATGCACCAAAATGCAGTTTAGTATCTAACCAGAAGAATCAGATAATATTACCAATATGAAAAACATATACAGTATGTGAGACTGTACAAAGATGCTTGTGCTAGTACAGTATACACAGTAACCCACCAGTTGACTTAACTTTAACATACCATCATTAGTGATTGTCTGGAGTTTGTCAGAAAGAGAGAGAGAGGTACTTGATTTGAAAAAAACCACGCAAGCTCCTCCCCCTTCCTTTCTGATTGGTCTACACCTACGTTTCTGTAACACTTTTAAATGTTAATCAGAGAACACATTATACATATACATTATTAATACACATGCACAGAGGTTTTATTTGTTAAAGTTTTCATGAAAAAAATAATGTTTTCATGCACAAAAAAAGCGATCGCGGCAAACCAGGAACAAGCTATTATCATGAAATGAACATTTTAGGACACATCTGCAGAGGATCTGATTATGGATATAGGTTCATATATAAATGATTATGGATATAGGTTCATATATAAATGATTATGGATATAGGTTCATATATAAATGATTATGGATATAGGTTCATATATAAATGATTATGGATATAGGTTCATATATAAATGATTATGGATATAGATTCAGTATATAAATGATTATGGATATAGGTTCATATATAAATGATTATGAATATAGGTTCAGTATATAAATGATTATGGATATAGGTTCAGTATATAATGGAGGCTTGACTCGGACGCTCCATGAAAACAAACAACTGAGCATGAGCAGCTACGAGCATCAGCGCTGATGATTGACAGCCCTTGGCATCACTTGATTGGTTAAAGTGGACGGCATCGTGGATTCTGAGCCATAGCTAAGAGAAGGGAAGGCGGGACTTAGCCGTAATATTAGAATTAATAAAATGACTTATTTAATATCAACATTTAAGGCCAGGAGGTCGATTTAAAACAAATTTGTAAAGTAAATCCGTTTTATGATAATTTTTTTCATATTGTATCTGTAAAATATCTACTCCAAAACATAATGCTTTGTGTGGCCTCGGTCTGTGAAATGCGTGATATGAATAAAGAATACTTACTTGATTATTTTTCGTTAATGCATTATCCAACAGACCTTTAGTTCAGCTGTGACAAGTTCAAACACATTTCAAACAATTATTATGAACTGTATTCAAGTAACATTCAACTGAAATACACATAAAACAATTTCTTTAAAACCACCATTTGTCTGCGTGTTAAATCCCACACAAAACATGTTTAATAGATAATAGTACGGCTTCCTGGTTTATCTAAGGCTGAAGTACCAAACTTTCAAACCACAGAAACATGGAACTATGTCATGAAATCCAGCCAACTTCTTCCTCGCTCTCAAAACACTTCGGTTCTGTCACTAGTTTTCACATGCATGTATTATTGGCCTCTGTCACATCTTTAGATTTTTCAGATAGAAAAGCGACAAAGAGAGAACCGCCCTCACTCAGCCAATCTGCTCTCGGTCTAAAGTGTCAATTAGTGACTCACAGGGCTCTTTCTCACAAGTATGCAAAATATAACATGTTTTCTAATAGACCCAAGAGAGCATGTTGGGGACCCATTACCTATGAGACAAGAAATGGGAAAAATAATAACAAAAAAATGGGAGAAAATGGTCCAGTGGTGGTTTGAGGCTGACATTGTTGACGCGTGACACTTGGGAGAAAGCAAATGAGCGAAATAATGAAATTGAAGTTTTGACACAGATTTCCGGTTAAAAAAACAAACCCCCCCGGATACTTTCCCCTTCATCAAACTCATCTGAATCCATTATGGAACAACAGGTTTTCACACGCACCTGCCCCAGACAGGCTCCAGACCAGATGGCATCTTTGAGCACTTATTAAATTCACCGAGCGTGGAGCTGGCAGGAGCCGAGTCGTATCTATCGCTTTCACACCTTCAGGTCCTGTATTTTCATCGTACATTTGATGAAAGGAGTACATCATCCTTTTGGCATGTACGTGTAGTTTTGATGCAGGTGCTTTGGAATACGGTGTGGTCAAAATGATAATATCGTAAGCTGCATACATGTGACTAGATGCTATGGCTGAACGATTAATCACAGTTAAAGTTATTTGCAAAATATCACTAGAATTTTGGGATTGACTTTGAGTACATTTTTTGGTTTTGGCAACAAGTGAGCAAGACATGTTCATTATTTATATACGGTACATTGTCAAAGGGTGTTCCACAACTTATTGATTTGGGGAAAATGGATGAATCTACTTTCACTTTCTACTAGAAAAACAGCTGAGATCCCACCTCCGGGCCAGGTGTCAGAGTCTGCCGATATGATACGTATCTAGATACAGGAGACTTTCTATTTGGTTTAATTATTTTGTATCGATAAAAAAAAAAAAATTATAGGCTTTTATCCAACACTCGCCTTCTTTTTAACAACAATACAACACTAGTGATACATTTATATTTAATCCATTCAAGATTGATTGATATTAAAGTCAAAATATTAAAACAATATAAAAATAAATTATTTAAAAAATATATATATATATTTGTATAGCACACCCCTTCTCCTTCCTGCTCTGTTATTCTTTTTAGATTAGGGTTGACTGCTTTTTTTTATATTTATTTATTTTTCTGTGCATTTTTGTGGATGTTTTCTTATTTCTCTCCAAACACCTCCGTAGTTCAATGTATGCATCGAAAATGAAACGAAACAAAGGATTTCAGTTTCCACAAATAGCCCTTCTCAAAGTGACACCCATAAAACGCGCATGTACTGTACCTCCGAGCCCCGTGTCCCCCTTCTTCCGGCACGCTCTGTTCGACCGGTGTCATGTGCACCGCATCTCAGCCCCCGCACTGCTCGTTACCATGGCAACACGGAGAGGGAGCCAGTGAGAATTACAGATGGAGAGACGCGCGGTGAAAGTGGCAGAGCGAGAGAAAAAAAGTTTGTGATTTGTGATATGAGCAAGCAACAAGAAAGGCGGATTTTAAGTAGTTGGTTAGAACGAAACTAATTCATTCGACTTGAATTCATTGACATCCTGAAAAAGTGCAATTACTGCAAAGAAGCCTGCAGCTGCAATCTCTGACTAATAATAATCTGGTTTAATGTTATTCTGTCTTAGCAGGTCAGGGTTATTAACGCAATTAATACAATGAATTGAGTGAGAGAGCTTACAGACGAGAGAGAGGGGGGTGATACAATTCATTAGAATCGGCAATTACACACTCACACACATGTGCACACCCACACACACACACACGTGCACACACACACACACACACACACATGTGCACACATGTGCACACCCACACACACACATGTGCACACATGTGCACACACACACACACACACACACACACACACGTGCACACACACACACACACACACACATGTGCACACACACACACACACACACACATGTGCACACACACACATGTGCACACACACACACACACACACATGTGCACACACACACACACACAAAATTAACACAAATATGAAGGGTATTGCAAAAACATAAAGATTATTGAAACCATATATTTTAATTGTATATACAGTTTACTTTTGACTTAAATCCCGAGACATGAAGTAATCATTTTCTAATCAAAGTCCGAATGATGAGTCGTTCTATCTAAATGATTGGCCATGAGGCCATTAGGGCTGAAGTGACTAATAGAGTGAATTATTCAATTACATAATGCTTTATTGAATGAATTACTTGTTTCATTTGTATAATTATACTTACCATGTGAAACTATAGTCTCATTTCTCATTTGAGATTAAAATTTTATAATTGTATTTCATACAAAAACCCCTTGGTAGAAATGACGGGATTATGCATACTTTCTTATACATACATATGTGTATGAGCACACACTACTGTATGTACCGTCCATCTAAATATCTAATATATCTAATATAAAATCACACCTAAAGGCACACTTAAACTAAACTAAACCTAAACTCAAAGTGTGGGTGAATATTTTTGCCATATTGTCCACTAATCTTTCACTTCCCCTAAACTTGCATATTGTTTTCTGCTCTTGAAGTTTCGTCCTACTGCTAAAACCTGCTGGCATCTAAAATAATCCAGTGATCATTTTGTCTGATTCTACTTTTGACCAACTCTCCACCATAACAGCTATTCTGTGGGCGATAAGCTGGATCTCTTGTTAGTGGGCATTAGCTGCACCTCGCCTTGCTAATCCTTGCTGTCGAACATCCAGACTCAAAGCTGGGACTGTTGGCAGTGCGTGAGTGTGTGTGCGCGTGCGTGCGTGCGTGCGTGCGTGCGTGCGTGTGTGTGTGTGTGTGTGTGCATGCGTGTGGGTGTTTGCATGTGAGACCAACCATTATAATTATGGCTGTTGTGTAAAAGGGAATAGCTGCCTATTAGCCACTGGAAGTTATTAGCTTATGCAAGACGTTGATATTAAAATGGTTTGGATGGAATAGGCGATTACCTCCATGGCCACAGAGCTACACATTATTATGAAACTGTTGAATGACTCCCTCGACTCCAGGGCAGTACTATTTCACTTTCGGCCTGCGGACCAAATCAAGCAGGTTTCTGGCTTTGCCCTCGGCTTGGTTTCAATCCAGTAATAAAGCCCGACACAGTAACTTTTACATTTTCTTACACATACTGCAATTATAGCTGCAAGTCGCTTGGGGTATGTCTCTATCAGTTTTGCACATCGAGAGACTGGAATTCTTGCCCATTCTTCCTTGCAAAACAGCTGGAGCTCAGTGAGGTTGGATGGAGAGCGTGTGTGAACAGCAGTTTTCAGCTCTTTCCACAGATTCTCGATTGGATTCAGGTCTGGACTTTGACTTGGCCATTCTAACACCTGGATACGTCTATTTGTGAACCATTCCATTGTAGATTTGGCTTTATGTTTTGGATCATTGTCCTGTTGGAAGATAAATCTCCGTCCCAGTCTCAGGTCTTTTGCAGACTCCAACAGGTTTTCTTCCAGAATGGTCCTGTATTTGGCTCCATCCATCTTCCAATCAGTTTTAGCCATCTTCCCTGTCCCTGCTGAAGAAAAGCAGGCCCAAAGCATGATGCTGCCACCACCATGTTTGACAGTGGGGATGGTGTGTTCAGGGTGATGAGCTGTGTTGCTTTTACGCCAAACATATCGTTTTGCATTGTGGCCAAAAAGTTCGATTTTGGTTTCATCTGACCAGAGCACCTTCTTCCACACGTTTGGTGTGTCTCCCAGGTGGCTTGTGGCAAACTTTAAACAAGACTTTTCATGGATATCTTTGAGAAATGGCTTTCTTCTTGCCACTCTTCCATAAAGGCCAGATTTGTGCAGTGCAGTGATTGTTGTCCTATGGACAGACTCTCCCACCTCAGCTGTAGTTATCTGCAGTTCATCCAGAGTGATCATGGGCCTCTTGGCTGCATCTCTGATCAGTCTTCTCCTTGTTTGAGATGAAAGTTTGGAGGGACGGCCGGGTCTTGGTAGATTTGCAGTGGTCTGATACTCCTTCCATTTCAATATAATTGCTTGCACAGTGCTCCTTGAGATGTTTAAAGCTTGGGAAATCTTTTTGTATCCAAATCCGGCTTTAAACTTCTCCACAACAGTATCTCGGACCTGCCTGGTGTGTTCCTTTGTCTTCATGGTTCTCTCTGCGCTTTAAACAGAACCCTGAGACTATCAAAGAGCAGGTGCATTTATACGGAGACTTGATTACACACACGTGCATTCTATTTATCATCATCAGTCATTTAGGACAACATTGGATCATTCAAAGATCCTCACTGAACTTCTGGACTGAGTTTGCTGCACTGAAAGTAAAGGGGCCGAATAATATTGCACGCCCCACTTTTCAGTTTTTTATTTGTTAAAAAAGTTAAAATTATCCAATAAATTTCGTTCCACTTCACGATTGTGTCCCACTTGTTGTTGATTCATGACAAAAAATTAAAATTTTATATCTTTATGTTTGAAGACTGAAATGTGGCGACATGTTGAAAGGTTCAAGGGGGCCAAATACTTTCGCAATGCACTGTACATTCCAGGACTCCCTTGAAAAACAGGTTCTTAAACTCAATGGGAATTTAAATAAAGGTTAAATAAAAAAATATATAATTACATATCCAGATACGAACGTAACATTATTATAACAGATAGAAGGCTACGAATTGCTTTAGAAGGGACCAGACACCATGGCCCTGGGAAGACTTCAGTTGAACAGTCCTGGTATAGTGTCAAGATCAGTGTTTCTCAAAGGGGTGTCCTCAGAGGCACTGCAGGGGGGATTAAACTCAAATCATTACTGCCAAAACAGTTTTATAGCTTGTTGCTTACTTATGGGTCAGGTGAAGAAGGGTATAAAACACACAAGTCTCACAAGGGCAATTCTTAACAAAAGGACAGCGTAACAAGTCGTTTAACAAGAGTCTTACCATCAACGTTTTGTTTTGCCCATGCTGTTTTTCCATTTAAGAAGTAAAACAAATACAGTATGTCTGAACATGTGTATTGGGCTCCACTTGGATGATGAGTTGTAGTTCATTGAATACAATTCCCCGGGTGTGTGGTGACTTGAGGAGACTGATTTTTGTTTTGATGCTTGGTTTTGACAGTGGGGTGGCAGTAAATTGCTAAACTGTCGTTGTGTCCTTAGGCAAGACACTACATCCACATTAGAATGAGTCTGGTGTGTGTGTGAATAGTTTGTAGTGGTGGGAGGGGCCAATGGCAGATACTGTGTTTCTTGCTTTTGTCAGTGTGCCCCAGGGCAGCTGTGGCTACAGTAGTTCATCAACACCGTGTATGGGGTGAATGAATAATGACATGTGAAGCGTCTTTGAGTGTCTAAAAAGGGCTTTATAGTAAGTAAGTAAGTAAGTAAGTAAGCTTTTATTTATATACCGCCTTTCACAGACCAGAGTCACAAAGCGGTTTACAATTGTTATTTTTTGGGCACTTGTCCTCTCACTCCACACAGAGATGGGAGCGGGGTCGCCGAACAGGAGGCGCATGCCAGAACTATTGTACATATTTTTAGTGGTAGGGGAAACCGGAGTACCCGGAGGAAACCTACGCAGACACAGGGAGAACATGCAAACTCCACTCAGAAAGGCCCTGGTCCGGCCGGGATTCGAACCCAGGACCTTCTTGCTGAGAGGCGAGAGTGCTATCCACTCAGCCACTGTGCCGCCCATAAAACCAACGCATTATTATCAATATTATTATTATTGTTATTATTATTATTATCATTATTTGGACATGCTCCTGTCTTCCCTGTTGTGAAAAAAGACATGCGAGTCACATTTTAAAATCCACACACAGAAACATTCCAGGTGAAGTAATGCATGCAGTACTAATTTGGCTGTAGTGCTGAACAAAATGTTAAAATATTGAAATTGACAGATTTCTAATTTATCCATAGCTTGTGCACGTATTAAACAAATCTCTGAATCGAAATAAATCCATGCGTTTCAGAATGAAAAAAAATTAAGACTGTTGTTAATGAGATTAACAGTTTATTAAAACAAAATAAAATATATATTAAAATATATAATAAGAGATGAAATATAAAAAACAAAAGGCCCAATGTCTTAATTTGAAGCCGGTGAGAAGGGCCGCCATGATAATAGCGATAAAGCAGCAGTAAGAGGCCATTGGAATGACTTATGTTTCACAGCGCTGAATAAAAGAGATGGCACTTTAATGTGTGGAGCAGTAAAAAGAGATGAGGCCAGACCAGGAGGGATACTCATAATAACATACAGCATGGCTCTATCTGCAGCAGCGCTCAGACAGGCGTGTGGTTTACCTCTTTGCCTTTGTCAAAAATACTCGAGAGTTATCTGCTCGATGACTGCAGTTATGTCAAATGATGTTCATAAGTCAAGTTCACTCCAAATAAGGCTGTGTTACAATGTATCATATAATGGAGATCAAGAGTTGGTTCATTTCCATCAATATTCTCCCTACTTGAGATTCTGTTTACAATTCTAACCACACCTTTTCTCCATTTTACTCTTTTGAAGAATCATTTGCTGGTTTACGACCTCTAAAACATATGAGATTAGAGAAAAAAAAAGAACAAGTGCCGCCCGAGAACGGGCGGCACGGTGGCTGAGTGGATAGCACTCTCGCCTCTCAGCAAGAAGGTCCTGGGTTCGAATCCCGGCCGGACCAGGGCCTTTCTGAGTGGAGTTTGCATGTTCTCCCTGTGTCTGCGTAGGTTTCCTCCGGGTACTCCGGTTTCCCCTACCACTAAAAATATGTACAATAGGTTTGGCATGCGCCTCCTGTTCGGCGACCCCGCTCCCATCTCTGTGTGGAGTGAGAGACAAGTGCCCAAAAAATAACAATTGTAAACCGCTTTGTGACTCTGGTCTGTGAAAGGCAGTATATAAATAAAGCTTACTTACTTACTTACTTACTTACAAAAGCAAGTGGGCAGTGGCGACAGGGAGCAGGATGTTTGGACCTGAACACAAGACATAAAACGGTAAGCAAAAAAATACAAAAGGAAAGCTGACTGATTACACTAACTACACTAAAATCTGTAAGAGAATAGGTTCTGAACTAGCCTGGCCTTAGCCATCCGTATGCTCTGGTCAATCATCATTTCCCTGTAACGTCTGGGTCTGGTCCCTGCGATTACATCGGTTGACGGGCAGGTCGTAGTTTTGCAATGGCGAAGAATGCGATAGTAAAGTAATCTGGTCTGGTTCTATCAAGAAATTGAAGCCGGAGCAAGAGGAATGTTTAGCAAAAGTAATTGCTGGCAAAGATTGTGGCGCTACTCCCCACGGGCTCCGTTAGCGGCAAAGGAGATGGCTAGGCTAAATGCTAAATGCTAACGACAGACTAGGGCGCATGACAATGACATGCTTGCAATACCACCCCGGGCCGATGGGGGTGGACCCAGAAGAAGAATTAGACCTCTCAAAAACGTCTTTAGAGGATGGACCAAAAGTTGGCTCTTGGTCCAAAGCTCCGTTCCACATGTGTGTCAACGCTGAGGGGGGTGTTCTGGTCCACTCTAGTTTACTTGCTGTGAATCTTTGAAGTCTCTCGTTCAAATGAATGGAGCTGCGCCGACTGACGCATGCGCAGATGTGTTTTTTCACAATTTTCTTGTGGGCGGGACCACTCGCGGCCATTTTGGATAGCTCCAGTAGAGCACCATTTTTGGCCCATTAGTTAGAATGGCGGAATAGTTAGAATTACTGTGATAATATTGTGTTATCGTGGTAATAGGCCTGTCCTGGAGCTGGTGTTTGCCCTGTGCGATCCGGCCACTGCAGCTGTGTGTACGTGGGAGTGTGACGTGTGCTCTCACAATGTATGGTTGTAAGCAGCAGATGCTCATCTAGAATTTCTGCCAAGTTGCCATGGCAGCTCAAGAGTGGGTGGGCTGAGGTTGGTGGCATGGCATTATACAACTCAAGACAGTTAATTACAAAAGTGGCCTCGTGTCATTACCTGGTGTCAGTGTCAGAACGATAAGCACAAGAAAGTGAGGGGTCCGGATGTTTCTCATGGCAGAATCTTCTCGGACAGTTTTATGAAGCAGCTCATTGGTCGACAGCACTTGTACACACACAATTATGCAAACATGCGTTCTGTAAGTTTAGAGACAGGGTGCCCCGTGTTAATTGAATTTCAGATAGAAAGGCGTGTTTATTGGTAAGAATCCAATGTGCTTTAATGAGATAAAAAGCACAGACAGCAGCGTGGGTTTGAAACCATGACAACAGCCCTGGGCTTTGAGACATGTGGAGCGACTAGTGAAGTACAATGTCATTAGGTTCAGTTATGTTTAAAATATGGTTTAACATCAGCAATTCTAACATAGCTTTAACATCACATGTAGAGATCTAACAAGAAGGCAGTATTCTCGGCACACAGGGATCTTACGAACATGGTGCTTTTGTGGCAGCGCTGCCTACGCTCAGAGCATTGATCCGCTCACATCTGGCTCAGGTTATTGTTGTACGAACTCTCACAATATACACGAGGCAGTTGTGATTGTATTTGCTGATCTTTTTGGCGTTTCTCGTCCCTGGATCACAGTTCTGTTTGTTTATAATAAAAAAAGTAGTACACTAAAAGTTTATGACACATTCATAATTTTCAGTGTTCAATCACATAATTCAGTAATGGATCGAGTATCCCCAGTGTTGCTCCAAGGAAACTGGCACTGGTCTTTAACTTCTATTATTGTGTTTTTGTATTTTGTATTTTTATCCGTCTTTCTCAGTTTTAGCTGGTCTCACTTACACCCACTGTCCTCAGCAGTACTGTGACCAGGACAGTGTTTAACAAAGACCAGAAGCTTTTCCTCCTGAGAATCACCATTCTTTTATGATGAGCCTTGTGGGAAGCACAGATTGATGAACTTAGGGCATGAACTTCATCCCATGAGGCTTTAGTCCAGCAGGGCATTGCAACCGCCACATGACAGCATAGATCCACATGGTGTGAGGTCCGTCTGATCAGCAGAAAGGTCAACAATAAACTCCCCTACAGCTCCTGAATGGTCTTACTCCTGAGATAAAGTAATCATTTATAATACATTATATTTGCTTTGAAAATGTCTCCCATGTGTTGGTACCTGACTGAGAAATGGTACAAGACAGTGGCTAAGGGATTTTAAAACAGATTGTTTTTAAATTTTGTATCAAAAGACGTCTTCAATGATTTTGAAATATCAGCTGTGTTGAAAATAAGTTTGGCACTCTGGACTGCAGGTCAATGAGCTAAGAGAGATGTTTTTGCTGGATGTTGTAGAGTTTTATAATGATAAACTAAAAGATTAGTCAATACAAGGTTTTGTTGAAAGAAGTGCAATAGCATCATTATAGGATGCTTCTAAACCTCAGTCATTTTCCCAATGAAAGAAGACAATCGTTAAAGATACAACTCATATGTAAATGTACAGAGGATAACTTCAGACTGGGTCAAATGCATGGAATGTCTATACATGCAAATATTTGTTTTTGTCGTCATAGTCATTTTGATTCCCATTAGCTGACACCAAGGGGACACCTAGTCATCCTGAGGTCCGGTTTGAAATACTTCCAAAATTGATGATACAATAGGAAGAATAATAAAATCTTGCGCTGGACAAGATGGAGGAAAATGGTTGGATGGTATTTTCCTGTTGTGATTATAGTGCACCATATGGATCAAGGGATATTGACCTTTAGATTTGGATTATTTTGCTGATGATTTTTAATGTTCTGGAATGTTAAATGGCTGCTCATCAGAAAGAACGTACCCAAATGATTTCTGTTTTGACTATTCTGTAGTGACGGTTGGGCGGATCGCTACGACGTGACCGACGGCTACGTGCGAGAGGCAGCGGGCGGCGTGACCATCAAACTACAGTCGGCTGATGTGAAGTGGTTCGATGATTACTACCTGAAACTGCGACCGGAGAACAACCAGAGGAACCCGTGGTTTCCAGAGTTCTGGCAGCACCGCTTCCACTGCAAGCTCAAAGGCCACGCCCAGGAGAACACCAAGTTCAACCGCTCCTGCAGCAGTGAGTCTTTAGGCGCAACCTTCTCAGCGCTTTCAAAATGCACCTGTGTCATGTGACGTGCAGAGACAATATCCTTCAATTACATTCACTGACTATCTCAATATATAAATATACTACTAAATATATAAATAACCCCATTTCTAAATCAGTATAATTATGTTTCTAATGTAACTTTGATGGACATTATTTGATGAGCTCTGTCCGAATAGATTGCGTGATTGTTGTAGAGTTGGAGGGAAGGTGCCAGTACAACTCAACAAGAAATATTTGTGGAGATTTTGTGAGAAAAAAAATATGAAAAATAAAATGTCCAAATGTTTTCTCAGATTGATAGCGATTAGAATCATAATTCTCTTTATTATTCTTATGTCTGAGAGTCCTTTCCAGTGGCCGACATCAAACATGTGTTTGATATTGTCACCACTTCATGAGAAACTACTTTGTGACAGTTTATGATTCATGTGGATTGTCCCAGGGATTAGAGCAGACACGCCCAAAGGCCTGTGGTCTTTGAGATCATAAACACAAGTTCACAGTGTCATCCAGCCAACTTCAGCTCTAGCAACATTTGAATATACCTTGTTGGAAAGCTTTATAATCCAGCCGTGGACATTATTTGTATATCCTGAGATTTGTTTTTGATAGTGTCGCCAAGTTTTGTGAGATTGCAAACATTGGTCATTCAGCCAACTTGAGCTTCATCTAACGTGAATCAGTATGGACACGATGTCACAGCTCATTTTAAAAACTCAGAAGCCTGAATCCAGTTAAAATGGTGTTACTGTCTGGGTCGTCAGCCCCTGAACCAGTCTGGTTAATCTTACTAAAAAGATTTTTCAGCTGAAATCCAACTTGATTTTAAACGGTGGGTTCTTTGGAATGTTGTGATGTCACATGCTACATCTCTATCCTTGAAGACACAAGAGCAACTACACTCATGGATAAATGGGGGAAAAGCCTGGATAATTAACTGGATCATTAACTGGATAATTATAATGTATTAAACTTGAATTATAGTAAGTTTATTGCTACATTTCACATGTTTTTTTGCTGAAAAACTAGTTTCCCAATATTTGTGTGCTCCTGTTTATGTCTATTCTAATCTATTCTTCAGTCTCGTTCAGGGCCTGTATCAAAAGAATCTGTGTCTAATGCATTCTAATGAAAAACTACATGGCATTCAAATGAAAGAGTGCAAACAGAGGCTACAGGAAATGACAAATGTAGGTGGTAAATTGTGGATGAAGAGAATGAAGAGGCTCGAGAGCGGGCTTTGATGTGACAACAATGAAGTAGTTTCAGAACACTATGGGGGCGATATACAGACCACGTTTCCTCTTTCTCATTAGCCCGTTAACTCACTTTCTCTTTTACCCCCAGAACGAGAATCCCTTCGTCAGCAGTATGCTCAAGACACTAAAATGGGCTTCGTCATCAACGCCATCTACTCCATGGCGTACGGGCTACACAACATGCAGCGGTCCCTGTGCCCCGGGTATCAGGTGGGGATGCTGAAAAATGTCCGGTGGAGAATGGCAAATGTTGGATCTGTTGAGCTTTTCTTAAATGTTGCTTTATTATTTTTTCTTGAATTGCATTTATTAATTTCAAACAAAAAAAACACACACGCACACACACACTTACTGTTTTTTATTGTCATATTTGTGCGTGTGTGTGTTTTTTCCTGAATCTACCATTTTGTTTGTTTACGTTATGCAATTGTTGTTATATATTATTGTTGATGTACTTGCCGGATTCCAGGAACACAATTACAAAATACAACACAAAAAGAGGATGTCATTACTATTGTCTATTATCTTGGTCCTCATGTTGATGGACAGCCCTTGGAACCATGGAGCAGAGGTGGGACTAAGTCATTGTTTAGCAAGTCACAAGTCAGTCTCAATTCATTGCCCTCAAGTCCCGAGTCAAGTCACGAGTCAAGACAGGCAAGTCCCGAGTCGAGTCCAAGTCAAAGGCCAACAAATCTCAAGTCAGTCCCAAGTCCTACGGTTTGACTTTCGAGTCCTCTCGAGTCTTTTTGACCGCGATTTGTTTCTTGTTGGTCTCCACGTACTTTTGTAGGCAAACAAAATAATGTTAGGAATCATTTTGTTGGTGCATTCTCGTTGGTCTCTGACCCATGGACTAACAGTTTGTTCCATGTGGTTGGCTGCTGGTAAATCAAAACTATGTTGTGCCAGATGCAGGCTCAGTTACACATGCACAGACCACACATAAAATCAGAGCAGTCCGTGTCAACATACTTTTTATCTTTGGGGTTTTTAATGGGAAGTAGCAAGTGCAGCATATATGAATATGAGTATTGGGCTAGGACCTGTATCTATATAATCAGTTTAATGTCCGTAGTGGTTATTGTTCCAAAGGACTGAAGGGACCAATGGAGGGGAAGGAACCTGGCCTGTATGAACTGGGCCAGCATTAGTAATATCTCATAATTACCAATATATCATTACATAATAAAATGTCTCATATAAATTAATTCAATCAGTCAAAGTACTGATTCTCATATCAATGCACCATAAACAATAGTGAAAATATTAATCTAGCTTAGTGCACATAATCAAAACAACTATCTAATGTATGCAAACTTTAGCAGGAGGAGCACAGCAAAAACATGCTCATAATAATAGGCCTCGGCGCCCACACAGAAAAATATAAGAAAGAGCCAACAGAGCAGCGCAGGCTAGCGCTAGTTTGACTCGCCAGTTCCTCTTTAAAACACGGCACACAGTGTGACAACTGCGTCGATTCAATTGTATGAGGCGCCTGTAGTGAAAGCATATCAATTACGGTTTGTAGAACAAAATATGACGTTAGGTCGCGATAAATACCTGCAGCTCGCTCATTTCCAGCTCCCCTAGACAACACACACCGGTGAATGCAGTGCGCTTGTTTAGGGAAGTGTTGCTGCGCGAACTGCCTGGAACTCACGTTCGAACTCTCGCGCGAGCGCTACAACTACCGCGAGGCTTTGTTTCTTCAGAGACGGCATAGATAGAAAGAGAGATGCGGAGAAAGGTAAAAATGGCCCGGGTTACGCAAGTCTTTGCAAGTCAATTGGCGCAAGTCCAAGTGAAAGTCAGAGTCATTGATGTTAAAGTCCAAGTCGAGTTGCAAGTCTTTTTACATTTGGTCAAGTCGAGTCTAAAGTCATCAAAATCATGACTCGAGTCTGACTCGAGTCCAAGTCACATGACTCGAGTCCACACCTCTGCCATGGAGAGCTCCAAGTCGGCAACATCCACAAATGTCATGGCCCATTACAGACAAGACAGTGAGGGGGGCTTCTATGTAGTAGCCATTTCATTAGCTGTTATGACCCTTGACAAGAGAACCCTCTGTTTCGCACTGTTCAGTCCAAGGCAAGTGAGGTCATTTAAAAGGAAGAACCAGCGGAGAGCAGGGCACCTTTGTAATGTGTGTCACTTGCCCTGATGAAGACCAGAGAGTGGCCCAAACGCATCGCTGTGTCCCTAATAAAGTTAGAGTGCCTTGGACCTTTTCCTCTTTGCTTTTTACATTATTTTCCCACGAATCCTCGAAGAACCTGACTTCTCACATCTACCCTGTATTATATTTTTTGATCCCCATATGCACTCACTGTTCTTGAGTTTTTCTTTTGTAATGTGTGTTTCCATTGCAGGGGTTGTGTGATGCCATGAGGCCCATAGACGGTGCTACACTTTTGGACTTTCTCATGAAGACAAACTTCACAGGGGTTTCTGGAGAGGGTATTTTATTTGATGAGAATGGAGATTCTCCTGGGAGGTATGTACATGAATTAGACAAAAGCATGTGAAAATGAAATTAAAGCATAATGATAAAGCATTTCAATTCAACTTGTAGTTTATATTACAATATTACAGACTCTTTTTCTAAACAGACAGACATAAAAGACTATTAAACAAACAAAGAAACAAACAGTTATGACTTTTCAAAGACAGCCATAACAGTGTCTCCACGTCTTAGACTGATATCGGGTGGCACTGAACCTGATGTTTGTCAGCTTCAATAGTATTTAATTTTCTAACTTGTTCAGTCGACAGATAAAATTGTACATTATGGTCCTTAACACAAACGCACTGATCCATCGTGGCTTTCTAAAAAGCACTCGAAAAGCTTCATTACAGGCCTCCTGCAGCGTGCAGACAGCCTCTTTTATAGTTAGTCCACAGGTGGGCCATGTACAGCGACGTACAGTACGACTTAAACAGTTGCAGCTCGACACCGATTCAACAAAAGCCAAACTTGAGTGTGTTTCCCTGAATTCTGCATTCTCTGTCAATGTCACTGTCATCTGTCATTTTATCACTGCAGAAATAACAAAGATATACAGTATTTGTTGTGACATTTAACACAACAAAAGGCAAAAGTCAGGAGTTCATAAGCCTCTCCTCTTTGGTCCAACACATCACAGTCACAGCTGCATTAAACAGTATCTACCTTTTTCCCCAAATAGTGATTTTACTAGAATATACGTATGTCGTGTTTGTTTGTCACAGGTATGAAATAATGAACTTTAAGAAGATGGGAAAGGACTACTATGATTATATCACCGTCGGCAGCTGGGACAATAGTGGGCTGAAGATTGATGATGATGAAATTTGGCCTAACAAAGAAGCTATCATCAAATCTGTCTGCAGTGAACCCTGTGACAAAGGACAGATTAAAGTAGGCCACATTTGAGTTAGTTAGACATGTGAATGAGACGACTTCATACTATGGTGTCTCTTTAGGTGATCCGGAAAGGCGAGGTGAGCTGCTGCTGGACTTGCACCCCATGTAAAGAGAATGAGTTTGTGTTTGATGAGTACACCTGTCGAGCCTGTGAGCTGGGCTCCTGGCCCACGGATGACCTCACAGGTAACTTTGCTGATTTATCTTCTGTTGAGCTAACTTCATATAACATTCAGACACAAGAACATCCAAATCTCGCCCAGTTGTCATGTAAATATTCTAATTCTATCTGTGACATAATTGGTTGTATAAATTTCCCAGGTGTGATCTCGGCCATATTGGTTAAAGATGGGTACTTTAAAATTAGATCATATCACAGTGCCCTTTCAAAATATTTTTTTGTAAAAATACATAAAGGGAAAGATCCCTGTAGTCACTATTTGATCCTCTGGGCTGAAAGCTGATAGGGTCCTCTCTTGTTTGAAAAAGCTGATCTTAAGATGCGGCCAAAAAACACACGCATGTACAAACTGTGAAGAACATTTACAAAATGATATTTTATTTCTTATTATAAATATATTTGTGGTTTGAAAGTTAGTTTTCCCAGTTTTAAATTGTATTTAGTTGTATTATTGTATTTATAGCATCTATTTAGGCAGTAGATGCCAGACTGATAGAGAGGTGTACAAGGTTATGTTTCACCTGCATCCCAGCCGGCTCCTTTTCTTTCCTCTGTCTGTAAGTTGTTTCTGCCGTAGTAACTAGTGTTTTAATTATTCTGCATCAAGAGACGGCACCAATGAAATTAATTTCTGTTATGAAAATGTGTTTGTTCTCGATTGCATTTGAAGTGCTCGGATATTGCCTTGTTATGCTTTCAGCCGCTCATTATACTGTGCATTCAGTCCTGACCAAGCACTATGATTAAAACATGAATCTAGTGGTGGTGGAAAATTCAAATGAAGCTCCAGTGTCAAATACAGAAGCACTCTGAAACAAAAACTGTACAGGAAATATTATCCAGGGGATAGATGTGTAATAGTAATGAATTTAGTTAGAAGTCCATATTGTGTTTGTGCGTGTGAAAAAAGGTCGTATTATTTGCCCTCTGAGGTTTTAATGAGGCGTAAACAACTTCCTCTGCATATTTCTGCTGCAGACATTTGGATTTTTGTCCCCTCGGTCTCAAAGACAGGACGAGCGTATTTAGGAGCAAAACAATACAAACCTCGAGGAATAGGGGGAACAAAACACCTGTCGCTGGCAGCGATGAAAGCAAAGTGCATACGGACTGGAAAACAATGGAACACACAGCAGAAAATGGGAAGTCAACAATGAAGAATAAGTGCTCGGAGATAGGGCTCTGGAAACAATAAGTGGCAGATGGAGTATACATTTGAAGGGCACAAATTAGCGGACAAATGATAGTATATCAAAAATAGTGTGTTTTAATGTCTGATGAATTAGTTCCTTTATGGAAATTAATATAGGCTTATGATAGATTTAAAATTGAAAATATGATGCATTTGGCGGCTTCTTTTGATATCTCAGGCAGACTAAATGCAACATTTCAAGATTGGAATCAATTAAAATGGTCCTAAATGACCTATTATCTCAAACCAAGACTTTGGGGGCGACAGAGATTGAATCTGGACCAAATGTGAATTGTGTATATTGTAGAAGCAAAGACAGAAACATTTAGCCTGTGCTGGCAAATATGAAGTGTGACATGAGTGTGTTATTCTTCAGGCTGTGACCCCATCCCAGTGGAGTACCTCCGGTGGGGAGACCCCGAGCCCATTGCTGCTGTGGTTTTTGCCTGCCTTGGACTCATGTTTACATTTTTTGTCACTGCTGTTTTTATAAGGTGACTGTCACTTTTTAAAAACACCGAAACAACGACCAGAACCATCTTAACCTTGAATGTTTGTGTGCTCAGATTCCGGGACACTCCAGTGGTGAAGTCTTCGAGTCGGGAGTTGTGTTACATTATACTTGTGGGCATTTGTTGTGGTTATCTCTGTACGTTTTGCCTCATAGCCAAACCTCATGTCGTTCACTGCTACCTCCAACGCCTTGGTATAGGACTGTCGCCTGCAATGAGCTACTCCGCACTCGTTACAAAGGCAAGTTATCTGAGCAAATCTCTTTTAAGGTGGTTTTATGGTGGTTTTATTTACCATAGTTGTTTCTACATATATTCCCTTTTAGACAAACCGCATTGCACGGATCCTAGCAGGGAGCAAGAAAAAGATTTGTACAAAAAAGCCACGCTTTATGTCTGCCTGTGCTCAGCTCATCATTGCCTTCCTACTCATTCTTTTACAATTGGGTATCATTGTTGCTCTGTTCCTAATGGAGCCCCCACAGGTACTTTATGTACATTCAATGCATCATCTGTATTCATGCATTTGTATAACCCTGTGTATTGTTTTTCTATACAGGTAATTCATGATCATCCCAGCATTCGACAAGTAAATCTGATCTGCAACACCACAAATTTGGGAGTAGTTGCTCCCCTGGGATACAATGGTCTGCTCATCCTTAGTTGTACATTCTATGCCTTTAAGGTGAATTCACATGTTTTGATTAATCTATCATTTTTTTCTTGGTTTTATATTGTCCTGGATTGTTTTGTTTATCTATCCTCACAATGTATTTCCTATTTATTAATGACACTGTCTTGGTGTGATATTTTTTTTCTTTCAGACTCGCAATGTTCCGGCTAATTTTAATGAGGCTAAATACATTGCCTTCACCATGTATACAACCTGCATTATATGGCTGGCTTTTGTACCAATCTACTTTGGCTCAAACTATAAAATTATCACAATGTGCTTCAGTGTTAGCCTCAGTGCCACTGTGGCCTTGTGCTGCATGTTTGTTCCCAAGGTGAGCACCACGGTTTTATATGTAAATACTGTACAAACAAAAAATATATAATAAAATGCACTTACAGTATATTTATTCTTGTACTAGGTGTACATCATTCTGGCTAAACCAGAGCGAAATGTGCGCAGTGCCTTCACCACAAGCACGGTGGTTCGCATGCACGTTGGGGATGGCAAGTCGTCCTCCGCAGCCAGCCGCTCTTCCAGTTTGGTGAATCTATGGAAGAGGAGAGGCTCCACCGGAGAGACACTCAGGTTTGTTTGTGCGTGTGTGTGTTTGTGCGTGTGTGTGTTTGTGCCTGTGTGTGTTTGTGCGCGTGTGTGTTTGTGCCTGTGTGTGTGTGTGCGTGTGTGTGTTTGTGCCTGTGTGTGTGTGTGCGTGTGTGTGTTTGTGCCTGTGTGTGTGTGTGCGTGTGTGGTGGTCTCTGTAAGGTTTATACCAGGTTACTCCTCAGTTACAGACTAAGGCACCATTTCTGCAATGGCCCCTCTCAGAGACTATTTATGGTCCTTGTGAGTGTGTGTTGGAACATTCTCTGAGATTGATTTTCTCAACTCCCAGGGTCTGCCCAACTGGTCTTGTAATCCCAATGTGAACTGAGACAATTGCTTAAGGAAGACCTAGATAAAAGATAGAATCACAATCAAAGCAAACAATTATAATCTATATTATTATGATATAGATTATAATATCATTATTAATATTACGTTTGATTATATCTATATCTATATTATAATCTACAGAAACGTATTCAAACATTGGCATGAACACGTGTGCCTGAAAATGTCCTTTTGGCGTTTTCTATTGCTTAAATCTCGGTTTGGCATGGAATCAATATTCATTTGACATATGTGGAAATATTTTGCCTCAATGTTTGTATTAACTCAACACAACTCAACTCTTTTAAGTCCATAATTTTGTTCAAAAACCTGATGTCACGTGGGTGAAAAACAAATGAGGCCCAAAAGGCAAAAACTGCAAAATGATGGATTTAAAGAGCGACTAAACACCAAATCAACTTTTTTTAACTCATAAACTGCATAAGTATGTTTATTGTAGTGCTGTCTACATATCCTGGTCAATTATTTGACATTTTAGTTCAAATTAGATAAAATATCACTTTTGAGCCAAAAAACCAAGCCCCGGCGATCCAAGATGGCGCCCTATTCAAATGGTCAAGGTCAAGGTCAAGGTCAAGTTTATTTATATAGCACATTTTAAAAACAGACAGGACTGTCACAAAGTGCTTACCAGACATTGTAAAAATACAAGACACAAATAACATTCAGCATAAAATAAAATGCAGGACACCATCATAAATGAATGGTTGTGCTCAGTGGCGCTTTGTGACGGCATGGGGGCTGAAAGATTAGCGGAAGTCGCCTGAAACTCGCAAAGATCTTTGGGAAACTCGCCTGTATTTGGGCATCGTCTGGTCCTCCCGGTTCTGCGCAGTGGATGATCTCCCATAATGCGTTGCGCCAAACACGCGTGTGTGGGTCTCACACCGGGTCTCACGCACGTGCACAGAGGGGCTCGGCCGCGCTCTGACCAATCAGAGCAGTTCATCAGAGCGGGAGTTAGAGCGAGAGCCAGACGAGCAGAGTTTGTGGCACTAAAGTGTGGATTTAAACAAAACCGAAGGATTTAAGAAGAAAAAAAGTTCAGGATGACAAGGGACACTAAAATCCCCACAAAATCCGATCTTTATTAAAGCTGTAGGTTCTCTGTCAGCTGAGGTTGAGCTGTTTTAATATGCATTGAGTTCTATGGGGAAAATTTCTGGGTAGCCCACGTGAATTTAGTCTGGTTCAGTCTGCAGTACCGCGAGAATCCCCTGAGCACATGGGTTATTCAGCTACAAGCTAGTAATACCCTATCCAGTTAATATAATACATCCATGCAAAAAACGTCTGTGTGGCGCCCTCTCAACCTTTTTGGTGGTACTACATTTGAATTTGGTTCTGGCCTCTCCATTGACTCTGAAGTTCTCTATGACATCAGTTGTTTTGTGTGACGTCAGTCTGTCAGAGCCAGTGATATGAACCCATTCAACTCTCACACACGTCCCAGCTGCAGTTTGGAGTATTCTGGCGCCATCTAGTGGATTAAAATTAAATTACATGAGTCATTCTGAGATTGAGTTCAGGTGTGTAGCCTTACAATTATCTTAGTGTGTAAACAAGGGTGGAATGAGACTTTCTGGTCTGTAAACTATTGCTTTAAGCAGCAATGACAACTGTTTTTTCTTTGTGTGACAAGTGAGCTGTCAATCACAGCCCAGACCACGCCCAACTCTAAGCCCCCCTTCTTGTCCCTTGGTCCTCCAGGCAACGCCCTTTTTAGAGAAAATTTTCAAATCTTCATGTGGGCGGAGTAAGGCTGGGCACAGGTGTTTAGTCGCTCTTTAATGAAAGTAATACAAATCAAGACCTACCAAAAACACAGGGAACGGACAGAACTAAAACAGACTAGGAATGACAATGACGGAACAGGGAGTGAAGGAACACACAGGGCTAAATACAAGACTAACGAGACACAGGTGAGACAGATGAGGGCAGGGCAGGTAATCAGACAACAGGAAGTACAACCAAAGAAGACACAGGAATAACACATTTCAAAATAAAACAGGAAATAAACTTAAACCATGACAGTACCCTCTCCTCAAGGGACGGATCCCAGACGTCTCAAAAACAAAACCAGGGAGGGAGGAGGGGGACCGTAGGAAGGACCGGGGGGGTGTAACCGGCACGTGAAGCCGGGGCCGGGACGTGAATCCGGGGCCGGGACGTGAATCCGGGGCCGGGACGTGAATCCGGGGCCGGGACGTGAATCCGGGGCCGGGACGTGGAGCCGGGGCCGGGGCGTGGAGCCGGGGCGTGGAGCCGGGGCGTGGAGCCGAAGAGCTGGAGCGGAAGAGCTGGAGCAGGAACTGGAGCCAGGACTGGAGCCAAACGGGTACAGAAGGCCCCCTGGATGGAGAACAATATCCAGCGGAGCCAGGTCAGGAACGGAAGCCTGCAACCACCCAGGACGGAGCTAAGTGTCCTGCAGTGGTCCAGGACACAGACAGACAGACAGGGAATGCGTCCAGCTCCTGCAGCAACTGTCAAGACCAGTCGGGGACAAAGATGGGCCAGAGATGACAAAAAATAAAAAACAAAAATAAAGCAGTCTGCTTGGGCCTCGAGTGGTTCCGTCATTCTGTCACGTGGGTGAAAAACAAATGAGGCCCAAAAGGCAAAAACTGCAAAATGATGGATTTAATGAAAGTAATACAAATCAAGACCTACCAAAAACACAGGGAACGGACAAAACTAAAACAGACTAGGAATGACAATGACGGAACAGGGAGTGAAGGAACACACAGGGCTAAATACAACACTAACGAGACACAGGTGAGACAGATGAGGGCAGGGCAGGTAATCAGACAACAGGAAGTACAACCAAAGAAGACACAGGAATAACACATTTCAAAATAAAACAGGAAATAAACTTAAACCATGACACCTGAAGCATGTGGTTTATTTAAAAAAATAAAATAAAATAAAATATGATGCCCACCATGTCGACTTTCAATTTGTAAATGTTCTAACAATTATATACGTTGAAAATTATTAGATTATAAATTAACTAATAATCTGATAATTATTAGATTATTAGTTCATTTAAGATTATTTGTCTTTGTTTCAGTTCCAATGGCAAATCCGTATCCTGGGCACAGACTGAACGCAACGCTTCTCGTGGCAACCACCTGTGGCAAAGGTTGTCATTTCACATTAAGAAAAAGGAGAACCACACAGCAGTGATCAAGCCGTTCTCCAAAACCTCAGAAGAACGCTACTGCGGGGGCAGCAACCTGCCTCCGCATGTGCCCCTGCCCTCCCTCCCATCAATGTCCTCTCTTCCCAGTCAGCAGGACACTGCCACAGACAAGACTCTGTACGAGCTTTCTGAAGCTGAAGAATGCTACTCACTCACGTATCAGCCACGGAGCCCGTCCCCCATCAGCACTGTGAGCCAGAGGCTGGGGGCCGCTTTAGAGGAGGAGCCCAGCCTTCCTCAATATGCCAGTAGCACCTGCAGCAGGGACAGCGGGGGCAGCAGGGTCAGCAGGGGCAGTGTGGCCAGCAGCTGTGGCTCGCCAAGCAGGGGTTCTGTTGTCGCCGGGAGCGACGGTCGCCTGATCACAGTGGGAGATCTTCCAGGACCGGTGCAGAGTTCACTCATGGATCAGATCAGCTGCGTAGTGAACCGTTTCACAGCCAACATAACGGAGCTCAACAGCATGATGCTGATGCCCTCCCCGTCTCATTCTCACAAACACTCTGCTCCTCAACCTGTCCCCACAGACCCGTATCTGTTACCACGGGAACTACACATGCCGCCAACACTTACCACCTACGCTGATGTGCAACCTCAGCCACCAGTGGAAGCCCGTGTGCCCTGTCCAATTCATCCTATGGGACCTCCACCTTGTGTCCGGCCCCAGCCGTCCCCCTCACTGTCCCCTCTCCGAGGAGCTCAGGTCAGGTGCATGACTGACTCTCCTCTGAGGAGGGAGGAGCTGGAGGAGGAACTTATTGCATTGACTCCTCCGTCGCCTTTTCGCGACTCTTTATCAAGCAGCAGCTCACAGTTTTCAGAGACAGGACTTTGTCTGCCCCCAGTCCCCTCTTTCCCTCCACCGTCCCCTCCATCACCCCGATTCAGCAGACTGGCCCTGAGAAACTACAGCCAGAGCTCCTCGTCTCTGTGATGGGCCCCTGTGATGGCCCCTGCGATGGGCCTCTGTGATAGCCCCCTGTGTGAGGCCTCTCTGTGCCAGCCGTGTGTTAGCGGCCAAAGGAGGACGGTCACCACTGTGTTTGTGGTGACTCAGTGGACTGGAGTGTTCTGTTTTGTGTTTACATGTGTGCAGAAACTAGCACTATACCTGTGCTCATTCCAGATTTTTGTGCAGTTTGACAGAAGAAAGTAAAGAGAACTTGACGTGCATTTTCAGTATTTTGGTGTCTGAGACCCAAAATCTATATCTAAGGTCTACAGCTATTTTTGTGGTTTGGTTAGTGGCCTTAAAGTATCAGGCTATCAACTAATTAGAGATAGTGAATGTGCATGTGTGGGTGTGTGAGGTGCTGTGTCAGATCAGGTCTATGTGCAGTAGTAGACTCTTTTGAAGGCACATACAATGTTAGAACTACAGTATACGTTTGAGCACACTAATGTTACAATTTGACAATAAAGCTGTAAATACACAAAGAGGGGGAGGTCAAACACGAAAGGCTTTTTCAGGTGCAATAATCTAACCAGTCCATCAGTATGTTACAAAGACTAAACCTTTTCATTGCATTTTGTTTTTCTGTGGGCTTCCCTGGTCCCTGTTTCTCTTGGAGGATTATATTGTTTGTGTCTTAACTTTAATATGTTTTTCGTTTCATATTATTTAAGCAGTTGAATGTATATTTTCTGCAGTTTGTCAGACGTAGGGACCAAACATGTTGTATGTGTGTTGAAGTCTTGTCTTGTCTTCACATTGCTAATATTTACTTATATAGAAACCCTTTCAGATTAGACAAACAGATTTAGCAGCTACATAACATTGAAAGGAGATTATAGTCTTTTACATTTCGTCATTCATCATTTTAGCAGAGATGCCTCATGTGTGGTAGCCTGGTCTTACCACACCATTGTACAAATTTCATTTCGGGAAATGATAATTGACCGGAGTTTACGGATGCCTAAGGCCAGGCTACATTGGTGGTAGTTGAAGGGAAAATGTAGTATTTCTGTTCTACGGAGGCCTCCATCAACCAACTCCAATTCTGTAAATAATAAGGGCATGCAAAGGTATTTTTTATTTCAGATGAAAAGGTTTATTTACAATTCAACACAAAAAAGAAAAAGCTACTTTTTGACTCCACTCAATAACATTTTGTGTTATGACGACTGAGACTGTGTTACTACTCTAACCACGTGAGAAACCATTCCTTAGCAAACGTAATATGTGTCAATATACTAAATCTTAATATCAGTATGAATATTGTGCCAAAGGGGCTGGGGAGGGATTAGCCTAGTTTGTGGGTGTAAGTGATTTCATAAAAAATGTCAGCGTGAATTTATATTGTTTTTTGATATTTTATATGATAAGATCATATTTCCAGTGATAAAGCAATATGATCCATTTGTAAATGGTGCACATTTGAGACATGTCCTAAACTGTGTCTTAAATGGTATTTCTTTTCATTCTGATCGGTGGAGAGTAGCAGGAACAGTGAGTTTGTCTTTTGTCTTTAGGGATGAGCTATAGCAGGAGCTAACCTTCTCCTTTACATTGTATCAGTGTGGCGCTCTGGCTTGTGGTCCTAATATAGAGTGAAAATGTGCCAAACTTTTTTTAAACAATGTGATTATTGCACTACTCTTGCTCCGGCTAAATGTGACACAGACATCGTCTGCTCCTGCTAATTGGCATCAGTACAGTTTCCAAGATATTGGTCAAGTTTAATACGATTCCATGAGTAACTTGAACCAACCTGTTTGCAGAGCGCTTGTCAGAACGTCACCATGTGGTTTATGTTGGGAGCGGAGCTAAGCATCAGCACTTTGGTGCCTGCTCTTGGCCCCTGGGCCAGGCTCCACTGAGGCTGCTGCCTCTGCACAAACCAGAGCTTAATACTCTGTTGTCTAATTCTCTTTAAGGGCTCGCCTCTTACCACATTATGTGATGTTCTGTAGAAACCCAAAGTATATCTCCACATGGCAGTCTCCTTATGGCGGGTGATATTGTACAATGATGTCTCATTAGTTTTACAGATTCAATGGAAAATACATCTTCACAGCAATCCATCGTTTTAGTGGTGAATGAACAAAATAAAGTGTACATTTCCGTGACTGGGTTTGACCTCTGCCTCTGAGGTCAGACCTGAGACTGCCCTGCTCTGCTGGTCTTATGGAAATGAAAGAGCACAGTTACACTTGCAATGGAAGCTGGCCTTTTGCTGACGGACTGAGAAATCTGCACAAACCATCCATCCATCCATCCATCCATCCATTTTCTTCCGCTTTATCCGTTGCCGGGTCGCGGGGGTAGCAGTCTAAGCAGAGACGCCCAGACTTCCCTATCCACACACACTTCCTCCAGCTCGTCCGGGGGGACCCCAAGGCGTTCCCAGGCCAGCTGAGAGACATGGTCCCTCCAGCGTGTCCTGGGTCTTCCGCTGGGCCTCCTCCCGGTGGGACGTGCCCGGAACACCTCCCCAGGGAGGCGTCCAGGAGGCATCCGGAACAGATGCCCGAGCCACCTCAACTGGTTCCTCTCGACGTGGAGAAGCAGCGGCTCTACTCCGAGCTCCTCCCGTGTGACTGAGCTCGTCACCCTAAGGGAGCGCCCAGCCACTCTGCGGAGGAAGCTCATTTCGACCGCTTGTATCCGCGATCTCGTTCTTTCGGTCATTACCCAAAGCTCATGACCATAGGTGAGGGAGGGAACGAAGATTGACCGGTAAATCGAGAGCTTTGCCTTTCGGCTCAGCTCCCTCTTCACCACAACGGTCCGATACAGAGACCGCATCACTGCGCACGCTGCACCGATCCGCCTGTCAATCTCACGCTCCATTCTTCCCTCACTCGTGAACAAGACCCCGAGATACTTGAACTCCTCCACTTGAGGAAGGACCTCTCCACCCACCTGCAGAGGGCAAGGCACCTTTTTCCGGTCGAGCACCATGGCCTCGGATTTGGAGGTGCTGATTCTCATCCCAGCCGCTTCACACTCGGCTGCAAACCGCTCCAGTGAATGCTGCAGGTCCTGGTTCGTTGGAGCCAACAGGACAACATCGTCCGCAAACAGCAGAGATGAAATCCTGTGGTCTCCGAACCGGACCCCCTCCGACCCCTGGCTGCGCCTAGATATTCTGTCCATAAATACAGTGAACAGAACCGGTGACAAAGGGCAGCCCTGTCGGAGGCCAACATTCACCGGGAACAGGTCTGACTTACTGCCGGCAATGCGAACACAGCTCTGGCTCCGGTCATAGAGGGATCGGATGGCCCTCAGCAGAGGACCCCCGACCCCGTACTCCCGGAGAATCCCCCAAAGGACACCCCGGGGAACACAGTCGAACGCCTTCTCCAAATCCACAAAGCACATGTGGACAGGTTGGGCGAACTCCCATGAACCCTCGAGTATCCGATGGAGAGTATAGAGCTGGTCCAGTGTTCCGCGACCGGGACGAAAACCACACTGCCCCTCCTGGATCCGAGATTCGACCATCGGCCGTAGCCTCCTCTCCAGTACCTTGGAGTAGACCTTACCGGGGAGGCTGAGGAGTGTGATCCCACGATAATTGGAACACACCCTCCGGTCCCCCTTCTTGTAGAGAGGGACCACCACCCCGGTCTGCCACTCCATTGGCACTGCCCCCGATCGCCACGCGATGTTGCAGAGACGTGTCAGCCAAGACAGTCCTACAACATCCAGAGACTTTAGATAATCAGGGCGGATCTCATCCACACCCCGAGCCTTGCCACCATGGAGGCTACCAACCACCTTGGTGACCTCAGCCAGGGAGATGGATGTATCCGCCCCAACATCCTCAGCCTCTGCCTCTGTAACAGAGGACGTGACGGGGGGATTGAGGAGAACCTCAAAGTATTCCTTCCACCGCCCGACAATATCCCCAGTCGAGGTCAGCAGCTCTCCACCCGCACCGTACATGGTGTTGGCAAAGAACTGCTTCCCCCTCCTGAGGTGCCGGATGGTTTGCCAGAATCTCTTCGAGGCCGACCGATAGTCATGCTCCATGGACTCTCCGAACTCCTCCCAGTCCCGGGTTTTTGCCTCTGCAACAGCCCGGGCCGCGGCACGCTTGGCCTGCCGGTACTGGACAGCTGTCTCAGGAGTCCCCCGAACCATCATGGCTCGATAGGACTCCTTCTTCAGCCTGACAGCTTCCCTTACTGCCGGTGTCCACCACCGGGTTCGGGGGTTGCCGCCGGGACCAGCACCAGAGACCTTGCGACCACAGCTTCGTGCCGCCGCATCGGCGATTGAGGCAGAGAACATGGTCCACTCGGACTCCATGTCCCCCTCCTCCGTCGGGACTTGGGAGAAACTCTCCCGGAGGTGTGAGTTGAAAGTCCGTCTGACAGGGGGCTCAGCGAGACGTTCCCAGCAGACCCTCACTATACGCTTGGGTCTGCCAGGTCTGACCGGCTTCTTCCCCTGCCAGCGGATCCAACTCACGACCAGGTGATGATCGGTTGACAGCTCCGCCCCTCTCTTTGCCCGAGTGTCCGAGACACGCGGTCGAAGGTCAGATGATACGACAACGAAGTCGATCATCGACCTCCGGCCTAGGGTGTCCTGGTGCCACATGCACTGGTGGACACCCTTGTGCTCGAACATGGTGTTCGTGATGGACAAACTGTGACTGGCACAGAAGTCCAACAACTGAACACCGCTCGGGTTCAGATCAGGGGGGCCGTTCTTCCCAATCACCCCTCTCCAAGTGTCACTGGCGTTTCCCACATGGGTGTTGAAGTCCCCCAGGAGAATAACGGAGTCCCCGGGCGGTGCACCGTCCAGTACCCCTCCCAAGGACTCCAAGAAGGCCGGGTACTCTGCACTGCTGTTAGGCTCGTAGGCCGTCACAACAATGAGAGACTTGTCCCCCACCCGGAGGCGGAGGGACGCGACCCTCTCATTCACCGGGGAGAACTCCAACACGTGGCGGCTGAGATGGGGGGCAATGAGAATGGCCACCCCAGCTCGCCGCCTCTCCCCGCGGGAAACTCCAGAAAAGTGGAGCGTCCAACCCCTCTCAAGGAGTTGGGTTCCAGAGCCCAAGCTGTGTGTGGAGGTGAGGCCGACTATCTCTAGTCGGTATCGCTCAACCTCCCCCACAAGCTCGGGCTCCTTCCCCCCCAGTGAGGTGACGTTCCACGTCCCAAGAGCCAGCTGTTGTGTGTGCGGACTGGGTCGCCGAGGTCTCCGCCTTCGACCGCTGCCCAGTCCTCTCTGCACCGCTTCGCCACCACGGACCCCTCTGCGGGTGGGCCCCGTGGGCTAAGGCCCGGCCACCAGGCGCTCGCATACGAGCCCCGACCCCAGGCCTGGCTCCAGGGTGGGGCCCCGGCTGCGCCATGCCGGGCGACGTCACTGATTTTATGTTTGTGCTGTCCATGGTGTCTTCTGGACTGCTCTTTGTCTGACTCGTCACCTGAGACCTGTCTGCCATGGGAGACCCTACCAGGGGCATGAAGCCCCAGACAGCATAGCTCCCAGGATCATCCGAGTACTCAAACTCCCCCACCACGTTAAGGTGGCAGTCCAGGGGGGAGCAAACATATTGCTCATTTAAGACCTGCCCCAGGGTCACACTGAGCTATTGCTTACATTAGCCTGGCCTGGTCAAGGCTAAATTGATTTAGCCATTTTTCTTCTGTCAGAACATAGTGATGACACTGCATAAAACATTTTTCCCGTCACTATATTCAAAATGCTGTGGCCATGTTGACTGACTTCATAAATGCACTTAAAAAGATTGAAATGTTAATCCTTGCACTCAAAAGTACATAATCCAAACATGCTTTGTTGATGATCATTGAAAAACAAACTGATGTGATTCTACTAAAGGTACTTTGTCAGAGCTGTCACAGGTTTGGACAAGAAAACAAAGAGGGAAAATGCACTTGTGTCTCCAAATGTCAACAATTTTCTAATGAACTTCAGATTGGTTTTGTTATGATGGTGAAGAATGTGCAGATTTTTAAATGTTTGCTTTGTGTAAAGAGTGACAAGATTGTGGCAGTGTTAATGTTAATTATATTTATAAGTATAAGAACAAAACCAAACCAACTGTGATATAACCAACATATATATATATATATATATATATATATATATATATATATATAGATATATATATATATATATATATATCTATCTATATATATATATATCTATATATGTATAGATATATATATATCTATATATATATATCTATGTATCTATATCTATATATGTATATATATATATATATCTATTATATATATATATATATATATATATATATATATATATATATATATATATATATATATATATATATATATATATATCTATATATATATATATATATGTATATATATATATATATATATATATATATATATATATATATGTATATATATATATATATATATATATATAGATATATAGATATATATATATATATACATATATAGATATATATATATATATATATATATATATATATATATATATATATATATATATCTATCTATATATATTATACATATATAGATATATATATATATATATATATATATATATATGTACATAATGCGCTGTATGTAAGGACAACTTCCAATTTTACCTGAAAGTAAAAGTTGGTAATGTTTTTTTGTCATTATTATTATTATGACTTTAAATGGGAGAGAAGAGATCATTGGATTGGGTAGTTTTGTATTTTAATACATATTTTATGATGAATTTTAAATTTCCAAAGACCAAGTAATGCTGATAATATTCCCTCATGATGTTGTAATGCTTTGGTAAACTGCAGAGTGTGGCGTTGTGCTGGACGGACCATGAAGAGGAGGCTTTTAGTTATATTTCAGGAACACGTCAAATTAGAGTTATTACTTGTGACATTTCTCCTTCTCATTTCAACAAAAATGATGTTAAAATAAACTTGATTTGTTCTTGCTTTTTCTTCTGACGTTCAGAAATACAGAATGTAATTTGAAGCTGAATCAGTGTGAGAAGCACCACAGACATTTGTTGATCTAAAGATGAAGTATGTTTCTTTGTGTGTTAAATATAATACTGTAAGGTTCTAGCTGACGAGTATTTACGGCTTTATGTGGGGTATTTTTGCTGGATAATTTAAAGGCCTCTTTGTTATTTTAAACATATAATCACGGAAATCATATACATTCCATGCCTCCAGAATGCTCTCTGAGAATCATCGCTGGCCCCAACACCTCAGAGAAAGCCTCTAATAATGTTCCTATGAATCTGGAACTCCAAATTGACCACTGTTAAAGGTGCACTCAGCACTTTGCGTTTACCTCTTTAATCGCTCTTTTAAGCAATAAAACATATATACACATAGGTTTATAAGGTTCTTTTAATAAGACATAACAGACTTTTTACATATAAGATACACATATATTGGTGTGATGACTTGATTGGATAAGGAAATGCTGATTTATCGTTCCGTTGCACTGGAGGGGCACAGTGCAGATCAGGAGAGGACATGTTGAGGGTCCCTGTCCCGTATCGACTCCTGCTGTTAGCGCCACAACAGAATTGCACTGAATACATTATATAATTTAAGTCAAAATCATTATTTAGCAAATCATGTCAATGGTTAAGCAAAAAAAAAAAAAAGGCATTTTCATATTTTGGATGTATCCCGATATTTCTGGAGATGAATAGACAGAAAACGATGGAAGATGTAAAAACAATCAAATGTTTATTTTTTGGCATTGATAAATATTTGTGTATGTGTACTTTGAGGTACCTTTTAAATTGTTATTAAACATATGCTTGGTTATGTGGCTTTGGTTTGTTTATTTCACTTTTCTTTAAACAATATCAGAACATTGTAATTGTAAAACTCAAACAAAACAAAACATTCTCAGAAAGAAAAGAGACAATCTGTATTAGGATATGTATTCCCAGAAAATTGAATGACAATATGAAAATATGCTTTATTCTCCTAAACAAATGATAGATAAAAGTGATAGTCTGAACTCTAAATGAATTACACATTTTAAGAATTGTATCAAATTGACCTCCTGGCCTTAAATGTTGATATAAAATAAGTTATTTTATGAATTATGATATCACCGGTAAGTCCCGCCCCAAAATCCACGATGCCGTCCACTTTAACCAATCAAGTGATGCCAAGGGCTGTCAATCATCGTGCTCGTATGTAATTCGAATATATATATATATACGTATATTATTAAAGTTAAAACACAAGAAATGCTATGAATGCAATGATAAAAACACACAGAGCCATTGGTCCGTCGCCGGCACATGACCAATGTCCATAAATGTTAATAAATGTTGAATGTTGAGTGTCCTGGATCATCACCGTCCTTTTAGTTAGACCCATTGGTCAGGGGTCCCATCATCAGGCCATGAAACAGACAATGGGACAGCAGGTGAATAGCAATGAACAAACTACAGCCGAAGTTATAGTGATGACAGATAAAGTAGGAAGGAGGAGAGGATAGTAATCGTACTTCTCCCAGCAAACTATAACTCCATAATATGCAGCTTGACTGACAATGAGGTTTTAAAGGACTAAAGGTTGTATTTTCTAAGTCTTACCAAATTCTTTCCATTTGAATCCAACTGGTTCCTCTGCGTCGAACCCTTTGCCAGATTGATTTGATTTGTGTAATTTGCTGGCGGCTCTTTTAGAACAGCTTTTCCTGACACAAAAGTAGAGGCGACCTTAACAGCCGATCGACTCTCAGCATGAAGGCTTCTTTACAATGTACTTTCTCTTTATGTACTGATTTTTCTCTAATCAGAAAAACACAAAGCACTGTTATTTTTTGGTACATGTTCTGCTTTTCAACCTCTCTTTCTTGAGGAATAACAGAAATAATCGATTCATGGAAAAACACATCAGCCTGCGGGACAACAACGAAGAGAAATCACCATGGTATAGATTTTTGAAAAAGCTGCTTGTGAATGTGTATTTTTTATTGCAGCCTCGAGGCAGACTTAAAGGTTCAGGCACTTACGACACTTATTTGACAGTTGTGGTGAACTCCGGTGCACTTGTGGTGAGTGATATTCTCGTTTTGGAGACATCGGTGCTGAACAATTGTAGATCTCAGTCACTTTTTAGTCTGTGATGTTACGGGGACTGTTGGGTTTGCTTTCGATTGAACCAAGAAATATGTAAAATACTCCGAGATAGTCCATGCACGTTGTCCTATAGTCTTACATGATGTGTATTCTTTGGAAAGCTCTTTTTTAACATTTTATTTATTTATTTATTTATTTATTATCATGTGCCTGCATGTGTGTCCTTGATAATGTCTAAAAAAAAAGAATATATATATATATATATCACAACATGCTGTGTTTAATAATCTAATTCAATCTTTTACTGAATCTGAATTCTAAACATTGTAACATTTTGGTCTGCAAAAATGCGTTATATAAATAAAGATTACTACTTACTTTTGCATACTTTAAGGCTGAGAACTAATTGGCTGGGTCACGTTCTCATTTTCACTTTTTTACCTGAAAAAAACTGATCAAAGGATGTGACAAAGGCCAAAAATACATGCATGTCCATCTGCCGTTGTAGACAAGGCAAGATTATTTGTATAGCACAATTCTTACACAAGGCAATTCAAAATGCATGACAAAACGTGATAGAAACAATCACACAGGGCATTAAAATCATTAATAATCACAGAGCATTAAAAAGAGGGAACATGCGATTCTTCAGTTGTATGCACCTGGATTTAAACACCTGGTTCACATGTTCAGGAAGACTTTATCTTAGCTGCATAAATCTGAAACGCAGCCTGCTCCACATGGTAGTCCTGACTCCGGGCACCAGCAGGAGTCCAGTCCCTGTGATCCTCAGAGTCCCCGCAGGAGCCCAGTCCCTGTGCTCCTCAGAGTCCCAGCAGGAGGCCAGTCCCTGTGCTCCTCAGAGTCCAATCTGTTTGGAGACTGAGGAACTAGTTTGATGGGTTTTATTACACTGTTATCTGTAATAATAATTGAATGTTGAGTACCCTTGCTTTAAGAGTTTGAAAAGAGCAGCTTCAGGCTTTTAGCAGCAGCAGCAGCAGCAGCAGCAGTAGCAGCAGCAGTCGCCGCAGCAGCAGCAGCAGCAGCAGCAGCAGCAGCAGCAGCAGCAGCAGCAGTAGCAGCAGCAGCAGCAGCAGCAGTAGCAGCAGCAGCAGCAGCAGCAGCCGCCGCAGCAGCAGCAGCAGCAGCAGCAGCAGCAGCAGCAGCAGCCGCAGCAGCAGCAGTAGCAGCAGCAGCAGCAGCAGCAGTAGCAGCAGCAGCAGCAGCAGCAGCAGTAGCAGCAGCAGCAGCAGCAGCAGCAGCAGCAGCAGCAGCAGCAGCAGTAGCAGCAGCAGCAGCAGCAGCAGCAGCAGCAGCAGCAGCAGCAGCAGCAGCAGCAGTAGCAGCAGCAGCAGTAGCAGCAGCAGCAGCAGCAGCAGCAGCAGCAGTAGCAGCAGCAGCAGCAGCAGCAGCAGTAGCAGCAGCAGCCGCAGCAGCAGCAGCAGCAGCAGCAGCATGAGTAGCAGCAGCAGCAGCAGCAGCAGCAGCAGCAGCAGCAGGAGCCCTCCATTAGCTCAGATCACTTGTTTGTTCCTGTGTAAATAGCATGTTGTGGGTTTGCCTCTGTCAGATGGTCCTCCTATATAAGAGCGTGTGGGCAAGGGTGTCATGGCAGCCTATGGTTACCACTGGCTGAGTGTGCGTGTCTATGTGTTAGTGTGTGTGTGTGTGTGTGTCTGTGTGTGTACATTTACTATACAAAGCTCTGTGGGCTTCAGCATATGTCTTCTCTCATGTGGGAGGGCACATATCTGGTGAAGTGCACTCAAGCAAATTCATTTCACATTCTCATTTAGTCGCGTATAACAAGTTTCGGGCAGTGGGCAGGTTCATGAACTATTTGGCACTCTGCTATTTTGGGGAAATCTATTCACAGTCAATGCAGTGGCTGTTAGAAGCTAGAACATAATGATCCCAGTGCTACAATAGTCTTTTACATCGTGTTAGGTTAGACTTCAAATGTGTTTTTTCTTGGCCTCAGAGTCAGATACAGATTTTTAGTTAAATTAACACACTCTGAGATTTTCCACGAGCTACAGAAGCAATGTCTGTAGGTTCAAATTGATATTTTTATTTTTATACAGTGATATGTTAGGGGCATTATGCAACTTCTGAATGTGAAACGAAATTGATATTGTTGCATAAATGACATTGCGGTGACACAGTGGCTGTATGCGTGCTCAGAATGGGTTCTTTACTCTCCAGCACAGTGATCTGTAGGACGCAACAGGATAATTGATTTGGACGTTTTTTTTCTGCTGAGAAAGCCGTGCACCAGAAAAACCTACATTATATCTGTACAGTAAGTAACCTCGGGGTGGTGGAGGATGAGCCTAATTTTGTTTTGTATCGTCCACTTTATTAAGTATTGAAAAATGTTTTTTGAAAGTAAAATTGTTTAAGTACATCCTTCCAATCCCGATGGCTTTTGTCGGCCTGAGGGTGAAGTTATGATTTTAGCCTTTGCTTCACATTCTGTATCCTGTATGAGATGTTTACTGTAAATTATTGTTTATTCAAGTATCTGTATTTATCTGACAGTGTCATGTGACCCCATGTAGGCTGCATGACACTTATATAAACTAAAGTCAAACTCAAAACTCAAACCTACAACTTACTACCTTGGAGCACCGGAGACACAACAATGATCAAGAGCAAAGGCACCATACTCCAGCCTCTGGGTAACAGCAAGGCCAAACATACCAAAATATAAGCTGTTTTCTCACATAAAAAGTTGCGATAGGCACCTTTAAGTAAATATGTTCAATAACCAATCATCTTCAAATGTTTAGACCTACTGCTGTCACTTACACTAACACTGAATAACAGGTTGGTAAATTAGAATGCTCAAAAGTTAATTTATTTCTGTAATTCAACTTAAAATGTGAAACCAATATATGATATGAGTTATTACATGCAAACTGACATATGCCAAGCTTTAATGTGTAATAATGTTGAGGATTTTGGCTTACAGTCCATATTCTAAAAATTCGAATTTTCTGAGATGTTTCATTTATTTAAATATACAGGTTTTTACAGCTTTAACAAATGTATATATAACTTGATATAACTCACTATGTGTGTAACTTCACTGTCAGACATTAGTTTCCCATTGTAAACTGAATAACAGACATAAAAGGACTTTATAATATTACATTTTTTCACTTGTTTTAAAAAAATAATACAACTCTGAACATTGTGAAGCGCTTTGGGTGACCTTGGTCTGTAAAATGCGCTATATTTATAAACATTACTTACTTACAATAAAATCACGTACACAATTTTCCATGTTATGTTTGTGATTTCAAGTAACTTAAACTTGGAAATGACAGATTTGGTTCTAAAAGAAAAAAAACAAGAAAAGTTGAATTCATTGCGTGTCAGAGCTGTCAGAGCTCTGTGTGTGAGTACGTTTGTGTGCGTTTTTTTTTTTTTTGTCGAAGCAAAATCCTGAACTGTAAAAATGTCTGGAGCACTACCTTACATATTATTGCCTATATTTCACCACCATTTCCAATCATTATAATGCCATACTGTGAAAGAGCCTATGCAAAGTGTGCCAATGACAGGTGATGGAGTCTCTATACCTGAAAGATTACATAGCGGTGAACTATGGCATATGTAGTAATGCATAGAAGAGCATAGATGGGACTAGAAAACAAAGCAAATACAAAGGAGCAGACTATAACTAATTTGTGGCTGGCAATATCGCAGAGCTCAGTGTCACTTGAGTTTTAATTTCCTGTCACTGGAAGCAGCAACAATATCAAGATTGAAACATGACTGGGTGTATGAGTCACTCTTGCAGGGAGCTGGCTGTTAGCATTCATAACCCTGTCTGCGTCGGGGCCTCAGCTCTCTGCTCTTTTCACACAGGCAACAGTGAGACACACCTATGAGAGACACCCGCTGTCTCGCACACGCACTTTCACTTACACATGGACTAATAGCACTAATGGGGCTACATGACTAATTCCTCTTCAGCCTTTCTTCAGATGAGTGCTTATTATGGTCTGTCAAGGAGATGAGTCAGTCTATGTCATGGTTACTATGGTGATCAAAGCCCTCAGTACTTCCCTTAAGTTCCTGCAGTCTGAAATAAGACTCTTTAACCCCTTTAACCACACACTAATCAAGGCAAGGCAAGGCAAGGCAAGTTTATTTATATAGCACAATTCATACACAAGGCAATTCAAAGTGCTGAACAGAACAAGAAAGCATTAAAATCATAAATAATCACAGTACATTAAAAAAAAGATAAAAATATAAAATCCCTCAGTTGTAGCACAGCTAAACAGAACTGTTTTCAACCTTGTCTTAAACATTGTCAGAGAGGAGGCCTGTCTCACATCTTCAGGCCTGTCTCACACACGACTGGACGGAGAGGCCTTCTCTGTGCTCACTCTTATACACAGCTTTGCGACTGTTTTCTGCACTGCCCCCAGTCTGTGTGTGCCGTATGCTATACCCAGTCCTAGTGCAACAAATTTGTATTTGAACTCAACTTAAAGAGGTTTAAATAAAATACATAAACAAACAGTCTGAACACACTATCCAACAGTTTATATAAACCTGATTCATGCATGTCTTAAAAATCCTATGTAAATAAGCTAGTCTTGCAATACTAATAGACTACCATGAGCAAAAATGTCACCCCATAGACAGAGAATGTTCAACGGGCGCATTCACACCTGTTGGTTTGGTTCATTCATCTAGACCAAGTCTGGTTCACTTGGGGAGAAAATGCTTTCAAAAGTTGTAAACAGACTTAAGTGACTTGTTAATTACTAGAGGACTCATTTGTTTGGTAGTTTCACATCCAAAAATAAAGTATTTTTTGCCCAGAAATGGTCCAGGTAAAGTGAACCAGACCAGGAAGTATGAACATGCCCTAAGTTTGGCATTCTTCTCCAGTGAATCAGAGTCAGATGTAAGCTCACATGATGGAAGTGTGAATGTCTCATGTTCCTGTGTGCAGTGGTCACAGCCTTTGTTCTTATAAAACTGCAGTGTCAGCACTGAAGGCTCCAATAGACCTCACAGATTTGTGATCATGCATTAAATGTAATCATCTGAAGAAGGTAGTAATACATAAAAAACATGCAACACAGCTAGTGTGGAATGTGCATTGTATTGATCAGGAGTTTTAGGCATGTTACAACATCATGCTTTACTGATTACTATAAACTTAAAAACTTTACTGTGGGACAGGTTAAGGGATCATTCATTCATTCATTCAAAGGTAGGCCTAATAATCATACTGATGATCACATCATAAGAACAAGCAAGACTTCTAAATAAATAAGTAAAATGAACACCAAAAATCCTGTTGATCTACTGTAATCTAATCAGAGTCATCACATTCAGTGATTGAATTAACTGTCTGCCACCCCCACCTACTTCAGGAACTTTTTATGGGGTTGAAAAATCATGACTGTACACACATCAAACGATTTACTGAAAAATGCTGAGAAATGCACCAAAACTACGCCAACAGATTGTGTGGTGTTAAACATCAAATGAGCCTAAAAGTATCATCAGTAATTATGATGAATCTATGGTAATTATCAATCCAAATTTGAGTAACTAGTAGATAGTTCGCTTTTGCGCATGTGCATGTTATGATAAGTCACATGACACAAGTAAACATCAACAAAGAACAAAAGTGAACCAAGAGGAGGAATCCATTTGACGCGTTTTAATGTTGCCACTCCAGATTAAGCAACATGTGATCTGAATATTTAGTCCCATGCGTAAACTCGTGCGTTTTTAGTGTATCATTAAAACAATTGTTTCATTTTTATTTAATTGTCTAAGATTGACAACGCTCCCAGGGTCTAGTGGGCTATAAGTGTCTTGACGTTTAGTGCTCTTTGAGAACGTTGTCCTTACAAAAACATCGCACGGGAGGACGCGGACAAGTTCAACCTCCTCTGCACTGGGACAGCTGCAGACGCACTTTATTTCACTTTAAGAATACTTTTCCTTCACCATGAGAGTGTTTGTTGGACTGCTCTGGTCGCTGCTGGTCTGGGCTGAATGCTGTCGGGCGGACACACCGGCGAACTGCACGTACGAAGACCTGCTGGGCACATGGCTCTTTCAAGTGTCTGAAGGAGGCCCAGAGCAGAACATGAGCTGCTCCACTGAGGGTAGTGTTGTTCACCTGCTTCTGTTTCATACTTACACAGACGCATGCTGCGATTGGGCCTAAGATGAATCTCACCAGTGTCCTTTCATTTCCTGGGTTTAGTCTCATCAGCACAAAGACCTACTGCTTAGAAGGTTAAAAGTTTACAGAAGTCAGGCAGTACGAGCTTCTTTGCACTTTTGTCATATTAAAATGACATTTTTTAAGCATCAAACATGAGTGGACTTCCTGCACTTTTTACATTTACAAAAAACTACTGTATATACAAAACATGCCAGTGCTGACGTTCTAACCAAGTCTGTACCCAGTGAGTTTTTGCATTAGATTTGCCTTTTTATATTAGAAATGAAGGAACATGAGAATATTTGTTTATGTTGCTGACATAGTGTAAATATATATGAAAACAAAAAAGCGTGTGTTTTGCAAGAAAGAAGTTAAACTAATAAAAAAAACGTTGAAAAAGGAGGAATCATTACACTTCATCCCTCTGCTTTTCAAGTAGCGATTAATATTCTTTGTTTTACTATCTGTGTTCTTGCGATCGCTGTTTTAAGTTGTGTATATTGTGTATCTTTTTTCATTGTGTGCTTGAAATAAACTAAACTACTTTACATTGTGTTGAAAGGTGTTGGAGAAAGCACAGCCACAGTGACCCTGGAAAAGCTGTCTGTCGCCACTGATGACTTGGGCAACACTGGCTTCTTCACCCTCGTCTACAACCAAGGATTTGAGGTGGTGCTTGGCGGATACAAATGGTTTGGATTTTTCAAGGTAAGTTTTCATTTCTCTCTCATTCATTATAAAATGACAGTGCCTCATTTGTGTTTGAGCAGTAATATAATTGTTTTTTGAATGTTACATAGACATAAACATGCTGAGAAGAGGTTTCATGACTCATGAGTATATGCTCATAAAAGTAGCAAATATATACGCGTTTTATTTTACTTTACATTTTGTTTGTTGCTCCAATGAATTGATAATGACTGTGGAATGAAATGTAAAAGTGTAAAAAAAGTTTTTTTAATCAAACAACATAATTTGTAATTGACAAGCTTTGTTTCCAATGTATAACAAATCCCATATTCACAGATTTCTTTTTGGGAAGTAAACATCTAATGTGGGATCCAATCTTTGGAATCTAATAAGAATAATCATCCAATTGATGATTATCTATAATCACTCATTACTGCCCGAGCCTAGTGCTGTTAAAGTGCTGTCTGAGTCAAACACTTGACATGTGATTCTGTACAAAAGGAAGTGCCTCATTTGGCTCTTGTCTCGTCTCGATTTTCTAGTTTAAATGTTCACTTCCTGTTTTTAGGTTTTCATTACTTCTCCTGGCTCCTTGGGGTTTTGTTTTAAGGATTTAATAAATAGGAATTCTCCCTTCTATAATACATGCAAAATACAAATCTTTGACAAATGTCAACATGTATGAATAAATTGTATTGTATTGTAATACACTACTGACATGTTTTAATGTCTGTTATTTCAGTATTCTGAGGATGGCTCCCAGGTAACCAGTTTCTGTGATCGGACCCAGCCTGGATGGGTTCATGATGTTTTGGGAAACAACTGGGCCTGTTTTGTGGGAAAGAAATTGAAAGCAGTGCCACCTCGAAGTGACGTCAAACCCATGCTCAACAGCAAGTACGTATACAGTACATTGAACTGTGCCCATTTTTATTCTTCTTTGGCAGAAAACTTTGATCAAAAAGTAATTCCAGTACTAACTCTATAATTCTGCTCACTTTTAGGCATAGAGAGAGCTCCTACAAGCACAATCTAGACTTCATTGATGCAATCAACTCTGTTCAAAGCCTTTGGAAAGCTCAGCCGTATTCCGAACATGAAACCTACAGTCTGTTAGAGCTGCACTACAGAGCTGGAGGTCCTGCGTCCAGGATTCCTGCGTGAGTATAAATCATGTCCATTTTTCATCGACCTGAAGGTGTTTGGCTGCTCGTGTGTGTGTGTGTGTGTGTACACCATTGCTACACTCTCGTATGTCATAGGAAATGAATGACAAATGGCTTCTTTTAATTTGAAATATCATCACTCATCTATCCTCCACCTCCACTGACGGTCAAAGCATGTGCTAAATGACATGCTCTTTGTAAACCAGATTGTATTTAAACTTCATTTTTGTAAATCTTCTGTACAATGTGCACACATGGTTGGTTTTGGATGATAGGATTTCCAATGTTTAAATGCACATGTGCAGACGTGTCCGTCCAGCACCTGTGACCAGTGACTTGGCCAAGATGGCAGCTGCTCTACCCGCACACTGGGACTGGAGGAACGTCAATGGAGTCAACTTTGTCAGCCCTGTGAGAAACCAAGGTAACTTGTTGACAGTTTAATGTGCACATGTTAAACAATTATGGTTCATTTTATGGACGATCGAGTGGCGTTCCACTGTAACGGCTGTCTGCCTTGAAGAACCAGTTGAGTTCCCTCCTGGCGCGCTTTAGCCTGGATTCTGCCTTCCCCTGTTTCTGCAGAGCGTGAGAGCATAGATTATGTGCCGAGTGATCTGGAGAGTACTTCAATGGAAGTCCTCTGAGCCTGTGTGAAGCTCTTTCAGTCATAGTCAATATTGTATAGATCTATTGTATTGTTTTAATACTGAATATAATTATCTGAAGAAATTGGTGGTCATATATTCCCATGGTGTGGAAGGACTTACCCTTGGGGGTGGGTTAGGGGTGTGGGAGGACTTCAAGATGAGAAAAAAAAAATGTAGCACTATAAATGACTAAAATTAACAACACCATAATGATTAATAATTGAATAGTTACTCTGCTGTACATTATAGTCAGCAGTGGCGGTTGCAAGTTGATTTCCTTCACATTTGGGCGTGTCCCGGACTGAAATGTTGAAAACCCCTGGGCTCACTTGGGTTTTTCTGAAGTGCAATGATGGCGCACCTGACTTCTGTCTGAATCTGTAATCTTCTCTTTCAGCATCGTGTGGAAGTTGCTACTCGTTTGCTTCAATGGGAATGCTCGAGGCACGAATCCGAATTTTGACGAACAACAGCCTGACCCCCACCCTCAGCCCTCAACAGATTGTATCCTGCTCCAAATACTCCCAAGGTACACAAACGCAAGAGGAAAAACCATTTTGGATAGAGAAAAAGATTAAATGACCTTTTTGTTTTTAGGTTGTGATGGTGGATTTCCATATCTGATTGGGAAGTATGCACAGGACTTTGGCGTGGTGGATGAATCATGCTTTCCATATGTTGCCAAAGACACCCCCTGTGGCCTTTCTCAGAAATGCGGCCGCACTTACACTGCACAATACAACTATGTCGGTGGATTTTATGGGGCATGCAGTGAAGCAGCCATGATGTTGGATCTTGTTAAGAATGGACCCATGGCAGTGGCCTTCGAGGTATAATCATTGATTTCAGATATTTCAGGCAGTCCATTAAATGGTTATGTCAGTCATGTTGGGGTTTGTTAATTGCTTACGATGTCTTTTAGAGCTCCAAGAAGACCGATAACATTTTTATGGTGTATCATTGAAGTTAATTTTTGTTTATTTTTTCAAGGTGTATTCCGACTTCATGCACTACAAAGAAGGCATCTACCACCACACTGGTCTCACGGACACAGTCAATCCTTTTGAGCTGACCAACCATGCTGTCCTTCTGGTGGGTTATGGCCGCTGTCACATGACTGGACAGAAGTACTGGATTGTCAAGAATAGCTGGGGCACTGGCTGGGGAGAGGAGGGCTACTTCCGCATCCGCAGGGGGAGTGACGAGTGTTCCATTGAGAGCATTGCTGTAGCAGCCAGTCCCATCCCAAAACTGTGGTAGAGCCACTAAAAGGGAACATCTTTGCACATTTGAAATTAAGAATATTCACATTTGAAATGGGAAAATTTTGTTTTCGTTGTTGTGACTAGATACTTATTTTACTTGATGAAAAGGGACAGCATCAACCCCCGAATGTATTCATCCAGCAATGTATTTTAGAACCATTGGTACTGAGAGTACAACTCACAGGTGTGGTATTGATTCATCATTTCTCCAAGGGATGTATTACTGTAAATTCTATTACTAGTGTGGAAAAAAATATTCTCAGGGACGAAAAACTTTAGATTTGTGTTATTTCTTCACTGCTATGATACCCTAACATGACACACATGACAAACATGCTGTTTTGCATGTAGGATATAAAAGGGAATAATTAATCCTGACGTGGTAATGATTTGAGATGTTTTAACTCTTTAAATTAAACTTACATTTGCACTGTTGCTTTTAAATAGGAGATTGTTTTACTTTTTCTTGAACGTTCAACCAGACGAATTTAAATGCTGGTGTTTTTGTATTATCATTTTAAACAGTTGTATGAGATTCAGTGGGAATTGTAAATGCCAATAAGATTATCACCACAATTTAAACTTCTATCTTTGCAGAAAATCATTAAAGAGTATGATCTAAAACACAAGATTGTCATTTTTCGTAGTATATCTTTGTACATAATACTTCTAGTTTGCCCAGTACTGGGAGAATGGAATAGTAGTTGTAGTGTTGTGAGTGTAGGTGCAGGTCACAAGGTGCAGGCTGCTCACATCTCGGGTGGGCCGGCCTCAGCACATCCTCCTGCCCTGCTCTGTGGCTCTGGCTCTGAGGGCCCCTGCAACACTCCTCTGAACGCTAAAGAGGGCTTCATGCTTAGATCGCGCTCTGTCGGGTCGCCATGCAGAACAACCACAAAGAACACCTTTATAAGATCCTGGTAATCGGGGACCTTGGCGTCGGGAAGACCAGCATCATCAAGCGCTATGTGCATCACAACTTTAGCCCCAACTATCGAGCCACGATCGGAGTAGACTTCGCCCTCAAAGTGCTCAACTGGGACCAGGAGACCGTGCGCCTGCAGCTCTGGGACATCGCAGGTAACCCCTCTCCCTTTTACATACACAAATGTAGTGTATCACTTTGGTAATGTTCACAGCACGTTAACTTCAGTATTTTTCATGTGCACATTTTACACTTGGAGTTGAACGTGTCTGTTTTTGCCCCGTGATAAGGCCTTTATCTCAATCCTCTTTTGATCATAATAATTGCAAGTTTGGCGTAATGCAGTGAAATAAAAAGTCTGCCATTGTCCATGAACAATACTAGTAAGAGTGTTCTGAGTGACACATGGTCCAGAGAGCGTGCACGTGAGGTTCTGGTCACAGATGACATTTCCTAAAGGATGGTGAAAGGGCTATTTAGGGTTATGAGAGCCATGTCCACCAGCTGACATGTTGGCATTACAAATCATTTTGTGCCGCATTGCTGAAATTAGATCTTCTGAGCTTTCAAACATGAGAAAAAGAAACATAAATATAAACACTTTGAAATTTGGATTTGTAAATTTATGTGTGTGCTTGATTTGTTGATTGGGCAATATGATAGCAATGCCCCTCAAACCAATTTGTACAATGTTGTGATGAATATGAAAATAAAAAAACCCCAAAATATTTCTGATTTGATGGATGAAAGTCAGATTTAAAAGTGTTGTAATACTTTCTAACAAATATAGTGTAATGGCCTATAGTCCCAAGAGCGAGGTATAACACGGCCCTTTGAGTGTGATGCTGCAGGGGCAGATAACGGCTCACATGAGAGTCGGCTGAGGGCCAGAAGAATGCCTGGACCTGCTCTCCTCCTGTAGCTCATACAGTCATGTGTCTCCAGCTCATGTGAGGGAGATTTGAGGCTTGAGCTCACGTATTAACATTACTGGAGCTTTCCTGTGCATGAAAGTACTGTTAAAAACCTTGATTTTTATACTAGGGAGATTAGTTACTAGTTTTTTATTTTGTCAATGTGTGTTCATGCTGGAATAGTTTAAATCCATATTTTATAATTACCACTTGTATGGAATAGACTTTCCTCAAAGCCTTTAGGTCTCTGTATGATATCTGACTGGTTTTTATAAAAAATATGCATGTAATGTGAATGTTAAAGTGAACAAACGACAACAACAATATAACTTATTGTGATAAGTTGTTGTTACCAAATGTTCCTATAAACTGCACTTTTAAAATTGTAGTTTACTTTAATTTATTTGAAAGGGGGGGAAATGCTATTTGAAAAGACAGATGAAAAAGCTCGAACTAGCCAATTTTTCATATGTCGTCCCCTGAGATGTCTGATGTTTTTCCTGGGATCAGCTTTAGCCACTTTCTAGCTTGGAGGTCACTGCTCAGAGTCACCTACTGTCAAATTTACTTTCCGGGCCTCCTCCGGCTCCTTCTATCACTGCTTTCCTATCACCTTTACCTACCAGGCCCTCCTGGCTCCTGTCTCAGCCCTATACTGTCAGCTTTACCTACCAGGCCCTCCTGGCTCCTGTCTCAGCCCTATACTGTCAGCTTTACCTACCAGGCCCTCCTGGCTCCTCTCTCAGCCCTATACTGTCAGCTTTACCTACCAGGCCCTCTCCTGCTCCTGTCTCAGCCCTATACTGTCAGCTTTACCTACCAGGCCCTCTCCTGCTCCTGTCTCAGCCCTATACTGTCAGCTTTACCTACCAGGCCCTCTCCTGCTCCTCTCTCAGCCCTATACTGTCAGCTTTACCTACCAGGCCCTCTCCTGCTCCTGTCTCAGCCCTATACTGTCAGCTTTACCTACCAGGCCCTCTCCGGCTCCTCTCTCAGCCCTATACTGTCAGCTTTACCTACCAGGCCCTCTCCTGCTCCTCTCTCAGCCCTATACTGTCAGCTTTACCTACCTAGGCCCTCTCCTGCTCCTCTCTCAGCCTATACTGTCAGCTTTACCTACCAGGCCCTCTCCTGCTCCTCTCTCAGCCCTATACTGTCAGCTTTACCTACCAGGCCCTCTCCTGCTCCTCTCTCAGCCCTATACTGTCAGCTTTACCTACCAGGCCCTCTCCTGCTCCTCTCTCAGCCCTATACTGTCAGCTTTTACTAGCCCTATACTGTCAGGCAGGCCCTCTCCTGCTCCTCTCTCAGCCCTATACTGTCAGCTTTACCTACCAGGCCCTCTCCTGCTCCTCTCTCAGCCCTGTCAGCTTACTACTGTCTCCTGCTCCTTACCTCAGCTTACCTACAGGCCCTCTCCTGCTCCTCTCTCAGCCCTATACTGTCAGCTTTACCTACCAGGCCCTCTCCTGCTCCTCTCTCAGCCCTATACTGTCAGCTTTACCTACCAGGCCCTCTCCTGCTCCTGTCTCAGCCCTATACTGTCAGCTTTACCGCCCTCTCCTGTCTCAGCCCTATCTGTCAGCCCTACAGCCCTCTCGGCTCTCTCTCAGCCATACTTCAGCTTTACCTACCAGGCCCTCTCCTGCTCCTCTCTCAGCCCTATACTGTCAGCTTTACCTACCAGGCCCTCTCCTGCTCCTCTCTCAGCCCTATACTGTCAGCTTTACCTACCAGGCCCTCTCCTGCTCCTGTCTCAGCCCTATACTGTCAGCTTTACCTAACAGGCCCTCTCCTGCTCCTCTCTCAGCCCTATACTGTCAGCTTTACCTACCAGGCCCTCTCCTGCTCCTCTCTCAGCCCTATACTGTCAGCTTTACCTACCAGGCCCTCTCCTGCTCCTGTCTCAGCCCTATACTGTCAGCTTTACCTACCAGGCCCTCTCCTGCTCCTCTCTCAGCCCTATACTGTCAGCTTTACCTACCAGGCCCTCTCCTGCTCCTCTCTCAGCCCTATACTGTCAGCTTTACCTACCAGGCCCTCTCCTGCTCCTGTCTCAGCCCTATACTGTCAGCTTTACCTACCAGGCCCTCTCCTGCTCCTGTCTCAGCCCTATACTGTCAGCTTTACCTAACAGGCCCTCTCCGGCTCCTCTCTCAGCCCTATACTGTCAGCTTTACCTACCAGGCCCTCTCCTGCTCCTCTCTCAGCCCTATACTGTCAGCTTTACCTACCAGGCCCTCTCCTGCTCCTGTCTCAGCCCTATACTGTCAGCTTTACCTACCAGGCCCTCTCCTGCTCCTGTCTCAGCCCTATACTGTCAGCTTTACCTACCAGGCCCTCTCCTGCTCCTGTCTCAGCCCTATACTGTCAGCTTTACCTACCAGGCCCTCTCCGGCTCCTCTCTCAGCCCTATACTGTCAGCTTTACCTACCAGGCCCTCTCCTGCTCCTCTCTCAGCCCTATACTGTCAGCTTTACCTACCAGGCCCTCTCCTGCTCCTGTCTCAGCCCTATACTGTCAGCTTTACCTACCAGGCCCTCTCCTGCTCCTGTCTCAGCCCTATACTATCAGCTTTACCTACCAGGCCCTCTCCGGCTCCTCTCTCAGCCCTATACTGTCAGCTTTACCTACCAATATCAGTTGCTCCATTACCATCCTCTCAGTCTATATCTGACAGTCTTACCGGATTATTCGCTTGCTCATCCTCTTCAGCCTTTGGAGATGTTTCTCATCTTGATCCTGGAGTTTCCAGACCATACTCCAAACAAATTTCTATTTCTATTCCTTCCTCCTGGTAGGATTCTTGCGTGGTAGATCCAGGCATCTCAGGGCCTACTCTGCACTCGAAGAGCACATACCCCACCAAGGCCGCGGATCGTCCTGAAATTTGAATGGAGACTTCCTACCATCACATCCCAATACTAATTTCAGATGTGTGCTGTACACACATGGAGATTACATACTTAACTTGAGGACAAAAACTAATCAGCTATTTATAGAGTCACAGTATTTATTCTAAAAATGTTTGCTGTTTGAAATAGAGAAATCCATATGTTGACCAAACTCACTCACTAATTTTGCTGCACAATCAAACAATTGCACAATAGATAGTACACAGGGAGATTAAGAGTCATGTCTTCCTGGTAGTAAAGATGTTGCCAATTTTTAACTCAGTGTTACAGAATCTAGTATTTTTATTTGTTTTTTTGAGTGTTGCCAATTTGCTAAAAAAATGATGAAATGTGATTGTTGTAGGTCAGGAGCGGTTTGGCAACATGACTCGTGTGTACTACCGTGAAGCCATGGGGGCCTTCATTGTGTTCGACGTCACCAGGCCTGCCTCCTTCGACGCCGTCACCAAATGGAAAGAAGACTTGGATTCCAAACTGACACTTGCCAATGGGAAACATGTAGCCACAGTACTTTTGGCAAATAAATGTGACCAGGGCCGTGACGTGTTGACCAACAACGGGATAAAGATGGAGCAGTTTTGCCAGGAGAATGGCTTTGTGGGCTGGTTCGAGACCTCCGCCAAGGTGAGGAAGGGTCATTCTTGGAGGAATGCATGTGCTATGAATACTAAGGAAGTAAAGACTCAATGCAAAAGGCGTCACATCCCATTTAAATGTCCTTGGGCCACGACTCCCTGTCAGCTCCTCTGTATCACACACTGCACCTGATCAGCGCTGTAAATGCCACAGCAGACGCTATAGTAATAATGAGCTTGTTGCCAGGGCGATTGCAACAATTTATCCTTTTTTCAGGCAAAACAATAGTAACTCCACTCAAAAAGTACATAGTGCACCTTTAAGTATGTTTAGGATTAGGAAGAATTATTACAAACTAAATACAATAAACAATATTGGTAAAGTATTCAATAGCCAAGGCAATCTCTCCACATGAGAAGCAGCTGAGCCTGTCACAGTGACGCATCAATTCAGCATCATAAGTTGCTATAGAAACATATAATTGCAATATTAATCACTGTAAATCCCTTGTACTGTAGATTTACTATTCCTGTGACAAATGCGTAGCACAATGAGCAGCTAGTGCAGTGCTTCTCAGCCTTTTTGACAGTTGTTGTAATGCCCCCCATTGCAAATCTTGTAAATAGTCCAGGGGTCAAAGTAGTTTTGAGAGAATAAAAAGAGATTTGCCGAGGGGCCGATGTTTTTGCCATTTTGGTTTACAAAGGTATCCATCATTTCTGTATTTATCATTACCACCACCAGGGGTAATGTAATGACCAGGGTCTGTTTATTTAGTCTATTTTAGTCAAAGGGCAAATTTGAATGAAAAAAAAAAATCACATTTTGGAGGTGATCCAGATCTACACCTTGATTAATTTTTGTTGTTGTTGAAGGACATGAACTGTGACGTCTGTGACTGTGACGTGTTATTATAATGAAAATGAAAATAGTCCTTATGAATGTAACAAACTAACTGTTAGAGCATGCAGTTACAGGACGGGCTCTGTTGCTCCTGGGGTAAAGGGTTTTTCGGAATGAAAGAAGCCCAGACATGATTCCATATGATGAGCTGTGGAATCACCCACAGCCGCTCCACCACAGCCGCTCCACCACAGCCACTCCACCACAGCCGCTCCACCACAGCCGCTCCACCACAGCCGCTCCACCACAGCCACTCCACCACAGCCACTCCACCACAGCCACTCCACCACAGCCACTCCACCACAGCCACTCCACCACAGCCACTCCACCACAGCCACTCCACCACAGCCACTCCACCACAGCCACTCCACCACAGCCACTCCACCACAGCCACTCCACCACAGCCACTCCACCACAGCCACTCCACCACCTCCACTCCACCACAGCCGCTCCACCACAGCCGCTCCGCCACTCACACACCACTCACAGCCACTCCACCACAGCCACTCCACCACAGCCACTCCACCACAGCCACTCCACCACAGCCACCCACCACAGCCACTCCACACACCACTCCCACAGCCACTCCACCACAGCCACTCCACCACAGCCACTCCACCACAGCCACTCCACCACAGCCACTCCACCACAGCCACTCCACCACAGCCACTCCACCACAGCCACTCCACCACCACCCTCCACCTCCACCACAGCCGCTCCACCACAGCCGCTCCCCACTCCACCACAGCCACTCCACCACAGCCACTCCACCACAGCCACTCCACCACAGCCACTCCACCACAGCCACTCCACCACAGCCACTCCACCACAGCCACTCCACCACGCCACTCACCACAGCCACTCCACCACCTCCACTCCACCACAGCCACTCCACCACCTCCACTCCACCACAGCCACTCCACCACCTCCACTCCACCACCTCCACTCCACCACAGCCACCACCGCCACTCCACCACCGCCACTCCACCACAGCCACCACCGCCACCACCGCCACTCCACCACAGCCACCACCGCCACTCCACCACCGCCACTCCACCACCGCCACTCCACCACCTCCACTCCACCACCGCCACTCCACCACCGCCACTCCACCACCGCCACTCCACCACCTCCACTCCACCACCGCCACTCCACCACCGCCACTCCACCACCGCCACTCCACCACCGCCACTCCACCACCGCCACTCCACCACCTCCACTCCACCACAGCCACTCCACCACAGCCACTCCACCACCTCCACTCCACCACCTCCACTCCACCACAGCCACCACCGCCACTCCACCACAGCCACCACCGCCACTCCACCACCGCCACTCCACCACCGCCACTCCACCACCGCCACTCCCCACCACTCCACCACCGCCACTCCACCACCGCCACTCCACCACACCCACTCCACCACACTCCACTCCACCACCTCCACTCCACCACAGCCACTCCACCACCTCCACTCCACCACCTCCACTCCACCACAGCCACCACCGCCACTCCACCACAGCCACCACCGCCACTCCACCACAGCCACCACCGCCACTCCACCACCGCCACTCCACCACACCCACTCCCACCACCTCCACTCCACCACAGCCACTCCACCACCGCCACTCCACCACCGCCACTCCACCACCGCCACTCCACCACCGCCACTCCACCACCCACCACCGCCACCACCCGCCACTCCACACCGCCACACCGCCACCACGCCACTCCACCACCGCCACTCCACCACCGCCACTCCACCACCCCGCCACCCACCCCACCACCGCCACTCCACCACCGCCACTCCACCACCGCCACTCCACCACCGCCACTCCACCACCGCCACTCCACCACCGCCACTCCACCACCGCCACTCCACCACCGCCACTCCACCACCGCCACTCCACCACCGCCACTCCACCACCGCCACTCCACCACCGCCACTCCACCACCGCCACTCCACCACCGCCACTCCACCACAGCCACTCCACCACCGCCACTCCACCACAGCCACTCCACCACCGCCACTCCACCACAGCCACTCCACCACAGCCACTCCCACAGCCACTCCACCACAGCCACTCCACCACCTCCACTCCACCACTCCACTCCACCACAGCCACTCCACCACAGCCACTCCACCACCAGCCACTCCACCACAGCCACTCCACCACAGCCACTCCACCACCGCCACTCCACCCACCTCCACTCACCACCTCCACTCCACCACCTCCACTCCACCACCTCCACTCCACCACAGCCACTCCACCACAGCCACTCCACCACCTCCACTCCACCACCTCCACTCCACCACAGCCACTCCACCACAGCCACTCCACCACCGCCACTCCACCACCGCCACTCCACCACCGCCACTCCACCACCGCCACTCCACCACCGCCACTCCACCACCGCCACTCCACCACCGCCACTCCACCACCGCCACTCCACCACCGCCACTCCACCACCGCCACTCCACCACCTCCACTCCACCACCTCCACTCCACCACCGCCACTCCACCACCGCCACTCCACCACCTCCACTCCACCACCTCCACTCCACCACCTCCACTCCACCACAGCCACTCCACCACCTCCACTCCACCACAGCCACTCCACCACCTCCACTCCACCACCTCCACTCCACCACCTCCACTCCACCACAGCCACTCCACCACAGCCACTCCACCACAGCCACTCCACCACAGCCACTCCACCACCTCCACTCCACCACCTCCACTCCACCACCTCCACTCCACCACCTCCACTCCACCACCTCCACTCCACCACAGCCACTCCACCACAGCCACTCCACCACAGCCACTCCACCACAGCCACTCCACCACAGCCCATTAGAGCAGCTAATGTGGAGCAGGAATCTCACAGCTATGAACTAAAGCAAGCAAATTCTCTGCAACCACAACCAATTATCGATGGGGCCAATTAGTGAAAGCTAAATGCTCAACCCATTAGTAGCAGCAGTTTTTGCATAAATTAACCGCTGACCTCGAATGTAAATAGACTTGAAAGCGCAAATCAATGTTCCAAGTCCTTAAATGTAATAACTGCGGCAAAGACTACACAGTTGCCTTTAAGCATATACAGGTAGAGTTCTTAATATACCGAGATGAAACTTGACGCACTGGAGCCGTTAATAAAACCCAGAGCTGAATAGTCTGCCAGAAGAATTATTCAAAGCCTTTATCTACAACGACACTGGACAAGCTTTGTGTATCAAGGAGTAAGAGGAAGGACATCGCTGATAAAACAAAAGTATTTTTTACGTGACATATGTTGGTGTACAGATCTTTGGGGACCGGTGATAGATGAAGGTTGTGTGTTTTTGGACGTGTGCTGGCGTTCTGCAGACCGCTGTGTGTCACATCGTACTGAGCTCGCTGTTGTTAGATCTGAGTGAACATGCCAAAGCCAGCACAGACTCCGGCTCCTTCACACGCCACATATTCACTAAGAGTTTGCACACAGCTCGATTATAATCCCTGCTGATTTTGTGTGCATATGAATTACTCTCCTAACTAATGGGCCATGTTCTAGTTTGCTAAGCCATCATCATCAAATCAATATTCTTCCTAAAATACACTTTTCCATAAGCAGTAATAGCTGTTGTTATCTTGGTCTGTATAAACGGCTATGAATGATTTGATGAATCAAGTAATCTATTTACCCTTTTTCCCTCCTAACTTAATTATATATTTGATTTTGATGAATTGCATTCATGTTCAAACAAACAATTCTGAAAATGTTCAATTGTTATATCAGTCTTCAGAGCAGTGTTGGCACCAGGCAAAAACATTTCTGTTAAAAACGAGCTGGAATTAGTTCTGTAATGTTAAAGTGCAACAGTTTTACTTCCTGTAACTCACCGGGCTCTCAGAACGTGCTGTCAAAAATACTCAAAACTCCTGACAAGAACCAGGAAGTCCTCTCACATTAGTCCTGGTCAGAGGTCTCTGCGCTGGCTTTCTGTGGCTCAGAGGAGCACAGGGACTAGCCTCCTGCTGGTGCAGAGTCAGGAATAAACAATGGCAGAATTCCAGATTTATGCAGAAAAAACCTGGAGCGCTCTTCCTGAATGTACTGTGATTATTTATGTTTTTGAGTTGTCTTGTTACTTTTCCAAGAATTGAACCTATTTAGTGATTAATTAACATCCACAAGCTTTTTTCAGAGGCACATCTGGATCAAATCTTACTTCAGTGCTCTAAACAACAAATCGATTAATCGAGCCATTAATCGCTAGATTAGTTTCAGCTCTACAAATAAACTCGTCCTGTCTTATTGAAATAAAAATGTACATTTTGATGAACATGGAATGAAAAGGCAATATAGAAAAGGTGAACAAAGTTTCACGGTTAATGAAAGCTCGTGCACTCAGTGGGTTGAATATATTAGCTTTCTAGTCGAAGGTCAAATAGCTCCGCCAATATGCAAATATGGCCCCTATAGAAAATAAAGATCAGTAATCTAACCTTTTCAGTTAACTCTTCTGATATCTTCTAGAATGTTCCACAGGTCTTGAGGAATTAATCTACTTTATTTTTTATTTTTATGTTTGACTATATTTTAATTTGAATTCATTTTTACCCCACAGGAAAACATAAACATAGATGAGGCGGCCAACCTCTTGGTGAAACACATCATTGCCAGTGAGAAAGATATGCTCCAGTCAGACGTCCCTGACACGGTCACACCTCAGCTGGAGAAGGACAGACGGGGAGTGTGCTCCGCCTGCTTCCGCTCCCAGTAACTGTCCTTTTGTATCTCATTATTCTCAGCCGGCAAGACACAGAGGGACAATGGACCCTGGCAGCTTTTAATGAGACGTAGAAGTGTGCCAATGCCCCAGCGTAAGGAATGACAGGAAGCCAATGGACTCAAACATTAGATGGACTGGAGAGACCAAATGTGTGTATATATATATGGACATGAGCAGATGGGTGCTCGTCAAGCCAAGGTCAACTCTGGGGCAGGCTTTGACAGCACTGTGGAGACAGCTATGAATGACATGTCATCATACTACAAAGACCACAACTGTAAAGATCTATATTCATTAGCAATAAGCCTTCAACAGTTTACGTGAGTTAAACTTTCTTACACTGAAACTGACTGAAACTTTTGACTGATGTTATACAGTTCCAATAATGCTGGATTAACGGTTTACATCAGGTTTAAAAACAGGATCTTTAGATTTTTAAACCTCATGTTTAAAAATCAATTACATTTCAATTGAAGTGAGAGTAAAATTTTCAAATGTTTGTTTCATCTAAGAAAATATTGTCATTTTGATCTTCCAATATTCTACTTTAACTGAAAAAGAAGCATGCCATGTTTTGTCTACTTTTCTGATATAAAACGGACATTTATTTATTCTGCAGATGCTGCATTTACATTACACTTCCCATGTACATGTGTGAATTTTCTATTTTATTCAATAATTCATCCAGACCTTTTTACTGAATCCACCGTACTCATGGTTTTCTACTGCTCTGAAGATCATACTTTATCTAACTTTCTATAATAAACTCTATTATTTAAAAGGGTGTCTTTTTTCTTTTACAACCCAATATAGATTTTCAGTGGTAGGCTATTAAAGCTAAGTAATAGCCGAGGATTGGCAGCGTTTCCCCAGTCCTCAGTGCGGCGTCGGACCATAGACTATATAATCAGACTAGAGTCAGACCATAGACTGTATATAGTCAGACTGGAGTCAGACCATAGACTGTATATAGTCAGACTGGAGTCAGACCATAGACTGTATATAGTCAGACTGATGTGGACAGAGTGTACAGGTGGAGAAGACGTCACTAGCATCAACTTTATCATCTATTCAGGTGAGCATCTGTATAACTGAGGTCGTCTGGGGAAAGCATCCGTCTCTGGATCTTTGAGGCCTGCAGTCTTTCCTCCTGCTGCTTCGTTGCCAAAACAGGTAAATAATATGAGTAATGTGGATAGAAGTTGTGTTTTTATGCGAGCTTATGGTAATTATCGACCATATTGACTACAAAAAGAATCCAGTACTTTTTCCCTATAGTAAATTTAAACATAGCAAAACCTTGGGAGTAATATGTACCTATAATAACAATCAGATATGGGAAAAAAACGAAGATTAGTAATAAGGCATGACCATACTTTTCTCTGCGTCAATCACCATCGAGTGTAAACCCACATTTTAAGTTTTTAGAATTATATGTATAGCAATTTATTGATTATATAGCAACAGTTTTTTCTTTCTACGTTTCTAAAAATGCAAGTATCTAAATCTCTGTTGCCATTGTACACACAAAGCTGGATTTCATCAAAGAAACTGGCAATCTGAAGAAAAGGCTTATGTGTTGGATGCTCAACTTCAGAACAAAAATAATGTTATTGTTATATGTTGTAATGTTATTCATTTATTATGTTTATTAAGACAATAAATCGACAATGACATTTAGATCTTATACTAATGCACTACACTATGCAAAATGTTTCCAGCTGTGGCCAGTGACTTTAATATCAAAAGGTAGACGTCTCCATATATCTGAATTAGAAGCAAGATTTCCGAAATATGATGATTAATGCATGCATTCCTGTAGTCCTGTATGCATATTGAGTAGCAATGGACATGGCGTTTATACATATTCCACCAAATCTCTTTTACCTGACCTACTCTTAAAGAAGAATACAGATTTTGATGTTCAAGTCTTAAGTTGAATCTTATGATCAAACATTCCAGTGTTTAGTCAGCATTAGCTCTCTCTAAACTTTGTTCCCACAGCAGGATACCTTTGCTAATATACACACAAATCTGATTGGAACTATTAGAAATTGAGATTACAGTAATTGTTTGTTGATGTATTTGTCATTTTTGCCTGACCTGCATTTGACCTGCCAGCAGTACTTGCCTCTGAATCCTTCCTTCAAACATTCCTGTTCCAGTGAGAGGTACACTTTAGTTTTGTCAAAAGCAATCCCATACCTATCTTTGTCGCTATCTCGTAGTTAGCACTTTTTCTCTCCACCGATGCCTTTTGCGCCTCACCATTATGTCTAATCTAGAGCGGTACAACAGCGCGGAGGCTCGTGCCACTGTTCAAATTATATTAATTAGTTCTGATTTGCTGCATTGATGCTACAATTTGTGTGTGAAAAGCATAGACAGTCTATGGTGAAAACAAGGACAGAGGGGGAGAGATTGAACTGTTTGTCGTTGTTGTTATTATGAGACTCCATGTCAGAAAGCCAGCCCTTCTTTTTGTACTCCCACACGTTGCCTATAGACCCATAGCAGAGATGATCAGGAGATTTGGGCAGATTTTTCCTGGTCTCTGCGGTAATGAGCTTCTCCGATGTGTTGGTTTATATACAGACCATGTCCTTGTAGTTCTCCTTGATTCACAACACAAGAAAACAGACAAAGAGAGAGCGTGCGGGAGAGCGTAACAGTAAAATCACAAGACTTAAGTCACAGAGGTTAAGGAGGAAGTAAGCTGCACGTGATTTTTGGGTGACTTCAAGAATCTACCATTTTCTCACACCGACGGTTATGATCATTAGTTTGCAGCTGATGTTTGGAAATTCATGCAGCACCCTTTAACCTTTGTTAGGTTTCTCTGAGGGGTTTCAAAATGGTTTATGGATGCAATAATGTCTCATGTAAATCTTTCATAGAAATCAATGAATTGGCGTTAATATTATACAGTGCGAACACACATCTTCATATTGTAAGCCAGCAACACATCTGCTGTACTTCAATCTGTATGGTTTACATTGACCCAGACATTCAATCTAACACAAATAAAACAAACGAAAATAAATACTAATGTATATGTCTTTTAATTACATATTCACTCAGGGATTACAGTTGAAAACTAACTTTGTAGCTAAAACATTTCAACACAAATGATTGTGATCTGTCCCGGTTCAAATAAAGCAGTAAACAAATACATATAAATTGTGCTTATGCTGAACTTATGCTGAGTAGGAATTCTGAGCTGATTAAAACAAGCACCAGTCTGAGTTCTTGTGTAAAGAAATATTGAGACATTAAATTAAATAGACATTAATTTACACTTCATCTTTTTGAAATTTTCACTAATATTGTTGTGTTCTCCAATAAATGTGCACCATCTTGTTCAACCTTAGCAATATACTCAGCCGCCACGCTACCATGACCCAGACTTCGGTTAAACTTCATTGACTTTTCAGTACAATCCCTTGTAGTAACAACTATAGAGGTGGGAAGAGTAATTACAGCTATAGCAGAAGATATAAAACAGCTCATGCAGAAAACACCCCTTCACCCAGTTGAATAGCTCTATTAAACGGCCGAAGTTGTGGCAGCACCAAGCTTACTTCAACCCAAAATGCAATACAAAATAAAAGAATCAATACGTGGAGCCGCAGGTAGCAGGAGATGAATGAAAAGGCCGCTGGACCTCTTGCTTTTGATCGATGGACGTGCGTGTTGTGCGCCACGGCCATTGACGTGACTGTGTATTCATCTCACCTTGTATGTGTATATACAGGAGTGACCTCACAGCGTCAGGGGTTTCAAATGAATGGGGGGGATTTCAAAGAGTCCGACATCATTCACCACCAGCTTAGCCACACAAGCGTTGGGATTCAATACCGTAGGACAGGCATGTCAAAGTCAAATACATCAGAGGGCCAAAAAAAAAATGTTTGCTACGCGCCGAGGGCCGGACTGGTTCAATGTTTCTCAACATCCAGAGGCAGTGTTGGTGACACCTGTTGGCTTGATAAAATATGCTCTAAAGCCAATCCTCATACTGTACTTATTAGATGTAATAGACATCTGAGAACATGAAAATAGTAAAAAAAAAAAAAAAAGCTCAAACTTGGTGAAATGTAAAAGAGCAATCTGGACCTCTTTTCGGGGCGTTTTTTGATTAAATCTGCAGAATGGATTATACTTTGGGAAATACAAGTGGATATTCTTCTTCAATGAACAGTTACGGAGAGAAAGACTAAGCAAGGATGGGGAAAGTCTAATTTGTTGGAGCAGCAGAAGACGAAAGGTAAAAAACAAATACAGACGTGATTTATTTTGTGCCAATATTATGCGTTATATCTTTTTAATGCAAAGTCTGATATCGTTTACACTTACATATAAATATAGCTGAGAAAATAAGCTTTAAAATGATATATAGCTTGTGGCTTACAAAGTTCAAAATACATCTGCTATTGCCAAAAGATTGCTGGCATTGCTAGCGAGCTTAAGGGGTCAATACATTGCCTCAATGGCAGGCAATGTCCCGGGAGCCATAGATAATTCATTCGCGGGCCGGATTTGGCCCGCGGGCCTTGACTTTGACACATGTGCCGTAGGACATCATGTAACATAGACACCAGCTGCTTTGCTTCCCGCTCGTCCCCACAATGCTCTTGAGACGGTCCTGGGCGTAATAGCAGTTTCAATTCGGCTGTTGTCGTCGCAGGATAATTAACACCAAAGCGAGTGATATTACTTGTAAAATAATGTAATTCGTGTTCCAATTAGGTACAGCAATCGATTCATTTAGTAAAAAATAATTGAATTACTCATAGAGAAATGGTACTGCTGGTTATGAAGCAGATGGTTGTGATTGACAATCTTATTAGTTTAACACATCAAGGCTCCCAGTTTGCATGTTAATACGCACAATTACGAACAAAGTGGTTGTTTAGAGAGACTGCCTGCGATTTGTGTTTTGGTGCAGTGTGCAATGGGACCAGGATCAACTGCAGCTCTGCTCGTCTACAGGCTGCCTACTACAGAGTGTAGCGCACATGACAAAGCTGGATTCCAAAGTAGTGGGTGGAAAAGGTCTTCAGAGAGCATCGACAGTCCACAACTGAGTGTTATATAAATCACAGAGCCCACAGTCTGAGTCTACAGTACAGACAATAGTGCTCCCACAAATATAGTACATTCTCGTGTGTTTGCAGCGGTGGAAAGAAGCCAAAATTGTAATGCATCTGAAAATTTGTGAAAGGATCTTGCAAAAGAGTAGGAAATGAACTAACATTTTTAATCAAATACAATTAAAATCAATACCATTTTAAAACTTAAACAGGCTGAGAAGAGGTTTTAGGACTCTGAATGGAATGAAAATGTGTTTACAAAGTATTAATCAGACAACCCAATGTATCAGTCATCTTTTAGACGTCATCTCACCACTTGAGCTTTTTGGTCAAATGTATAACAAATAAATCTTATATTCACTGAACAACTAATCACTAATCAAAATAATAATAACAGCTAATCCAAAGATATCATGGGCTCCTTAGAAAAAAAATTAATGATAAAATTCCAAGATGGAAATATGGTTACTTTAGCGGTGCTTATCTGACTTATTTGTTACCTCTGGTGGTTTTAGTTCATAAAAATTGTGTATACACTTTTCTCCCTAGTGGGCATTTCAAATTATGAACGATGAAAATCTCTTTTTCAGGTCAATGTGCTTTGGATCCCTGCCAACATCCTCCTGCCTGCTTCTAAACTGTGTCCATCGTGTCTTCATCCTCGTCGTGACAACTTGTATTGATGAGTAAAGTGGAGATTAGCAGCGTCAGATCCCAGTGAGTGAACCCCACCTGTCTCTGTGGCTCATCACAAACTGTCAGCTTCACCCGTCTATTCCACAATGCATGCTGGGAAACATGCAGTCGTTGGGCATCAAAACAAAGTGGTTGTTTTTGCATTTGAGTCCAAAAGTAATGACGGTTGTGGAATAGTCTGGATGAATTACACTTGAAGGGAAGTGAAAAGTCTTTCTCTCTTTCACTCTTTTCAATGGAGAAGAAGTCCATAAACTAGACTCGTAACTCTGCAATAATGAGGAGCTTATGCAATCAATAGTACTGTTCCAAGCAATTGTTGGCAACTGTTGTTTTAAAACTTGTTTCTGCTAAGTTCTGGTTGTGACTTGCAATTCAGGGGCGTTCTATTGTGCCTCCGAGATCAGCACCTTGGACAGTGATTACAATGGAACAATGCTTGGCATTGACTACTGCAATATGTTTTATGTGCATGAGAAATGTTTCCCTACAGTATTATTTTGTGCAAGAGACCTTCAATCAAAGTAGCGGGCTTCATATGTCACTCCAGTCAGGGCAGAAAAATATGAAAATGTCACAATCATTATAGAAACATTGCAGTCGATTAATCACTTAATCAAATTTCATGTTAAAATGAAAGTGATAAATACAATTCCCTGTTATTTAACCTTTTTTTATTATCAGCAACTTTAGTCTTGTGAGGTCGGTTTCAGTCAGCTAGAGGATTTATAACAGAGCTTTTGGCACGCCTCCTTCTTAGACGAGTAATGGATTGTCATGGCTTAATAGTCGCCCAAGAATCTCTACTGCAGTAGTAGAGTACTATGCATATCTATGCACAGTACAGCACTTTTCATGATGCCCAAAAGCTTCACATTCGCTCTATACACAGTGGTAATTTACTGCAGTAGTTTACCATGGTGGTGTTAAACTACTGTAGCCACAGCTGCATTGAGGCAGACTGACGAAAGCAAGGCAACAACTCTGAGCCATTCACCAGACTCATATTTGATAATGTGGGTGACGAAAATATAGCCAGTTTTTATTTATATTTTTATGTATGTATGGTATAAGGCAGTGTCTCCCAAAGTGGGGTCCGCGGCCCCCTGGTGGGCCGCGAGGGTACTGCAGGGGGGCCGCGGGAGGTCATAAAAAAATATATATATATATATATATATAATTATTTAATGTTAAATTTATAATGTTTTGTTTGTAATATTAAAATATTTGTGTTCATTATTTGACTTGAATAATCCACTGTAATCATTTTTGTATTACAATGTTTGTAGCAGAGGCTATTTCCCCAAAATAAAATAACCAGAAGAGCCTATTCTTAATGTTGTCTTCTTGGTTATTATGTTGTTGTTTTGTAACTCCTATATCTGACCTTGCCTTGTACGATGATGTCATGTAAATCATTGTCACAGGAAGTACATTTGTCCCTTCTTTCCAAAGTCACCCGCATTCAAGTTTCGCTTGGACTTTGATCACTGGGGTTCTTTGTTGGCAATCAGGAGGTCTGTTCAGTCCATTCTGATGCGAAAAGTGAGTGAGCAGGATTGCATTAAAGGCATTCCCCCCTGATATTTGGAAATTTCTGCTAAGGATTGAATGCAACCCCTGACCACCTCTTTTCAGCGATTTGTTTTCTAATAGGTCTTCTAATCTGTCCAAGGCCACTGTGTTGCAGATGCTTGGCGCAGTGACAGGACATTTCACCATGGCAGGCGTTGAACAGTGCATGGAAAATTGTTAGGCATTGCCCTTCCCCCGTGTGCCAAAATATCTCTCCCCTGCTCGACACGCAGTATTGTGACCTTGCTCTGATTGTTCTTTTTCCGCACCATTATTAAAAGCTTTGTCAATTCCAATAAGTGCATTCTAGCTAGCTTGTTGCGGGGGCAGTGTTTTTTCACACATGCAAAAATGTTGAATTAATTTGTTTCTCTCGGGGTAGCTTTGGAGTGTCTGTGGATCCGCTCTGACACCTGCCTTGCATCCCTTTGGTGCCTTACAGCGCTATCTAGCAGTGCAAAAGTAGCACTACACGCACTGCATACCAATAGGACAACAAGCTCTCCTGGCACCAAAATGTGATTGTATGCTTGAAAGGAGTGTTTTATTTTAGGCAAATCGTAGAGAATTTAAAGAGTGCGAAAGAAAATAATAAATATTAAATTACAAGAACACTTGCACACTCGTGGTCAGTTCAACGGAATATTGGGATTGTAGAGTTGGGAGAGATGAGAAAGGAAGTTGCCCGGCACTGTGTGGGAGTTGCCGGCCATGATATAGTTGTGCCCATATGAAAACATGTGTGGGAGGGCGAGCGGGACGCATTCATCCCTCTTTTCACTGAGGCGGTTGTCATGGCAACAGGGGATGTCGTCTCGCTGCCATATAAGATCTCAGCTGTCCCAGAATCCTTCCAAACAGCTCCTCTCTGCCTGTCTGTGGTTTTTTGGCAAATCCTCTTTTGTCTACACCATCTCTTACTCACAATCCTGCGACCCAGACATTTTATTATGTCATTATGGATTGGACCTACAAATTTCTCCTGTACCTTTTGCCCCAATTTCCCTCATTCTCCCCACCTACTCTCTCTCTCATCCCCTCCCATCTTCCTCAGATATAAATAGAGGTAATAAATTGCAGCCATACTTCCAGGGAGAATATTTATCTGTCTGTGTGCTTGGTTTTTTGCACTATAATGACCTATAGTCAGTGGTGTGGTATCCCAGCGCAGGGAGCTATAACTCAAATTCCTCTCTTCCTGTCCTTCCGTACATGGTACATACAATCATGGTCCATCGAAACGCGCTAGCTCGGAGGCTACCACGAGCGCACCACAGACATGGAAAGTGACACTGCAATGACCACGAACGACATTAGTCGCCTCACATTGGAGCTTCGTGAGAGGGACCGTGCCACTATTGCAGACCTCCGTAAAGAAGTCCTTCGCCTCACTGCAGAGCTGCAGGATAAACAGTCACTCGTGTCCAAACTTTTTGATGTCGCTGGCGGGCAGCACTCACGGCTTATGTCACTGAGCGCTGCATACTGTGACACTGTCGTGTGGGAGAGGTCTGTCAGCTCTGGGCCCTCTTGTTCTACACCTAAGTGCCCGGTTCGGAATAAAGAGCCTGCGGACTGCGAGGAGCCATCCAGCGCCGTGGCCCATGTGCTGAGCCTTTCAAACCGCTATGCAGCCCTCTCCACTGACATACCAGCCCCCTCAGCAGAACCCCTGGACTCTGCAGCAAACTCTACTGCTGTCCGTGGATCCAGGTCCACTGCGAGAAAGACACTCTTAAAGGAAGCTGTCCTCAGACGAAAGAGTGGTCATTCCCCTTCTCTGACCCCAGTGCATCACCACCACTTACCTTCACCGGGTCAGCAGCAGCGATCCGAGCCTGCTCCTCTCGCTGCTCCAGCGTCCCCGAGCACACAGCGTGGGTTGCCCGGAGCTGGGAATCAACACCCCCACTCTTCTCCATGTGTTCAGCAGCGCCCTGGTTCGGACCCATCCCTGGATGAGCCCGCTGGTTCTGGCCATGGACACCGAGCGCCTTCTCCGCGGCCGCGTCCACTTTTCGCCCCAACTACTCTGATCGTTGGAGATTCCATCGTGAGGCACGTCCGCTTTTTTAACGCGGTCACTCACTGCATTACCGGAGCCACTGTACCAGACCTGCTCATCCGTCTCCCTCCTCTGCTTCAGTCCCTGCCCGATACCATTTCAAAGGTAATCGTGCATGTGGGGATCAACGACATGAAGCTGCAGCAGTCCGAGGTCACAAAGAAGCACTTTATGGATCTGTTCCGCCTCCTCCAGTCCTCCGGGTTGTGTGTTTTTATCTCTGGTCCAGTCCCGACTGTAAACCGGGGAGACTGCCTCTACAGTCGCGTTGTGGCGCTCAACATGTGGCTCCAGTCTACATGCAGCACTTTTAACTTTATTTTTGTGAACAACTTTGGCCTGTTCTGGAAGCGTCACGTGGCCTATCGTCCAGATGGTCTGCACCCGAACAGATACGGTACCAGTTTGTTGACGGACTTCCTACGCCATGTTGTTCAGTGCTCCCCGAGGGGGGCGTGACTGTTTACATCCGAGGCTTCTCGGCCCCCACCACCCCCCCCCCTCCTCTTCCTTACCAGCACCGGGTGAGTACTGTGGTGCAAACACTGACCCCTGTCCGTCTGGCAGTGTAACGACAGTCCTGCCACTGAACTGTGCTGACTCAGTTATGCATCTGGAACTTAACAAAGTACAACAGAGTTCACTTTTTAAACCAATAGAGACTGTGTGTGTTCCTCGCACCAGCTCAGAAATGTGTTTTAACTTGAATAAACACAAATTTAAAAGAAGGACAGCAGTTAGACGGTCCAACTCTGGAAATCTAATTCCAGTTCTTTGTAATCAATCAACTAAACCCACTGACACTGATATTAATTTTAACCTTGCTCTACTTAATGTCAGATCACTATGCAACAAATCATTTTTAATTAATAATTTTATCTGTTCGTATGATCTTGATTTTATGTTTATGACTGAAACATGGCTTGACCATAATACAGGAGATGCAGTTTTAATAGAAGCCTCACCACCAAATTTCAAATTTGAATATGAAACACGAGAAAATAAAAGGGGGGGGGGCATAGCAGCAGTTTTTAAAGATCGTATTGTCTCCCATAGAGTGTCTCTTGGGAAATTTTCATCATTTGAGTATGTTTCTTTTAAAATAGAACAAAAGAAATCTTCTTCCATTCTTATTATTGTTGTGTACAAGCCGCCACAGTCATGCCATAGTTTCACTGATCATTTCACTGAGTTGCTTTCAGTTGTGTGCACAGATTTTGATGGTTTAGTCATTATAGGCGATTTTAATATTCATGTGGATAATGTTAATGACAGATACGCAAAAGAGCTGAGTTCCATACTTGAATCCTTTGGCCTCACTCAGCATGTGAGTGGCCCCACCCATAGCAGAGGACACACCTTGGACCTGCTTATCACGAAAGGGGTGAATATTTCAAAAGTTAATGTAGTTGATGTTGCTCTGTCGGATCATTTCTGTGTATTTTTTAACATGTGTTTTGCTACCAGACCACCCGCTAAATATGAAATTGTTAGAAGTAGACACTTAAATGAAAACACGGGTGAACTATTTATGGGAATGATCCATTTTGAGAACACATCATGTTCTACTGTAGATGAACTGCTTAACTCTGTCACCTCTAGTGTGTTGAATGTTCTGGACGCCATTGCCCCTGTGAAGGTAAAAATGGTCACAAATAAGCAAAAAGCCCCATGGATAAAAGCAGGCCCGGTCAGGGCACAGAAGCAAGAGTGCCGGAGAGCAGAGAGAAAGTGGAGAAAGTCCAACCTCCAGGGTGATTATAGACTCTTAAAAGAGAAGTTGTGTGAGTTTAACAGAGTACTACGTAGAACAAGAGAATTATACTTTTCTGAAACTATTGAAGGCTGCAGCAACAATCTGCGTGTTCTATTTTCAACAATCAATAGATTAACGAACCCCCCTGTTGAGTTGCCATTAGAACACTACTCCAAATCCAGGTGTAATGAGTTTGCACAGTTCTTCAGAGACAAGGTTCAGGGTATCAGAAATGCCATCACCTCTACAACACAAGTAACAATGCAACATCCAGTGAGGCTTTGTGAGCTAGCTCAATTTGCACCTGTCAATGATGAAACTGTTAAAAAGATAATCACAGGTCTTAGTTCCTCTACCTGCAGTCTGGATGTACTACCTCCTAGATTTCTGAAGTCTGTTATGTGTAGTCTATTACCCTCATTGACACAAATAGTAAACATGTCTTTTTTATCTGGAACATTTCCAATGGCCCTGAAAAAGGCAGTCATTAGGCCCCTCCTAAAAAAGAGCAGTTTGGATGCTGCGGTACTTGAAAATTACCGTCCCATCTCAAATCTGCCTTTCATGGGAAAAATTCTTGAAAAAGTTGCCTACCAACAACTTACTGAATTTTTAATATCTAATGACTCATTTGACATGTTTCAGTCTGGCTTTAGACCACACCACAGTACTGAGACCGCTCTAGTCAAGGTAACAAATGATATTCGGCTTAACACTGATGCAGGAAAAGTCTCTGTTTTAGTCATGTTAGATCTGAGTGCCGCTTTCGACACCGTTGACCATGAGATTCTCATGCAGAGACTGGAGGACTGGGGTTGGTGTTGCTGGTACCGCCCTAAGCTGGTTTAGGTCCTATCTAGAAGAAAGGAAGTACTGTGTGGAGATTGGAAACTATGTCTCAGATAATATGGCCCTGACCTGCGGAGTGCCACAGGGGTCGATTCTGGGACCTCTCCTGTTCAATATTTACATGCTGCCATTAGGTCAGTTAATTCAAAGTATGAAAGTGTCCTACCACAATTACGCTGATGACACTCAGATCTATGTCTCACTGACTGCAGGAGAGCATGGGCCGGTGGACTCACTCCTTCGCTGTATCCAGCGGATCAGTGAGTGGATGCAATGCAATTTTCTCCAGCTAAATGCGGACAAAACCGAAATGATTGTCTTTGGTCCCGAGAAACAAAGAGAGACCGTCATTTGTCACCTTCAGTCTCTCTCCCTAAGGCCCTTAAATAAGGTCAGAAATCTGGGAGTAATAATGGACTCTGACTTAAACTTCAATAGCCACATTGGATCGGTAACATCAGCAGCTTTTTATCATCTGAAAAATATTGCCAAAATTAAAAATATTGTGTCCAGGGCAGACTTGGAGATTCTTATCCATTCTTTTGTTTCCAGTAGGCTGGATTACTGCAATGGCCTGCTCACAGGTATCTCCAAACATGCAGTAAGACAGTTGCAGTATATTCAAAATGCTGCAGCCCGAGTCCTGACTAGAACCAGGAAGTACGACCACATTAGTCCGGTCCTCAGGTCTCTGCACTGGCTTCCCGTGGCCCAGAGGATAGACTTTAAAGCAGCTCTCCTGGTGTACAAGTCTCTCCATGGCCTTGCACCAAAGTACATCCATGATATGCTAGTCCCATATGAACCAGCCCGGACTCTGAGGAGCGCAGGGACGGGACTCCTGTTAGTGCCCAGAGTCAGGACTAGACAGGGGGAGGCTGCTTTTCAGATCTATGCAGCTAAAGTCTGGAACGGTCTTCCTGAGGATGTGAGACTGGCTGCCTCTCTGTCAATGTTCAAATCCATGTTAAAGACTTTTCTTTTTTCCCGTGCATACAACTAGAGAATTGTATCTTTTTAACACACCTTGTTATTTATTGTTGTAACTTTTTGTGTTTTTAACTATTTTATTGTTTTTAATTACTTGTGTGATTTTTATGTTTTTAAATTACTTATGTGATTTTAATGCTTTTTAATTACATATGTGTTTTTAATTGTATTTTAATGGTGATGATTTGTGCATTGTGTGGTGTGGACTGTGAGGCGCTTTGTGTTGCCCTGTGCAGGAAAAGCGCCCTATAAATAAAGATTGATTGATTGATTGATTGATTAATTCACAGCCTGGGTGCTTTAGCAGCACAACAGGAGCCTGCTTAGTTCAGTAAAGCTGGTGGCCCTCGGGCATTAAGGGGGAACCACTGGGGCATGCTGGGAGTCCATCCAAGGCGAAATAAATAATCATTAAATATACATATGGAAACTGAATAAATCAGGTCTCTGTGTGCTTAAACAAAGCATTATGTGTAATTACGGCACTATTTATTTAAATAATACATTCGATATATTTAGTTCTGACTTGGACAAACTGTTTGACATTAATACTAACTTCATCCTCTAAGCCAAGCAGCCACAGCTGCCCTTGGTAGACTGATGGAAAAGAGGTCATCTGCACCACCACCAACAATCAAACTCTCGTTACTGATTTGTGCCTGGTCTGTTCCTGAAGAACACAGGTGTCCGACTTAAGCACCTGTTGTTCCCGGCGGCTTCCTATCAAAGTGGACTATTGACCAGGCTTTTCTATCAGGGATGACTACAGACGTAACCATTTTGTTCATAAGACTAAAGTATGACCTTGCACACTACATGCAAGGTCAAGTATGTGACCTGTGTGCGTACCAATCTGAGGCACCCCTTTACAAATGTCTGGCGCCATATTTACATCTGGCTCAGTCAGCTGACATTCCTGTCTGCATCGACTCCAGTAAAAAGTTTCTGGTAGCTGTGCCAATGCAGACTGATTAGCATTTCAACACTGTTCAGGAGATGAAATATTCCAGTAACATGACACTTATACTGCTGTACATCTCTAGCTCTCACGGCTGATGGTTTATTAGCCCGGTGATTACATTGTGAACATGCCTAACTACGTTTCTGCAATGTGCGTTACCAGAATTCACTTGGGCCTTGGCAAAGTCAAAACCAACAGGCAGCTTTTTGATGAGAATAATTAACAGTGACACAGTAAGTGTGGCATTGTCTCTTCATGCCTGGCTTCATGCCTCTTTACAAAAAGCGGTTCCATATATTTCTTCTTGAGCCTCTTTGACCAACTCGGTAAACAAATATTACTGACGAACCTCAGTAAAAGTTAACCTGCACAAAAGCATGTGTATTTGAATGCAATGATTTTTTTAAATTTGTATTTATACATTTATATTGATATTAGACTAATAACAAAGTAAACTCGAACAAACCCTGCCTGAACTTGAATAACTTCTTTCAACAGCGACAGGGGCACTTAGTCATAATAATGGAGCTGTGTCCCTATAGCTGACACAGTAAACAGGGTGATGGCGTACATAGACACATAGGCGCACTGTAAGATTTATGGATACATTTGCAGCCGTCAGTGTCCCTGGTCGGGGCTAATGCAGGAAAACAGCACAAACACCAGCCCTGAGCCCGTACAGAGCTCATCTGTCTCACAGGAGGGAGGGGTGCACTGCGTCCTCTGTATTATCATGACATTCACAATTGCTACATATTTATACATATGAAATGCGCATTACACATATTTTTAAAAAACGGTGTATTCATTTTAAATTCAACTTATTAGATCCACCGTGGCACATCCAGATTTCTGTAGAGAAAAAGGTATTGTATGTGGTGTTAAGTCCTATATAAAAAGTTCCAATGAATTGTGGTCCTGTAATGAAACAAATAAATTGTTAGATGTTATCTAAAACGCACCAAATTTGCAAATTCACATACAATAGAACTAAAAGTATAATGAAACAACATTGCTATGTTGTTCATAGCTTTCTGAATTAAAATTACAATTGTTGCTGACACTTGGACGTTACTCTATTGTTAATTAAACAACATGACTTTTGTTATGTTTTTGTTGTGCTTTGGCGGCTCTCTTGTGTCTGTGTGATGATGTCAAAAAGGGCCATTCTGGGGTTTTGAAGACTGTACAGAGCAGAGAACATTATGAGGGCCCCGTGAGGCTCTACTGCCAGTGTATATGCTGTGTGCACATCTGTTTTGGCCCTGTGCACTCAAACATCTGGCCCCTCACTTAGCCACACTCCTCCAGGGGCCTGCTCACTTTCATCTGCGTGTCTCCTCTGTCCCCTCGGCGTGGCTTTGAAGAGCTGCCTGCGGCTGGCACAGGATCCTGCCGCCGCGGAGACTCATCCAGTGCAGCCGTGTTTACACCGACAAGCGCACGCACACACAAACACACATGACGATGGCACACACACACAGGCAAGGTGAGACTATGCATGTTTACTTAATGTTTCTCCTAATTGAGCATTTGACCCGTAGGCAAAGTTGAATTGAATAGAAGAGCGGGAGTGGGAAGTATTTTAGAATAGATCTCAAGGTTTAACGAGGTATTGGTGGGTTTCAACATTTTGGGAAACATTTACCCATTCAAAATGTGTTGTTATATTTTTGGCAAATGTTGTAATAGTTTTTAGAATACTTTGGAACATTATGGTTGCATTTATGACAAATTACTACTTCAATATTGGTTTGTATATTATTCTTATTATTGTTATTTTTCTGGACAAAAAGAGTACAGATATGCTTGGATTGAAAGAGAACTGGAAAAGAAGGTTGAATTCTGTTGCTTTATTTGTTTAGAGTAAAATACATGATGTGTGTGTTTCCTGAGAAACAAGCTTCATAATGAGGAATAATCATAGACTGTAAATATTAACGGACGTAGTCACTCCTATTTCCGGCGTTCTAACTAATGTGCCACAACGTCCGCGGTCTATGGGCAGTTTCAAAATGACCGCGGGGGCTGTAAAATGTGAAAAAACGCATCTGCGCATGTGTCAGCTGCACAAGCCCCATTCATTTAATGAGTGCCTTCAAAATTTCACAGCGACTAAACCAGACTGGGCCAATAAAATTCACTCCCCTCACCATTGACACACATGTGGAACGGAGCTTTCGGCCAAGAGCCAACTTTTGGACCATCCTGTATTGCTATATGCTAATGCTATATGTTAACATTGAATGATTCTTATTCCGGGTCCACCCCCATTGGCCCGGGGTGGTATTGCTGTCAGCGCACATGATTTTGGACACTTTTGAGCCGGGACCCACCCCCACTGGGTATAACATGCCATAGAGGGAATATTGGCTGGATGGGTTAGGACAATATTTAATGAACCTTAAATATATTGACCCTCTAGTGGCCCCCTGCTTTTTTGTTTCATGACCCCCTGTGTCACTGAATTGCAAAGCATTACACTACTACTGCATTACTTTTAATTTACTTTTACCAAATATACATATACATACTAAATGTAGCTTATTATGCTATAGCATAAGATTGATTTTGGTTTTTTTGGAAAAACACTAGGCGGACACTATTGCAGCAGACTTTTTTCTCACAGTGGCATAGTTTGAAAAATAAAACACAATTTAATGTTTGGTTAGAATTCAATGTAACACATTACTGATTCGGAAACTGACCTTACCGAGTGAAATAGACCCTTTTTTATTTTTTATTCCTTACATTACCGGGTTACAGCAAAAAGCAATAAATTACAGTAATTACATTACATTTGTAACACGTTCCTCCCTACACTGAGTATGAAGTAAATTGGTTACATTTCAGTTGACAAACAGGGACAAACAAGCCAACACAGGGAGATTATGCACATCTGGACAGTGAGGCCCAGGTGTGGTTCAGTGCACACATCTCTACCATATCAGGGATCGGTCTAATCCATGTACCTGTCTAAAAGAGGATTTAGACCTCCAGACTACAGCCAATCAGTCACAGAGCTGTGCCCCGAGCACACTCCAGCCTGCTCACACTCATGAATAATGCATACGTCCTGATGGGAAGGTAGAAGAGATGGAGAGATTAGACAAAGAGGAAGAAAGTTTTCCTAAATGAGCTTTCGTCTTGTGTGTGTCTGGGGCTCAGCTGCCACTCTGCCCTGTCGCCTCACCTGTCTCCTACTGTCCGTCCCTCAGGAGCCAATCTGCAGACAGCACCACAAGACCGATGAGAGCCCAGAGCCACGTTCAATACGAAGACTGTAGGAGTGAAGGGAAGGAGATGAGTCTGTGGGGCTCAGGGTGGAACAAAGCACTGGACACACAGGTCAGCAGAGGATTGTGGGGATTGTAAGACCTGTTTTCATTGTAGATATTTTGTCTCTCCTTCAACTTTACTTTTTGACTTTATCAGCCACAAAATCTGGATAAACAAACAAACAAACGAGAAAAACGCTCAAGGAGTGCCTACCTCCACCAAGAAGCACAGTTAATTCCATTCCAGGTGGCGATCCAGATCACTTCAGATCATTTCTTGTAAAAATCTGTTGTCAAATCTGCCCATGCAGTTGTAGTTATTGTTTGATATAGCTAACAGTCAGAAAACCCCTGGTGAAAACATCATCTTTGAGGTGGAGGTAATAAACTTGCTTACCTCTTTTCTCCACGTGTTCAACAAGAACCATAGATCAGTCAGAGGTTCTCCACAAACACTGGGGACCCCATATCAGGCTTTTCCATAAATTCACCCCAAAATTATGAAAACTATGTGAGGATAATCCTACAAAAAACTAGGCTGACATTGCATACTAAATTGTATTATTCAAGTAATATTCAAAACTACAGATATTTAATTCAATTTATTTTTTTGTATAGCCCTAAATCATAACAGTAGTTATCTCAGAGGACTTAACAAAACCGTTGAAATTGCCATCACAGATTTCTTTGAAGGACCTCCTGGATATGGTCTTGTTACCCCCAGAATGCCGAGATCACTGTATGGTCAGACTTCAAGCGACTACTAAAGGTTCTGTAAAATCTAGTTGTGATAGATAAGATTAACTGAATAAATGGTACCTCATAATTAATTGATATTATGCACAGAACTGTGTCAGACGTCTGCTACATTAATGTAAATAGATTTGTGCACTGCCATCATCTGATATCCCTTTGCCTTTGTACGAGCGACTCAACAGTCTCAGCAATATATTTAGAGATGGATGAAAAGAGATTAAAGGGGCGACAGTAGCTCAGTTGGTAGAGCATTGGCCTCTACACCTTCTCCATCGACTCCCACTGATGACTGCTGTCGCTGTGTCCTTGGGCAAGACACTTAACCCCACTTTGCCCAAAAGCCCCCACTGAAAGATCAAGGCTATGCTCACACTCAGAGAGCAGCCGTCCTCCTGTGGACTCACCACCTGCAGAGGGTCAGTGAGGGGCTGGTGCTATGAGACTTGGGTGGCATCTCTGACTGCCACCCCCCTGACCCAGAAATGGATTAAAGGGAAGAAAATGGATGGATGGATGGATGAAAAGAGATTGCTGGAGGAGATGACCGGCCCATGGCTTAACATTAAAGCCTCTCTCTCTCTGTTATGTCTGCTTTATTAAGTTACAGGTGGATGTGATTTTATTGTGCTGTATTGCCTGAAAATGCCCAACAGTTGTGAATATGGCCATCTTCAAAGTCGACAGCCCTAGGTCTGCTCAGAGGAAGGACATAATGAGTGCTGTGGTCTCAACAGGACTTTCTTTTCCAGAAATGAGTGAACAATCATTTTTCCGAGGTGTTGCCCGGCAGCCACCGAACGGCTGCTCCTGTGACAGTTGTGCGAAGCGCCAGTGAGTGATGAAGGCACAGAGGCAGGTATTACTGTCATATTCTGCAGAGGACACTGGAGGGTATACCGCCACAGCCACAGATCAGCTCTTTGTCTATTCACATCAACAACAGAAGGGGATATGGTGCAATCTTTGTGATGTTTATATAATTGCAAAGCCTCTATATGCTGCAGATTGGTGTTGCTTGAACAGTGTTGACCTGGAACCAATGCTGGGAGAGTAGTTTGAACCTGGTGTTGCTTTTCACCGTGTGGGAGACAAGAATGTGTCACCATAATGATACTTTCAAAATAAGTATAAGTCTTATTTTGAACACCCAAGACTCCAGGGAATCGCATTATAATGGACTAAGGCAAGCTTATCATCCACATGGAGCATTTTTTACACAAGGGAAACTTCTAAAGGAAAGAGCACTGTGTTCAAAAGCCCAAACTTTGATGTTCAGAGCTTCACTTTTGTTACACGGCTTGTTACTCTGTCATCATGCAAAGTATTGTCCCTCGTGTGACTTGTGTGAAGTTTTAAACTCATCTTCACCTGACCTTAATGTAAACAATGGCCTATTAGGTTTTACGTCTGTCTAAATTTAACATATTTTGAGTGTTCACACTGAAAAGGCGAATTGTTTTGACACACCAGCCCGTGTCATTCAGTGTGTAAGTAAGAAGAGACCTGGGACTTGTATCTCAGTAGGAATGTCCTTACAGAAACATAGCTGTCTTTTTGCCACTATTGTCTATTATTATTCTGATTCTTCATGTCATTTATTGATTTAAACAGTAGCACACACAAATTGAAGTGGGCGTATTGGTGATTGAAACATTGAGCGAGAAAGAAATCAGCCAATAGTTCCACATAGTTAGCCTTCTAAATCTATAATGCGACTGATCTAATGAAACACTCTCTGGTTAATCACATCAAAGTGCTCACAAAGCTGATCTGATGCAGAGAGAGCAAGCATAGATATCACTCCACAAAATCATAGATGAGTCTTGGGACGAGTGTGCCCGCTGCCCTGCCCACTGGTCCCTTATCACTTTCCATTAATGAAGCGGGCTTAATCCGCCATCAGTGTACCCACCCCAAGTCTGTTATCTGTAACCTATGAGAGCTGCTATCACTGGGCCGGATCACACTATTCTCATAAAAGTAGACTCCAGTGGACACTACGCACTCGAGTCATTTATCAGGACAAGATTATTACCAGAGTTCATGTTCTATCACTGCTTTGGGAATCTGATGGACATGTTTTTTGTTATTGCTCCTCTTGATGTTTTTTGTGGCCTATATTTGTTACTGGTCACTGCTAATATTGTTGCTTCTATATCATACAATCGGAAGATAGCGATATTAGATGTGAACCATATCTAAACATTTATTTCTTAATGTTGTAGGAACTAAATTTACCTCTTGTTCCTCTTCTTAAATGGGTACAAAAGAGGGAAAGGAAAATGTATAAATACTGTAAACAGATTGCAGCCAATGTCTTCTTTTGACGGCAGATGAATATTAGGAAAGAACTAAAACAAGTTCAACTTTTTCAATCAATCATCACAATTTTACTTATAAAGCATTTTTCCCACAATAAATGCAAGAAAAAGTGCTTTAGTTTGGTTAAAAACGTGACCCCTTCACCTGATTACCCAACAAACCCATCCCAAACCACATTATTAAGTACATACACACACACACACACACACACACACACACACACACACACACACACACACACACACACACACACACACACACACACACACACACACACACACACACACACACACACACACACAAAATTACATCAAAGTAGTATGTCCATTGCATTCCATTTTCTTCTGCTTTATCCATTGCTGGGTTGCGGGGGCAGCAGTCTGAGCAGAGATGATCAAACTTCCCTCTTCACACTCACTTGCGTTCCCATTCCACCAGAGATACACCAAACATATTCAGGACTTCATTTAAAAAAAAAATATTTTGGAATAATCAGTTACTATTATTATAGTCAGTTATCTATTTGTTATTAGCTTCATCAGTGTCTCATAAATCCAATTCATTATTATTTTATTTTATTTCCACAATACTTATCCCCACAGAACATGGAAAAGCATGTGCCCTACATGCCAAGGGCATAACAGGCAGTAAGTAAAGAGCAGTGTCTCAGTCCAATACTTTACACATTTGATGAATGGCCCAGTAAAGCTACACTGAATCTCTTTCCTGACACACTTGTCTAAATAGTATGTTGGATGTGTGTCACAGGTTTAAATTAGGCTTTACAAATGTCCCCAATCTTAAACCCACAGCCTCCAGGCTTGGTCGCAGTAACAGGAATCAAAGCATTAACGTTTATTTCAGCTTGCTCCATTATATGCAGATAGATAGATACTTTACTGATCCCTGTAGAATAAAATCAGGTGTCCAGTTGAATCAGAAATGCATCAATCAATATAAACAAAACAAATTAATAGATAATTCTAAAAAATAGCTAATAGTATTAAAATGTAACAGCACTGGTGGATAGTGCAGCCACAGGGTGGAGCAGGACAGGTCACAGCTGGAGAGGTCTATGTGATGGTCTATCACATAGGTCACATAGAGAGGTCTATCTATATGATCACTCAGATCTATGTCTCACTGACTGCAGGAGAGCATGGACCGGTGGACTCACTCCTTCACTGTATCCAACAGATCAGTGAGTGGATGCAAAACAACTTCCTTCAGCTAAACGCAGACAATACTGAAATGATTGTCTTTGGTCCCCAGAAACAAAGAGAGAGCGTCATCTGTCACCTCCAGTCTCTCTCCCTAAAACCTTCAAACAAGGTCAGAAATCTAGGGGTAATACTGGACTCAGACTTAAATTTTAATAGCCACATCCAATCAGTAACATCAGCAGCTTTTTACCATCTAAAAAACATTGCCAGGATCAAAAACATAGTGTCTAAAGCAGACTTGGAGATTCTTATCCATGCATTTGTCTCCAGTAGGTTAGACTACTGCAATGGCCTGCTCACAGGTCTGTCCAAACAGGCTGTAAAACAGCTGCAGTACATTCAAAATGCAGCAGCTCGAGTCCTGACAAGAACCAGGAAGTACGACCACATTAGTCCTGACTAGAACCAGGAAGTACGACCACATTAGTCCAGTTCTCAGGTCTCTGCACTGGCTTCCTGTGGCTCAGAGAATAGACTTTAAAACAGCTTTACTTGTTACAAGTGTCTCCATGACCTCGCACCAAAATATATTAGTGACATGTTAGTCCCATATGAACCAGCCCGGACTCTGAGGAGCACAGGGACTGGCCTCCTGCTGGGACTCTGAGGAGCACAGGGACTGGACTCCTGCTGGGACTCTGAGGAGCACAGGGACTGGACTCCTGCTGGGACTCTGAGGAGCACAGGGACTGGACTCCTGCTGGGACTCTGAGGAGCACAGGGACTGGACTCCTGTTAGTGCCCAGAGTCAGAACTAAACATGGGGAGGCTGCTTTTCAGATTCATGCTGCTAAAATCTGGAACAATCTTCCTGAAGTTGTGAGACAGGCCTCCTCTCTGACAATGTTTAAAACCAGGTTAAAAACAGTTCTGTTTAGCTGTGCATACAACTGAGGGATTTTATATTTTTAGCTTTCTCTTTAATGTTCTGTGATTATTTATGATTTTAATGCTTTCTTATTTTGTTCAGCACTTTGAATTGCCTTGTGTATGAATTGTGCTATACAAATAAACTTGCCTTGCCTTGCCTTGCCTTGAGAGGTGAAGTTTGCCTTTTGGTTCGGACCATTTTCTCTGCTCTAGTCCAAAGTGAAATGCTGAATGCTTTGTTAACATTTGTTAAAATATATGGACAAACAACCATTGAAATATACATTATTAAAATAAGATGAGATAACCACATTGAGGAAATTTCAGTGTTCCAGCTCACATTACTGAACTGTAAGAAAGAATATTTGTCTTAAAAACCTCTTAAACTCCTACATCTGTTTTGGCTCGTGCACAAAAGTTTGGCATACCCAAATGTCTCTGCTTATTTAAAAACACATCTTACATCTCACATGCTTGTGTGATGCATCATTTTAAAGCTAGGCCCTTCTAGTTTATGTAAATATACACTGAAATAATGTATGTCATTCCTATTTCACTCTGCATCATTTGAAGTTTGGGAAAAAAAACCTGTTTTTTTTAACCTCGCCTAAAAAATTCAATGTATAAATGCCCTAAAAAAGCCTACTTCATTGGAAGAAGAAAATTTTCAACGCCAATTTGTTAATTGTGTTGTTGACAACAACTGTGTAAAGTTTCAGACTTCTAAGTTTTATAGTTTTTATGCAGTTTCTTTTTTTTATCAAGTAGTGCCTTTCGGAACCAATTTGGCAAAATGTGTGCCAAACTGTGCCAAACTGCTTTACTAACATTTCACCATCATAAAAAGCATATTTGTTAGTTTTGGTACTTATAAGTTAAAAATCTGTGTGATTTCCTTTTACATTTTTTCAAAATTATTTTTTTAGTAGTGTAAATGCATATAAAATATGGCAGCAGTACTAACAGCGTCTTTACGCACGCTTTTACTGTGAAAATGAAAAAAGTTCCTACAAGTCCCACCCATCAAAAGAAATCTCTTTTTATTGGCTACTGAGACACGTCAATCATTCAGTGCTAGCACATTCTGCTAGCCTGTAATCAACAACAAGGCCAAAAGGGACCCTGTGCAAGTGGATGCGGTTTGTATTTTTCACAAGGGTCCTGCGGACTGAAACCTGCTCCTTTCTTTTCATGGAACCTCTCTTTTTGAAGCTAAGGACTCAAGGAACACGTGGATATGATGTTTGTGGCTAAACAAAGCTCAAACTTGGTGAAATGTGAAAGAGAAGCCTGACAAATTTTCGGACCGTTTTTTTTTTTTGCAACAGAAAAATGCACATTTTTGGATTATTTCTGAAGAATGGATTATACTTTGGGAAATACAAGTGGATATTCTTTTTCAATGAAGACTTACGGAGAGAAAGAGACTGAGCAAGGATGGGGAAAGTCTAATTTGTAGGAGCTGCAGAAGATGAAAGGTAAGAAACTTATACAAACACGATTTATTTTGTGCCCATATTATGCGTTATATCTTTTTATTACACAGCTCCTCACAGCAGCAGTAGAACCATTGATTTGAATGTAATTTCAAAACGTTCTACCGGTCATTATTTTCTATAACGGACCTCTCAAAACAATAATGACCGCTGCCCTTTGGCAACGCACTCTCTGCTTGTAATTCATGAGTGTAGATTACTCCGCAAGTAGTTCCGGCCACTCCGGAGCTAGCCACGCTCAATCAACACACTTAAATGTTAATCGGAGAATACTTATAACATATACATTCTTCACACACGTGCACGGAAATTTTCAGAATTTTCTGGTCTTGTCTTCATGACAAAAATACTATTTCTCTGCGTCAAAAAGCGATCGTGAAAAACCCGGAAGTAGTTCCGGCCGCTCAATAAACGCAAATGCCAATCAATCAACGCAATGAAATGTTAATCGGAGAGTAATTTATACATATCCAGTCTTAATACAAGTGCACGGAAGTTTTCAGAATGTTCCGTTTACGTTTTCATGACAAAAACACTGATGTAATGCGAGAAAAGGCGATCCCGAAAAACCCGGAAGTAGATACCGGCACATTTTAGGAACATTTGCAGAGGATGGAATTATGGATTTAGGTTAGGTTTATGTTTGGGTCACTCACCGCTGATGTTCAGAATTCTGTGTTCAGTTTTCATGCAGTTCCAGAGAGTTCTAGTTTGGAAGTTGCTAGCCTAACTGTTGCTAGCATAGCCACGGGAAAGCCTTTGGGAACTATTTTATTTTCTGTCATTATGAAGAAGATGACATGGTCTGGGATCGCGTCTTAAATTCTGACAGAAGACATGTTTTATTGTCAATGGTAGAGACAGCACGAACAGAGAATGCAAGTGTATTATACAGAGCGGAGGCATGGAGACCTCCAATCAGCAGCTTCCACGGTGCCATGTAGCTTGGCCTTCAGATAGACACAACAAGGGAAAAGTACTGGCTTCTGCACATTGATAGAATGATGAGTTTAACTGTAACAAAAGTTGCTTAAAAGTGTTATGAAATCTCACAATTAAATAAACCTTTCGGCATTCCTAAAAGTGGACTGAAGTTTATGTTGTGTGTTCTGTTGGTATAAAGCTGTATAATAAGCGGGATAACGTATATTACGCAGGTCATTATCGGAAAATAAGTACCTTCGCCTGTCGGTACTTATTTTCTGATAATGACCTGCGTAATATACGTTATCCCTTACTTATTGCAAAGTCTGATATCGTTTACATATAAATATAGCTGAGAAAATAAGCTTTAAAATGATGTATAGCTTGTGGATTATGAAGTTCAAAATACATCTGCTATTGCCAGCAGAAGTATTTTTTTTCTCGTTTTTCTCAAGAGCTTAAGAGGTTAAGTCTTTATGAATAAAGATAATACATATATATAGTGTTAGTGGTTTCAGACTAATATTTACAGTGATGGCTTGGACTGACTGACTGAATTAATGGCACATGAAGTGAATTGTCCGTTGACATTTTGGTACCATACAGCACAGTCTTACTAATTACAACATAATAACTAGGGGTGGGAACCTAAGGCTACCTCACGATACAAAGCTCACGATAACGATAATATCACGATAACGATAATATCACGATAACGGTAATATCACGATAACGATATCACAATAATGATTTTCTCACGATATGACAATTATTGATATATTGGTCAGAAATATACAATATGCCAATTTATGGCACAAATAAAAGAAAAAAATACACTTTATTTCATGATAAATGGAATGGAGATGTGTAATGTAGCAATATATTAAGTATTGATACTAGGGATGGGCATCGATTTTCGAATATTCGAATAGTCGTTAAATCATAAAAAATCGAATAGTGTACCATATCTGGAGGGGGGAAAAAATTGTATTACTGGCGGCTTCTGCACGGGGGCAGCGTACCATTTGACGATACACAGTGGCGGGCTACACCCAAAGAGAGTCTCAAGAGACTGAGCTGAGGGCCAAGAAACCACGAAGTGATGCTGCGTCTGTCTCTGCTATTGCTGCCCTGTTTGGTGAGGATTATTATAAAGAAGATACAACGGACATCGAGTCTGAACTGAACCGTTACTGCCAGGACAAATGTCCACCCCCGCAGATCGATCCCATGGACTGGTGGAAAACTAACGAAAACAAATATCCTCAGCTGGCAAAATTAGCGAGTGCATACTTGTGTGTGCCCGCCACATCTGTGCCGTCGGAAAGGGTGTTTTCCACGGCGGGACTTATTGTAAACAGACTTCGTTCCCGTCTTCATCCCGTGCATGTGGACATGCTGATCTTTCTGAATAAAAACTTGGATTAGGCTTGAACTATTTTTCTGATTATGAGGACGAGCATGTTAAAAAATGTTCACGTCAGCAATGCTGTCTCTCAGGTATGTTTAGTAAAATGTTCAACATTTATATAATTATTGTTTGAAGTCTCCGCACTTTGTTAATTGTTTGACGTGACGACGGTATTATTGGGTGATTTATGAAGGAAAACCCGGTCCGCACACGCACCTTTTGTATTGTATATAATATCCTGTTTGTTTAATGGGATTAAAGACAGAAAACGGTTCTATAATGTTGTGCTGTGAATTGCATCCACTGTCAAAACAAAAAAGAAAGAGAAAAATCGTGGATCTATATCTGTTTCCGCAGCGGTGGGTGTTGGGGGCAGTCTGGCGGCAGTTATTGCCGAATATTCGAATATTAATGATTAGTACCCCACGATTATCGAATAGTACTTTTGCTTTAAATGCACATCCCTAATTGATACCAATTTAAAAAAAAGAAAATTGTATAAAAAATGTATTTTTAAAAAAAATTTATTTTTTCAAAATCGATTTCGATACTTGGCAAATGCATATCGATAATCGAATCGCGGGAGAAAGTATCGTCACACCCCTAATAATAACAGGATGAATAAATGTAAATGGCACATGTACAGAAGTCAGCAGCTCCATTGAAATACTTGACAAATAAACACATGACATTTGAACAGCGAACACTTCTGACCTTGAGCAAATGCACATGTTAGTGGTGCTTCCTGTGTCATTATTGAGTATGGTTCTTTTAAGGTTTATTAGCCTATTTCTTTACACATACTCCTCTGGAACAGGAGTTTATTCCACCTAAAAATTAAAAGGAGATGAAATGATAATATTCTGCCTGAAATTTTCTTGCTACACTGTGTACCACCATCTTCCCTCATTTTTCGTCTCTCCACAACTGATTTCTAAAGTTTGTGCGGATGTGAGGCTGTCCTATTTGCATGTCAGTGACAGTGATGCAATGGTGTTGTAACGGTAAAGGTCTAATGAGGGACACACAGAAAGTGCAGGATCTGTCTGCGCCATGTCAATTTAAAATATACAAAACAAAGAAAGTGACAAACCCAGTTGATGTTGATGTGATGTGCACAGCAACACATGATAAAAAAAGGCTTATAAAAGATTGCTACAGTATTGATCTTTATTGTCTCTGCCAGGTTGGTCCAATGTTTGCACCAAGGTTTGATGACTGTCTGTGTAGCAAAGGGTTCAGGAATCCTCGGAAATAGGAACAAATGATTTGATTTTGAAGGTGATCCAGATTCACTGCCTGGAGCCAGGAATGAATCCTACGCCTACGAGTGCTTATCTAGCTTTAGGATATTTGAGTCATCTTAAAAGGTTTTACTATAAATATAAACCCCACAAGCTTAACTCCCTTGTCCCATTTGTAAACCTTATCTTAAGACTGATACATTCAAACAATTATCTATTGTTTTCTAAATGTATAGCAGTTTTCAGAATTGGTAGACTAGATACTTTGTTAGATCTTGACTTGTTGATGCTAAGAGTCTAAGAAGATCTGTTTCAATCCAGGAAGCAACAGCAGACATGCATTTATTTAAATGATCCTCATGTTTCATTGCTGGCTGTTTGATTTGTCATCAAACCTTGTCTGAGGTAATGTCCCATCTTGTGCTGTGATCCTTCGTGGCCACATTCTGTCCATACACTTGTTTGCTTTCGGCTGCTGCTATGTTTGTGGAGTCGGAGAAGAGAGGCAGAGATGAAGCGACGGTATTGACTGGTTGACATTTCCAAAGTTGACAAATGATTGGCTGAAATAACACAGAAATACCCAGGCTTTCTCCCACGCTCTGACTTTATCTAAAACTGTGGGGCCAAACTATCATTGATGCCGTCCTTTATGGTTCGACAAATGCAAATGTTTTTATATTATAGTTAATTCATATATTTGACTGAATGTAGCGTTGGGAGGCCCATATATGACGCAGTCATAGGCTAGTGTAATGACTGAGTCATATATGGTAAATGTATGATGTTTCAATGACAGATCACTTTCACATGACAAATCTTTGGCATCTGGAGGAAAGAGGTTCTGTTTTTGAAGCTCTGTTTACTGAAAACATGCTAGTTTGAAGGCTACTGAATTGGAATGTATGGTAGTTTTCAAGCCTGATTACCAGAGAAGCATGTTCCCCCGCTCGGTTTGGGTTTATATTGACCTGAATCATTTTCACCATTTTATATAATTTTATACCAATACTTGATGAATATTATGTAAATGGGCGGCATGGTGACTGTGGATAGCACTCTCGCTTCTCAGCAAGAAGTCCCTGGGTTCGAATCCCTGTCAGAACAGGGCCTTTTCTGAGGTGAGTTTGTATGTTCTCCCTGTGTCTGTGGAGGTTTCCTCTGGCTGCTCTGGTTGCCCCTACCACTAAAAACATGTACAATAGGTCTGTCATGCGCCTCTCTCCCAACTCTGTGTGGATGAGAGAAAAATGCCCACAATTGTATATATGATTTTTAAAAAAATTAAAATATATATATATAAAAAAATGTATATATATATAAAAATGTATATATATATATAAATGTATATGGGCATGTTCACACTAAAGGGCACAAAAGTGTGACAAAAGGCCAAAAATTAGATTTTAATAATCAGAAGATATTTAATGTTTTTCATGTTTCCAAACACCTCCTCTGTCCATTAGAAGTTGCTAGAACATAACTGTTTTATACATTAGACAAGTTTCCTAAAGCGGCCCTGTTTATTTTATTTAACGGACGTGATGATTTGACGGAACGAGCTTTGTGGAAGTTTGATAGGTATTTTCAGATCCACAATTGATTCAGAGATTCTATTTTTTTACACAAAGTAGATGCAAAGTGATACTTTCATATTGTCAAGCAATTAAATGTGAAAACAGACCAGTTTTTTTTTTCTCAAGTTTAATTTTTAGAGAAAAGAGGACCGTCCTCATCACGTCCGTTATACACTTTTCAGGGGTCATTTAATTAATTCAATAATTTAAATTATTTTACGATCCATCAGTAATCAGTATTTGCAAGAATTGTATAATTGAGCGTTTTGTCGTTTCTGGGTGTTTCGTCAGTAGTAGTACAGCTTTAACAAAAATCTTCTTGTGAAAGACTGCCATCTTGTGGACAGAACTTTGAATTTAGGCTTGTGGCTCCACTCCAAACAAAATGCGTCACCCCGTAAATGCCTGTCGCGTAAACGTTCCAACAGTAATATTGTGTGAAATAGATTTGGTCCGCCTCGGGAACAGCTGCAGCGCTCTGCTTTTTGGACACAATATCTTTTCTCTCCTTCACTTCACGCCTCTTTTGTGTTTTCAATATCAGCCTTTTATTTCCTCCTCTTTTTTTCCTATTACTTTTTTGTTGCACTTTCAATGCTGCCCTGGTTTAGTTTGTGCATTGTCTCCCAGTACACATGGACACACAGATATCCACTAGGGATTTCCCACAAGTCAGGAAAATACATTCCTGTGAATATTAGTCCATGGAATTTTAGCCGGGGAGTGGGGATAAAACAAAATGTGCACTGTGTAGTATGGCTTGCAGTGCAGTGAAAAATCTAACTTTATTGACCGGATAAGTAATCTTCCCACTTAATTAAAATAGAGTTGTATACACAATATACAATATAAGAACTACATATTTTATTAGGTCATGGGATCTGTTTCTCAACTCTTACTTTTATTTCAGCTTGTGGCAAAAAGGCAAACTCATGTTTTGCCTTTTTCAGAAGCAACGCAAATTATTGTATTATTTATAGCATCATTGCTACTAGTACTTTTAACTTAACCTTGTTATTGTCCCAAGAAGTCCAATCAAAGGTTTGCATTGTCTGATCCGGTCCATGCCTTGTGCTTGTGAACATGTTGGCCCAGTAGATGCAGTGTAGCAGCAACAGCAGCAGCTTGCTCTACATCTGGAAACAATAGAGGTCCGATGCTGTCACTTTCCTTTTACCTCAGGCCTTTGAGTCAGCTCTTAAACAAACACTCAATTCACTTTGCTAAATTACAGGAAGGCAATCCGAGCTGCGCACTCAGATTTGGACCCGGTTCCTCTCTTCTCACATTGACGAGAACATGCCAAGATTCGAGATGCAATTTCAGCCCTGCATGCAAACTACAGCTTCATGTAATGTAGGTGTAATTGCAAAACCAAACTGCGTGAAATATTTTTAAAGTAATCACAGGGGTGTGCCCTCTCTGATTGATGGGATGTGATTGGTGGAATTGTAGTGTTTATACAGTGAAATTATGGTTTCCACTGTACATTCAAAACAGTTTAGCTGCTATAAATCTGACACACGATTTTTCAGGTTATTGTGATGTTTTGGAAAGTATAATTCTGATAGATTTGCTGCAGGCCTATGTTGAAAATGCCTCTTTTGAGCATCCATCCATTTTTTCCCACTTTATCAAGATGGGTGGTGAAGGGAGCATTCTTCCACTACTGCTCAGTCCTCTGTGCACCCGGCCCCGCTTAAGCCCTCTGCAGGTGGGAGCCCACAGGGTCCACATCCCGGGCCAAACTCCAGGGTGGGGCCATTCTGGGTGATGTCACAATTCCTGATTTTTCACTGTCCATGGGAGTATTCTAACTGCACTCTACCAGCGATGTTGCACCTGAAACAACACAAACTCCCCCCACCATGTTAAAACAGTCCACGGGGAGTACTACATCTTAACTACACATGGACCTAACTCTCAACACTGTTGCCAGCCCAGGGATTCAATCCGGAGAGGAGCGATCATTATCATACACAGCCCCAACCAAATAAAGAATAAACAAATATCATCTTCTGTAACAATAACAGTGTTTTAAGAGAAAATGCTTCATAAACTAAAAAAGTGACACTTATAAGGGCTGGATATCTTTCAGAGCCTGCTGATACATTATAATGCCTAATTTCCATGATACGATTCTTGTAATGCAAATATTATCTTAAAAATGTATTTTTATTATTATTATTACAGCAATCAGGGAACAGGGAATATATATATATATATATATATAAAGTAAATGTTTCTTAAAGTCTTGTTTGTTTCCACCCCTGCCATACTTGTAATACTACTACTGGTCAACAGGTGGCAATATCAATCTGCTGACAAGGCGGGATTAACGTACTCAGGTGACACTCAGGAATGTTAACAGACCTATTGATTACGCTGCGAGTAGTTTACACAATTGTTGCTGTTGCATTAGAAATGTTTATTCTTTCATCATCAAATGATACAAAAGTGTTTAAATAACAGACACATTAAAAATAAATCTGTAATATTTGTACAATGATAAATTAACAAAGTTTCAAAAGCATTTACATTTTCAGTCATTTTCAGTGGTTCTCATTATTTATAGGCAGTGTCACTGTTGCGTATCTGAAGGCACAACTCTGTGGTTGTTTGGACATGTCACTTGAACCTCAGTAGTGAATGGGGCCAAGCATTAAGACTGTTTAAAGGCAAACTGCATTAGCTCATTTGGGATTTGGTCAGCCCTCTAATTCAATTCTCTTTAACTCAACATAATGTTTGTTTGACATTGGTAATGTAATAAGTGTGCCATACTGGTCTTAGAAACTCGACTGTTTGGCTCGTCCAGAAACAAACGTACCATTCAGTCATCCTAAACCGCCTGTCTCATAAAGAAAGCTATAAGTGACTGCTAATGCACTAACAGCCCTTCTGTAGTTCTACTTTACATTCTCTACATTCAAAGAGCTTACTATTTTACTACTTCAGATTGTCAGGCAAATTCACTTCACATAGAACAAGATGTCTTGTTGGCACAGTCTCAATAATTGTAATGAGAGATCATTGCATGGTGCAAATGTGCTCTGAAGTTTACATACTCTGGTGCGTTATGCATTCCAAGTGTTATTATAATAGATCAATGAGTCCTAGGCATTTCTCAGACAACATGAATGATAATACAATGCTGTCATAGTTGGATGAAACACTTTTACCAACAACAAATCATAAGTCAAGCAAAAATATACCCCAAGGTTTCGGATCAAAAGTTGACAATAAATGACAATAAATGACCTGACCAAACCACTATCTCAGAGTGGGAAAAAAATCCAATCTGATCATGAAGAATCTCTGAGAAATCAATAAATCCTACATTCTGCCAGAGTATGTAAATGTGTAAGCACTGTTTGTGGTAGTATCATTGGTAGGATCTTGATTGTCAATGAACATTCTAAACGTAGTGTATATTATTCAACAACTAGTAATTTGAATTATAAAAGTAATGACAGTAATGTATTTTGGCCATTGATTGTCTAATAACCTGTAATTTATACTAGCCTGAGGCCTGTGTTTTGAAGCAGGTCAGAAGGAATAATTTAATTTCCTGGATTTCATGGTTACACACTGTATATATATACAGTACAAGGCTGTTCGGTGAGTGCACTCGGGGCTGGAAGTTAACGGACATTCTCATGAGTCTACAAAGGTAAAAAATACATGCCTACAGATACCCTAAAGCGTTCACATTTATAGCTCAATAAAAGGCACAGCTGGACTTTCCTTTGAGTCTCACAGATCACGAGTGCAGGTGTGTGTGGACATACACAAGGCATCAAGAGTTGTTTTTGGTTTTTGAGAACGTGATATTTGGCTCCATCTTCAGGGAATTTCTCTGGCTAGCAGACCGCTTCAAACTTGATACACTATTTTATTGGATTTTTTGACTTCCTGTACTCCTGAGTGCCAACCGGGAGTGTTGCACTGCTGGTTTGGGGAACTGTCTGCCAGGATAATACCTGTTCTAGAATCCTCCAGTGTATTTGAAGACCCTGACTGGGCCTGTGTTCTCCTGCAGTGGGAGACACGGGGCGAGAGAATACAGCTGTCTCTTCTCATACTTCTATTTCAGCCCTTTCTTTCCTCTCACTGGCCTTGAGATATATGAAGATGCTCAGTGCCTGCTGGTTGTACTAATGTACTGTCAAAGGGTTAGCTTATTGGCCGCTTTGACGCAATAACACCCAGTGGAACAAAAACCCCTGCCATTGTCTTTGATTTAACATCAGTCTTTTGGCATCTCCAGGGTCTGTTTGCAGAACTGAACCAGGTTTAAAGCTCGACTTCATTCAGGGCCATCCTCATACCACTGTCTCGTTCCCTTTGGCTGGTTTAATCCAGCCCTCACCAGGCCCTCGCTTGCCCCCTCTGCTGGCTCGACTGTCCCTGAGCAGCCGAGCAGTGCAGCGTTGCCAGGTGTGAAGAGTCTTTGCTGACCAGATCCACATGCCTGACGTGATGCCAACTAGAAGTGACATGAAAATCCGCAGCATCTCTGAAGCGATATATGAGTCCCTGGGAGTTGAACTGAAGTCTGCCCAATTGGAGAGCTGGTAGAGGTAACACCCAATCACAGTTGAGGCTGGGACTGTGTAGAGGACAGAAAAGACCCCAATCTTCACCATCAGCCGCTCCAACTTGTCAGTCTTTGCACCGTCTTTTTGCAGATTGGAACGAATCTTAAAGAGGGCCACCAGGCCAGCACAGATAAACAACGTTCCTACAAAAAAACACACACACACACATTACAAGGCGAACAACTCTAATAAGATCGTACAGTGTTTTTCTTTCAACTTAATTCAATATTGAGTGTTGATTCTGATTATAAAACAGAAAAATTAATACCTATTAGAAGATATGTAGCCAGTGGTGCTACAACAAATCCGGTGAGTGCCTCCTGTTGCATGTTTCCAACGTAACACAGTCCAGTGAGGTCATCTGCATCCACTAGTCTCATTATGAGGATCACTATTGTTTTAACCGCTGGAATGGCCCAGGCAGCAATGTGGAAGTAGGAACTGTGCATTTCAATCGCTTCATGTCCCCACTTGAGTCCAGCAGCCAGGAACCATGTCAGGGTCAAAATAACCCACCTGAACAAAGCCAAGAGAAGGGAGGATTATTTCATCATTTATTTAATTTTGATCAACGCTTAATGAGTCTCATAAAGCATTCAGACACTCACCACAGTGAAGAGGCCATGCCAAAAAAGTAGAGCAGGAGGAAGACTATGGCACAACCAGTACTCTTCAGGCCTTCTTGCACCAGAATGGGAACAGCTGTGGCATCTAGGTCACAGGAGACACGCTCCCTTCCCAGTGTCAGTCGGACCTAAACAAAAGTAAACGGAACATGTGTTAATCTTGTCAATCTTCTTGAGACTGTCACTAAGGGAACGCTCACAATGGGTTGGTCTGGTTCACTTTAACTGGACCAAATCTGGTTCAAAAACGGATCTGTTTATAAAGATGTACCCTGACAAAGTGACACGTAGACTATTGTTTACTTGCTAGGGGGTTTTACATTCAGAAATAAAACATTTTTGGCCCATGTGAACGAGAATTTATTGAGTTAAAGTGAAACATATCAGCCTTAATTCAGGCATGGGAGGGGGTGCTCGTAGTACAGTACAGAAAAAGTATAAGAGCCCTTTTAGTTGCCGTGTGTATGAATTGTGCTATACTTATAAACTTGCCTTGCCAACAGTATGATGCAGTTATGGCACTCTTGCTGGAATACGTTTGGTACAGTAATTACGGAGTGAATGAATAAATTAGTATATGCCCTTAAATAATCAATAAACCAACCATCACTGTTTATTATTGTGTTATAAATGGTTTCATTCTTACCAGGTAGGCCACGCTATACAGGTTGCAGCACATAGACAGGAAAATGATGGGCCTTTCTGGGTAGGAGAAGCGCTGCGAGTCCAGGAGAAATGTTAGGACAGTCAGAGTGGTGGAGAGGAAGCAGAGCACCGCCCACACGGCCATCCAGGCGTCCGTGAAGACTTTGTTGCCTCTGCGATACAGGCCGCTGTCGTAGCCGCACTGCAGGGCACAGCTGTCGGTCTGCTTGAGCCAGATGTACTGGTCGGGCAGTGACCCCAGCTCTTGACACTCCTCTTGGTGAGGCGGGTGGCGCACAGGATGGTAGGGCGGGTCCTCGTCTCCCGGGCCCTCCATGCACATGTGGTTGTGGTCGTTCTGAGGCGGGAACAGGCTGCAGTTCAGCATCTGATGGGGAGGAGGAAATATGCTTTTTATGTCCCTCCAAATAGGAATAGTGTTATGATAAGCGATGAGATAGTATTACGGTCAGTAAATATATTTAGACATTTATATATGGAGCACAAATAAATAAGCAGGACATATGTATCCTAATATGCTGCAGAAAACTTTTTTTGTGTGTTTAAATTCAAATTTGATTTGACTGGGACTTGACTTGGACTAAAGCTAAATAAGGTTTGCAGACAGATTTTGACGAGTTATTATTAGGTATAATATGCCATCGTATCACTCATGAAGTTACAAAACCTTCATTGGTATTGATTCCCATTCATTTAATTGTTGATGGTATGACGTTTACGGACGGGAAAAAGTCCAAGGGTCACAAAGAAACGCAAATCGAGCTGTATGTGGCCCTCGAGCCACACTTTTGCCCCTCTCTCAAACCTGCAATTATATAGATAGATAGATAACTTTACTACAGACTCACGGTCCAGATCATGTAATTGTAACTGTAATTGTAACTTTTGAATTTGGGACCTCCCTCTGGTGGTAGCATAAGGAGTTACATGCAGTTAAAACGTGTTTTCCGTCATACTTGTATTACCATATATTTTCTTTCTACTTGAGATATTATTCCATATTACAAAATGGAAATGACTAAGACAAAGCCTTATTATTTCTAATGGTCAAAAATGATCCATAGTATTTAGTCTCAAACCAAGGTGTCAATGGATCTCAAAAATAATTCTAGTCTAGTTAGATGGGGTCAGCGATAGTAGCAGGGATATTTTTACACTTTTTTCTAGTCCTAAATTGATGACGTTTATAACAAGTCTGAACGAGTAAGAATTAAAAGAGTGTAATTGGTCTTACCTCTGGCCAAATGAAGCCAAACTCGTGCAGAACAGGGAGACACTTCCTCTTCACAGACAGACACATGCTTTTACAGGGCCCAATGGGGATGGGCACTTTATCTGTGCACATGGGCACGTAGACTGAGCACAAGAAGAACTGGGGAGATAATGGGGACAAGGAGTTAACAACGTGTCTTCTCAATATTACTGTTATTACTGCTGGTATCACATGAGCAAGATGATACACAAATTCAAAAATCTCTTATCAAGACAAAAGGCAAAAGTTATACGCTTTATCTCATAACTTCTATAATAATATGTATTTGTGTGACTTAGTGAAGGATTTTTGGCTTTGTTTGATATAAAAAAAAAAACCTTTTCGTCCAGCGTGGAGAGGATGTGAAAGCAATTTTGAACAATTTTACGCTTTTTCTCTGTTAAGCCAGCGTGTCCAGATGTAAAATTGAGTTTGAGTCAAAAGGTCACTGCACACGTTCATGTAAATTGAATAAACTTTATGCTTTGGGTGTTGGGAAGGTTTTATAAGGCAATATCACGCAACCAACCAAATTATTTATTTTTAAAAATGGTTCAGGTTAGTTCAATGATAGTTTTTTGTTTATAGCTAGCTCAGAGAAGCAAATAATAAATCCTTTTACAAATCATCCCTTGAAAAAGTTAAACATGAATCCAAGGACGGTTTCCATGGTTAAGATGTTTTAGTCAATAGTTTTAGGTGGTCATCAGTAACATTAGAAAGAAATGCAATTATTCTCGTTTAAATCTAATCTTAAATCAAAACTCAGGAAAAATTAAGTCCATTGTTTTTGGGATTACCATGACTGTTGTGCTATTGACCTCAGGCATATTAGAGGAACTCTTTGTTTTCACAGTTTACATTCTGAAATAGTTGTAGAATGTGAAAATAGAAATAACCTATAAGTACCATTTAAAAAGATATTCAAAAGGCTTACAATTTGCCCTTTACCAAGTATTTTTTGAAAAGCCGGAATTAGTAACATATAAATATAGTTTTACCCCTTCTTGAGAAAATCCTTTCACATTTACTACCAATAACAAAACATGTTGCAATACTGCAAATTATTCTATTACATATCTGAAGCAGAGTATGCAAACTGATACATGTCTCTCTGAAGACTTTCTTGTATGTACATAAAAGTATCTCTTGTTGTATTTCCCAGTACAAGTGCCATGAGTAATGCAGCTCATTCAGGGTATTTTGCAGTGTCGTTGGTAATGTGAGTGCTGCCACTACTCTGCAAAAAGCTGCTCTGGTTACCAGTCAGGAAGCCTCCCATTAGAGCAAATGTTAGGGGATATAGTTTCCTTTTCCCTTTCCTCCCTCTTTAGCGTGCGTGCGTGCGTGCGTGTGTTGAAAAGCAGCTAATCTTACTGGACAACTTTTAGCGGGACCAGACCACTTTTGGTTGCTGTCTGTACTCCTCAGAGCAGATGGCCCTTTTACATTGTTGTTTTTATGATGAAGATGCATATTTGATTCCACTAATATATTTTAAGACATGATCTCATTTTTCTTACATGGTTCATGAGGCAAACAAGCAGCATTTGTCTCAGTGCACTAAGGGCACCATTGTTGGGTCAGTACAGTAAGAAAGGACCGGAGACTCAGCTGTTGCTGTGTGGGGCATGAACTCAGAATGTCAAAATACACAGAGGGCTTTTTCACTGAAAGAAACGAAGGCATTGGCACGGAAACTGACAGGATAAGTTCATTTATAATGACCGAATGGTCCTCCTCAATTCTATGTGAACGAGGTTTCATGCTTGTGTTATCACTGGCACCATCAGTCTGAACTATTGCTTGTCATGTGCCTCTCCAGTCTCACGCAGCCGCTCAAATATAGCAGAGAGCGCAGGACTTATCCCAGACTTTTGAGTCCTGGATCAAGTTGCTCAATCAGTGCGAGTGGCGTGCGCGTGTGGCTGCGCTTTTAATAACAGCGCGTTGGTCTCTTATTCGGACCGTACCTTGAGTTGACTGGAGCAGCCGTACTGGATCAGAGGCGTAAATGTGGTCAGTTGCAGCTCAGCGTCCGACTGTAGAACGTTGCCGACCAGGTTGGGCATCTTCGTCACGTTATAGCCCAGACCCTGGCACATGCTGATCCGGATGGGATCACAGGTCATCTCCTCCACCTCGTCCCCAAAGCCCCGAACCACGAGTGGACAGAGCAGCGCAGACAGAGAGAGGACTGCTGCCTGCATAAGCGTTAGCCCGGGCATGGTCACCACATCAAAATACTAACGCCCTAATGAATAAAAGTTCACGCTAAATAACATGTACGTTACTGTAATGCTGAGCGTGTAGTCCAAACTGCGCGTAAAGGTCCGTGCGCTGGTACGACTATAATCCACTCCACGCCATTCAGCTGGCTGGGTACCAGGTCCAAACGGGGAAATAATGAACAACATTCACTTTTAACGAGATGCAAAGGTATATTCCAATGCGTATCCGTCCGTTGTTTCACGTTGCGTCCACATGCGACAAGCAGCAGGGAGCTCCGTGCCTCCTGCCTGAGCGTCCACACTAAACTTTATTGTGTCTGTGAGGAGAGAGTGTTTTGTCCGTTCGGAGGAGTGTTGGCCAATCCTGTGAGGGACTAAGGTCGCCCTAACCAACCCGCGGCCAGGAGGCGGGACATCTGAGTCTGTCCCATGTATTCTTTATCATCCTTACTTTTCTGCATTGTTTCTTTTTTATTGAGCTGATATTATTTTCATTTTTCTAAAAGCCTTTTGCCTTTTGTATGTTACTTTTTCACTGCTTTACTTACTCTCGCTACAATTCAGGACTTTGGCTGGTGTGAGTAAGTTCCCACAAGCTCTAATTTTATAAAAGTAATCTCTTACAATATGTTTGGACGTTCACCGCAGGTTCCACTCCCCTGGCTGAAGGGCCCATCAGCTCTAAGTGGCCCTGACATTGTAATTGAAAGTAGGGCCCTTAAGTGATGCTGAGGCATTGGGTAAAACTGTTTTGCATTGCAATGAAGGCACATTTGGACAGGTTTTGTTTGCTTGTGGCACCCTGGGAGAGGAGGACTACTCTAGTGCAGCATGAAACTCAGGTTGAAGAGTGGTGCTTTGGATATTTGGGAATTAAAAAGTGAGTACAGTTCAAATACTCTTGGAGAATGTTATTCTGTGACCGTTGAGCTCGGTCCCAATTTCCAAAGCAGAGCCGATGAAAGCCAGGCAGGTTTAGCGCCTACCTAAGTATCAACCGTTTCCTGTGATTTGGTGGAAGGCATAGATGACACAATAAAGCCATTACTAATATGTTCCACCTCGTAATCAGTTCGATGTAAAAAATAAATTCCACTAAGATCATTGAATAAGGACAGTCCAAGCTGATCAACATTTATTCTCAAAAAGTGAGAGAACGTTTTCATTGCAGGTGTAATGATATGAACTAACTATGCTTTAACAAGCCTTTGAAAATAACTGGGGTTCACTAATTTAGTACATGATTCATGTGTGACTCATTCTTCTTTTTTTTTTGACGGTACATAGATTCAAACTCTGCAGCTCTGGTCAATCTAGTAGGTCTGCAGAATTGAAAGAAAATGTGTTTTCTTTCAGAAAAAGTATTTTTTACAAAAAAAAGTTTAACAAGTCATCTTTATGAAGATGTTCTCAGGGGCATCACTTGAGCTTTTCTTTGGGCTGCTGTTTTTCAAAAATCCCATAATCACTGACCTTTCTGGATCGAAACAACTGCACAATTATCAACAAAACATGTCGATGAAACCCCTTTTATGAAGAATTATTTAATTCGAAATAGACTTATCTTTTCTTCCACTCTCTCAGAAAGACAGAAAGATCAACTTTGCTACTTTAGCCTAGTGTGTGTAGGTAAACTTTCCCCTGGCTTACGATGTGATGTTTTTGGTAAATCCACTGTGACAATTGATTGGCAGCACCGGTGACCTCTCCCACCCACTGACCCGAGCCTCTCTCTCCCCCTAGACTCCCCCCTCCCTTTTGTCTCCCCCTAGACCCCCTCTCCCCTTTCTCCCCCCTTCTACATATTCACCATACATCTACACACGCCCATTGCTATCCTCCTCTCCGCTGCTCTTTGGCTGAACCCTGGGTCAGAGCCTGCAGTAATTAGCACTAAGCTGTAACAATAGAGTATGCCCTGCAGCTTCTCCTTATCTGGCCTTTGGTGTGATAAGAACCTTGCGTTTGAAATGTATCCAAAACTCACATGATCTTCAGGAGCAATGCAGTATTAACACATTCCTTCAGAATTTGATTTTCATTGACAGTAGAGTGTAAGAGCGTCAGAAAGCGCCTGAGAACAAACACTGTGATTGCTGTAACGTACTACTTCATGATCACACTGCCATAAAACTATAGAGATAGTGACAGTGATTGGCTTGAGCTGTGGTGAGTGCGTGGATATTTACAGCCCTCATTCAACAAGTGAGTGATAAGTAAACAAGTAGCTGTGGTTTCAAATGATTTACACTGATAGAACTCTTCTAGATGATGCACGTTTGTGTAAATATATGATCATTTTTGCGAATGTATGAGCTGATGTTCTAAACAGTTGTTCCACAAAAAAAGTAGTTCGTTTTTTCTAGTTTCTGTTGTAAAAGAAAATGATGATTCTTTCCAAGCCTTGTGAATTCCCCCAAAACAAAAGGAGGCACATAAGAGGTTAAGAAGCTGTTTATCCATGTCATTATTTAAATGTGGATCTGGAACTGTTGTTTCTGTTGAATGCAAACGTGAAGGTGGACTGTTCGTCCCTGTGAGATCTCTTGGTTAATGCACTCACACATTTTCGACTGGAGGATTTACCACTTACCTGTTCGCATGGACACGTTTTTGCCATAATTTTCCTGGACAGTTCCACAGTTGGGTATTGTCTTGTATTCATTCAATTGCGGTCTGTTTATCAGTTTTTCTTTATAGGGGTCTTCACTCTGATGTCTTTAATCAGCGTTATGTTGTTAACAAAAGTTCTACATCAGCAGGATATGGCTCATGGGCACATGAGCCATATCCTGGATCTATGCAGAAATAATTGTGACATCAGTATTCTGTGTTGAGCATGATAGTAATGGAAAGAAGTTTCCAGAATCTCATGCTGAGTATTGTTGAGTATTCTTATCAGGTCTGTAGTTCTGATGTAACTATTGACCAGGGAGAGTTGTTTTCACTGGATCTTATCTAATTGAGGTTATTGAGGGACACAAGTCCAGCGTTTTAGAAAGATGCCATAACTTACGGTTTGCCTGCGTATACTTGGCGGTGATCGACTGGGGCAGATTTGCAGTGCTTTAGGCTAAAAATGAAGTCAGGGCTTTCTAATTATCTATGGCAGAGCCATAACCTTCATGTGATTCAAAAGAGAAATGGACTTTTCCCACTCTACAGCACTGTGGAACCTGCATGTGCAATGGAATCTAGGTCATTTGATCCAAGATCACATTTGTCTCAATCTGGATGTGACCATTTTGTACTGTATACATGGGTTCAAGGATGATTTTACATGAGAAGAAGACAATTTATTTGTATTGCACATTTCACACAAAAACTGTATCTAAATGTGCTCAAAGGGGATTTAGGCAATTATATCACATTAAAGCACATTGTGGGAGGTATATGTGATCATCCTTGCTGCTGCAGGAGGGTCTGTTGGACATTTAGTGTCTGACAGGAAGGACTGTGGTGATGATTCAGGACACTTTAACATTCTACAACATGTATGACATTTATCAACATTCATGGACATTGGTCGGGACTGGGCGGACTGGGCGGCACGGTGGCTGAGTGGATAGCACTCTCGCCTCTCAGCAAGAAGGTCCTGGGTTCGAATCCCGGCCGGACCAGGGCCTTTCTGAGTGGAGTTTGCATGTTCTCCCCGTGTCTGCGTAGGTTTCCTCTGGGTACTCCGGTTTCCCCTGCCACTAAAAATATGTACAATAGGTCTGGCATGCGCCTCCTGTTCGACGACTCCGCTCCCATCTCTGTGTGGAGTGAGAGGACAAGTGCCCAAAAATAACAATTGTAAACCGCTTTGTGACTCTGGTCTGTGAAAGGCGGTATATAAATAAAGCTTACTTACTTACTTACTTACTTGGTCTCTCCCTATGAACCAATACATTTGTGTATTTTCTGTGACTTAACTGTTGATTATCTGATCTGTGTTGGTGATTTCAATGGTTTTGTCAAGTCCTCTGAGATGACTGCTGTAGTGATTTTGGGCTATACAAGATTAAATTGTATTGTATTGAATCCGTGACACCCGTGTCTCATTAATACATATTTACAGTGCCTTGCGAAAGTATTCGGCCCCCTTGAACCTTTCAACATTTTGCCACATTTCAGGCTTCAAACATAAAGATATAATATTCTAATTTTTTGTCATGAATCAACAACAAGTGGGACACAATCGTGAAGTGGAACAAAATTTATTGGATAATTTAAACTTTTTTGACAAATAAAAAACTGAAAAGTTGGGTGTGCAATATTATTCGGCCCCTTTACTTTCAGTGCAGCAAACTTGGTCCAGAAGTTCAGTGAGGATCTTTGAATGATCCAATGTTGTCCTAAATGACTGATGATGATAAATAGAATGCACGTGTGTGTAATCAAGTCTCCGTATAAATGCACCTGCTCTTTGATAGTCTCAGGGTTCTGTTTAAAGCGCAGAGAGAACCATGAAGACAAAGGAACACACCAGGCAGGTCCGAGATACTGTTGTGGAGAAGTTTAAAGCCGGATTTGGATACAAAAAGATTTCCCAAGCTTTAAACATCTCAAGGAGCACTGTGCAAGCAATTATATTGAAATGGAAGGAGTATCAGACCACTGCAAATCTACCAAGACCCGGCCGTCCCTCCAAACTTTCATCTCAAACAAGGAGAAGACTGATCAGAGATGCAGCCAAGAGGCCCATGATCACTCTGGATGAACTGCAGATAACTACAGCTGAGGTGGGAGAGTCTGTCCATAGGACAACAATCAGTCGTGCACTGCACAAATCTGGCCTTTAGGGAAGAGTGGCAAGAAGAAAGCCATTTCTCAAAGATATCCATGAAAAGTCTCGTTTAAAGTTTGCCACAAGCCACCTGGGAGACACACCAAACATGTGGAAGAAGGTGCTCTGGTCAGATGAAACCAAAATCAAACTTTTTAGCCACAATGCAAAACGATATGTTTGGCGTAAAAGCAACACAGCTCATCACCCTGAACACACCATCCCCACTGTCAAACATGGTGGTGGCAGCATCATGCTTTGGGCCTGCTTTTCTTCAGCAGGGACAGGGAAGATGGCTAAAATTGATTGGAAGATGGATGGAGCCAAATACAGGACCATTCTGGAAGAAAACCTGTTGGAGTTTGCAAAAGACCTTAGACTGGGACGGAGATTTATCTTCCAACAGGACAATGATCCAAAATATAAAGCCAAATCTACAATGGAATGGTTCACAAATAGACGTATCCAGGTGTTAGAATGGCCAAGTCAAAGTCCAGACCTGAATCCAATCGAGAATCTGTGGAAAGAGCTGAAGACTGCTGTTCACAAACGCTCTCCATCCAACCTCACTGAGCTCGAGCTGTTTTGCAAGAAAGATTGGGCAAGAATTCCAGGCTCTCGATGTGCAAAACTGATAGAGACATACCCCAAGCGACTTGCAGCTGTAATGCAGCAAAAGGTGGCGCTACAAAGTATTAGCGCAAGAGGGCCGAATAATATTGCACGCCCCACTTTTCAGTTTTTTATTTGTAAAAAAAGTTTAAATTATCCAATAAATTTTGTTCCACTTCACGATTGTGTCCCACTTGTTGTTGATTCTTGACAAAAAAATTATTTTTATATCTTTATGTTTGAAGCCTGAAATGTGGCGAAATGTTGAAAGGTTCAAGGGGGCCAAATACTTTCGCAAGGCACTGTATTTCATATGACTTCCCAATATTCAGCTAAAACAACATTATAAAAGAGAGGTGTCTGAATAAGGTGTCTCATTCAGTCCTGTGGAATGGCTTTTCGGACTGCCCCTAAACACAACGTTTGTGAAACGTGGTCACATCAAAGGTTCTGCTACCACTGCAGACCAAGTTGCGATGTAATGATATATTTTATTTTCTTTCATTTTTTTTCATTCAACAAATAATCACTTTGCATGCTGGGTGTATCATTGTGTGTTTCCACTATGTGACAAAGTATTCATTCAATCCTCCACATTTCACAAATTCAGAAAAAATTGGGAATGAAAATGAAAGTATGAAAATGGGAAGAGGCTCGGAGGCAGTGGTCAGAGGAATGAGGGAAGCTCAATGGCGTCTCGCAGATATAAATAACACATACAACAAGCATGAATTGGACTGAAAACAGCTTTGAGTTTGTAAAGTACAAGAGAAAACAACTATAACATGGTCAAAAGCTGAGACATGTCATATCCCTTTGAAGACCAGGAGAGACACACCAGAAAGACTTATAAAATATTTAACAAACACATTTGTTATTTTATATTCACTAAGGTGCATTTTTTATACTTTACTCCTTAGTGAGCTCAATGTCAGAGTACTTTTCATGTCATTAGGCAGATTGCTCCATTTACAAGGAGCATAATTGGAGGAAGCTGTTTCCCCTATTGTTACATGAGGAATGGTATGAAGATTGTGATCTAGGATCTGAGGCTGGTTCTTAAGTAAATCAGAAATATTTGAAGGTACCAGACTGTGAATGTTAATATCTGGGGATCAGTGAATATCTTCGGTTATATGTGTCATATAAGATTGTTTTCTTCCATGCTTGATTAACAAAACAAAATATTATGACCTTAAATACTTCTTAATATAATATAATATTTCAGTTTATAAACTTAAATAAGCTGTTAAAGACTATAAATAAAGTTGAAGACATGGTTTTAATGTCTGGCAATCAGATTGCCATGATGTCCTGATGGCAAAAGCCAAAACAACACATTTTGTAAGCATTTTTTGAGCTTTATAAGCAATGCCTCTCACAAAGCATTACTTGCTTGACATCCCATTTTTAGATACTTTAAAGATCCTGAGGGTTATCGAACACAAAGTGTTGCAAGGCTGAGTCAAAGGATCATGGGATGCTCATCGACTCACATTACATCCTTTACTGATGCTGACTGCAGCTTAATGACCATCAGACAGGGGTGTGAGAAAAAAATACTCTTGGAAGACCTTGTCTTCTATAGTACCGCAAAATTGGCTGTTTGGACTTTGCAAGAGAGCACTAAACATTGAACAGTGAAAGGTGGAAGAAAGTTTTAATCTCTGATGCAAAATGTGACCTTGATGATCAGCATTATTAGCCAGACATCCTACTTGAGATGTTTTCTCTGTGGCGCAGTGGTGGGAGCATCAATGGAACCTCACGTTGTAGTGCATCAAACGGCAGCTGGACATGTTGAACATGTTGGGATGAATGGTAATACACGTGCAATATTATAATAATTTTCCCTGAGATAAGCCTGCTCTCCTCTCTGCTGCATGGCCTCAAATAAACACATAAACATGTGGGCTTGGCAGCGGGCCTGTCAGGGCTAACTTGGTCGCACTGTGGGAACGGAACCATTCTAACCTTTCAGCTTTGGCAGGCTGTGGTGTAAAGCAGTACCTCGCCTACAGAAGAGGGACAGACAAGTACGTACTGGTCACCAGATAGCATCTTATGGCATGATGCCCGTTCTCTTTAGCCCTTGAAGTGCTGTATTAATAGTCACACCAACTTCTTGGAATGGTGTGAGTGTGCATAACTATTAAATGGTTGGAATACGAGTAATTTTTCTTCCCTGTGTTGTCTTTAATTTGACAATTTAGGGTTGTACCGTAGATATCTAATTGTGTGATTGTAATGATCATTGTGTATGATATTCCTAGATTTTGCAACATTAGTAAATGGCACACAGAAGTGTAATTGTTCCCTCATGGACTGTGTATCCATCTTCTTCACATGTTGTGAGTGGTGTGCTTGGCCTGGGGCAGTGGTGGTCTTGGTGTCCCGTCTGGTGACAAGCCTCACAGTGCTGATGGATTGTCCCTGTCCATGGCTGTAAATCGGCCTCTTGTTGTGAGATTTAACCCCTCTACCCTTTTGCGTCTGTAACTGCACACTCCCCTTTGCTCCCACACTCAGGCAGCTCCAGAAACCTTTCTCAGAATCTTCCCAATTAAGCAGGTGGTAGCAGTCCAAATGCAAAGTTGTCCACATTTGGTCCAATCCAGCAGAAAGCGACGTGTTGGTTCTATAGGGGCAGCAAATCAGGCGGATGGTCAAAACAACAGCTGAAGCTTTCTCCAGGGAGTCCACACAGGTGTTGGTTGGTTATGGCTTACACTGTGAACAAAGCTGAAACCACTATTATAGTAAACTATTCTCTGTACAGCAGTGTATCCTTAAACAGCCATTAACTGTTCATTAGCTTAAAAAAGTCAACCAAAACCAATAGCTCTTCCTGCATCTCGCCCACATCTGTTTGAGTCACAAGGATTGGTCTTGTATCAATGTGCCATGACTAAGTGGCCACATGATATGGATAGTTGTTGTAACCTATCTTACACATTGATTTACTGTATATGTGTTTGGGTGGGTCTACAACAGCTATGAAGCATTCCACATATAAGACGTGCACAGTTAGATTAAATTAGACTGATAAAAACAGTCTCAAGAAATTATACTAATATTTTTTGCAAGGTTCTCCTTCCACTGCAGATGCTAGAATGTGTTGCATGTTGTAAACTTCTCCATTGTGAGATCAATAAAGTTTAATCTTATCTTTTCTTGTGTAGACATTGTATCATACTGTATGGAATGTTTTTCAAGAATGACTATTAACAAATTCAAACGATTATATTAAGCTAGAACTCTTTTCATAGATTGTTGACAAGTAATACGCTTCCACAACCCAGATTGCAGTTCAGTATAGCCAAACCTGCAGAAATGTCCTCTCTCTGCTAATTCATCTCACAAACGTCTGTCATTCACATTTTACAGTGTGTTCTTTCCTCCACACTGAGCCAAGAGTTCTTTTCAAGCGCAAAAAGCATGAATAATTGACAAGTCCAAGCGCTATTTGACAGACAAGTTCTGGGAAGAGCTTTAGAATCAGAATCAGAATCATTTTTATTGCCAACGTAAGTAACGGGAGGTCACAGACTTGGAAATTGCTTTGGCTCAGTGCAACAGTCAAAAAGAGATAATAAAAATAAGAATAAAAAACACTTCTAAAGAATAAATTTAAATTTAAAATAGAGTTACAGTTACTATTTACAATATACAAGTGCACATGGTGCACACAATGTAAGGTGACAGCAGTACAGTGAAGTAAAGTGACGTATGATGGGCAGTAAAGTGACTTTATAAAGGGCGGGGGGACAGGTTAAGAAGTGTTCAAGAGTCCAACAGCAGAGGGGAAGAAACTGTTCTTGTGGCGGGAGGTTCTAGTCCTGATGGACCGCAGCCTCCTGCCTGAGGGGAGTGGTTGGAATAGTCCATGTGCAGGGTGAGAGGGGTCGGCTGTGATACGACCAGCCCGGCCTCGAGCTCGGGCGACGTACAGGTCCTGCAGCGATGGAAGGCTGCGGCCGATCACTTCCTCTGCAGAGCGCACAATGCGCTGTAGTCTCTGTTTGTCCCTGACTGTGGCTCCAGCGAACCACACGGTGATGGAGGAGGTGAGGATGGACTCGATGATGGCCGTGTAGAACTGCACCAACATCTGTGCAGGCAGCTTGGCTTTCCTGAGCTGCCGCAGGAAGTACATCCTCTGCTGGGCCTTCTTGATGAGGGAGCTGATGGTCGGCTCCCACTTGAGGTCCTGGGTGATGGTGGTGCCCAGGAAACGGAAGGACTCCACAGAGGTGATGGGGGAGTCCATCACGGAGGGTGGGGGCGGGGGGACAGTGCTCTTCCTGAAGTCCACAATCATCTCCACTGTCTTCTGGGCGTTCAGCTCCAGGTTGTTACCACTGCACCAGGACACCAGCCGGTCCACCTCCCTCCTGTAGGCGGACTCATCGTTGTTGGAGATGAGTCCAATGAGGGTGGTGTCGTCCGCGAACTTGATCAGCTTCACGGAGTCGTGGCTGGAGGTGCAGTGGTTGGTGTACAGGGAGAAGAGCAGGGGAGAAAGAACACAGCCCTGTGGGGCTCCTGTATTTATAATCCGAGAGTCCGAGACATTCTTCCCCAGACGCACTCGCTGCTTCCTGTCCGTCAGGAAGTCAGTGATCCACCTGCAGGTGGAATCGGGCACGTTGAGCTGGGAGAGCTTGTCCTGGAGCAGGGATGGCAGGATTGTGTTGAAGGCAGAGCTGAAGTCCACGAACAGGACCCTGGCGTAGGTCCCCGGGGAGTCCAGGTGTCTTTAGCTTGACTTTGTCCTTGGATTGTCTGCAGGATCAGTGTGACACATCAGTTCAGCATGTCGAGCATGTGTGTGTGTATACAGGACAGGGCAGGACATTCGGCATCTCATCGAAAGGGATTGAGCAAGCATCAGCGAGATAATTTATTCCGGAGCGAGATGTTTGTGCGTTTCTTAACAATGTGGAGGAAATGTTCAGTCATACTCCGCTGAAATGGGGAGAGTCCAATGCGCAGCTGTGCTCATAGGAAGCCCCTGGTCGCCAAGACAGAACGATTTACTGTTCTCAAACCAGGAAGGGGATGTACTGTTTTGCCGAGAGAGATGTGGAGTGGAAAGGGAGTGTGACAGCTTGACGGAGACAAATATGCGAAACAGAGATTTCATGATGAAACCCTTGTCAAAATATGAAAGAACAATATGTGTTTTAATGCTTAGCGCTTAACTCTGTGCAGTTTGTTATTCATAGAGCTTGGTGCTGAGTTCCTTGGCACCTGTTTCTTCTCCATCTTGTTGCTCCACTCCCTGAAATAGCCCCCATGTCTCCTGGGGAACAGTAAACACTCCCAGGCGTGGGAATACACAGCAACCATTGGACACGTCTTATACTTCATATAGTTTTCTTGGATAGTGGACGTGCTGGAATGACAGAACAGCAGATGTGTACAACATATGATAGGTGGCATTGTAACCATGATTGTCAATCATTTTAGGTTTAAGGCCGAGGTATACTTTTTCGATCTCTGTAGGGCGATTTGTTCTCTGCATTTGACCCATTCTGCAATGCCACTAGAAACAAGAACACGCATGCAGAGAACATGCAAACTCAACTCTGCCATTGTGCCACACAGTCAAAGAAGCAGCACATGGAGGAAGTGCAAAAAGACACATACATAACCATGAATATTTATAAGGGACGCAATCAAAATGCAAACATTCAGTAAGTAGCAACAAAACGTAAGAGGCCAAGTAAGTATTTTAAATTTTTTGGCTTCTTGTGGTGTATAACAGCATTTTTCCTTGGTGTCCTTGTTTGGACCGGTATGGCGTTAGCTCCACTTTGTTAACATTGCTAATTCTCAGGTAGGTCATTCAAACAATGCAATTTCCCATTGAAGTAAAAGAGTAGACCTGGAATCTGTCTGAGAAGCAAACCTCTGACGTTGGCATCTGTTTGTAGTAAGTTGCTACTATGCCAAAACCAACTTCTGAAAACTCATTAGTGTGCCCTGATGCTCCACCCACCTGTGACCCATATGTCAATGAAAGGAATGAATCATATCACATAACTTAAGCAAAACGTTCTCAGACATCTCTCTTGTGATTGTTGACATCAGAGTGGCTTGTGTCTGTCATCACCACATTAGCTCAAGTCTTCAGAGACTAGCATGGGTGCACAGATTATTTACATGTAAGGAATTTCGGCATTCATTTGGCATTTATGTTGGCATTTGACAGATTTTTTCCTCTATATTTTGCTGCAAACAAAGTATTATGATGGGTTGATATTAGGGCTGGGCGGTATAAACGGTATAAGCGGTATTCATTTTTTTTCAGATTCAGATTTTCAGATTCATGCTGCTAAAATCTGGAACATTCTTCCTGAAGATGTGAGACAGGCCTCCTCTCTGACTATGTTTAAAACCAAGTTAAAAACTGTGCTGTTTAGCTGTGCATACAACTGAGGGATTTTATATTTTTATCTTTCTTTTTAATGTTCTGTGATTATTTATGATTTTAATGCTATCTTGTTCAGCACTTTGAGTTGCCTTGTGTATGAATTGTGCTATACAAATAAACTTGCCTTGCCTTGCCTTGCCTAGACGGTATAAATTTGGCCCACGGAGATTTTTGTTATACCGGCATATTGCGATACGTCATTATGTCATCAAATTGCGCAGGCTCTGACGCCAGCAGAAACGACCAAAACAAACCGGCATTCAGCAGCATTAGCCTAGCACTATTAGCCTAGCACATTAGCCTAGCACTATTGGACACCACTGGAAACAACAAACAACAGCATGGCATTAACACCGTGTTTCTGTCTATGTATTGTTGTCACAGCGGCCCCAGCAGAGGTAAATACACACACAGTAATCACAGTTTAAGCGTCTACCTTTTGGCCAATCGGTGTCAAAGGGGCGTAAGCTCGAAGCGCCAGCGTGAGATCCATGCGTGTGCCGTGTCCGCAGCATCACAGCAGAAGTTTGGGAAAGTTAGCGTCAGATTCGGACCTCCGCGGTCAATATCTCACGAAAGCTACTTTGTTAAACAAAATTATTTGTGCCAAAATGATCATTTACATCAATTGTTCAAATCCAATGCGCTGTTTTAATGAACATAAAATCCATTGAATCATCCAGCGCAGAGAAAAGCACTTAGGGAGCGTCAACAAATGGCAAGACCAGCTTTGTAAACAAACAGCTTTTACTGAAGTCATGCACCTGCACAAAACTCTCAGACACTATAAATAATGACCATGTCTAACTCCTACAGACTTTGTTTTCATCATTTGTGAGTTTTTTATATTTTAAATGAATGCATATGTTTTTCTTTTTAAAAATTGCTTTTACAGTGAATGGTATTTACTGTAACATACATAAATAATGTATGTTATTTGTCTCTTTATTCGTCTCACAACTGATTTTCTAACTCAAAAAATATATATTAGATTCTAATATATAAATAATTAACAATCTTGACTATTTTATCAGAATCAGAATCAGAATCATTTTTATTGCCACGTAAGTAACAGGAGGTCACAGACTAGGAAATTGCTTTGGCTCAGTGCAACAGTCAAAAAGAGATAATAAAAATAAGAATAAAAAACACTTCTAAAGAATAAATTTAAATTTAAAATAGAGTTACAGTTACTATTTACAATATACAAGTGCACATGGTGCACACAATGTAAGGTGACAGCAGTACAGTGAAGTAAAGTGACGTATGATGGGCAGTAAAGTGACTTTATAAAGGGCGGGGGGACAGGTTAAGAAGTGTTCAAGAGTCCAACAGCAGAGGGGAAGAAACTGTTCTTGTGGCGGGAGGTTCTAGTCCTGATGGACCGCAGCCTCCTGCCTGAGGGGAGTGGTTGGAATAGTCCATGTGCAGGGTGAGAGGGGTCGGCTGTGATACGACCAGCCCGGCCTCGAGCTCGGGCGACGTACAGGTCCTGCAGCGATGGAAGGCTGCGGCCGATCACTTCCTCTGCAGAGCGCACAATGCGCTGTAGTCTCTGTTTGTCCCTGACTGTGGCTCCAGCAAACCACACGGTGACGGAGGAGGTGAGGATGGACTCGATGATGGCCGTGTAGAACTGCACCAACATCTGTGCAGGCAGCTTGGCTTTCCTGAGCTGCCGCAGGAAGTACATCCTCTGCTGGGCCTTCTTGATGAGGGAGCTGATGGTCGGCTCCCACTTGAGGTCCTGGGTGATGGTGGTGCCCAGGAAACGGAAGGACTCCACAGAGGTGATGGGGGAGTCCATCACGGAGGGTGGGGGCGGGGGGACAGTGCTCTTCCTGAAGTCCACAATCATCTCCACTGTCTTCTGGGCGTTCAGCTCCAGGTTGTTACCACTGCACCAGGACACCAGCCGGTCCACCTCCCTCCTGTAGGCGGACTCATCGTTGTTGGAGATGAGTCCAATGAGGGTGGATTATGCAAGAACCTGCTAGACCTATATTGAAATTCACACACCAAATTATACCGCGATATATACCGTCTACCGTCTATGACCCAAATTATACCGCGATATGAATTTTAGGCCATATCGCCCACCCCTAGTTGATATGATGCAAAGACTTGAAACTCATCAGACTTTATGCGACCCGTAGGGCATTGACTTGGGGTTCAGATCAAATTTTCTCGTCTTTGACTTGGGACTTGAATTTGTCCGACCGAGAGATTTGATGATATCCGGTATTTTGAGGTCTTCTATCTAATATGCTTGTCCAACTACACAGAGCTATTGTCCAACTACATAGAGATGCAGTTTATTTAACCTGGATTTGAACATTTCCTCCTAATCCCTGCATAAATAATTGGGATACAACAAACTAACTACATTTGTTAGTGTCGCTAATTAGCACCTCAAGGCTTGTGATGATGGTATACAGTTATTGCATCACTTTTATCTTACTGTGGAATTTTCACACTGCCCGGTAGAACCTCACATTCTTACATGTTTAGTGTCAACCTGTGCAACATAGCGTATTGAATTCCAGCCAACTTTTTTCATTTTGCACATATTACCTGTCAGAATACTTAATTGCTGATGTAGTTCATGTTGATACCCATTATGCCCATACAGTCTCGTCCCCAGCATATGGCCTGGTGTGTGTATGTCTGGGAAAATACTAAGATACAAATGTCTTATTCTAGTCTGTTGCAGCAGTGGGCGCCGGACAGAGCATTCTCACCATACCAGGCTCTCTCTGCCCCATGTCCATGTGCGTTTGGGTGCGTAGTTACGTGCCCTTGTATCTCACGACTACTGGCCCCGACCACAGGCAGCGGCTGACAGACATACTCTACATGCGCCCGGGATCACTCTGCCCCTCTGTGTGTGTATGTGTGTGTGTGTGTCTCAACACACACACTGAAGACAAATGGACCTCTCTGCTGCACAGCCAGAGATGTGGACAAGCTGCTTTTCCGTTTGAATGCGCAGCCAAAACCGCAAGCCACAATTACACTTGTCCCTGTCTGTCTGCTGGACAAGAGAGGAGATAGAGCACTGCGGGGCGTGCACAGGCACCAAGGAGAGGGAGAAGATGCTCTTAAGCAGAATTATTCTAGTACTGGCAGGTTTACGTGACCTATTCGTCTTAAATATAATTACTATATAATGTTATTTATTTAGAGTAATGGATTTCCAGTTTGGAAAAATAACCTTTCAGTAACTTTTCCAGAGCAGAGAGAGAGTGAGGTCACTGCTCATTACCCAGAAATACTGCAGTCTGCTCTTCAGTCATCAGTTTAGTTTATATTTGTAACATAAATAACAAATATTTGTATTATTCACACAAAAGAAGAACTTTATTTTGTCAAATTTGCACATCTTTCACCACATTATACACTTTACTAACAATTTTCTCAGAGAGCGACATTTGATAAGGACAGTGTATACTAAAGCACATCTACAGTAGGTCCCAAGGTTATTCAAAGAAAATCAAACAATTACAAACATTGTAAAACCAACAAGGATAGAGTTGACTTGGCTTTCTTTCTTCCACAGTTGAACTTGAATCTTCTGCTGTTACTTTATAGCACAGACCTGGGGCCAAATACAGCCTGTGGGACCATTTCTTGTGGCCCCTGAAGGGATTTTCAATCATGATTAATTTGATGCATAGATGGTTATTTGTTATTTTGGCTACCATGGCCTGTCATACTTCATATAAAAGCATTTTTTTGTATTCAAGAAAACAACCAAGTAGTTTAGTTAAATGACATGATTAAAACCATTGTAATCAGTCTACATTTACAAACCTTGTCTTTGGTCCAGTTTTACTTCAATCCAAACAATGAAGAACTGAACAGAAAATTCTGTCTAAACTCATGTTATATAGAAAGTAATACTTTTCTCAAAATATCTCCCCCTTGTAAAAAAAATATCTAACTTCTCTTCTCCCAAAGAAAACCACTTTTTTAGTTCTGGCCCCAGACCAAAATGAGTTTGCCACCCTTGTTTATATCATCACTAAACTTGTATTTAGTTTTGTATTTGAAATGAATATACAAATGATAAAACAATGTAAATCTAAACTAATCTCAGTTAAGAAATCAGCTTTCCCTCCCCCGGTTATATCCTCTCCATTCCTACTTTTTCCTGCTGGTGCCTCCGGGTGCAAGACCTTAGACCCTGATGAGGTCACTTGTGGCAAGTCGTCATCGCGCTTTCCTGCTTCTGTCAACAGCCACCAGAAAGAGCCTTCCGAGGGGGAAAGAAATCCTCGTGTTGCAGGATGTTAAGTTCTACGTCGGAGAAATTCTCAGCGGAGGGATATGGAATATTTCTGTGTGCGTATGTGCGTTATTGCAGGTCCAGGGGGATCATAGCCACAGATGTAAAAGTCATTTCTGTCTGCTCTTGCCTCATTCTCACTGGTTTTTATTGCTGTGTACCGGTCTGTGATAAAGATTTAGTTAATGAATGCATGCACATTCACAACTGGTGAGTAATGGATCGTAAAAAATATTACTTTGGTTGAGCATAAAAACTTAAGTAAACAAAACACATAATTCATGCCATAAAAGTTTGTATAACTGCAAATGCTTAAATGAGTTATCTTTGGAGCTTTTAACTGTTCCAACATTGTTCCCTCATCAGTATTAGACCTGGAGGTTGCTCCATCCATCCATCCATTTTCTACCCCTTAATCCATTTCTGGGTCAGGGGGGTGGCCAGAGATGCCACCCAGTACACATAGCACCAGCCCCTCACTGATCTTCCTGCAGGTGCTGAGTCCACAGGAGGATGGCCGCTCTATGGCACAGCCTTGATCTTTCAGCGGGGGCTTCAGGCAAAGTGGGGTTAAGTGTCTTGCCCAAGGACACAACGACAGAAGTCAACAGTGGGAGTCGGTACAGAAGGTCTCATGGTGGGCCCGAACCCACGAACTTCAGGCTCAAAGGCCAATGCTCTACCAACTGAGCTACTGTCGCTTTTTAGATCCATCCATGCTTATATAAGGAACTTCTGGAAACTCTGCCTCTTCTGTATCTGTCATGTGATATCAGATTGTTGTACCATGAGCGGTTGTTTTCCTGTTAAAACAAAAACATTGTCCATAAATTACTTTTGGTAGTGTTTGGTAGCAGATAAGAGCAGGCCAATAGTAATAGTTACCCTTGCTAATTGTTTTATCATAATTTTACTATTTTTAAGATATCATTTACTATTCTAAAACTCTCTAAATAATGCTTTTGTGGCTCTCTAACTTAATGGTCATAGCTACCAAGACCAGCGCCTGGGACAAGGGCTTTAAGTTGAAAAATGACTTCTATGTCTTACAGCTTTTCACATGCATTATCCTTCTCCTGTTTCTCCAATACCACATGAACACACCATTTTTAATCTCCACTTTCTTCCCCCTTTTTTTGTGCCTGCTGTTTTTCCAGTTTCGGGCTCCCACACTCTCTAAGGCCCACTATAAGCGCTTGTACCTGGCAGTGTGTTTTATTGCGCTGTCAAGGGCTCGGGGCGGACTAATTTCACCCATAAAAGTGCACGTTCTGAAAAAGAAGAAAGACGCGGCCAACGGCAATGCAAGCACTTTATTGGACTTGGTTTTACGCTGTGAATAGCTATTATTTTCCATCTCACCTTACTCTTTCCTGGCAGCTGACTGTTTTGGCTTTCGCGCTGTTGCCTGTGCGTTGTTTGTGGGGTTGCATGGATCTGTAATGGTTTATTATTGTTTTAAAGACGCACACAGAGTGGATGTGGTAACTTGTGCTGGTGGTTCATGTTTGTTTCTTTAACTGTGTGTTACCGCCACCACCAACCACACAGCATTTAGTGAGTTTGCAGCCATTTTGTTTGACTGCAATTTGGCCTGATGACTGTGATTCACAACTCGACACAAGATGTGAAACAACGAGGTCACTATTCCATTGCGTCCCATAATTCCCGTGTCCACATGTTTGCAACAGTAGATTAACTATCCCTCTGGCTCAGCTGCCGTTAGAATGAAGCAGTGTGGTCCGATATTCTCTCTTTAGTCAACATATTTCTGAGTGTATTTCTCAGCAATATGTTGAATACAAACGATCAAACCAAAAACATTTTTTTCCAACGTTATTTTTTTTTACATTTTAACACTAATAGATTAATACCAAATTTAAAAAAACGGTGAAGGAGAATCATGACAATACAGAAAAATGTCAACCCCAGTGACCACTCATCCCCCTTCCAGGCCATAGAATAAAACAAAATTCGCAAAATAAAGTAAATAAAAACATAAAACAGACACACACACACACAATATATGAATTCAAGTGGTTAAACAAGTCCATCCATCCATCCATTTTCTTCCGCTTTATCCGTTGCCGGGTCGTGGGGGCAGCAGTCTAAGCAGAGACGCCCAGACTTCCCTATCCACACACACTTCCTCCAGCTCGTCCGGGGGGACCCCAAGGCGTTCCCAGGCCAGCTGAGAGACATAGTCCCTCCAGCGTGTCCTGGGTCTTCCCCGGGGCCTCCTCCCGGTGGGACGTGCCCGGAACACCTCCCCAGGAAGGCGTCCAGGAGGCATCCTGAACAGATGCCCGAGCCACCTCAACTGGTTCCTCTCGACGTGGAGAAGCAGCGGCTCTACTCCGAGCTCCTCCCGTGTGACCGAGCTCCTCACCCTATCTCTAAGGGAGCGCCCAGCCACTCTGCGGAGGAAGCTCATTTCGACCGCTTGTATCCGCGATCTCGTTCTTTCGGTCATTACCCACAGCTCATGACCATAGGTGAGGGAGGGAACGAAGATTGACCGGTAAATCGAGAGCTTTGCCTTTCGGCTCAGCTCCCTCTTTACCACAACGGTCCGATACAGCGACCGCATCACTGCGCACGCTGCACCGATCCGCCTGTCAATCTCACGCTCCATTCTTCCCTCACTCGTGAACAAGACCCCGAGATACTTGAACTCCTCCACTTGAGGAAGGACCTCTCCACCCACCTGGAGAGGGCAAGGCACCTTTTTCCGGTCGAGCACCATGGCCTCGGATTTGGAGGTGCTGATTCTCATCCCAGCCGCTTCACACTCGGCTGCAAACCGCTCCAGTGCATGTTGCAGGTCCTGGTTCGTTGGAGCCAACAGGACAACATCGGATAAACAAGTAACCTAGAATATTAAGTGCCTCTCACCCTAAAACTTGAATCAGGTGTGAAGTATGGCTTTGATTATGAATAGAAACCTTGAAATTAAATCCAAATTTTTTAATTTAGTAGTATGGGATAGGACGGGCCCGGGAGTAGTTTTGTGAAATAAGGCTGGCTCTTGTTCGCCGATGGGAAAACCGCTTTTCAGTTCATCTTGGTAGAAACCACAAAACTGCACGGTATTTTTCTGAAGAGGAACTAACCTTGTAGGAAGCTTGGGTTTTGCATATTTTTATAGTACTTTGAGTTGATCATATAGCATGATGTGTGCTACACAAATATTTGGGGTTTTGTTTGATAATGAGTCGCAAAAAAAGTGATAGGGTAATTAATATTTTACCCATATTATAAATGTCTCTAATCAGATTTGCAGAAACTAATCCTCTGGCCTCTGCTTATAGAAACCCATGTGAACTCCATAATGCTTCCTCTGTACAGGACAATAATGCTTTGAAATATGGAAAGTAGCTGCTTATTTGATCCCTCTGTACTTTGAAGCTTACAAACTCTAAGCCCACCGTGGACTTGAGAGTGTTTAGGGCTGAAAGAGGATATGTTGTGCTGCAGTATGGAGTGGTCAGGAAATGCCGCTATAGGAGCCTGTAGGGACAAACAAGCCGGGATGGAATGCTTTTTGAAGTTTACAGGGTAAGGTTTTGTTCATCTGTTTGTTAATTATTTCTTAAGCTTAATCTCATTTCAGAGCTGTTTTAGTCTCATGTCCAATTCAACTCAATTAAATATTTTCTTGTATAGCCCTACAGGAGTTATCTCCAAGGACTTAACAAAAACATTGTATTCAACAACACTGATCAGAGAATCAAACATTTCAAACACAAGAAAGGCAATGATAAAAAAAACCATATAGAGCCATTGGTCCAAAAGGGGCAGATGACCAATGTCCATGAATGTCCATAAATGTTGTTGAATGTTGAGTCTCCTGTCCTTTTTGTTAGACCCTCTCAAGGGTCCTGCTGATCCCCCTGAAAAAATCTAAAATCCAGTGGAAAAAGGTGAGAAACCTTGTGGAGGTCCACATTGAAAATGTATTTAAGCCGGATATCAGTAGATTTGGAAAGCTAATGATTCCAGTCCAACACCCCTGCTGGTCAGAATTAAAGTTGACCTAAATGTTGTGTTCATGAAGAAAAAAAATATTTATGGTGGGCGGATAATCATATAATGCCACCATGCCATCCAGGACTAGCTTTAGAGTGATAGTCTGGAACTCTAAATTAATTACAAATTTTAAGAATTGTATTAAATTGACCTCCTGGCCTTAAATGTTGATATAAAATAAGTCATTTTATTAATTCTAATATTACAGGTTAGTACCCTTCCCTTCTCTTAGCTATAGTTCAGAATCCACGATGCCGTCCACGTTAACCAATCAAGTGATGCCAAGGGCTGTCAATCATCGGCGCTGATGCTCGTAGCTGCTCATGCTCAGTTGTTTGTTTTCACGGAGCGTCCGAATCAAGCCTCCATTATATACTGAATCTATATCCATAATCATTTATATACTGAACCTATATCCATAATCATTTATATATGAACCTATATCCATAATCATTTATATATGAACCTATATCCATAATTATTTATATACTGAACCTATATCCATAATCATTTATATATGAACCTATATCCATAATCATTTATATACTGAACCTATATCCATAATCATTTATATACTGAACCTATATCCATAATCATTTATATACTGAACCTATATCCAAAATCATTTATATATGAACCTATATCCATAATCATTTATATACTGAACCTATATCCATAATCATTTTTATACTGAACCTATATCCATAATCATTTATATACTGAACCTATATCCATAATCATTTATATACTGAACCTATATCCATAATCATTTATATACTGAACCTATATCCATAATCATTTATATACTGAACCTATATCCATAATCATTTATATACTGAACCTATATCCATAATCATTTATATACTGAACCTACGGTGCCTTGCGAAAGTATTGAACCTTTCAACATTTCACCACATTTCAGGCTTCAAACATAAAGATATAAAAATTACATTTTTTGTCAAGAATCAACAAGTGGGACACAATCGTGAAGTGGAACAAAATTTATTGGATAATTTAAACTCTTAACAAATAAAAAACTGAAAAGTGAGGCGTGCAATATTATTCGGCCCTCTTGCGCTAATACTTTGTAGCGCCACGTTTTGCTGCAATTACAGCTGCAAGTCGCTTGGGGTATGTCTCTATCAGTTTTGCACATCAAGAGACTGGAATTCTTGCCCATTCTTCCTTGCAAAACAGCTGGAGCTCAGTGAGGTTGGATGGAGAGCGTTTGTGAACAGCAGTCTTCAGCTCTTTCCACAGATTCTCGATTGGATTCAGGTCTGGACTTTGACTTGGCCATTCTAACACCTGGATACGTCTATTTGTGAACCATTCCATTGTAGATTTGGCTTTATATTTTGGATCATTGTCCTGTTGGAAGATAAATCTCCGTCCCAGTCTCAGGTCTTTTGCAAACTCCAACAGGTTTTCTTCCAGAATGGTCCTGTATTTGGCTCCATCCATCTTCCCATCAATTTTAGCCATCTTCCCTGTCCCTGCTGAAGAAAAGCAGGCCCAAAGCATGATGCTGCCACCACCATGTTTGACAGTGGGGATGGTGTGTTCAGGGTGATGAGCTGTGTTGCTTTTACGCCAAACATATCGTTTTGCATTGTGGCCAAAAAGTTCGATTTTGGTTTCATCTGACCAGAGCACCTTCTTCCACATGTTTGGTGTGTCTCCCAGGTGGCTTGTGGCAAACTTTAAACGAGACTTTTTATGGATATCTTTGAGAAATGGCTTTCTTCTTGCCACTCTTCCATAAAGGCCAGATTTGTGCAGTGCAGTGATTGTTGTCCTATGGACAGACTCTCCCACCTCAGCTGTAGTTACAGTATATCCATAATCATTTATATACTGAACCTATATCATAATCATTTATATACTGAACCTATATCCTTATATACTGAACCTATATCCATAATCAGATCCTCTGATCTGCACCCTCCTAAAATGTTCAATTAATGATAATAGCTACTTACGGGTTTACCGCGATCGCATTTTTCGTGCATTAAAACATTATTTTTGTCATTCAAACGTTAACAAATAATTCTGAAAACCTCCGTGCATGTGTATTAATAATGTATATGTATAATGTGTTCTCAGATTAACATTTAAATATGTTACGGAAACGTAGGCGTAGACCAATCAGAAAGGAAGGGGGAGGAGCTTGGGTCGTTTTTTTTTCAAATCAAGCACCTCTCTCTCTTTTTCTGACAAACTCCAGACAATCACTTTAAATAAAATGAAGAAAATTGCACTTTTACAGTAGTTTCTAACTGATGCTTTAACCACAACAAATACAAATTTTTAGAAATGCTTCAGCACATTTTTGTTGAATTGTAAATTGACATTCTTCCTGGATTTATTGGCAAACACCAACAATATTGTGATATCCATGTTTATCTACTTTTCCCAAATGCAGCTAAAAACTATGCTATTTGTAGTGGACTCGACATTTTTTGTCACTGTTCCTGTTAAACAATATAAAGTCAGTGCATGTCTTTCAACCTGATTATTGCTTCCTACAAATCTCCTTAGAAAGTCAATCCATGAATGAAAAAGGTCACAAGCGTAGCGCTCTGGTGCGTCTCTAGTTAAAACTTCGCTGATGGATTGGAAATATCCACCGGACAGAGTCGCACTTCTTAGGTTACATCCCAGAGTCTCCTTTCCTCCTCCCCCAGTCTCCTCGGCCTCGGCTCGGGACCGTGGGGCATCCTTTGTGCGAGTTTGTGTGTATGTGTGTGTGTGAGTGGGTTTGATTTCAAAGCCATGTCCCGGGCCCATTTGAATCATTAAGTGTGATTAGTGGGGAGGGTCTGTGAGCGTGTACTGTGCGACCAGCTGCGCTCGGGCCAAACGTCCAATCACAAGCTGGCAAGTCTGTGTGCCATGACTACCTTTTACTTTCAGCTGTCATGAGGGGAAAATGTTATTGCACTGAAATTGTAGAATGAGGCACAATCTTAAATATTATAACCCAGGAAAGGAAAGGCATCATGTCAATCTTTTGCGTTCATTTCTTACTTTAATCGCGTTAGATTAAATTCATACAATTCATTTGGTACGGTAGCTTTAAGCCATGAGTGTGACTGTCCTTCCAAAGTGTGCATTTTACTTGGCTTTTAAGGCCTTTGCATTTGTGATATTGACAAAGCACCTGATATAAAACATTGTAATAATTTAGACCATAAATGATTAAATATACAATTAATTGCATTCATAATTATTAAATAATGCACATAATTTGGGTCTATTATTAATAATGATTTTTCTCGTATTTGCGGTTTAATCTGTTTAAATCTCACTTATGTATTTGGCTTCATATTGTTTTCCATTCGCTCAAAATAATGCATTGATCAGAAGATATTGATCGTATTTTTTGCCTGAATCAAGAACCTGGCGACAGAATAAACAGCTGTAAATTCCATGAACATTTTTAACAAAAAATACAGTTTACAATTCCAGACACTTGAGATCACCTAAATACCTATTATTGTTGGATGGGAGGTATTAATTTGTTACCGATCAAACTCACTGTCTGTGAAAGACGCTATATACTGTAAATAAAGATTACAAATCTGGAGAGCAGTTTCAGTGACAGACTTATTCACCCTCGCTGAACTAAACTAAGGAGAGGTTCCACAGGTCTTTCCTTCCTGCTGCTGTCAGACTGTACAATGAGAACTGCTGAGCCCGACATTAAGTAAGTAAGTAATCTTTATTTATACATCCCTTACTCAGAACAGAGTCAAAGCGGTTTACAACTGTGGGCATTTGTCTCTCACTCCACACAGAGATGGGAGCGGGGTTGCCAGTACAGGAGGCGCATGCACAGTCCTATTGTACATGTATTTAGTGGTAGGGGAAACCGGAGTACCCGGAGGACGCCTACGCAGGCACGGGGAGAACATGCAAACTCCACTCAGAAAAGCCTTGTTCTGACCGGCACGGTGGCTCATTCATCTGTAAATAGTAAATACTGCAATCATGTGCAATACTGCGATAAAGCAATTTCAGAATGTCCACTGAATGTCACTTTATCTACTTATTATCCTGTCCTATATAACTTAACACTATATACATATATAGATAGAGATATATCGATACATTGATATTGAAGCATGTACAGCTAGCTAAGAAACATAGCAGTTACTTATGTTTATGTTTTGCTTGCTCCCTGTGTGCTCTTACTACTGTCTTGTGCGCGACTACATCTTATGACTTACTTACTTCTTATTTACTCATAAGCAACATTTATATTTATTTTGACTTTATTCCCCACACATGCCTCTGTCTGTGCGTAACTATCACCTCTCAAGACTGATTTCAGTCCTTGGATGCCCCACTCACAGTCTCTCAGTGAGTGCCTGTGTGTTTCCTTTCTCCTAAAAGCGTGTGTATGTGTTTATGTGTCAACAGCCGCACCATTGTATTCCCAAATGAGTCCGTGGCTTGTCTGCACTTTTTGGAAAGCAGCTTTCTGAGGCAGCTGAAAGATGTAGCGGGATGGTGCGATTTGAACCCGATCCTTTACAAAACTGAGAGGAACCATGCGGCCAATGAGGTCATGCAGCGCCCCGGGACATATTTGACTATCAATTACAGCCTCACCACACAGCATCTCTCTGGCTGCCTGTGTGTGCATAGAGGCTTGTTGTTCAGCCCACAATCTACCCCAATGTTTACATTCAGTAGCAACTGTTCAGAGCGGGATCAGGCATACTCAGTACTTTTGGGAAAACTGCCAGTTAGATTAAAAAAAAATACACGTCTGCTGTGTAATTGGACTGGAGTCGGATGCACTGATAATTTGGCTTTAAATATTTGCCAATACTCTATTTTAATAATGATAACATGGGACAGTTTCTGGTTTTTAACATTGACGACAGAACACATTTTCATGAGTAGAAGTTAAATGCAATCTGAGGTATTCAAGGTTGATATAAGCTTAATTGGTTGTCGATATTGGTTAGTTTTTTACAAGCAAAATGTTTTTAGTGTGTCCATTAAAGCTACGGTCAGAATATTGGCTAAACCGGTATCATAGAACCAATACTCAATCCAACTCATTTTACAGGATCTTACTGGTGTGATCCTTTTACTCTTTAGGAGATTATATACTGCATTTATCTCAACCCTTCTCCGTGAGCCGTGAGCTTGCCTGGACTTTGAAGCATGGAAATATTTTAACGTCAATTATGTTCTAGATTTGAGTACCTATAGACGCGTACACACAAACTCCATATGATCCACTAATAAAAATCTTTATGGGAGATAACTTAGCAACTTTTTTCGCATGTTAATTTTGCATTAATTTCATACCTGCTTGTCACCTGTTTTCCATTCAGTCCTAATTGACTATCAAAGAATGTTGGATTAGATTCAACTATCAACGATAAATGTCCTTCTGAGTAACTGCAAGAACTAGAAAAATATCTTTGGTGTTTCTTCGTATCAAGCTAAAGGCCATAAAGGTCGGCTGTTGTCTGAATTCCTCCCACTGTGCGTTGAAAAACTTTTGCAGTATCCCAGGCTGATATTTATTCTGGCTGGTGTACTGCTTTTGAGATTAATTATTTGTAGAAGGCATCGCTCAGTGAGAGGCAGAGTAAAGTCTGGGGGAGAAACGGCAAAATGCATGTGTTTTTTTACGTCAAAGCAGGTCATGAATCATTGTGAGACTTTACCAGCAGGCACGGCTACAAATCTATCTGCACATGAGAAACTAAAACAATCTCAAAGGACTGGTAGCTTATCAAGTTGATGCTGCAAGAATGCAGTCAAAAATATTAGTCTTTTAAAGCTGGGGCGCAAACCTTTTTTATTGCAATTTTGTGATTTGTTTTTCCCTCCAGAAATATGTTATAAACTCTAAACCTTGTGAGATCCTTGCAATCAATAGTATCATTCCCACTGAGCAAAACGATTTTTTTCAACCAAATATCTTTCCGACACGATAAGTGGGTTGAAACGACGTGTGTGTTAAGCAGGTACGCCTAAATATAGCAGTAATTTAGATAGCAAAAAAACTGTTTTATATCCCGTTACCTGTGGGTTAGCTGAAGAAGGTTGTCAATCTACACACAAGTCACACGAGGGACATGACAGCGTAACAAGGCACATAACCAGAGCTATCACTAAAGTTTGGGTTTGCATGCACAGCTATTTTCCTTTACAAAGTTGTCCTTGTTAAACATATGTTCAAAAATGTTTATCTGGCTCCAAGTTGTGGATAAGAAGTCATGTTGTGATTCATTTTTACTTCCTGTTCTGTTGATTGTCGGCCCCGCCCTCCTGTGTTTCACCTGTGTCTCTTGGTTAAATGCTTTCTGCTCTTTCCTTCTTGTCTTCAGTCCATTGTGTTTATTTCTCGGTTCTTGCCCCCTGCTCCTGTGTTTAACGTTCAGTTGTTTTTGATTCTGGTCTTTGTTTTTGATGTTTAAAAATTAAATCATATCATTATTGAAATATTGTATTTTGGGTCCAAAAATTTTGTTTGATAGTGACATAAGGTTTGTTTGGACACTCTATGTTTCGCCTCCCTTTCCCACTGTTGTCAACACGACATTTAAACCCAAAAAAAAAAAAAACATGGGTCCGCACTGTGTAAAAGTTTTGTAAAGAGCCATGTGAGCCATTATATGATGATTTGAGGCAAGACCAGAGCTGGCGCATAAGAGTGATCCACTGTGATTCCCTTTTGCTTGTGAAAATGCCGATCTCTGATTCACACATCTGAATAAAGTGCCATAGGCTTGAGATGGATTTATCTTCCTCCTGCATGAACACCAGCTCCAATCAGGCAAATGAGGGGCAGAACAATATAAGTTGTTTTAATCTGGTCCTCTCCAGTCAAGTTTAAATTGTATATTGTTACTGCACATGCAAATATCATTGTGTGACCAAAACAAGGTACTACCGCTTTAGCTATATGTGCTGTGCGAATGTGTCACATATCAAGACATGTATTATTTTTATTGATTTGATTAGATTATCTATTTTAAAGAGGTAAGGTTAAATTGAAATCATTTAGCCTATAGTTTGAGCAAGTTTAATTCATTACCATTTTAGTAAACTAACAATTATTCCTAATGGGTGGTTTTAAATTGTGGTACACCAATTGCGTTTTGGCAACTGTCTCCCATGTTAAAAATGCTGACAAAGGGGGACGAAACAGCCACAACTTTATATTATTTTTAAAAAAAATTTGATGGAATGTGGAGAATCAAACTCCCATGACATCTGAAACAGTGCAGACCCACACTTTCAACCAGTGCACTTCCCCTGGAGGAGATAGGAAAACACAGATAGGGAGGAGAAGGTCCTGCAAAAACTCTGCACAGGAGATGGAAAATCAAACAGGATAAATCAGAGTGAGACATAAGAATGAAGAGGAGAGAGGTGCTGGGAGCAGAGGGAGCAGAGGGAGCAAGAAGGGTGTGTGAGAGAGAAAGGGGCACTGTAGCTGTAGCTGTGATGAATTGCTGATGGACGAGGGGCCTGAGAAATAGTTAGTTTGGAGACCGAGTTTTCACCCAAGAAAACAATTGGATTTATGACTTGTTTTGAGTGGGGGATTTTAGTTTAGTATATACCAGTCAAAAACATGAAGGGAATACTAATTGTGGTATCTGTTGTAATTTTAATCATAAGTAAGGCACAATCTGTACTGCAAACACCAAGAGCAGCAGCTTAAACATGGATCCTGCTGATATCTTATTTCGATTTTTATCATCAAAGTTTATATTTATTTTATATTTGGTCTCAATAGTTAAGTTATACTTTATTGTCCTCTGCATTTTACTCATCCTTCATTCCAGATATTAATACTTGGCTTGGTTTGGATTATTAGAGATGGAGGATTTTAACTTCTGTACAAGTTTTTAGTGGCAATGGAAACTGCAGCACCCGGAGGAAACCTACAGTACGCGGACATGTGGTGAGCATGCAAACTCCTCTATGAATATAAATTTATACACCTACACAAATTATTTGGATAATTGGTTAGTTGGCTAATTCTTTGCTTTTGATTAATTGATTTTGTTGTTTAAACCCCAAAGGACAGTGAATGTGAAATCTTTTAATACATTTTACCCTGAAGAACATCTTCATAAAGATGACTCGTTCTCACATTGGATTGCTTGAGAATTTTGTTTGTTGTTAACACATTTTAATTTAATTCTGCAGACATTTTAGAATCATCTTAGTCATAAAACCTATTCTCAGCATGTTAAAGTCTATGTGAAGTTCAACAAACAAATAATTGATTACCAAAAAAACAACTAGTTCAATAATCGATTCGTTGATTCGATTATTGGAATAGAATTCATTCCTAAAGACGTGATGTTGTGTCCTTTTCAGAAATCAGCAGCCGTCCACTTGTACAATGCACTAACAGCAGTTCACCAACAGCTTCAGCAATATATTTGGGAAGTGAAAATTGCATTTGTCAGCATGTTCTATACAACCCTGAGAAGCATATTCACAAAACACAATGGTTTGATATAAAGTGTTTTTGAGTGTCTACATAATAATTTCCTTTGAGGACATCTTACTCCGTCTTGCTCATAAATCCACAGACACGCGCACACAGAATACGGAAGCAGACGAGCGTTTGTCAGTAGATGAGGAACAGATGAATGGTCTATGAGATACATGTGTTCCATATTGTAGTGTATATTTGACTGCACTACTGGCCAAATGTCCGGTGGAGCCGCACCAGGGGCTACAGTAGGACAGGCAGCACCCCTCTGTCATTACAGCCCCGTAAAACTGTTCCCGGCTGCTTAGCGTGCAATAAACCTGCTGTTTTTCCACTCACAAACTCTTATTTGAGTAAACAAGCAAAGACTCTATTGTTTACATACTGTATATTGGTTTACACTGCCTGAGAGAATTGGCAATCAAATGTTGTTTATTTATTTCAACAGGAAAAATAATTAAAGAGGGATATCCTACTGGATAGAATACATCAAGCAGGTCAAAACTAAGGCCTGTGGGCCAATTGCGGCCCTTTGTGTCATATTATGTGGCCCTGTCTTGCTAACACAAAGTACGATTGATATCAAACATGTTCACAGTGTCATCCAGACAAATATTTAGTAAGAAAGTAAAGCAAAGCGAGATGCCGAACACTCTGGCTCATCAAAGCCCCTAACGAGGAAAAAAACTATGCAGACACAGGAAAAACATGCAAAGTGCTGGTCTGGAGGTAGAATCTAACCTAAAATAGGACATTATTGCTGTGTCACCATGTCGCCCTCTGGAATCCGGTCGTTGAATTTATTTGTATATTTTGATATTTGTCACTGCATTCTTTAAAAGGCGCTAATGCAGCTGGTGAGGGAGTAAACATCTATCATTTAATCAACTTCATTTATGTAAGATAAGATATTCTTTATTTATCTCACAAAGGAGAAATTTACATGTCACATTTGGCATGGATAGAAACACTCGGAGGAAATGTGCAAACATGTTAAATGCAGGATATATTATGTACAATAAAAAAGTGGCAGTTTCAAAGTGGCAATCAGAAACAGTGTCAATATTAGTGCAGGTTTTTCAGTCTCATACAGTGATCATTTAAAGTGACTTGTTGTACAGTCTGACAGCGGTGGGGATAAAGGCCCTGCGGTAGCGCTCCTTCCTACACTGAGGGTGTCTCAGTCTTCCACTGAAGGAGCTCCTCAGCTCCTCTACAGTCCTGTGCAGTGGGAGGTATTGTTCATGATGGAGGTGGCTTTGACTAGCACCTCCTGTCCCTCACCTCCTCCACAGAGTCCAGGGGCCTCCTGTCCCTCACCTCCTCCACAGAGTCCAGGGGCCTCCTGTCCCTCACCTCCTCCACAGAGTCCAGGGGCCTCCTGTCCCTCACCTCCTCCACAGAGTCCAGGGGCCTCCTGTCCCTCACCTCCTCCACAGAGTCCAGGGGCCTCCTGTCCCTCACCTCCTCCACAGAGTCCAGGGGCCTCCTGTCCCTCACCTCCTCCACAGAGTCCAGGGGCCTCCTGTCCCTCACCTCCTCCACAGAGTCCAGGGGCCTCCTGTCCCTCACCTCCTCCACAGAGTCCAGGGAGCAGCCCAGAGTGGAGCTGGCCCTCCTGACCAGCTTGTTCAGTCTGCTCCTGTCCCGCTCTGTGCTGCCCGGGGCCCAGCACACAGCAGCGTAGTGGCTGAAGCTACCACAGAGTCATAAAAAGTCCTGAGTCAAACGCAAATCAATATGGACATGATGTCATACCACATTTTCATGTTCCAAACGACCTGAATCCTGTCAAAAGAGTCTGTTGTCAGCCCCTGGACACGTCTGCTGAAAATGGCCCTCTCACTAAAAAGTTTGGGCACCCCTGGAATAAACAAAATATTCCGTTTTCAATTCTGCAATGTAATTTAGGCACTTTAGTTGTCGGTGTGCCCAATGCTTTTATCCTACTTTTAGATTGCTCACTTTTTGAATTGCCCTCCATAGCAGCCCAGTTGTATTCCTACATCTTTAATGAATCTTCTCTGCAATCTTCTTGGGCCATCCTAAAGATCAAGTGTAATTGCAGGAGGTTACAAAGTGCAAAACATGTGAATAAGGCTTGTTTGTGTTCCATTAAAAAAAATCCCTCTTTCCCGCTGCACTGCAAGCCCGCTGTCCATGTGGAAGTAATAAGTACCCGAAATGTGTTCCTCATTAACTTAGCGGCAGCAGCCTGTATGAACATGGTCAGGATACACAGACAAATTAGCCCATTTCCCCACAACACACACACTACACATGCACTATCACACATATTTTTACAAGCTGGTGCACACCCAACCGCAAAATAATAACCAACTTTACTGTGGCTCTGCGTTTTCTTACAGATTCATTAGTCCACGGTGCAGGAATGTGCCCAAAGTGCCACATATGGTGGTGGTTATGATAAAAAGAAGATGAATGTATGTGGTGAAAGCATATTGTCTTGGACTGTTTGTAAGAATTGTATTTCCTTGTTGGGTGTGTGTAACGGAAAGGCTTGGTTTCCTGAGTCCTCATTGAGTAAAATTCGAGGAAACCCCCCTTCGAGTCTCATCGAGTAGTTTGTAGCAAGTTTGTAATAAATATTAGCATAACACAACATGTATTGTGACAGTATAAAAAAAGTGTGTCCCCCATGACATGTGAGGAATGGGTTATTTTGACAACATGAACACAACCTATTAATGAAACAGCTTTGGTTGCATGTTCCAGAATTCACTTTGGCTTGGAGGGTATACATGTACCAATACTACTAGTATTTTAGTTATGCTGAAAAAGAAAATGTCCAAAGCTTTTCCCAGATCATTATAAGATCATCAAATCTGCTTTATTATTCTTTAGTCTGAGATTCCTTTCTACTGGCCAACATCATGCATGTTTTTGAATATTGTCACCACTTCTAGAATATTTATGAGAAAATAATTTGATCCTAGTTGATACGTGCTGACAAACCAGATGTGGAACTTTGTGACACATCTAGCTAATCTGAGATTATCTATCACAAAAACATTCTTCTTTACAGTTAACAAGGACTGACCAACACTACGTTAATCTACACTACCGTTCAAAAGTTTGGGGTCACATTGAAATGTCCTTATTTTTGAAGGAAAAGCTGTAGATAACTTTAAACTAGTCTTAGCTGTAAAGAAACACACTCTATACATTGCTTATGTGGTAAATGACTATTCTAGCTGCAAATGTCTGGTTTTTGGTGCAATGTTGGATTCTTTGACGAAAGCAAAGTTGGATGTAAAATAAATCTTATTTCAAATACAAATCATTATTTCTAACCTTGTCAATGTCTTGGTGAATAACACACACAAACGCAACCTATTGAATTTCTTTAATGATTGGTTGATTGTAGATCTGCTGCTACAATGGAGCATAACATTTAGAAATCAGGATATCTGGGAGTTATCATTGTGACCAATTATAAGTGAGTATAAAAGCGGCACAGGTTTCATTAATTAGATATAAATTATTCATATGGTTTGATTCATATACACCATGGTTAAGTCCTTACAGTCACAGTTGTGCCATCTATACACAACTATCTTTCCTGGTTTACTTTTGATACAGCAAAAACTGCTTTACGACATTGTCCCAAGGTATAGTTCAATCAGGCTGGTTGAAAAAGTAGCTAGTGCTCTCTTTGTGTGCAATTTGAAATTCATAACATCCCTTAATAGCATGCAGTCTATAAACGACAATATTCCAGGGCCACATGGACTGGTCGGACCTAATCTGCGTTTCTTTCTCTGCTCTGAAAGCATAATTTGTTGCGTGAGAACGACTTAACATGCGCAATTGCTGGAAAGCGAGTGGCTACGTCGAAGCTGCTCTTTCAAATAAAAGTTTCAGAAGCAGTCTCTTACTTTAAACAGAAGTGCATTAAATCTGGCAGTGACCTGTTTGACCTTCTCTGTGTGAGGGATGTTTGCTTTGACAGCCAGTGAATAACAGCGTCAGACAGTGCGCGAGTGTGTCTGGACCTGTGTTTTTCTAACTACATTTATGACAGCTCTCGAATGTATTCTTGGCCAGAGCAGCTAAAACAAGGACGGGCCAACAAGATAAATTAGTGATGTCATTACCATTTAAGGCCCTGTGTAACCCACCTTGTTATTTTGGGAAAAAACAGAACCAGTGATGAACTTTGGGGAGTCTGGAGCACAACGGGGTAATAATGAAATGTTTTGACCTGCTCCAGAGAGACTTTTAAGTGAGAATAAATGTGGGGTCGAACTGGATGTGAGCAGTGAAGAGCTGATATGTTTTTTTGAAGCCCTGCAGATGGTCAGATTCATCATCTTATCTCTGTGTTTTCTACAGTCTTGGATGTACTCCATAGATCAGGCATGTCCAAACTCAAATGTGATCTACTGTATTATTGTATGTGGCCCTCTGCCTTGCTAACACAAAGTAGCAATTGAGGTACTTTCACAGTGTTATCCAGCCAACTTCAGCTCCACCAGAATAGTCATGTAAATGCTCGTTGTAAAGCTCAGAAAGTTTGGAATTCAGTTATCAGATTTATTTGCATACCATGACATTTGTTTTTGATTGTGTCACAACATTCAACACATGACACTTATGAAGATGTGGTGTGAATATGGACACATCATTCCACATTTTAAAGCCCAGAACAGCCCAACTCCAGTCAAAACAGTTTTACAATCTACATTGGACAAGTCTGGTTAACTAAAGTGGCCCTCTTACCAAATAGTTTGGACAACCTTCCATTAGGGGTATATAGGTGGACGGTACAAACTCAACAAAGCCAAATTGGGAAAGGCTCTCGATCCTATTGAAGAGTGAACGCCTCTAAATTTAACCGTTCGTGTTATATTCACCACTTTGGGCAAAAAAGCCCTGTGGTTTGGAACTCTAAATAATCTTGTTTTTTTGTTGTTTAATATTGTATTTCTGCCATGACCAAACATATGCATTGCAGGCAGGGCTGGACTGGGACAAAAAAACGGCCCGGCATTTTTTCCTTCTTACCGGCCCAGGCATGTTTTTGTCACTTTTTTACAGTTTGTTTATCCCAGGGATCGGCAACTCAAAAGGTTCAAAGAGCCATATTTGACAAAATAACTAAAAACATCTGTCTGGAGCCGCAAAAAAATAACAGCCTTGTATAAAGCTTATATGAGAGTTACACAATGTAGCTACATTAGCTACATTAGCCTAATATCTAAATGACCAAGTAAAGACTACAAATACATGATTAGCATTCATGATTGTCAAATGTGTGTTTTCACTGCAGCGTGTCCTGGAGAGAATGACGCACCACGTGATGACTCTGCTTTAACTTTGACTTCCATTTTTTTGCCTTCATGCAACTGTAGAAATACAGTAAATAAATCTGCTTTTTGGCTCAAAGGTCACACACCTGCACTGTCCGCTCATATCGATTACGTCACAGGCTGAAGTTTGCTGGAGCTGAATGTCCTTAATGGCCTTTTCTTTCACAGTCTTTGCGGAGGTTTTTGAAGTCTGAAAAAGGTGCTCTGGATTTTGTATGAAAGAATCCTTCACGTAATCCCTGTGAACGGTATTTAGTGCTTCATTGTTCCTCGTGTTGCAACAAAACTTAATCGCAAACATGAAGCAGTCCTTCCTCATTGAATAAAAGCAAATGTTCAGTCTTGTTCTTAGTCCAGTCTTATTATCGACTCTTTCTCTTTTTATCTTTGGGATCCGTGCGCACACGCCGGTTTGTTCACAGCAGCAGCCGTCTGCCGCGGGGCCGCGCCACAGGATATGACGCACTACGTTGACAGAAATGTTGAAATTGAATATTACTTATACACATTTTTACAGCATTGAAATACGGTAGGAATGTTTTTCCTCCTACAGAAACCACATTCAAACTAGGAATAAAATATAGCCCTCCCACTCCATTTTCAGACATTTTTGAAAAGGCTCCAGGAGCCACTTTAGGGGCACTAAAGGTTGCCGACCCCTGGTTTATACAGTATGTGGAAGCAAATACTGTAGAGGATCAGGATGTCTGTAGTTTCAACAAAAAAATAAAGTGCAATAGTCTACATTACAAGAGAGTAATAAACATGTCTCAGAGTGAGGGAGTTGGACACAGACAATACTATTGTTTGTTACAGGGATGAGAATTGGTCAAAAAAGTCTGAAATGCATAATGTCAGCCATTAGCTGGTTCTAAATCTGTTTAATTTGTTCACAACTTTTTACTTTTGGGCTCAAACATGACCTTTTAATGCAATGGAAAATTTAGGTACCCGAGCTTTAATTTAGTCGCACTTCGAGAGGAGAGGGGAGACGCAGACTTTTTCCTGCAGCGGTGTATTTATTGGGTGCACAAATTACGCAAAGACATGCATTGTCCTGTGCGCGTTTATGGTCTTGGGTATGGTCACGTTGCGGCTACGCGCTCACCGTGTTGTGTTGTGAGCGGTTCCTGCGTCCAGCTCAGAGCCGCTGGATGCGGGAACACTGCGGCCGCTGAGGTGGTGGAATCCCGTTCGAGTACATACAGCAGGTGCCCCGCGGACACGCGCGCTCCCCTCGAACATTTCTCAACGGATTTACACTTTTCACAAACATTTTTTTTGTATGAGGCAAACAGACCGGCCCAAATATGGGCATCGGCCCTTCGGGCATTGCCCGGTACGCCCGATGGCCAGTCCAGCCCTGATTGCAGGTGAAACTCCAGCTTACCTTAGCAACCATCTTAGCAACAGTTTGTTTTCATCTGCACCTGAGGTCACCCTGTCGTAAAGGCACTCGGTCAGTCCACTCCTTCTACGGCCCATGGTGGCTGATTATTTAGTTACCGGACACACCTTAGCTTCTGGACACAGGCTTGCAGACTAGCTCCATGTTCGCTCATTCATTACTATGGGAAATTTATCTTGATTTCTCTAGCTTGACATCCATTTTGAATGTGGGAAATGAGCAGTACTATTTAGAGCAGTGTAATCCAGCTTCAACATGTCCAGAGGTACTGTCAGACTTGAATGGCGAACAGTATTAGCAATAATTAAGTGTAGCAGGGCTGCCAACAGACCCATTAAACTAAAACTAATTAATTACATGCCCAAGTAAAGGCGTTAATATACTGCGAGAAAACATCTATTTGTTTATTTGGAAGGGACAGTGTGTATTAATAAACAGCAGTAACTGTGAATACACCAGGGCGTAGCTTTTTGTATCCAATTTCCATGTAGTCCTATACAGTAATGGTGAATTTAGTTGTTGCGTATGTCACAGAGTCAGTTCAATAAAGTACATAGACTCCTACAGATACGTAGAGTAAAATGAAAGTGCAGAACATAAACAACAACATTATTATTCTTATTCTTTTTACATGAACTAATCACAAGAGGTTCATGGAAAGAAGCATAAACTAGACGCTTACATTTAGATTGTGTCCCTTTTGTTGTACACACTTCCATCTCGACAAAAAAGTCTTTGCGAACAACCCCAAATGGTCTATTGTTGTATTGCCATTTGTTAGAGATTCATTCAGTCATTTTACAATCTACTGACAACACACGACATCTGATTTATCCAGTATATCAATACACACATACACACACGCCCGCACACCCTCACGCACACACACACACACGCGCGCACAAAATCCAGTGTTAATAGTGGGAGCACATCAAACAGGGTCTGCCAGCTTTCCTCCTTAATCACATTTAGGAAACAGACCCAAACCCTCTTCCCTTTCTCTGCTTCCTCTGTCACTCTCTGAGTCTCCTTATGCTTTGAAAGTGGTACAATAAGTTATATTTAAGGAAAAACAACAATGGTGAAAGACCTGAATGTTGAACCAGGCCTTTGAACTTCAGCTTTATATATAAACCTCAGCTTGATGTATATGTTAAAAAATCTGTTCATCGTCTCCACCGTGACCTGAAACTTCAAATACTGCTGTTTACGATTTCTACTACTGATTTTGCCACTCTCACTTGCCTGTCAAAATTAACCCACTCTACTTTTACTATTTACCACAGTACATACCATTGCAAGTGAGAAAGGTATTTTGCCACATAATTCTTGTCTTTCACATGATCACGTTTCCTCCCCTTTGGACATGTGTTGAATACAATACTGTACTTGCATTAGTGATATTCTACCCCCCTAGCCCCCTATAGCTCTTGTACTTGTGCTTATGATTAGGAGTGGTTTTCCAGAAACCGGATCGTTTCTGTATATACCATAAGAAGACACACGTTCACCTGTAGTGCAAATAGCAAGCAGGGAATACGAATATCACTGTCCCTATAAAAGTGAATGAGTAGACATGAAAAGACTGCGGGTGCCAGATTTTACTGCATGTCTGGCTAGGCTCAAAGTTAATGATCAAACGGCCGCTGACCCTTGAGTGGCTCTGTGGCTAACAAGACAGGGGCACTGGGCCCAGACTAATGCTGCCTTTCCCCCTTTGTCTTCCCTTCAAGACACCGTTAACTGCTTAATTGCTGCTTATAGAGATCTGGTTGTGTGGAAGGGTGCTGTTTTCTCATATGTTGGTGATTGTGTGATGTCAACATGATCTCAATGTTAAATATATTGTATATTTTAAAACTTGAACAATACTTCAGTAATCATCATAATGGATGCACTATTAATAACAATGAAATCAAATGGTTCGGGGCAATTATTCTAGTCCTTTGTGAACAAATAAGCATTACAAGACAAAAAACTATTGAATAAAATACACTAACTATACTGTTGAATCACTCAAACGATCAAGACATTTTTTCTAAAACACCATTTCACAGAACCAAACAATCGACACAGTTTTGAAAAGGGGTTGGATGAAGTAAACGCTTATAGACTTCGAGAACTGCAAGTTAAAAGTACTGTAAAATCTCTTTAATTAAGGAAAATAATTCTTTCTATACAGTTATTATTTTGCCAATGGAACAAGTATCTTTAGCCGCATTTTTCACATTTGGTTTGACTCTTTCCGAGTGAGAAATGTCTTACGTTTCTTAGACATTATTATTTCAAAACATGTTATCATTTATAGCTTTTTTTTAAATAACAATTCTTAGATTATTTACATGATTCAACAAAACAAATTTCTTTTACCCAAAAGCTAATTGTGGAGCATTTTTTGCTGTTGTGTTGTTGTCATAAAAACAATAAATATAATAAAGAAAGAGATATAATCAAGTCTGATCCCTTCACTGCACTGAAGCCAGCCGACTATACCTTTTTGTTTCCCCTCAGATTTTAGAGCTGCAAGAGATATTGGTTTTTGGGTTAGGGCTAGGGATAGGGTAATAAATAAGAATAAATAAAAATAAAAAATAAAGTGAAACGTCTGTATGTCTAAAGCAGGATACATTCTCTTGACATACTACAGCATTACCAGATATCTATTCTCATAATAAAGTCTTTGTGCTTCACGTTTGGCCTGGCTTGGAAAATTGTGAGCATTTTCTTGGCATTCAATCAGTATTCAATCAGTATTCAGTGGACAGAGGAATCGGACAAGCAATGCATCACGATCCATTAGGCCGAAAGAGTCAGACAATAAAAAATGACTCATGCAGACTGCTGTCCAGATGATGAGAAATTTAATCCAGCATTAGCAGTGATTCAATTTATTCGGGCCGTTTATCAGAGGATCTTTGAATGAGAAATAACCTTCTAGGGACAAAAGCAAGTTTATGGACATATTGTTGGGTCTGGGTTACAACATTTCTTACATCTCCCAATTTAATGATTCAATAGCCCTGGAGAATTGTGACGTGTTGAGTCGAAAACATGGACAGAAAAGTTCAATCCTAAAACAATTTGAAACGCTTAAAGTCTGTTATTGGAGGAAGGAACACAAAAGTATTTCCCTCTTTCCCCAAAAAACACATAAATCCTTCTAAATGAAGTTACATTTACCATTAAACAGTTCACATGTTGATGGTAAAGAAGCTGGGAGGCCGAAATAACAATAACATTTAAATAGATTGCCCCAAACTTTGACTTAAATAAAAATAATTAAATAATAATAATAAATAAATACATATTTTGATAGCTACATTGTGTATGGTTGATCTTGTGAGTAGGTGAAATAAGTGTTGGACTTTTGTCTAAAAATACAAATCCAGCTTTTAGGGTTAGGGCTTGGGTTTGTTAGCGATGACTGAAGAAATAATCTTTGAATAAATCCTCCTCATTTCTTTTCAAACAGAACACCCATACAAAATAAAGTTGTGTATAAAACAGTACATCATTTTGAACAATCTCCCTGATCTTTCCTGATTCCTTCTCCCAATCTCCATCCTTCACCCTCTTTTTCTTTTATTCCTCCACTTTTCCGCTCTGCATGACTCCAATTGGCCGGACCACCTGTTGCTGTTGGTGACGGGCCCCCGATGGGAGAATGCGATTGGACGGCGGGGTCGTTAACCTCTGCATGCACACACGGTGAACCCTGGCGATGGGGGGTGACGGCCCCTAATGAACAAACATATCCCCCTCTAAACGCCCCGCCAGAGCCCACGCACATGTGAACCCCCTTCACCCTGTGTTGCAGAGTTTAGTAAAACAGCTATCGGCCCTATTGAGAACCTCCCCCTTTTCTCCGCTGCTCTTTGTCCGCTGCTGATTGGCAATTTGTCGGGAGATGAATCGGTTAGCAGGTTTCCGAGAGCAGGCTGGGATTGGATAAAGGCCTAAAGCCAAAGAATTAGAAGACGGAAGGATGAATGAGGGTGCAGTGGTAGATATGGCGGTGTAACATGCTGGAGTGGGGAGTGGAGTGTCTTGTGCAATTAAAAAGTCTTGCTGCTCCTGTGGGTCCATTGTTAAGTAACGCAGGCTCTACATACCTCACTGCTTTCATACATGTTCTTACTCTGGACCTCTGTTTGAGAGGAAAACAACAGATCTAATTTAAACAGCTCTTTGAAGCTTTTCTACCTCCGACATGCCAAAGTTGTGATGCGAGAGCGGTTGTTTTAACTGTTCACACTGGGCAAATGCACACTTCCGTCACAGTGTTGTTGTTGAGGATAAGCAGAAATACTCTCTGTTCGTTGGGTTTTGCAGAAGTGTTTAAACTTTGTTTCGTCTCTATAGCGACTCTTGCTGTTCCATGTCCTTCCTACTGTGCACAGAGCAGAGCACAAAAATCTTCATGAGATTCTAAAACATTATGACATTTCAGTGTTTGAAGTGTTTCATTAACATTGACAAAAAAATAACTTGATGTCCACAATACCTTTTTTGTGTTACACTGTATATCAGTGTTCTCCCAGCCGAGGGTGCATACTATTAACATTGATAAACAGTGATTTCACCCGTGTCATAAGTTCTTCGCTGGGGCTTCATGCAAGGTCATTTGAGTTATGTTGCTCACATACAAACAGAGAAATGCTGGTGATTTCTTCTGGGGGGGAGTTACCAAGATATGTTCTGAATATATTTTTCACAAAAGAAAACAATGACAAAGCTAAAGTAAATCCTACAAAAAAAGCATTTTTCATTTGTTGAATGTGGCCTTCAACACCTCAATGGTTACACCCGCACCCTGGGCTATGTGGACCTGGGGGAAAACAGTGAAAAAGATTATAAAGAGCCTGCTTTTTATTGTAAAATAAATGATGTATTTCAGTAAACACACTCTGAATGTTTTGGTGATGCTGTTAAAATAATGTCATGGTTCGTGATTTAAGTTTTACAGCTGTAATAAATACACAAATATAAAGAACATTTTACAGGTACAGGTGGACATGTAAACAGAATGCTGTACACAGTGGCAGGAACACTTCCGCTGGGATGTCCCCTCTCTGTTATTCGAAGCTCACAATATAAAGCTTCTCTCGAGACAAAGGTTCTTCCTGACGGGCTGCATTTGATATCCTCAGTGTCTGTTTCACTGCAACACTCCAAAACAACGCAGTCGTTTCCGCTGCCATGCCATATATTCCCTTGTTTGTGACAATTGACACTAAAGCCCTGCCCTGAGACACTTATTGAAAGACTGGATTTTACGTCACGCCTTATTCAGTTCACTCATGCTCAGGTAAAATAATATTTGACTGTAGAGTAACCACAGGAATGGATGTAATTTTGCATGTTAGTTATATTCTGATCTAAAAAGCAGCTACGGCGACGATGGTTTAAGTTTTGAATGCGATTGCAGTTTGAACAGGACTTTTGTATGTTTTCATCTGATTGGTGGTCGTCGGAGGGTCAGAAAGAAGCTGTGGTTTGGAATTAGCTTGCTCCCATCATGTTTGCAGTGAATGATAATAAATAAAGTACAATCATTTTACATATCTATTTGTAAAGCACTATGTATGTGTGATAATATTTATATGGCTTGTTCCTATTGGTTTAAAAATAACTGTTGTCCAGTAATATCTTAATAATAATAATAATAATAATAATAATAATAAAGCAAGGAACGTCGTCGATTCTATACTAAATTGAGAGAAGTCATTGTTTTTGTGTTTACAGTTGAGAAATATACCCTTTTGGCCTCAATGATTGTTACACATTCTTCTCAGTTGCAGTTAAAAAAAAGATCCGTTTATGTTTTGTCTGGATGTCCAAACCTTTTAGTAAGACGGCCACTTTAGATCACTAGAATTGTCTTAGCGCCGACATCCTGCATTGTAAAACGTTTGTGACTGATTCAGGGAGTTCTGAAGCTTTAAAATGAGTTTTGACGTCATACCAATATTGATTCACAAGCTGAATGACACCTTTTAATGGAATTTCACACTAGCTTCACTAGCGCCTTATTAACCCTTTAAAGGAGCCGTATGTAAAAATGTGGCCAAAAGTGGTACTGCAATCTCTCCCACTCTCCTTGACTCAGGTTGCCAGATATGCAGACACATCCAGCTGGGACCATAACAGCTGAATAGACAAGAGGCCCCGATAGAAATCCTTGTTTTGTTCCTTGTTTTGTCGTTAATGATTTGAGAATCATAACGAGACGCCACATGTTACTTTACAGTGAGATTAGCTGGATCACAGACTTTCTGATTGGTAAAACGGTGGAGGGCGGGACATTGAAAATAAAACAATAACAAGATTTAAGGGCTGTAAAACTAATTTTGAAATTCCAATATCTCGGCCTAACTACTGTTATCAATTAAAGAAGTATTCAAAAAGAGCATGGTTATTAATGTCTTTAGACAGATTGGGGCCATTTAATGATGACTTGACATGGACATCTTACATATTGCTACTTTAATTTTCAGATGTAGAAGCACAGATGTAGAAGGACAAAAAATCTCTAGTTTTTAGTGCTTTACCAAATGGTTGAGATGCAGCTTGACGGTGAAAGTGCCGAAGACCAAGTGATAGAGATGCCCCAATGAGGTCTATTTCAGTTCCAAGCTTCAAGTAGATAAAGTGACTAAAAGAGTGAGCCACTAAATTGTTGAGGAAACCATAAAACGGGTTTATGCCAAAAATACAAAATAAAAATGTTCTGAGCCTTACGAGGTGAAGCATGCCTATATTGGAGGAGCTGAAGTTGGCCACTGCATAATCTCAGTGGCCACTTAACATGGATCAGACATTGGACAAGCCTTGTTGAGTGTGCTTGTGCTGACACCTTCATCGTTTATTATTGATTGACATTTGGATTGACATTTGTCCGTGTATTGTTTGTATTTACAAGAGCGCCATGATTGCACCGTTACATTTCTCAGATGTCTCGGCGGACCACCACCGTGTTGGAGCTGTCAGCACGTACCAGACCCAAATTGTATGTTACTACTGAGTGGGGGAAGAAGTGACCTCTTTGGAGATAAAGTATAAGAGTCCACAAAATGACAATTTGTGAAAAGAAAGGCAAAGGAGGAGGGTGACATGGCAAAGCACTTCTGTCATCGCATTAAGAAATATAATATACGTTGTTCATTATGTATGGATTAGGAGTCCCTTGGGAAAAAGGCCACACACAGAGACAACCCACAACATAAAAAACTAATCTAAAAATGCAATGCTACACCGTAAATGTTTAGTTAATTACAATACAATTGCAATACAGAGCGAGACAGTCACGAGACAGAGAGTTCCCATGGTCAAATTATGTTGTTCTTATTTTAGCAGGCCTCAGAGGCATGCATCCTGAAATGGTCTCAGCTCTGTTAGGACCTGAAAAGTGCATGGAATCTGTCATCTCCTCTAATCAAGTCATCAGGAGTTGTGAACCCAAGACATGTGGCTCAGTCAAGACTTCTTTGATTAGTTAAGCTTGATTTAACAAGAAGGGAGTGAAAGAGACATAAGAAATGACAGGAAATGTTCTAAACTGTGAGGTAAAGTAACAGTAAGGTAAAACAGTTGTTGGAACAGGGCCTTTCTGAGTGGAGTTTGCATGTTCTCCCCGTGTCTGCGTAGGTTTCCTCTGGGTACTCGGTTTCCCCTACCACTAAAAACATGTACAATAGTTCTGGCATGTGCCTCCTGTACTGGCCCCGCTCCCATCTCTGTGTGGAGTGAGAGACAAATGCCCAAAAATAACAATTGTAAACCGCTTTGAGACTCTGGTCTGTGAAAAGCGGTATATAAATAAAGATTACTTACTTACTTACTTACCTACCCAAAGACAGAACCACTCACATGTTCAGGCACATACATTTAGCAAACCTGGCAGGTGAAGCATTGTGTCTGATCGTGTCCAGAAATTAACACTAAAACAAATATTGCTGGTTTAGTCCCCGTGTGTTTATGGATGTGTGTACAAAGTCCCCAAATGTCATTATTTGTGTGAAACCACTACTACACTAAGTTTACAGTAACATACATGTTTTTACATAACAACATGCTAACATAACAACATGCTAAGATAACGACATGCTAAGATAACGACATGCTAACATAACGACATGCTAACATAACGACATGCTAACATAACGACATGCTAAGATAACGACATGCTAACATAACGACATGCTAACATAATGACATGCTAACATAACAACATGCTAAGATAACGACATGCTAAGATAACGACATGCTAACATAACGACATGCTAACATAACGACATGCTAACATAACGACATGCTAAGATAACGACATGCTAACATAACGACATGCTAACATAACGACATGCTAACATAACGACATGCTAAGATAACGACATGCTAACATAACGACATGCTAACATAATGACATGCTAACATAACGACATGCTAACATAACGACATGCTAACATAACGACATGCTAACATAACGACATGCTAACATAACGACATGCTAAGATAACGACATGCTAACATAACGACATGCTAACATAACGACATGCTAACATAACGACATGCTAACATAACGACATGCTAACATAATGACATGCTAACATAACGACAATGGATTGATCAAGTTTTGTCTGTTTAGCTGTACATGGGCTCGAAAGTATTGAACACCACTCCATGTTCAACCAAGTTAGTCTGTTTGAAAAAATATAAATAATATAATAATGAAAATAATTATATTAATAGTAATATAAACCTAAACAAGCAATAAGCACTTTTTGGGCGACAGTAGCTCAGTTGGTAGAGCATTGGCCTTTGAGCCAGAGGGTCGTGGGTTTGAGCCCGACTTTCACCATCGACTCCCACTGATGTCTGCTGTCGTTGTGTCCTTGGCAAGACACTTCACCCCCATTGCCTAGAATGAGTCTGGTGTGTGTGTGAATGGTTGGTGGTCGGAGGGGCCGATGGCACAGACTGGTTGCCTCGCTTCTGTCAGTGTGCCCCAGGGCAGCTGTGGCTACAGTAGTAGTTTATCTTTGAGAGTCCAGAAAAGCACTATATAAAACCGATGCATTATTATTATTATTTTCATCATGGTAGAGCATTGGCCTTTGAGCCTGAAGGTCGTGGGTTCGAGTCGAACTCAAGACCTACTTCACGACTCCCACTAATGACTACTGTCGTTGTGACGTTGGGCAAGACACTTAACCCCACTTTGCCTGAAGCCTCCACTGAAAGATCTCAGCTCATGTGGACTCAGCACCTACCACCTGCAGGAGGATCAGTGAGGGGCTGGTGCTAAGTGGACTGGGTGCAGCTCTGACTGCCACCCCCCCGACCCAGAAATGGATTAAGGGGAAGAAAATGGATGGATGGATGGATGGATTTTCATTGCTTTAAATTCAGACTCAGTTGTTTGCCATTTGCAGTAAAACTACCCCAGTGTGCTTCATTCACCTGGTTGTTTTAAATTAGCTTTTCTTACAACACATAAATACATTAATATATATTGATATTTACATTGATACAGTGAATTGAAGTGGATGCCTCAGATGCAGTGATGTGTCCAGACCCACTTACTCAGCCGAGTTCAGAGTTATCTGTTTGGTCTGTATTATAAATTGCTGTGGAGCCAGGGTTGTTTTCTCTGTAGAATTCAGTCTGGTCACATAATCTCCAACATTGGCTCCTATTTCCTACATGATCTCCCATCGCCTATGTATCTGTCTTCTCCTCTTTTCATTATCTTTATCTGCGAGCAATGCACGAGTACATCTCGTCTCTCAAACTCATTCTCATATTCAGCTATTTTCCACAATGTTGAGCAGTGCCAAACATTTAAAGATTAAAATATGTTTGTGCCAACTTCAGCAATGACATATTCAATTATTGACATATACATTATCATAGACATATGGAAATCATGGGGCAGAAGAGAAGTGTTGGAAATAAAGCTGAGCTAGGGACAGCTAGCTTTTCTTTACCTCTCTTCATTTGCCTCTGACAGTGTTTGGCATTAATATACAATTTAATTTAATTGGTGAAGCTATGACAAAGCCTCCACATTAGGGCTGAAACAACTAATCGATTAATCGACGACTAATCGATTATTGAAATAGTTGACAACTATTTTAGTTATCGATTAATCGTTTTCTGGTTCACACGGACTCGAACAGAGCAAAAATGACATGAAAATGTAGTATTTTTGATTAAAACCGACTTTATTTTTATAATTTCATGAATATCTGTCTGTCTCATCCAATCAGAGCAGAATTAGCACAAAGAGCCTGTTACAAACATTTACTTTAAGTTTACGCCATCAATACGTCCTCGAGTGTTGCCACTTTAGCTTTTTGTGATGAAAAAATCATTTTTTTCTACACAATTCACAGCCAAGCGATTACTCAATTAATCGTAAAAATAATCAATAGATTAATCGTAAAAATAATCGATAGATTAATCGATTACAAAATAATTGTTAGTTGCAGCTCTACTCCACATATTCTCTGTCTCCTCCCCTGTATTTAGCTCTCACCTATTTACTGATCTGATAATCATTCTTGCTGAAGGAAACAATGCACGGGAACGGGTGTGTGTGAGGTGTGGAGGGAGCTAAAGTTGCTTTTCCGAGTTGTCCGGGACATCCTGTTACATATACAAAGGATGTCGACTGGACAATGGATTACTCTTGTGTTTTCTGGGGGAAAAGAGGCCCTACCTTGCTTCCACTTCTCAGCTATTCCCAATGCACTATTTAAAACTATACTGCTTTGCCTTAAATCTGCCAGGTTTGCTCTATAGGGTTTCTCTGGAATATTTGGGGTGTGTGTTTGGCCAGGGCAGGTGGACAGTCTGTGAATGAGGCTTTGTGCACAGAGAAGGGAATGAGTCAGAAGTGCAATCGTGAGGTGAGGAGGTCAGGCAAGGGGTTTTAAAATGGCAACAAAATCAAGAAACTATACTGAATATGCGTTTTAATGTGACTAAAGTGTGCCAATAAGGTGCAGATAGTAATTACTTAAATGTGTGTTTGGTCACTCTCAACACAGAGCGTGAGCCAGTCTGAATAAATATGTTTTCAGACAAATTTCAGAGTCTGGTTTGGTGTATTATAGTGACATTTGTTTTGCCACAGTCAAATCTAATTATACAGAAAGTCAATTGGCCGCAAACCAGGAAGTAATACTGCCGCGCTGTTTTGTGGCATTAACCATGACCAGAACGTTGCTCTGGCCTGTTACATCAAAATATTTGGGAGGCAAAAAAAGAGCTCTTTTTGGATTGCTGTAATTAATTTAAGTTTTTTTTTTTATGCATGCAGCCAACAACATTGCACACAATGAGCTGGCACGGTGGCGCAGTGGTTGGCGCTTCACAGCAAGAAGGGCCTGGGTTCCACCTCCAGGCCTTTCGATGTGGAGTTTGCATGTTCTCCCTGTGTCTGCGTAGGGTTCTCCGGTTTGACCTACCACGAAAAACATGTACAATAGATCTGGCATGCGCCCCCTGTATGGTGACCCCATTCCCATCTGTGTGGAGTGGGAGACAAAATGCCCAAAAAACAACAAATTGTAAAGCGCTTTGTGACTCTGGTCTGTGAAAGGCGCCATTTTAATAAAGATTACTTACTTACTTACAATTCATACACAAAATTCTGTGTCATGTTATGTAGCCCTCTGCTTAGCCCGATCAAAGTGGTTAAGATTATCATAAAGTTCACAGTGTCATCCAGCCAACTTCCCACCAGCCTATGTAGACCGGTGGGAGCAGGTCCCAGCTCAAAAATGTCCAAAAAGACGTGCGCTGACATGCTTGCAATACCACACCGGGCTGATGGGGGTGGAACCGGAATAAGAAGTATTCAATGCTAATGTATGTATAGTCTTTCCTCTCAAAATTGTCTTTACAGGATGGTCCAAAAGTCGGCTCTAGGCCAAACCAGTGGGGGCGGGTCCCGGCTCAAAAGTGGCCAAAATGACGTGCGCTGACATGCTGCAATACCACCCCGGGCCTGTGGGGGTGGACCCGGAATAAGAATTAGCCAATGCTAACATATAGCATCTTACCTCTCGAAAACGTCTTTACAGGATGATCCAAAAGTTGGCTCTTGGCCCAAAGCTCCGTTCCACATGTGTGTCAATGCTGAGGGGGGTGAATTGGTCCACTCTAGTTTACTCGCGGGGAATTTTTGAAGTCTCTCGTTCAAATGAATGGAGCTGCGCCGGCTGACGCATGCGCAGATGCGTTTTTTCACAATTTTCTTGTGGGCGGGACCACTCACAGCCATCTTGGATTGCTCCATGAAAGCACTTTTCATGGCCAACTCCTATGAACGGCGGAGATACTGTAGGCGTGACTCTGTCCGTTATTATATACAGTCTATGGTTTTAATGCTGTGTCAATGGTTATGCACGTGCGGCGGCAGAGGCAGTGGACAGACCTGATGCATTCGGCGAAAGCAAGAGATGAACTTTTTCCTCGGGAAGCATGTGCGGTAATCAGAGAGCCGCACGGAGCGGTCATGGGGACACAAGACCCTCGAAAACAGCCCAAACAGGAGCTAAACTAAACCAGGATTAAACCAGGACTAACAACGGGGGACACAGTGTGAACATATTCCTCCAGCCTCTTTCCCCCGTGACGGTAAACAAGGCTGCTAAGGTTTGTTAGCCATGCACACGACAAATGTATTTATTTAGGTTTTTAAAAAAACAATCAATATATATTGTTATCAACCGATATGAATTGCTTATATTGTGATATAGTTTTCAGCCATATCGCCCAGCCCTACTGCGGGGAGTGACTTTTTTTAAACCACTCTAGTTTACTCGCTGTGAATTTTTGAAGGCACTCGCGGCCATTTTGAATCACTCCATGAGAGCCCAATTTTTGGCCCATTAGTTAGAACGGCGGAGATAGGTGTGACTACGTCCGTTAATATGGGCCCAGCGCTACGTTCCGCATGTGTGTAAATGCTGAGGGGAGTGAACTTTTTTGGACCAGTCTAGTTTAACCACTGGGAAATTTTGAATACGCTCGTTAAATGAATGGGGCTCATGCCGGCTGACGGTTTTTTCACATTTTCCGGCCCCCGCGGCCATTTAGAAAGCTGCCTATAGAAGGTGAAAGGGGTGGCACATTAGTTTGAATAGCAAAGATAGGCGTGACTACGTCCATTAATATTTACAGTTTATTATGTAAATTTTAAATATTTTTATTGTAAAGATCAGAATAAATCGAATCCAGCCACTGACTTTAGTTGTGATGGTGGCTAAAAATTCCTTATATGAAAAGTTGTGATAAATGTGTCATTCAGCCAACTTCAGCTGCGTCAAATGAGGGCTGGACGATATGACTGAAAACTATATCACGATATAAGTGATTCATATCGGTCGATATGGATAATTATTGATAGTTGTTTTTTTTCAAACATAAAAAATACATTTGTTGTGCCGGCTAACACACGTTAGCAGCACATATTTACAGTCACTGGGGATTGAGAACTCGGGCTGGAGGCATATGTTCACAAGCACAGTGTCCCCCATTGTCAGTCCTGGTTTAATCCTGATTTAGCTCCTGTTTTGGCTGTTTTTGAGTGTTTTCAGTGTCTCGGGCTGCGCGCTTGTGTCCCTGTGGCGGCTCCGTGCAGCTCTCTGAAATCGCCGCACATGCTATTCTTCACGCGGACGTGCATAACCATCGACACGGCATTGAAACACAACGACTTTAGATCCACGGAAGCTACGCATGGTCCGCTTATTGATTGTGGGTTTTTCTTTTATTTATTTTTTCCCAGAATACCTTGCGGTTCATGCTCGGCCGTGATAGGTCGAGAAGCCTCTGCCTACGCCCCACAGAATGCTGCGCTTCTGACTCAACTTTACTTTCAATCAATCAATCAATCAACGTTTATTTGTAGAGCGCCTTTCCTACACAAGGCAACGCAAAGCGCTTCACATCCCCTATCACATCATGCATAAATCAAACACATTAAGAGCACAAGATATATTAAAAACATTACAAATAAAATCACAAAAATTAAAAACCTTTAAACATTAAAATCACAGATGGGACTAAAATCATAAATAGTCACAGTGCATTAAAAAGATTAAAGATAAAAACAAAGATGAAAAGATAAAATCATTCAGTTGTATATGCGCAGCTAAACAGAATTGTTTTGAGCCTAGATTTAAAAGATGCCAGAGTAGACGCCTGTCTCACATTCTCAGGAAGACTGTTCCAGACTCTAGCCGCATGAATCTGAAATGCAGTTTGCCCATGTCTAGTACCGACTCTGGGCACTAACAGGAGTCCAGTCCCTGTGCTCCTCAGAGTCCGGGTCGGTTCATATGGCACAAACATGTCATGGATGTACCTTGGCGCGAGACCATGGAGAGACTTGTACACAAGTAAAGCTGCTTTGAAGTCTATTCTCTGAGGAACAGGAAGCCAGTGCAGAGACCTGAGAACTGGACTAATGTGGTCGTACTTCCTAGTTCTGGTCAGGACTCGAGCTGCATGTTGAATGTACTGCAGCTGTTTTACAGCCTGTTTGGACAGACCTGTGAGCAGGCCATTGCAATAGTCTAACCGACTGGAGACAAAAGCGTGTATAAGAGTCTCCAAGTCTGCCTTAGACACTATGTTTTTAATTTTAGCAATGTTTTTTAGGTGGTAATAAGCTGCTGATGTTACAGATTTTATGTGGCTTTTGAAATTTAAGTCTGAGTCCATTATCACTCCTAGATTTCTGACCTGATTTGAGGGTTGTAGAGAGAGAGCCTGGAGGTGACAAATAACGCTCTCTCTTTGTTTCTGGGGTCCGAAAACAATTATTTCAGTTTTGTCGGTGTTTAGTTGGAGAAAGTTATTTTGCATCCAATCACCGATTTGCTGGACACAGTGAAGGAGCGAGTCCACTGGTTCATGCTCTCCTGCTGTCAGGGACACATAGACCTGAGTATCGTCAGCGTAATTGTGATAAGAGACATTATTACTGTGAATCAACTGACCTAGAGGCAACATGTAAATATTAAACAGAAGAGGACCCAGGATTGACCCCTGTGGCACTCCGCAGGTCAGGGCCAAGTGGTCTGAGGTACAGTTTTCGATCTCCACAAAAAACTTTCTGTCTTGTAAATAGGACCTAAACCAGCTTAGGGCGGTGCCAGCAACACCAACCCAGTCCTCAAGTCTCTGAATGAGGATGCCATGATCAATAGTGTCAAAAGCAGCACTTAAATCTAACAGAAAAAGGACTGAGACTTTTCCTGCGTCAGTGTTTAGTTTGATGTCATTTGTTACCTTTATTAGCGCGGTCTCAGTGCTGTGGTGGGGTCTAAACCCTGACTGGAACATATCATAAGCATTATTGATTATTAAAAATTCTGTAAGTTGTTTATAGGCAACTTTTTCTAGAATTTTTCCCATGAAAGGCAGATTTGAAATGGGCCGATAATTTTTGAGTGCCAGGGCTTCCAGACTCCTCTTTTTTAGGAGGGGCCTGATGACCGCCGTTTTCAAGGCCATTGGGAATGTTCCAGATTCAAGAGACATATTAACTATTTGTGTAAGTGAAGGTAAAAGACTGCTCAGAACTGACTTGAGAAATCTAGGAGGTAATACATCCAGGCTGCATGTGGAGGAACTCAGACTAGTGATTATCTCCTGGACAGTTTCAATTTGTACTGGTGTAAAGTGCGTCAGCCCAAAAAGCCTCACTGGCGGTTGGATTATTATTTCTATCGTGGAGGTGATGGCGTTTTTGATACCTTGGACTTTGTCATTAAAGAACTGAGCAAACTCATTACATTTAGATTTGGAAGTAAGTTCTGATGGCATCTTAACAGGGGGATTCGTCAATCTATTTACTGTTGAAAACAGAACACGTAGATTGTTGCTACAGCCTTCAATAGTTTCAGAAAAGTACATTTCCCTCGTTCTACGTAGTTCCCTGTTAAAATTGCACAACGCATCTTTGAAGATCTCATGGTCAACTTTGAGATTTGACTTTCGCCACTTCCGCTCGGCCTTCCGGCACTCTCTCTTCTGTGCCCTGACCGAGTCTGCTTTAGTCCATGGCGCTTTTTGCTTGTTTGTAACTATTTTAACCTTTACAGGAGCAATTGTATCCAGAACATTCAAAACAGTGGTGGTGACAGAATCAAGTAATTCATCTACAGTAACACACAACGTGTTCTCAAAGTTTACCCTCCCCATGAACAGTTCGCCTGTATTATCATTTATGTGTCTTCTTCTAACAACCGAAGATTCAGCTGGTGGTTTACAATCAAGACACATGTCAAAAAATACACAGAAATGATCAGACAGAGCAACATTGACCACATTTACATTTGAAATATTAATCCCCTTGGTAATTAACAGATCGAGAGTGTGTCCTCTGCTGTGGGTGGGGCCACTCACATGCTGAGTGAGACCAAAGGTTTCCAGCACAGAGCTCAGCTCTATTGCATATCTATCATTAGCATTATCTACATGTATATTGAAATCACCTACAATGACCAAACCATCAAAATCTGTGCACACAACTGAAAGCAACTCAGTGAAATGATCAGTGAAACCATGGCATGACTGTGGCGGCTTGTACACAACAATAATAAGAATGGAAGAAGATTTCTTTTGTTCTATTTTAAAAGAAACATACTCAAATGATGAAAATTTCCCAAGAGACACTCTATGGGAGACAATACGATCTTTAAAAACTGCTGCTATGCCCCCCCCCCATTTTATTTTCTCGTGTTTCATATTCAAATTTGAAATTTGGTGGTGAGGCTTCTATTAAAACTGCATCTCCTGTATTATGGTCAAGCCATGTTTCAGTCATAAACATAAAATCAAGATCATACGAACAGATAAAATTATTAATTAAAAATGATTTGTTGCATAGTGACATTAAGTAGAGCAAGGTTAAAATTAATATCAGTGTTGTCAATGGGTTTAGTTGATTGATTACAAAGAACTGGAATTAGATTTCCAGAGTTGGACCGTCTAACTGCTGTCCTTCTTTTAAATTTGTGTTTATTCAAGTTAAAACACATTTCTGAGCTGGTGCGAGAAACACACACAGTCTCTATTGGTTTAAAAAGTGAACACTGTTGTACTTTGTTAAGTTCCAGATGCATAACTGAGTCAGCACAGTTCAGTGGCAGGACTGTCGTTACACTGCCAGACGGACAGGGGTCAGTGTTTGCACCACAGTACTCACCCGGTGCTGGTAAGGAGGAGGAGGAGGGGGGTGGTGGGGGCCGAGAAGCCTCGGATGTAAACAGTCACGCCCCCCTCGGGGAGCACTGAACAACATGGCGTAGGAAGTCCGTCAACAAACTGGTGCCGTATCTGTTCGGGTGCAGACCATCTGGACGATAGGCCACGTGACGCTTCCAGAACAGGCCAAAGTTGTTCACAAAAATAAAGTTAAAAGTGCTGCATGCAGACTGGAGCCACATGTTGAGCGCCACAACGCGACTGTACAAGCAGTCTCCCCGGTTTACAGTCGGGACTGGACCAGAGATAAAAACACACAACCCGAAGGACTGGAGGAGGCGGAATAGATCCATAAAATGCTTCTTTGTGACCTCGGACTGCTGCAGCTTCATGTCGTTGATCCCCACATGCACGATTACCTTTGAAATGGTATCAGGCAGGGAGTGAAGCAGAGGAGGGAGACGGATGAGCAGGTCTGGGACAGTAGCTCCAGTAATGCAGTGAGTGACCGCGTTAAAAAAGCGGACGTGCCTCACGATGGAATCTCCAACAATCAAAGTAGTCGGGGCGAAGAGTGGACGCGGCCGCGGAGAGGGCGCTCGGTGTCCATGGCCAGAACCAGCGGGCTCATCCAGGGATGGGTCCGAACCAGGGCGCTGCTGAACACATGGAGAGGAGTGGGGGTGTTGATTCCCAGCTCCGGGCAACCCACGCTGTGTGCTCGGGGACGCTGGAGCGGCGTGAGGAGCAGGCTCGGATCGCTGCTGCTGACCCGGTGAAGGTAAGTGGTGGTGATGCACTGGGGTCAGAGAAGGGGAATGACCACTCTTTCGTCTGAGGACAGCTTCCTTTAAGAGTGTCTTTCTCGCAGTGGACCTGGATCCACGGACAGCAGTAGAGTTTGCTGCAGAGTCCAGGGGTTCTGCTGAGGGGGCTGGAATGTCAGCGGAGAGGGCTGCATAGCGGTTTGAAAGGCTCAGGACATGGGCCACGGCGCTGGATGGCTCCTCGCAGTCCGCAGGCTCTTTATTCCGAACCGGGCACTTAGGTGTAGAACAAGAGGGCCCAGAGCTGACAGATCTCTCCCACACGACAGTGTCACAGTATGCAGCGCTCAGTGACATAAGCCGTGAGTGCTGCCCGCCAGCGACATCAAAAAGTTTGGACACGAGTGACTGTTTATCCTGCAGCTCTGCAGTGAGGCGAAGGACTTCTTTACGGAGGTCTGCAATAGTGGCACGGTCCCTCTCACGAAGCTCCAATGTGAGGCGACTAATGTCGTTCGTGGTCATTGCAGTGTCACTTTCCATGTCTGTGGTGCGCTCGTGGTAGCCTCCGAGCTAGCGCGTTTCGATTGGGTCTTTGTGTTAAAAGACGTGATGCTCTGGAACCATTAATAAAACACTAGAGTGTACAAAAGACACTAATACACCGTAAAAACGTGTTTAAAAGGCTTTAAAAGGCTTAAAAAAGGGTAAAACAGAGCAGAAACGTCAAAACGCGTGCTCCCCCAGCTGAACTTCCTGTTTCTACGTGCTGTTTTTTCAGACGGAGTGAAGTTAAACTATCAAACATTCTATCGACCCCATTTTCTGTTGATATCGAACACATGTCTATTGCGATATATATCGTTATCGTTTTATCCCCCTGCCCAGCTCAAATGTAAATCAATTGAATCTCATTTTAAAACTCAGAACAGCCGGAAACAGTGAAACAAGTTTGACAGTTGGCCCCTGAACTATAGATTTATTTTATACATTGAACCTTTCTGTAAGTTTAGAAATAAGGTATATTCTTAACACTTGTGAACAAACTATTTGATAATAAGTTAGGTAAAGTTTTTCAATAGTACGCCGCCTTGTTCTTGTACACTCTATTTGCACCCTTCACTTTTCACGGTATTGAACTATCTATATGCGAGGCCGTGGTTGTGTTGCTTCTGTAAAAGTGCGGAGATGAATGGGCTGCAGGAGCAAGGCCATCGCCTTGGAGGAGGAGGCTGCAGTGAAAAGCTGAGGAGGGGCTCTGGCCGGTGCTATTGTCCCGTCTGTCAGTGGCTGCAGGAGGGAACAAAGAGCTGCTGGCCTGGGCTGGATCACATGTCTGCCTCTGCCTGGCTCTGCTGTCCATACTTTTAACTTCTTCAACTCATTCACCCGTGTTTCCTGCTGCCAAGACTGTATTTTTGTATATTTCACACAAGTTTTGTCTGTTTGATACAGTATAATCTATTTGATTTTATTTTTTAATCATTGTTTTGTGTTTTAGCATAACATGAATATGCTATAGTTTTGCCCTAGGAAGTTACACGGTATATGGCTTAAAGCACGAGTACCTAACCTTTTTTTGTTAAGTAACACATAACACAATATTGTGAGTAAATTAGACTAGTAAGGAAGAACCTTGTGAGTCACTATTTGACGCTTTGGGCTTGAGCTTTGAGCTGAGTGAAGGTGGTCCTGTATTTTTCACCTTTGAAATATATATACCTGTATGTGAAATTTAGTGACAAGACCAAATTGTTTACGAGCCAGGCACTAGTGTCAGGGATTTCTTTTGGTTTCAAAGTTTCCCAACTTGATTATCCTGAAGCCGTTTACTATTTTTATTTAGCAATGTCATAGTGCATCTGTTGCTTATCAGATACAGTATATTAATACTTTATATATAGATTTCTGTATGTCCGTTGTTACCGTTAAATTCATTCATGAAAGAAAGTACATAAAGGTTCTGTCATACACTAAAGCAGTTAAAATACTAGAAGTACTAGTGAACTAGTATTTTTTTTTTTTTTTTAAATCCCTGATTTGATATTTCTGCTGATAATTACTTTGTGTTGTAATGAATTGTGTTCAAATGCAGGTGGGGCTTCAGCAGATGGCTGATGGAAAAAGAACATTCACCACCTGGAGGTAGAGGAGGTCGCTGTGAGGCCAACCCACACCTGCCCCAGGAGGCCAGTGGATAAGCAGAGTGGCACACCTGTCCCCCTGGGAAGTGACCGCGCTGAGGCCCGGAGAAGCAGCTGATTATAGGATGGCTACTGTAGCTAGAGGACTCAAATAATAGCTTGTGCTGATGTTGTAGAAAGATTTTTTGGAAAAATATGTTAAAGAATATGTAAACATGTTTTGTTTTAATCATTGTATTAATATTATATAGTGATTCACTAACCCCGCAAATTATTTGTGTGAAAATTGTTGGCCAACTTCATGCATGTTCTTTTGACTATTGTCACCACTTCTAGACACATCTTTGACAAAATGAATACCGGTAGTGCATATTTTATGAGAAAATAATGAGACCATATGTACAGTACTTACAAACAAGGTTTTTTGTTGAGAAAAAACAAAAAATCCCAGGAATGATTTGGGATGATCTGAAATACAGAGATATAAGAGAAAAAAGACAACAAAAGCAAAAAAAAACATGAAACACCGTTTTGAATGAATGAATGAATGTCAGTTCAACAATAGATTTAACTTTATCAACGTTATTTAATTTAACGTATTTAACTTTTCCACTGATTCAATGTTCCTTTCCATAGCTCCATGTAAATTTGCCGTGGACACCTCTCTATAGTAAGTAAGTAATGTGTATTTATATAGCACATTTTACAGACCAAGGTCGCCTAAAGCCCTTTACAATGTTCAGAGTCAGATTGTTAGGATTTAAGCAGACAGAGACGGATCGTGGTGTGCCAAACTCTGGAAGTTTATTTAAGTTTCTCTCAAGTTCCACTAGTTTACTCTGTTTCTTTCCCTCAGACAGAATAAAGGCAGTACACAGTTTATATAGTCATTGTCACGTCACACATCGAAAGACATACGTGTCACAAAGAGACAGTCACATCATAGTCATAACATGGAGTCCTTGTAGAGTCCTTGTACAGTCCTGCACGTAGGCCATATTGCTATCTAATACTAACACCCTCCCCTTTGATCACATAATCACATGTGATCACTCAAATCGATCAATCAATAAAATGGAAAAAGAAAAAAAAAAAATTCCAAAAAAAACTTCAAAAAATTATTAAAAACAAAGAAAATGTATGCATTAAACTCATAATCATCAAATCAATATCAGTGGATTTTATCCTCTATCCTGGGAAAAAACAAACAAACAAAAATAAAGTAAATAAACAAACAAAAAACAAAAACAAATTAAAAATAAAAAACAAACAAAAACTATTGGACACACAAGAACTCAGCAGATTCAGTCAAAACACAGACAAAAACGAGCTGAGTCTCAAATTTGAAGCTAATTTCACTTTTATTACTCTATACTTTTATTCTAATGCTAATTGTTTACACTACACTTCACTTATTTCACTGTATTATTTTCACTTTTTAATCTTAGACTGTGTACTTTACTCTCATGATTCACTATAGTTTAAAACTATTCTAATCTATTCACAAATATGTTTGCATATTTGCTTCTATTGAGCCATATTCTTAAACATACATTTTAATCTAATAAATCTCTCTGTGGTTTTATACTCTCACTATTAGTGGCATATTATCAGTGGGATTTTGCTCCATGTCTATTCTCATTCTCAGGAATAAAACTGTGAACACAGTAAGGCAAATGGTCAACATTTACACTTCTATAGTGGTCAGTGATTTATTACTTTTTATTATCTAAAGATATTATTGTCAGGCATTTGGGATGAATGTACATCTTTAATCAAATTAGTATTATCCTTACAAGAGCTAATCTATTTGAGCAGGTTTGGGGTTGGGGTCAGTTATTCTACAATGGTGTTTGTGCTGGAAACTTCTCAATATCTAAATATCTACTATTGTGTTTTTGTGCTACACCCAAATACATCAAAATGCTTTTAAATGCTTTTGAATCTCTGTTGGTTGTAATCTCTCATTAATCTAGGCATTAATCTAGGCTACACTCATATGGACTTTTGCATTGTCAACATTCACTCATGTGTGAACACAAGTGAATTTGGCAGTATCTAATAAAACTGTACATAAAACTGTAAGTAACTTTATCTACTTTTGAAGTAAATGTTTGTGAAATGGTCCCTTTACCATTTGATATTAGCAATAATAATCTCTATTTTTGAAAGCATCTATGGTTGATGTCTCTATTTCTACACTATTGTGACTCCAAAGTTTGGCTGCAGTTTGAGCAAAGGCATATTCCTAATCTAACTCTTATGTGGAAATGTTTATGAACAACAAAGGAAGTCAAATTCTACTCTTTTACTACTATTTAACATCTACTAAAACGCTACAATACTTATACTTTATCATTTTCAAAGTTTTTGTCTGTCAGATGTCTGAATACTTAACATGTATATTGCATTTGGTCACAGGTTCTGGTTGTAGCAATAGCATCGGCAATAGACGTTTTCATTGGCTGGTTCTTGTTCTGCAAATGGCTGTGTCCAATAGATCATCAGATGTCCAGAAGCTAGGGACAAACAAAAACAAAAGAAAGAATCATGAGTATCTCTCTCATTTAGCACTCATCAATGTATGATTTCAAAAATATAAACATCACTCCCCAGTTTTTTCTCTCTCAGATCCTCAGGTCCTCAGGTCCTCTGAGGGTGAGTCTCAGTCGTCATCAGGTCAGGTCATCTTGGACATCAGTAGGGTCCAAGCCATGGTTTTGGTCACTCCAGATGCACATCAGGATCTCCAGATACAGTCTTTTCACTTGAAGCACATCAGGTCATTTGCGATGCACTTCTGGTCAATGGTGCAGTGTCTCAGTTCCTGTACACAGCTTGTTATGCAATAGTTACTCTCTATGGTTAAGTCACTTTGATTCTACTTTAAAGACAATTTCTATTCATGCTGTTGCTAATGTCTCTCAGACAAAAAGCAAGCGCAATTTCAGTTTACTTCTCTAATTTGTGTTTTTATCAGATCTAATTCTAATCAATGTAATTACTTCACACAGTACAAAATCAAAACATCAAAAGTGTCAGGACAGAGGTCAATTAAGTCCATGACAATATAGAATTCAAATGAACATTTCTGGTCTCAAAAAATACTGATTCAACTAAAGATTCAAGTGATAGACAATTAAAAATATGTGTTTACATTGGAGTAAACTTTTAAAATGCTTTTTCCTCATGTTCTACTTTTTCATGTATCTATATGTAAATGTGAATGTGTGAGTGTATGTGTGTGTGTGTGTGTGTGTATGAATTTTGGGGTTGTCTCTCCAGACTCCTCGAACCACCTGCAGGTGTCAAAGGTCACACTGTGGTGATGCAAACCAACTGGACACACTTTCAACTGCCTCTAGGTCTCTACCTGATGCTCCACCCATCACTGCCTCCAGATACCTCTCTCTGCCCCGGTCTCTCTCACACCCACTCATCTCTGTAGTGGGGGGAGGGGCAAGGAGGTGGCATTTTCCTTTGCTCTTTGATCTGTGACCTGTGGCTCGGTGGGCTTTGCTGTCCAGTGTCCACTCCAGCAGTCCAGTGACCCTGTACAGTGTGTGCTCTTGGTTCTGGAAAACGACCTTATAGTCAAATTAAAAACAACAGAGATTGTGAATGAGATTGTTTTTCTCTCTGAAGTCTAAACAATTTTGAAGCGCTCTTGGCTTTCCCAAGCGCTATGTAAATAAAAATTACTTATTATCTTACTAATGATGACATTTAAAACCAGAAACTCTCAATATAAAAAAACAAGACTCAAATCTCTTAAACCTTCTTAAACTTTAAAATATGTATTATGTACTTTTGTACTGTGTGATGTTTTTAATCTTGAACATCTTGGGTTTCACTTTATGGACTTTCCCTTTTACACTTATTTATCTCAGCATCTATTCTACTAATTTAAAATAATTGCAGCATTTTTCAAATGAAGTCAGTATGAATTGGAGCACATTTTAGACCAGGCTCCTGTGCTGCGTGCATCTGCAGCAGGAGGAAGGTCAGGTGCATAGTCAAAACAAAAACAAAAGTCACCACTTGAATGTGAATTGGGTGAATTGGGTAGTTTAACTTAATAATATAATACTTTTACAGCCTAATTCCCTCTTTCTTTTTTAGACGAAGTCTACAATCATTAATCACTTTTAACAGATTCTAATTTAAATGTTTGAAAAACGGCTTTTGTAACTAAAATAAAAAATACATGAAAAAATTCTCACAAACAGCTATGAAATATATCAGAGATACAATAATGGACTCACAAAATAAGCAGCAGATTTAAAAAGAAAAGCAAAGCTTTTTGTACTAATCTTTGGGTTTCAAAAACATACTAATTCAAAACTTCTATTCCCTAATGGTGTTTAAAAACGTTTAACTGTGTCTAACACAATGTTCAAATGGCAAATTTAGCAAATTTAACGGAATAACTACTATGAAAAGCCAAATTCCTAAAGCAGTAGCTCCCCTTTAAATCAGAGCAGCAGCTCAGCAGCAGCGAGGGCGGGGGGGTTCCTTTCACACAGACGCGCACACACAGGCAGAAAGATACAGAAGAATAACTTTCAAGATTACTTTGTTAAGCGAATATAACTGATGTTGTTCTTTATACTTTTGTCATCCAAATCTAGAAGTGATCACTTTCCACACTAGTAACAAAAGGCACTCTTGTCTTTAACGTACGCTTCTATTTTATCGAGGTAGCAAACTAATTTAAACTCAAAATCTCTTTCTAAAAAACAAAAACAACTGTTGGATACATCCCTCTCATAGCTCAACTGTAGATAAAACTCGGCAAAAAATGTAAATAACTCACGAAAGCTCTCATAGCTCAACTTTAGATAAAACTCTGCATTCTCCGGTGAACTCTGTTCACTCCAAAAACAAAAACTCCCTTTTTCTGTATGTAATTTAAACCGTGATCACTGAAATATTGTTGCTTATGTACTTTTGTCATTTATCAGCTTGAAATTCGTCAATTTCAAAGCTTTTGTAACAAAGGCCTCCTTAACACGTTTCCCTTTTTATAAATTGCTTTTCTGTTTACACCATGGTTTCACTAACTATTTTCTATTCTCTATTCTCTGCCCCGGCTACTCCAAAGGCAGGGACCCCGATACGTCAGGGGTTCCTTTTTCTCTCTGTCCTGACTACTTCAAAGGACAGGGACCCCGATACGTCAGGGGTTCCTTTCTCTCTGTCCTGACTACTTCAAAGGACAGGGACCCCGATACGTCAGGGGTTCCTTTCTCTCTGTCCTGACTACTTCAAAGGACAGGGACCCCGATACGTCAGGGGTTCCTTTCTCTCTCTAATCTTATCTATAGATATTAGACATTTGGTGGACCTCAAAAAAGGACCATAATTTAGTTCACTCAATTAGCAGACTTTGAATAAACAGGTGTCCGCTCTTACCTTTTGTTGAACAGGGCCCAGGCACCGTCAGAAGTCCACCAAATATCAGCTTTTCCACGTCCAACCAGGTCTCCAGATCATGAACCAGCGCTCACTAGTACCGGGAACTAGTTTCCATCGGCAGAGACCAATCGCACGTCAAAAATCCCCGGAATGCGGACATGGGAAAACAATTTGAAACGCTAAGTCCAAAAAACAGGACACAAAAAAATATAGTGAGACAGCGAAAAAGAGTCCCGGAGCCGGTCGCCTCTCCAGCCTGCTGGACCGCTCCCAGGCCCCAGACACTCTCAGCTCTCCCACGCCGAGAAAAAGAAACAAAGCAAACTCCCTCAAAACAATCCAGAGAATGGCACAAACCGAGCCGCGCATTCTCCACCAAATCTGTTAGGATTTAGGCAGACAGAGACGGATCGTGGTGTGCCAAACTCTGGAAGTTTATTTAAGTTTCTCTCAAGTTCCACTAGTTTACTCTGTTTCTTTCCCTCAGACAGAATAAAGGCAGTACACAGTTTATATAGTCATTGTCACGTCACACATCGAAAGACATACGTGTCACAAAGAGACAGTCACATCATAGTCATAACATGGAGTCCTTGTAGAGTCCTTGTACAGTCCTGCACGTAGGCCATATTGCTATCTAATACTAACAAGATATTGTTCCAATCCTTCCACACACGGTGATGACAGAAGCGAGTCCAGAACACACTGGACCATCAGCTCCAACACCATCCATTCACTCTCTCATTACATTCAGACCTATTGTTCATGTTTTTAGTGATAGGGGAAACCGGAGCACCCGGAGGAAACCTACACAGACACAGGGAGAACATGCAAACTCCACTCACAAACGCAATGTCAATAAAAGTCATGACCCGCTGTCGCCTACAGTACTACATATTCCCTTATTTATATATTTAGGAGCGCTGCTTCTTTTGAGAAGACCTGTTTTTTTCTCCCTCTCGAAGCCCCTTTTGTATCAGCTTCTCATAAATGCATGTTCTATAAAGTATGCAGTGTGCGCTGTATAAACAACATGAGACACATTCCCCTGGAGTGTGTCTCTCCCCTAAACCCACTCTGAACCTTGGCTCTGACCTGGGCCTGTTTAATACATTCTTTCTTACAGTGACTGATTACTCCTCAGTGACCCATGCTTTCGTCAATTACACATTTGCTTTGTCTTTCGAAGCACACGTGAACAGAACCTGATCTGGGAAACCCCACAATTTTTAGCTATGCACTTTTCATTTAAAAGAGCTTAAAGTCTGTGGTATCTTCTTTGGTTGTGCTAAACTCTGTTAAATTCTTTGTGGGAGCATTTACCCTTGTAAAGATGAGGGAACATTTGTTGCTTCCAGAAACAGTCCAATAAAAGCAGACCTCTGCCTCGCGATCTGTCAACTCTTCCTCGTGCTTTCTTCTTCACTCTCCCTCTCTGTCTCTCTGGCTCATTTTCTATTATCTCACAGTCGCTTTGGCTTTTACAGCTTGTCATCACTTTGTACAGAGCAGAGCAATTTACTCATCTACAGAACGAGCCAAAGTGCTTCAAGACAGGGGTGCCCAATTGGAAAAGTAAGCAAAAAGTCATAAAATATTAGACAATACAAGCTCATCACCTCATCTTATTCCACTTTTGGCACTTTTAATGTCCCTGCATCCTCAGAGACGGCTGAGTCCAACTGTCAAGAAGAATGGCCACACATTTGACAGATCTTCAAGATTTAAGACTTTAGCTAGAAGGTTTTCCTGATGTGGATATTTTAGCTTGAATGGGAGGTCAAAGTACATAAAGGTCTCACACAGTCTGGGTAGCAAACTAGACATTATCTGGCTGTGAGAGGACTTGACTCATAACTGAACCAGAGCATTGGTGATGACTGTCATGTTAAATCATTTTTGACATATTGTAACAAGTTTTTGCGTAGGGTAGAAAAGGATGGCTGCTCTCCTATCATCGGCCCGTCTTTGAGGATCAGAGCCGTTCTTTGTATTCTTTGTCATGTAAATCCACTAATTCCTGGAACTCTATTACCGGGCTGGATCAGTCCCTAACCAGACACTACTTCCAACTTGATTAGTTAAGCCTCTTGTTTATCTCGTACTAGACATGTGTTTGATGCCAAATCTGCACATTTAGCAAAGAGAATGTTCAAGTCGTCTTGTGGTTGGTCTTTCCTTTCCATAACTGGGGATGGTGGTCTCTACATATATCCAATACGTATACGTTACATGACTATATTTTTGAAATCCTTTAAGCCTAGCGTACATCGACAGAGAAACTGGGGACAACTAGTTGCAAGGCGGCTTTTGGCAACTGAGAGGAGATGATGGAGATGATCAGTTGCCGAAATCGGTCGATGTGCGCGCTCTTACAACTGGAGATGATCAGTCGGTCTCCAGTTCCAGTCAGTTGCCCGTGTTCTACTTTTCGGCAACTAGTTGTCCTCAGTTGCCCCGATGTGCGCGCTCCATGCGCCGCTCCAACAACGTGTGTGTATTGCGTGTATTGCGAGCCCGCAACAGTTTATGTCAGAAAACACACTGTAGTTGAGGCCAGTTGCTGTCGATGTACGCGCTGTTATTCAAAAGACTGGCCTGCGACTCAGAGTTGCCCGTTTTCGCCAGATTGTCGATGTGTGCGGGGCAGCAACTCAGAGGCGACGGATATAATCAGTTGCCAGTCCGATGTACGCTAGGCTTAAAAGGCGCTATACCCGTTTCTGCAATGTTTGAATGTTTAGCACCGCCCCCAACTCGCTCACAGGCTTCTCATTTCCCCTACGCTCTCATCCCACGGAGCCACCTAGTTTTATTTGCGATCTGATACATATGCTAACATTAGCATTAGCGCAACTTCTTGTAAGCTGTGCAACAATCACCGATGAAATGGCACTAAAGCAACGCACTGCTAACACAATATATAAGTAAAAGAATACCGCTAGTTTTGCGTTCGAATGTATTAATTTAAAACATTAGAATATATTCTAATATTTAATTATAATTTATTATACAGCTCCTCACAGCAGCAGCACTCCATTGACTTGAATGCAATTCTTCCGATCATTTTTTCTTGATAACAGAACTCTCAAACCAATAATGACCGAAGCCCCAATGCAATCTCTGTTTGTAATTCAGATGTGTAAAATACTGCCATTACTCTGCAAGTACAACAAGCTATCAGCGCCTGTCACTACACACTTGTCTGTGTAGAGAAGCCAACGGAGCTAGCGGAGCTAGCCACGCTCAATAAACAACTACATATCTATCAATCAACACCATTAAACGTCAATCGGACAATACAGTACACATATACATCCTTAACACACATGCACGGACGATTTCAGAATTTGCTGTTAACGCTTTCATGACAAAAATACTGTTTTAAAGTGACAAAAAGCGATCGCAAAAAACCCGGAAGTTACCATGAAACAACTAGCTAGCTTAGCTTTTACCTGCCTAGCACGTCCCGGTGAAACCTTTGGGAGCTAACTATTTTATTTGCAGTCATTAAATACATTTCGAATTACAAGGGTTGTCTAGTAGTAGCTCAGTTGGTAGAGCACTGGCCTTTGAGCCTGAAGGTCGTGGGTTCAAGCCCACCACGGGACCTTCTCCACCGACTCCCACTGATGACTGCTGTCGTTGTGTCCTTGGGCAAGACACTTAACCCTGCATTGCCTGAAGCCCCCGCTGAAAAATCAAGGCCGTATTGTCACTGACAGAGCAGCCGTCCTCCTGTGGACTCACCACCTGCAGAGGATCAGTGAGGGGCTGGTGCTCTGTGTACTGGGTGCAGCTCTGACTGCAGCTCTGACTGCCACCCCCCTGACCCAGAAATGGATTAAGGGGAAGAAGATGGATGGATGGATGGGTCTAATATTTATTCAATTATTTTGTTCATCATTTTTTATTTTAGAATTATATTTGAATTTTGAAGTTGAAGCCCTGGTGTTAAGCAGCGCTGTAGAGACTAGAGGACGCAGGCTGTAGAGACTAGAGGACGCAGGCTGTAGAGACTAGAGGACGCAGACTGTAGAGACTAGAGGACACAGGCTGTAGAGACTAGAGGACGCAGGCTGTAGAGACTAGAGGACACAGGCTGTAGAGACTAGAGGACACAGGCTGTAGAGACTAGAGGACTCAGGCTGTAGAGACTAGAGGACACAGGCTGTAGAGACTAGAGGACGCAGGCTGTAGAGACTAGAGGACACAGGCTGTAGAGACTAGAGGACACAGGCTGTAGAGACTAGAGGACACAGGCTGTAGAGACTAGAGGACACAGGCTGTAGAGGCTAGAGGACACAGGCTGTAGAGGCTAGAGGACACAGGCTGTAGAGGCTAGAGGACGCAGGCTGTAGAGACTAGAGGACACAGGCTGTAGAGACTAGAGGACACAGGCTGTAGAGACTAGAGGACGCAGGCTGTAGAGACTAGAGGACACAGGCTGTAGAGACTAGAGGACACAGGCTGTAGAGACTAGAGGACACAGGCTGTAGAGACTAGAGGACACAGGCTGTAGAGACTAGAGGACGCAGGCTGTAGAGACTAGAGGACACAGGCTGTAGATACTAGAGGACACAGGCTGTAGAGACTAGAGGACACAGGCTGTAGAGACTAGAGGACGCAGGCTGTAGAGACTAGAGGACACAGGCTGTAGAGACTAGAGGACGCAGGCTGTAGAGACTAGAGGACACAGGCTGTAGAGACTAGAGGACGCAGGCTGTAGAGACTAGAGGACACAGGCTGTAGAGACTAGAGGACACAGGCTGTAGAGACTAGAGGACACAGGCTGTAGAGACTAGAGGACGCAGGCTGTTCTCTGCTCGTTCTGTGAGTGGAGGAGAACGTCCCGCTAAGACTCTACTCAGCACTTTTCACTGCTTGTAATTCTTACACAGCTGAATCAATTACCTCAAGTTTTCAATTAAATTATGTATTATGATACAACTTGTATGTAGTAAAAAGCATTTTTATGAACTACTTAGAAAAAAAATCGGGTATGGCTTCTTTAATTATTGTGGTGTGTTGGCCTGGATGGTCCTAGGAAGTATGTTACCTCAGCATTTGGCTTCTGGTCGAGTGTGTAGTGCTTATGTCTCACAGAGTTGCAGGTTTGATTCCCCTTATGCCCAAATCATGCACTATTGGTAAAATCCTTCACTCCCAATTCTGACCAAGCCGAACATCGACATATGGAGATTTGTCCACGTGCAACTACTGCTCCTGACAGGGTGCCCTGGGAGGAACTGCAGAGAAGACATAAAGTACAATAATAATCCTACAGATTGATTATTATTGATTGTTACAGGTCCTACAGAGCAGAAGGGCACACGCCCAGTAACCAAAACGCTAGTGTCTCTAGTGTCTCTGACCGTTATGTTTCGTAAACTGTTTTATTAATATGAACAGATTTTGCACATGGGAAAAATGAATCAATAAAAAGGAAAACAAAAGCTTTCTCTGACACGTCCGATTTGGCGTAACTCATAAAGCTGCCTTAATCCCTGACTCCACATGGTCTGGTCAGCTGCCATGGACTGTGGTTTTGGTTACCTACTTACTGAGTGCAGGCATTTGTTTGTGTGGGGTGGTAGCTCGTATTTAAACTCCTCTGAGTTGATCTTTGACATAAGGAAAGGTCTGATCTGCCAGCTCTGGTTTGAATGACGCCATGGGTGCGACCCCCGTTCCTGTGGCTGATTTACAAACTGTTATATTTTGTCAAAGTATTTTCCAACTCATAAACTTTGGTGGCTGCAAGGTAACGGACTTGTGTGGCTGTCCTTCACACACCCAGTCTCTGTAGGGTTTAGTTTAGTGCGTAATGCTTGTGGAAATGGGTGCCTGGAATCTGATATGGTGATTTATCTGCTTGTTGTGAATAGGCAGGAAGCAGGTTGGGTGGTGGATGGAACTCAAAACCTATACCGACGCCTCAGGAGACACTGACGTTCTGTTTAACTTGGGGCATTATGATTTTGGTTTAAAGGAAGCAAGTTGTGTTGTGAAAAAAATCCAAATAACTTCGGGGAGAATGAAAGGAAAACAAATAGATCTGATGATTGATATTGATGTGCTGTTTACACAAGGACGCTGCAACAGTAAAACATTAGAGCGAGTTGGGTATCGGATTGGCATTTTGTTTAGATGAAGAAGACGGTGTTTAGGGGGGTGAAACCCAAGTGTTGAGAAACAGCCTCCAGAGTGGAACAGAACAGATATGCTGCTCGGCGGGGGGCTATTTCACAGCTGTGTGTTTTCTCGGGCTGAAATGACCTCACCACTTCCCCACACACACATACATTTGGACATGCGCAGAAGCATAGAATAAGCATAAACAACAATGGCGGCAGGTACGCTAATGCTACTTGTGCTTCGTCTGTTCAAATGAAGTCATGCAAAGCTATAGTTTCAGTTTCCATTTTGTCTGCTACAGAATGATGTTGGTGTATTCTTTCACTTCTTTGCCACGGCATGAAGAGGATGTTGTTGAGGAAGTGGTTATACTGCTGTGGGTCGCGTGTGATTTATTGTAAAGTTCCACTGCCCCCTTCTGGCCGGGCGGTAGAACTACATAGTTTTTTGTCGTCATGTAGATGCTGTGCACTTCGAATTAGGAGCCAGGTCGTTTTTGCTAATTGCTTTGCAGCGCCTCCTTAGCGTCTCTGTCTCAACAGGGCCTGAAATTCAAAACTAAAAACGAACTAAAAGTATGTTTTAATTTGAATTGAAAATGCAACCTTTTCTTTCAGAGAACACATTTAATTTACTTAAAAATAAACACAAAAGTTCAGACTGGTATCATCTGATCTCCTGTAGGAACTTTCCCACTTACCAATACTTCAGTGCTTTTCCAGAACACCAATCAGGCTGTATTTAAACAGTGCTTACTGAATTTTCACTACTTCATTGTGTGCTGCAACCCTCCTCCTCCCCATCACCACCTCTACACTGGGACTTTCCTTCGTGTAACCGTTTCCACCAGCACCAGAGTCTAGACTTTCATTTCATTTTCAATTTCAGTTTGTGGTATTAAAGTGAATTCCCTCTTGTATACTGCATGTCATGGGATATAAATGCCGGGGTCTTGGGGCCAAACTGTATCTAGTTTTGTTGTACCAGAATTTGTCAATGAACATCCTCCCCAACCGTTCTATAATGCAAACATAACTCAATAAAATACATTATTTGTGTCTTTCAAAATCGTAACAAGACAAGGCAATAAAAATTATGATCAATGTGTTTATTATTAACTGATCTTTGTCTTATTATGTTAATTGCAAACCATTTTTACTTGTCTGAACTATTTAACCACAAATGAGATATAGATAATTATATATCTTTATGCGTAAAACAGTCTGAGTAGATACGTTTAAATTGGGAGTCAAAACTAAAGGTAGAGGTTTTGACTTTATTTATGTGAGCAGGAGTGGGGGATGTTCCAGAATGCAGTGCACTGATTGTGGGAGTGGATGTCATCATTCAAAACATTAAAATGACTGTGTATATGTGCATAGAGTTTACTTTATCTCGGCTTGAGTTATTTCTGCTGGGAACAATTAAGCAGCCAGTGAGAGTACAGGAATCTAGAGGTCGCAGGGCATCCCTCCTTATTTTTTTTGCCTTACACACACAAACTTATGCAAACATTCATTCGGCCAATAACTCAAAGTTTGTCTCCCCAGCTACAAATACTCAGGGCTACTCTTGAAATGTAAGAAAAACAAAAGAAGACAGGACACAAGTAGCTACCGTTTCCATGGCAACTAATCCCCCCAGCCTCTTCAGTGGGGGGAGTTGGTCAGCGCTGGTGTCAAAGGCCGAGTCTGGGGGGCACGGTCTTGTTCGGGGCAGAATGAGTGAAGAGCCAAAATGGATGGAATGCAACACAAAAGGTAGGTAGATGTTTGAAAACCTTGGAAGATTAGGCGTGTTTTCAATTTCAACTGTACCTCCTGTAGTGATGACAAAAGACTGCTGCTTTGGAAAGAAGGGGAGACAAGCCTCAAGAAGAAACAAAGAAAGGATTAGGGCCGACAAGGATGTGACAGTGGATCAAACGTGTCCGATTCAAAGGATTGCGAGTTAGAATGGGAGAGATTACAACATTAGCTCTCAGCTTTCATCGCTGTTTTGGTTTTTATCAATATATTCTGCTCACAATAATACAATTAAGGTTGGAACGGAATGGCCAACTCATAACTTTTAAAGTTCAGGGGTGATGGTTTTCTTCATCAGCCAGTTAGGATGAAGATTTGCCCCCGCAGGTTTTTGATTGGATGCAATAAGTTCTGTGGCCCCTCATGATTGGTTTAATTATTCTCCTCCATCAAATATTATGATGGTGGTTATTCCAAGGGGACATAAGTATGCTTCATAATTTTGAAAAATTCTTTATATAGATTATGATACATTGTCAATAATATGTGTTATTATATGACTTGGACCGTACGCGCGCTCTGATTGGCTGATTACCGGTCTGATATTTTTCCCATCTCAGACTGTTACCATGACAATTGGTCCGAACAGCGCGTATCACATTTGATATCTTTCCACGGACCGTTACCATGACAATCTACCACAGCCCGTATCACACAAAACCAAGTCGGACATGAACATACTTCACAAATATCTCAGAAGCATTGGTAAAGACACAGACGAGAGTCAGATAATAAAACATTTATTAACCTCGCTTGCTCGGTCTGTGCAGAGAAATATCAGACCTTGGCCTTAATGTACAGACCTCGCCACGGCTCGGTCTGTACATTAAGGCCAAGGTCTGATATTTCTCCGTACAGACCTCGACCTTGGTTAATAAGCCGTATTCTTTTCAAAAGGAAATACAGTTGAAGTTGCAGATATCACCTTTAAGGCAGCGGTTCCCAAACGTTGCTGTTTCAGACCCCCAAAATAGGCATGAAACTGACTCACAACCCCCACTGATATAAATAAATATTGTAATAAATAAAGTGTCAAAAATTCCTAATTCATGTTATTTATTTGAGTCATTTTTGGTACTATTTGATCTAATATTACTTAAAAGTAATGTTTATCAAAATGATTGTATATCAGTTGTATACAATCCTCTCCATTGCCTCGCACCAAAGTCCAACCATGACATGTTAGAGCCATATGAACCAACTCAGACTGGCCTCCCGCTGGTGCCCAGAGTCAGGACTAAACATGGGGAGGCAGCGTTTCAGGTTGTTGCAGCAAACATCTGGAACAGTCTTCCTGATAATGTGAGACAGGCTTCTACTCTGACAATGTTTGAATTTGGGTTAAAACAGGTCTATTTAGCAGTGCATACATCTGAAGGATAATCTGTGATTATTTAGAATTTGAATCATGATTATAATACTTTGTTTCTTGTTTTGTTAAGCACTTTGAGTTTCCTTGGCTATGAACTGTATTATACAAATAAATCTGCGTTGCCTTGGCTCGCCATCTCATTTAAGGCCTCATATCTACCCTTTTTACTCTGAATGCTGTAGTGTCATGGATTTTCATCTTGATTCGTAATGCAGGACTCAAGTGCATTTCTATACCGGGATTTTAAGACAACATGTTGTTTTAAGGCTGTGCCGAGGGCTAAGAATGAAGCCATGGCTGTTACATGGCGTGTTACAGTTGTGATGGGAACAGCGTCGCATTGTGCGCTGGAATTAAAATGACACAACCACCGTGTTGTTACTGAGCAGTCAATGCAGACTCGATGGAAACTATTACTGTTGTGTGGAGGAAACAGTGCAGTCAAACATTGTGCTGTAAGAAGTTAATTATATCTTTCCCACTTTATCTGCTGACAGATCGTCGTGTTGATTCAGGATGCTCTTTGTGACTTGGTCCATGTGTTGATGCATTATGCTGTCACTATTTGTTGACATGCACACTCCTTGTTCTTGGGCTGGTGAGCAAAGATATCAGTGTTCTGCGTTCATTCCATTACTGGATTGTCCTTTGACAGAATAATGGATAAAACAACAAATGTGAATGCTTTAAACACAAGTGATAGGTTCGTTAGACCATCTGAAATTCTGCAAAACTGGAAACAGCCATAAACCAAATTAGTAAACAAATGTTGAAAATAAGATAAACATTTATTTCTTTGGGGAAATGCAGGTGTCACATTATACATTTGAGTAGCACTAAAAAGACACACACACCATAAACACAAGATATAGCTGTAAATGCTAGTTTAGCTTTAGCTGGCTATTTCAGTAAATGAAAGACTATGAGTTGAATGTGGGTATTGTTGATATTGGATAAGAGCCTATGTTTATTTGTTTGAGAATAATCCAATGATGGTATTCCATTGCCTAGGCTTTGAATAAGAGTTGTATATTCAAGCGGTGTGTGCTTGTGTGCTTATTTAATTGAGAACAGTGCAGTGCTTTGATTTCAGCTCAGGTGTCGTGTGCGCTGCCTTAACCCGGATCACTGAGGAAATCTCTTTCAGGCTCCTGTCATTTCCAGGGCAGATTGTGGAGGTTCATATTCTTTATTCAGACTGTGGATATTAAGTCATAATGATGTGAGTGTGGAGAGAGAGGACAGAAGGAGAAGTGTGACCATGCAGGTTTTAAAATGGTAACACAGTTTGTTTATCATGTCAACAACTGTTGCTAGGTTTCAGATTCACACACAGGCAGCAAACGCATGCAGCCCAGAGACGCAGTACACAAATAAATGAGGAAATACTTATTATGATATGTAATTACAGTAAAAGAATTTGACTAAAAGTGTTTTGGAATTAAATGTATGATCAAAAGCACACTGGAAAATCAATCCAAATTGAGGACGATCATATCAATATTCCAGTGTTTGTATCACATTTTGTCCATGTTACAACTTATTACTTCTTTTAGGATGTTCTCCTCAAAAAATGTTGAATACCCATTGAAACTATATAGTGGACAGACTGAGTGGTCCACTCTGGTGGTACGGCGAGCTAACCCTTGTCTCATACCCAACACTCACAGGAAACCAATTTAACGGCTCCTAACCTTAAACAACAAAATGTGAATATTTACCTCAGCCTTGGATGAAGTAAAGAGAATCTGGAGCCAAATTTGGGAAAGCAACTCCCAAGCAACAAAATAAGGAGCCAATCAGGAGCAAGACAAGGGACCAAATCGGAGTAAAAAAAAACACCAGGATCATGTAGATTAAGATAAGATAAGATAGACTTTATTGATCTCACACTGGAGAAATTTACATCTCATATTGTGATTTTGATTGTGCAAAATAAAGACAGAAGTGTGCAAACATGTTAGAGTCTGTGCAGGATATAATTATGTACAATAAAAAAGAGTGGCAAGAGCAGTGCTGTTATTTCCACTCCTAGTGCATTAGTGACTTGTTGTACAGTCTGACAGTGGTGGGGATAAAGGCCCTGCGGTAGCGCTCCTTAATGCACTGAGGTTGTCTCAGTCTTACACTGAAGAGTGTCGAGCATTAAGCCACAGGTTTTTAAGCCCAAAATAGTGAGTGTGACACAAACGTCACTTACTGATAGCATTGTTATACATTCTAAATATGAAAGTGGCAGTTGTGGTCCATTGTTCATTCTACTGAAGGAATGAGGGAAAGAACCTTTTATTCTTCTTTGTGATTGATTAAGCTCCTGGCCTCGGCGTCTGCTATGTTAGACAAGGAGCTTTTATCGGATTAAATTTCGCTTGTGTAAAAATACAATTTACGGATTAAGAATAAGCCCGTACACAACATTTATGCCAAGCTACAAGTTTCTGTAAACATTCTGAGCATACAGTATTTTGTAGCCTGAGGTGGAGAATGGGAGGAGTGGAGAGGAGCCTCCCACACATCACCTGCAGGTAGATCTGGGCTGTCCCACTCCCACGTGCCCTGTGGCCACCGGTGTGGTCCTCTGTCACATTAGAATGGGGGAGATTGAGAAGGCGTAATGCAATACACCAAAGAGAATACAGGTCTAGGTCATGGTCACAGTAACTTAATAAAAGTTCAGACAGACAGAAATAGTTCTAGCGGTAGGGTTGTTAAATGTGGTTTAATGAACGTCAGATCAATCTCGTCTAAATCGCTTCTCATAAACGAACTTATTATAGACAAGGGCTTGGATCTGTTTGCGCTCTCGGAGACTTGGCTCCAACAGGACGACTACGTTAGATTGAATGAGTGCACTCCTCCGACGCATGTTAACTACCAGAAAGCCAGAGCTACAGGTCGCGGCGGTGGTGTTGCGATTATATCACACACCAACTTGGTTCTTAGTCCCAAAACCAACAACGCTTTTCACTCGTTTGAAAACTTAACACTTTCAATCACCTGTCCTGGGTGGAGAAAACAAAAAGCAGTACTATTTATAGTTTTATACCGACCTCCTGGTCCTTACAGCGAGTTCCTAACAGAATTCTCTGACTTCATTTCAAACCTAGTTTTGGAATGGGAAAACATAGTTATAGCTGGAGACTTCAATATACATGTGGACGACAGCACTGACAGCTTAAACAAAGCTTTCAGCGCCGTACTAGATGGTGTTGGTTTTACTCAGAATGTCGAGGAACCTACTCACATTCATAACCACACCTTGGACCTTGTCCTGACCTACGGCTGTGATGTCTCCAATGTTGACATCCAGCGTCAAAGCTCGTTGCTGTCTGACCATTTCTTGATCACGTTTGATCTCGCTTTGGAGGACTTTCCTGTCCCGCAAGATAAAACCATAATGAAAAGAACCTTAAATGATAAATCTATCACAAGGTTCAAAGAACTAATACAGCCTATGTTGAATACTGCTGCAGGTGAACCTGTTCACAGCAGCTGCAGTCCCTCAGTCATTGACCAAACGGTGGGCAACACTATGGAGTCTTTAAAATCTGCATTAAATGCAGCAGCTCCTTTAAAACAGAAAACCATTAGGATTAGATCATCGTCGCCCTGGTACAGTGTTCAACTCCACACTTTAAAACAGGACGTCAGAAAATTGGAGAGGCTATATCGCCACTCCCACTCGGAGCCTGTCCACAGGGAGTGGAAAGCAGGTCTCCGAAACTACAAGAAGGCCCTTCGCGGGGCTCGAACTCAATACTATTCAACTTTAAGCGAATAAAAACAACAGTAGATTTTTGTTTGGTACCGTCGCTAAACTCACAAACTGCCATAGCGCAATCGAGCCTAAAATTCCAAGCTCACTGAGCAGTGTCGACTTTCTCCACTTCTTTAATAATAAAATTACATCCATCCGTGACAAGCTGGAGGAGGTTGCTCCTGCTGTTAGTGGTGGACAGGTTGAAGCGGCATACGTGACTTCCCACTTAGACTCTTCAGTGGGCCTTAATAAATTCATGGCTGTGAGCCAAGCAGAGGTGATCTCTGTGGTCACATCCTCAAAAGCCTCAACTTGCATGTTAGACGCAGTCCCGACATGGCTCTTCAAAGACATACTTCCTTTGATAATTGAGCCTATCGTAAATATAATAAACGCATCCATACAATGTGGCTATGTCCCACAAGCTTTTAAAACCGCGGTAATCAAACCCCTTCTGAAGAAAACAAACCTGGACCCAGAAATACTTACAAACTACAGACCGATCTCGAACCTCACTTTTATATCTAAAATCCTGGAAAAACTTATAGCTGAGCAGCTCCGCTGCCACCTGCAGGAAAATGATATGTTTGAAGTCTTTCAATCAGGATTCAGAGCTCATCATAGCACTGAAACGGCACTAGTCAAAGTCACAAATGACTTACTACTAGCTGCCGATAATGGACAATACAATACACAATACAATACAATACAATTTATTCTTGTATAGCCCTAGGTCACAACAGAAGTCATCTCAGAGGACTTAACAAAACCATTGAAATCACCAACACAGGTCAGAGAATCAACAGTTAAAACACATGAAGAATATAAAGCACACACAGAAGAAAATGTCCATACATGTTGTAGAATGCTAAAGTGTCCTGATCATCACCAATCCTTTCTGTTGGACACTAACTGTCCAACAAGACCCTCCTGCATCGACAAGGAAAAACTCTTAAAAAACCCAGTGGGAAAAAGTGAGAAACCTTGGAGGAGAACTAGGGAAACCCACAGGGAGGGAGACCCATATGAGAAAGGGATCCGCTCCTCCGGACGGACAGACTAATGATCTAGGACCTAAGCTAGCTACAGAACGTGGACCAGTGGACGCTGAACGTGGACAGGTCCGGTGCAGGACCGAAGCACTCCCAGGCGGGTCGGGCGGGGCAGTCCGCAGGTGTAGATGGAAGAGGCCAGGCTCAGAGATCCCGTCATCGTACCATGAAACAGACAATGGGACAACGGGTGAATAGCAATGAACAAACTACAGTCAGAATCCTAAAAATGCTAAACAGATAAAGTAGGAAGGAGGAGAGGATAGTGCTCAAGTTACCATACTTCTCCCAGCAAACTGACTCCCTATGCAGCTTGACTAACACTCTGAGGAGTTTAACCTTCTCCGAGTCTTACCTTCCTAGCCATATGCTAAACTAAAGAGGACTGTTTTAAACCTAGCCTTGAATAAAGAATAAACATACAGCATAATATATAACATAATATACAACATAACACAATACATTATTGAATAATATATAACATAATATATAACATAATACAGCATATATATATAATATATACACTACATATTATATATTACCTAATTATATGCTAAATTAAAGTAAAGTGCTTTAAGCCTGGCCTTGAATGTGGAGACCGTATCTGCTTCCTTAACATAAATGGGAAGCTGATTCCACAGTAAAGGAGCTTGGTAGCTAAATGCTCTGCCACCAACAGTGACCTTTGAGACCTTAGGGACCACCAGACGTCTGGCGTTTTGTGAGCGCAACGCTCGACTTGGTTGATACGACACTAACGTGTCTTGGAGATAAGAAGGAGCCAAGCCATTTATGGCTTTATATGTTAAGAGTAGGATTTTAAACTTTATTCTGTACTCCACAGGGAGCCAGTGGAGTGATTTTAACACCGGAGTTATGTGCTCCCTCCTTTTGGTACCTGTTAAGATCCTAGCTGCTGTATTCTGAACGAGCTGGAAGCTCTTCAAAGAGGCTTTAGGGCACGCTGCCAGTAAAGCGTTACAGTAGTCGAGCCTTGAGGTGACAAACGCGTGAATGAGTTTTTCCGCGTCACTTTTAGGAAGGAAATTCCTAATTTTAGCGATGTTCCGTAAGTGGAAGTACGCCGTTTTAGTTGCTTGGCTTATATAAGCCTTGAAGGAGAGTTCTTGGTCAAAAATGACTCCAAGATTCCTCACAGTGTTACTGGGTATTATACTGACATTATCGAGAGTAACCATCTGGTTAGTGAGGGAGTCACGCAGGCGCTTCGGACAGAGTAGGATCACTTCTGTCTTCTCCGGGTTGAGAAGTAGGAAGTTAAGAGTCATCCACATTTTAAGGTCCTTTATGCAGGCACTGAGCTTTTCTAGCTGATCTGTCTGATTAGGCTTCATCGACAGATAAAGCTGTGTGTCATCTGCATAGCAGTGGAAATTAATTCCATGCTTTTTAATAATGTTTCCCAGTGGCAGCATGTAGAGAGTAAAAAGAATCGGTCCGAGTACCGAACCCTGCGGCACACCGAATTCCACTCCAGAATAAGGCGACGAGTCCTGATTCACATTGACGAAGTGATATCGATCTGATAAATAGGATTTAAACCAGCCAAGGGCTGTTCCTCTAAGACCTATATCACATTCTAGCCTCTGCAGTAGAATGCTGTGGTCTATTGTGTCAAATGCAGCACTAAGGTCCAGTAGGACCAGCACTGACACTTGTCCATTATCGGCAGCTAGTAGTAAGTCATTTGTGACTTTGACTAGTGCCGTTTCAGTGCTATGATGAGCTCTGAATCCTGATTGAAAGACTTCAAACATATCATTTTCCTGCAGGTGGCAGCGGAGCTGCTCAGCTATAAGTTTTTCCAGGATTTTAGATATAAAAGTGAGGTTCGAGATCGGTCTGTAGTTTGTAAGTATTTCTGGGTCCAGGTTTGTTTTCTTCAGAAGGGGTTTGATTACCGCGGTTTTAAAAGCTTGTGGGACATAGCCACATTGTATGGATGCGTTTATTATATTTACGATAGGCTCAATTATCAAAGGAAGTATGTCTTTGAAGAGCCATGTCGGGACTGCGTCTAACATGCAAGTTGAGGCTTTTGAGGATGTGACCACAGAGATCACCTCTGCTTGGCTCACAGCCATGAATTTATTAAGGCCCACTGAAGAGTCTAAGTGGGAAGTCACGTATGCCGCTTCAACCTGTCCACCACTAACAGCAGGAGCAACCTCCTCCAGCTTGTCACGGATGGATGTAATTTTATTATTAAAGAAGTGGAGAAAGTCGACACTGCTCAGTGAGCTTGGAATTTTAGGCTCGATTGCGCTATGGCAGTTTGTGAGTTTAGCGACGGTACCAAACAAAAATCTACTGTTGTTTTTATTCGCTTCTATTAAAGTTGAATAGTATTGAGTTCGAGCCCCGCGAAGGGCCTTCTTGTAGTTCAAGCGGGGAACACACACAGTTTCAATCTGACTAGGGTCTGAGGCTAGTAACTGAGCACACACAGGCACACACACACATGCACACACAGTTTTAATCTGACTAGCTTCTGAGGCTAGTAACTGAACAGATGGGGGCTCAGAGGTTGTGGCAGAGCAGCTCTGCACCCGGGCCTCAGTTCTGCATCGTCATTTGAGCCGAGCAGAACAGTTTAGAGCCAGGGCCAAATTCTTAGCCAAAAGGGATGTACCCGCCAACGTTGGGTGGATATCATCCGAGCGGATGAGACCGGGCTTTCCCCAAAAGGCACTCCAATTGTCAACATGAACAACACCACTTCGAGGGCACCAGCCAGACAGCCAGCGGTTGAAAGCCGAGTGTCTGCTGAATGCTTCTGCACTGCTAGTGCTAGGTAGGGGCCCAGAGAAGATGACAGTGTCGGCCATTGTGCTAGCCAGCTTGCACACGGCGGCGACTTGCAGCTTCAACACCTCGGACTGTTTCCGCCGAACGTCATTACCACCCGCGTGAATAACAATTCGACGGAAACGCTGCTTGTGGGTCATCATGAGCCTCAGATTCCCTTCAATATCACCAAGCCTGGCCCCAGGGAAGCACCGAACAGTGGCTCCTGGGATCTTAACACCTCTAACAATAGAGGAGCCAATTACCAGCGCATCAGCGACTCCATCGGCTCTCTCAGCAGCTCTCTCAGCGGCTCTCTCAGTGGGGCCTTCTTCCCCGCCCGGCCGCGCGGGGGCGCAGCCGGACAGAGCGTCCCAGCGATTGTAAATGCTAACAGGAGGAGGCCCAATGGGGAAACTACCAACAACACGTCGCCCTCTCCGAACAGTCACAAAGCCATCACTATCCTGGTCTTGTCCCAGCTGCGGAGGACGGGCTGGGAGGCTAGGCTCGCTAGTTCTCCTCTGCCTTTCCCTAAAGCTGCGCTCCGCTGTCCCTGAGGATACGGCCTGGCTGTAGCTAATGCTAGCGCTAGCTCGAGACTCCAGTGCTCGGAGACGCAGCTCTAACTCACTGACCCTGGATTCCAGAGCTACGACTACACTACACTTCACACATCTATCACTACCCTCAGAGAAGGATCCAGGGTTTAGACTCGCCATATGGCAACTCGAGCAGTAAAGGATTGAGGGAGAGACAGCAGCCGCCATAGTAGCGAGTTAGCGGCTAGGCTAGGCTAAGCTAGGCTAGGCTAAGCTAGTACGGACAAGTGTCAGTGCTGGTCCTACTGGACCTTAGTGCTGCATTTGACACAATAGACCACAGCATTCTACTGCAGAGGCTAGAATGTGATATAGGTCTTAGAGGAACAGCCCTTGGCTGGTTTAAATCCTATTTATCAGATCGATATCACTTCGTCAATGTGAATCAGGACTCGTCGCCTTATTCTGGAGTGGAATTCGGTGTGCCGCAGGGTTCGGTACTCGGACCGATTCTTTTTACTCTCTACATGCTGCCACTGGGAAACATTATTAAAAAGCATGGAATTAATTTCCACTGCTATGCAGATGACACACAGCTTTATCTGTCGATGAAGCCTAACCAGACAGATCAGCTAGAAAAGCTCAGTGCCTGCATAAAGGACCTTAAAATGTGGATGACTCTTAACTTCCTACTTCTCAACCCGGAGAAGACAGAAGTGATCCTACTCGGTCCGAAGCGCCTGCGTGACTCCCTCACTAACCAGATGGTTACTCTCGATAATGTCAGTATAATACCCAGTAACACTGTGAGGAATCTTGGAGTCATTTTTGACCAAGAACTCTCCTTCAAGGCTTATATAAGCCAAGCAACTAAAACGGCGTACTTCCACTTACGGAACATCGCTAAAATTAGGAATTTCCTTCCTAAAAGTGACGCGGAAAAACTCATTCACGCGTTTGTCACCTCAAGGCTCGACTACTGTAACGCTTTATTGGCAGCGTGCCCTAAAGCGTCTTTGAAGAGCTTCCAGCTCGTTCAGAATACAGCAGCTAGGATCTTAACAGGTACCAAAAGGAGGGAGCACATAACTCCGGTGTTAAAATCACTCCACTGGCTCCCTGTGGAGTACAGAATAAAGTTTAAAATCCTACTCTTAACATATAAAGCCATAAATGGCTTGGCTCCTTCTTATCTCCAAGACACGTTAGTGTCGTATCAACCAAGTCGAGCGTTGCGCTCACAAAACGCCAGACGTCTGGTGGTCCCTAAGGTCTCAAAGGTCACTGTTGGTGGCAGAGCATTTAGCTACCAAGCTCCTTTACTGTGGAATCAGCTTCCCATTTATGTTAAGGAAGCAGATACGGTCTCCACATTCAAGGCCAGGCTTAAAGCACTTTACTTTAATTTAGCATATAATTAGGTAATATATAATATGTAGTGTATATATTATATATATATGCTGTATTATGTTATATATTATGTTATATATTATTCAATAATGTATTGTGTTATGTTGTATATTATGTTATATATTATGCTGTATGTTATTCTTTATTCAAGGCTAGGTTTAAAACAGTCCTCTTTAGTTTAGCATATGGCTAGGAAGGTAAGACTCGGAGAAGGTTAAACTCCTCAGAGTGTTAGTCAAGCTGCATAGGGAGTCAGTTTGCTGGGAGAAGTATGGTAACTTGAGCACTATCCTCTCCTCCTTCCTACTTTATCTGTTTAGCATTTTTAGGATTCTGACTGTAGTTTGTTCATTGCTATTCACCCGTTGTCCCATTGTCTGTTTCATGGTACGATGACGGGATCTCTGAGCCTGGCCTCTTCCATCTACACCTGCGGACTGCCCCGCCCGACCCGCCTGGGAGTGCTTCGGTCCTGCACCGGACCTGTCCACGTTCAGCGTCCACTGGTCCACGTCCTGTAGCTAGCTTAGGTCCTAGATCATTAGCCTGTCCGTCCGGAGGAGCGGATCCCTTTCTCATATGGGTCTCCCTCCCTGTGGGTTTCCCTAGTTCTCCTCCAAGGTTTCTCACTTTTTCCCACTGGGTTTTTTAAGAGTTTTTCCTTGTCGATGCAGGAGGGTCTTGTTGGACAGTTAGTGTCCAACAGAAAGGATTGGTGATGATCAGGACACTTTAGCATTCTACAACATGTATGGACATTTTCTTCTGTGTGTGCTTTATACTGTATTCTTCATGTGTTTTAACTGTTGATTCTCTGACCTGTGTTGGTGATTTCAATGGTTTTGTTAAGTCCTCTGAGATGACTTCTGTTGTGACCTAGGGCTATACAAGAATAAATTGTATTGTATTGTATTGTATTGTATTGTAGTTCATCAAATGTCTACCATTTTATAAAAGTGGCAAAAATACTTTTTGTACGCAGTAAGATAACTTAACTAATTACACTGAAACAGATAACTGAAAGTCAGGTGGTTCCCAGAGTCAGGTCTAAACATGGGGGGGTAGCAATTCAGATTTATGCTGCTAAAATCTGGAACAGTCTTCCTGAAATAGTGAGACTGTGCTAAAATCAGTTCAGTTTTTAAACAGTTGTGTTTGGCTGTGCATACTACTGAGGGACTGTATCTTAACTCTTTTTAATGCAATTATTCATTTTTTTGATTTGTTCGTTTTCATTATTATGTTTTTAATACCCTGTTTGATCTATGTCTAAACATATTCACATTTCCATGGAGACAAATGAGTGGTTGAGTTGGTTCAAATATAAAAGTTATTACAGATGCACATTCAATATTTCATGTGTCAACAGTGTTGGGCACGTTACTTTGAAAAAGTAATTACAGTAGTTATAGTTACTAGTTACTTCTCCCAAAAAGTAACTGAGTTACTAACGGAGTTACTTCACTATAAAAGTAACTAGTTACCAGTAAAAGTAACTATTGCGTTACTTTTTGTTTTGTTCTTGAACATAATGTGCACTCGACGTGCGCAGTTTTACCTTTAAATATTGCCAATATTTCCATCTAGAAAAGTCTGTTTTTCTGCTGAAGTCCTGTTCACTCTTCATCTCTCTCTGTGCTGTAAGCACTAAACACCAACACGCTCCACTGTGAATGTGGAAACACCGGTGAAGCACTGACTTCAGCCCAATCAGATGAACATATATAATCATATAAATCAAGTGGACAATTTGTTTGGCTACAGAAAAATATGCTTCATGCCCGCATTGTTTGTTCAAACAAAACGCAAAACTATGAGTTATGGGTCTTACCTTATAAATGACCTGCACAGTCCACTTCGGTTCAGACCAGTTCCGTGTTTAAGTCCAGATAATAGTTTGAGCGTAGATATGTAATCCTCCATTTGGAAATGAGTCCAATGAGTTTTAAAAAGTAAAACAAAACTCGTGTGTCCTCCATAAACTCCTCTGTTTTGCGGCAGCCGGGTGCATCCAATTCCTAAAACCAACCGTCTTACACTCTCTCTCTCTTTCTTATCATTCCTATAGTCATTGAAAAATTACCCTATGTGCATTTTAGATTATCTTAAAATGTGTTATATGTATGTTAGCTAAACCTGTTGCAGCCCTTAGCAGATAAACCAGGAAGAGAAAGGAGCTTATCCATGGAATTGTATGCAGCCGACTTCTGCGCTCACATGAGCTCCTCTGTGGCTGACCTCACGGTGATACAAGCCGTGGTTGAGCGCGATTAAGACCCATATTTGTTTCAAAAACACAATTTATGACCATCCTCTCAACGTAGACATGTAGATTGTAAAGGAAATATGTTTTACATCAGCCAATAATTGCTGAGAGGTTTTCTCATCCTCCCTTCTCTCATGACAACACGTTCATTGTGCGTCTTGAGTAACGCGTAGTAACGGAATGTCGGAAATGATAACGGCGTTATAGTTACTGTCAAAGTAATTAGTTAGATTACTCGTTACCGAAAAAAGTAACGGCGTTAGTAACGCCGTTTTTCCCATCACTGTGTGTCAATATTTATTTTCAAACATGTAACCACAGTTTGGAAATAACACGTTCGACCAAAATTCGTCTGGGTATCCACTTCAATGTTTTGATATTAAACAGTCATTTGTAATAGGTGCTGCCAGACCAGTTTTACCCCATGTGGGTGAAGCTGGAAACATTGGAGTATTTTTATTTGTATTAATAGCAATAACATTGTGGGGTTCAGGAATTATGAGATTGCACAAACAGACTGTAAAACTAACGTAAAATAAAAATTCACTTGACCTTGAAGACATGCCTGGTTTTTCATCACACAGACTTCTACCATGTCATTTCCCAATCTGGATGAATTGAAGATATTACATTCATTTATAAAAAGTTAGAAACCATTTTCGCCATGGCGAAGAAGGCCTTTGTTTTGGATGTTTTGGCTGGGCCCTCAGGGCCACAGGCTCAGATCTACAGAGCTGAGACTCACATCACTTATATCAGATTATGGCCTGAAATCAAAGACACTAAAATCAAACTTTTCCAATCCTCACCAAAGTCTTACAGTCAAATCTTATCCGTAACAGCAAAATAAAACATTACGTAGAGGTTGCATGTCCCACAGGTGACCACTAGGGGCGCACTGAATCCTATTGATGATTTTGTGAGCGTAATCCTGGTCTGATTAGGCTGCGAATTTGGTGAGTACACCGCATGCCACTTTTGGTACTGGCACCCGGGAGGCGGTTGCGAGAGTGACGAGGGCTTTCATCGCTGCTTGCGGCTTTCATTGGAATTTTTATTTTTTATTTGAGTTTTTCCTTGCTGATGCAGGAGGGTTTAAGGACATTTATGAACATTGCTCATGCCCCTTATGGACCATTGGCTCTATATGTTTTCATCATTGCATTTCTTGTGTTTGAACTGTTGATTCTCTGATCTGTGTCGGCAAAATCAACGGTTTTGCAAAGTGCTCCGAGAATTCTACTGCTGTGATTTAGGGCTATACAAGAATAAAATGAATTGAATATTTGAGTTGTATAAAGACACAGACTTTTATTCTTAAGCATTGACAAGTTCCGGTAAGGACTTTCCTGTGTTTGTTATTGGGCTATAACTCGACCGCACAAACAGGGATCAAACCAGGACAAACTTCCATGTCCACATTAAATTATGAGGACAAAACCATCTAAACCTTGATTTTTTTTTAAAGTTCATTACCGTCAGAAGAATGTCAAGTTTATTTCCTCTGTGCTCGTGCCTTCATTTAAATAATCACATGTTATTCTTAATCCATCAGTTTAATTACATTATAGCCTTTCATTTTAGATTTGGGTTTTTTATAACTAGCCCAATAACCGAGATAGCCTTGTCAATCTCATTTTGTTTTTATAAATACATTCACAAACTCTTCTTAAGAACAAATTTGTTCTTAAGGCCTTCTGATGAAGATTTTACGACGATTGTGGCATTCATGAATTTTTCTCTTATCCTGGATTTCTCTGGGGCACTCAGAAGCTCTCTTAAGCACGTTTCAGTGCAGACATGTTGGTGCTGATGTTGTCGTCTTTTGTTAAGTTATATGTCTGTCATATTGATACATTTATTTCATTTTTTGGGGTAATTTTTTTAATTCATTTTTTTAAGTAAATGTGCCAACGCTTAATCAAATAAATTGTAAATCATGCCGTCAAATAGTGAGCCCATCCTATTCATAGGGTGCATTTCTTCATCCACGGGCCACAAAATAATGGCATATACTGTATATATATATATATATATATATATATTGCTGCTGCAGGAGGTTGTGGGGTCCGTGCTGGTCTCTTCTTGGGTCCGCGCTCAAACTATTTACAAGTAACAATTTCAATACGTAAATCAATCTGTATTTGTTTTACAAAGCAATGAATTAATGAAATAAGGAAATACAGGTAAATACTATTATTTCTTGGACTTGAGTACAAAGCATGTGCGACTGTGTTAAATATCTTCTTCAAGAGAAGTAACGCAATTTTCGAAACATTTCAAAACGTACGTCTGAGTTTACTATTCTCCATCTGTAGAGATTTCATGCTCTTCTCAAGCTCCTGTTTTTTGGACAGGAGCTTGCAAAAAGTCTCAGTATCTCCTAGCGCCACATTCATGGACTTTAGACCTGCCTTGTCGGTCTCAATATGAGCTTTGTCATCTTCAAGTCCTGCACTTTTTGACTGAAGATGTTTATACCCTCCAGAAACGTCACATGTTTTTGTACTCCATAGAGTTCAAGTCTATGGAGTACATCCTTGTTTGCACCTTTCAGCAGTGAAATCTTGTCGCCTCCATTTTTCACTTCTTCATCTGACTGTTCAGAGTTTGTGGATGCAAGAAAGTCGCTCATTGCAACATATTCCTTTTTCCTAGATCCTTTGTCTTGAGTTTGTTAACGTCGTCAGTTTCAGAATACTAACTTCATCTTCTAGGAAAGTTTTTGTCTCGCTGAGGTCCTGGTTGGCAGCTTCCAGATCCTCAATCCTGACATCTTTCTGAACCTGAACTTGTTGGGAGTTCATGCACTGTCTTGGTTAGAAGTGCATTCTGGATTTTAGACTATTCCAGTTCCTTTATGAGTTTAGTTATCTCTGCTCCATGAAAGTCTTTTTGGGTGTTCAACTCCTCAGCCATATGGCGATTGGAATCACCGGAGAGACAACAGTCAGAGGATTCCCAACCCTCTACTTCCACAAGAGACTTGACCCAGGGTTTTCCCTGTCGGCCTGTTCCACTCTATACTCCATTGTGTACAGGTTTATATAAGCTCTATTGAGTCAAGGTCAATAATGAGTTGGGGATATGATCTTTCTGTAATATCATATCTTACAGAAAGACATGCACAAATGTTGGCACATGGGTGGTTTAATGCGAGTCGGTGATGGCCTGTACGTAATGATGTGAAAATACACACCTAATATAACTCTAGAGCGCAACCTATGGGAGGCTTCCAACCTAAACTTTTAGGTCACACAGTCACATCTTTACATCCGTACTACAATACTATAAAAAACCACTTTCCATTAATGAGCGTTTCTGTGCGTATTTCTGATCCAATCAGGCTGCAAATTTATCTGGAACTACACTGCATGCCGCTTATGGGACTGGCGTCTGGGATGCGGTTGCGAGAGTTGCGAGGGCATTCATCGCTGCTTGCGGCTTTAATCAATTTTTATTTATTGTTTGTATTTAGCATCCTGTTTCAACCCTTTTCCCAAACAACAGATGGAATAATCAGTTTTGAATTGTGAATCACTTTGGTAACAGACCTCATTTCTCATCCTTCCAAAACCCATGGATAAGTAAAGCAATTTAACTTCTATAGACATAACCGCCTCCTAAATTTAGACAGAATATTATAACCATTTAGTCACTGGCAGTTTTCCAGCAATGACCGTACGATTCAGTAATGTGCTTGTGGCTTCATTATGATCCACTGCTACTGCTGCACTTGCGCTGACTTAACACGGCTTTAGATTAATCGCCGCGTCTGGAGACAATAAAAGAAACCGAATAAGAAGGGACTCATGGAGCAGCCCTACTTTGATCATCTCCAACAGAAAACCTGGAGTGTCTGAACGTGCCAGATGATGCCAGAAGAGGCCCGCAAACAAAGTCAGAGCAGGAAAAGAAAGGAGCCAGCAGAGTTGGGGAAAGACGAGAGGGCAGTGTGCTGCGGTTCCCAGGGTGGAGAGAATGGGCTGTTGCACTCGTATGGCCCGTTACTGTGTGTGTGTGTGTGTGTGTGTGTGTGTGTGTGTGTGTCACCCAAGTCCCCCAGAGCGCTGACACCAAAGGGGGCTCACCATGACACCTATTATCCCCCGGAATATGACACGCCACTAGGGAGGGAGAGTAGAGGAGGAGGAGGAGCCCGAACTGTTCTCTGTTGGCTGGCTGCATGTGTATTCTCAGCCCGGATTTTCTACATTATAATGTTTTCAAAAATGTCCGCAAATGTTTTGGCAATGAACTGCTAATGTAAAAAACGGAACTGTTTCTATATGAAGAACATTCATGATGCAATTTATCATTATGATTAAGAGATCCTTTATTCGTCCCACAGTGGGGAAATGTCAGTGTTGCATCACAAGTTATAGAACAGTAGGAAAGAGGAAAACACAGCACAAGATAAATGAATAACAACTCTCTACTAAAATAAATTAAAATAAAATCTCTATCTTTTAGCATATTAAGGAAAGAAGTCTTTAAATCTCTAACTTTGATATGATGAAGAAGGAAGTACAAAACCCCTGACTTTAGCAAAAAAAGGAGCAAGTACAAAGTTCTGTATATTCTAGTGCAAGTAATATATATTTGTATGTTTACATTTGTACATGTTAGCAGCAGGAGGGTCTGGGACAAAGTGACTCGGTAAACTTATTGTATTGTACAAATGCGTAAACAGTTATAGAAATCTTTTATTGTCTGTTTTTATAAAAACCCCGTCAATCTACGTTCCCACCCTCACTTCTGATCATGAGCTTTGGGTAATGACCAAAAGGATGAGATTGCGGATACAAACAGTCAATATAAGTGTCCTCCACACAGTGAATGTGCGCTCCCCTACTGAAAGAGGGGGAGGTTCAGTCACCTGGAAGGAGCCGGAGGAAATGTGTGTGGATAGCGAAGTCTGGGCCTCTCTGCTTCGACAGCTGCCTCCGCGACCTGGCAACAGAGGAAGCAGAAGAAAATTGATGCTTTTTTAAATTTTTTCATCCAATTATTGGTTTTGTATTAGACATACTCCAAATTCTGGTATGCATCTGAAGAAGATGACAAAGTCTGGGATCGCGTCTTAAATTCTGACAGAAGACATGTTTTATTGTCAATGGTAGAGACAGCACGAACAATAGAATGCAAGTGTATTATACAGAGCGGAGGCATGGAGACCTCCAATCAGCAGCTGCCACAGTGCCATGTAGCTTGGCCTTCAGATAGACACAACAAGGGAAAAGTACTGGCTTCTGCACATTGATAGAATGATGAGTTTAACTTTAACAAAAGTTGCTTAAAAGTGTTATGAAATCTCACACATCTTCCAAAACCCTACAGGGCAAAATTATAATGTTGTCCAAAAGTCCATTTACTTCTGTACAATGTGAAACTATTCAATTCAATTCATTCTTTGCATAGCCATCAATCACAATAGTAGTTATCTCAGAGGACTTTAGACATCTGTCAAAATTGCCAACACAGATCAGAGAATTAAACAGTTCCATCAAAATAAAAGCAATGATAAAAAATACATATAGCCAATGTCCATAAATGTTCATAAAGTCCATAAATGTCATCATAAATGATTCTGTTTGGGAAGTGGGAAGTTAACATATTTTCCGCTTGTTTGGCATACTCTTAATTGAATGACCTTTTGAAAGATGTTTTGGAATTATCTTTGGCTGAATGTGGCTCCCTCTTGTTGCTGTCTGCAGCCAGCTTGCGCGGGCATGCTTATACTGTATATATAGTGCAGTGCATCCGAACGTGTTGGACTATGATCCGTGTGTATTTGTGTAGTAGAAGGTGAAATGTAGCAGGTCGCGCTCTGTGCCAGGTGTTTGCCTTGGCCACACTTCTGAAGGAGCGACACACATTTGACAGAGTCCAGAGGGAAATACTGTAAGAGGCTTGGGACCAGTGAGAGCTGTTTAATGCAGGAGGCCACAGACTGACCCTGGTTTGTTCATGTGCCTCTGACTCACATGATGTCCCAAAGTCCCAGTGCACAAAGGTTCTGAACTTTTCTCTCATAGCACGTCTTATGTGAAATGTAGATAATCCAGGAATGAAACCAAACTCTGCTTTTGCAAAAGAACAAATACTTTCCACATAAGTCTTATGTTTGTGGGATTCTTTGTAGCCTGGTCGTACCACACCATAGTACAAATTGCATTTCGTACTAAGGTCTGGATTTGCTCCATTGACTCCGTGAACAGGTGGGAGGGGTTAACTCCTTTTGCAGATTGAAACCATTGGATCTGAGTTTACCGTGACGTATGTAGTGCGCCCAAGTCTGTTGTTAGCATTTAGCATTTAGCCTAGCCATCTCCTTTGCCGCTAACAGAGCTCGTGGGGAGTAGCGCCACAATTGTTTCTAGCGATTACATTTGCTAAACATTCCTCTTGCTCCGGCTTCAATTTCTTGATAGAACCAGACCGGATTACTTTACTATCGCATTTTTTGCCCTCACCAAACAACAACCTGCCTGTTCGACACAAACTCTTGACGTCACCCACAACTAACTACAACACCTGCCTCCCGCGCTCGCTGAATGGTCGGTCGAAATTCAACAGATTGTATTCGTTAACACAGTTGCCAGACCCAGACATTACATGCAGTGAAATGATGATTGAGCGGAGTGTACGGATGTGAAGAAGATGACAAAGTCTGGGATCGCGTCTTTAATTCTGACAGAAGACATGTTTTATTGTCGATGGTAGAGACAGCACGAACAACACGAACAACAGAATGCAAGTGTATTATACAGAGCGGAGGCATGGAGACCTCCAATCAGCAGCTGCCACAGTGCCATGTAGCTTGGCCTTCAGATAGACAAAACAAGGGAAAAGTACTGGCTTCATGCACATTGATAGAATGATGAGTTTAACTTTAACAAAAGTTGCTTCAAAGTGTTATGAAATCTCACAGATGGATAAGGCCAGGCTAGATTCTTTGGGAAAGTGCAGAAATGACAAAGAGACTACTACGGCATTAACAATTTCAGTTTGATAGCTTTATTTTCCACACGTAGGGCTGATTTTTAGGATTATTGTAGTGTGAAGTCGTTCAAGACAACTTTGAGATTTTTGACTGAAAAAAACCGTTTGATTGGATCGACTCGCTGTGTTTCTGTGTCAACGACATAATTCAAGGGTTATCTTTTTATCTATATTTTACAGTAAATAAAGCTCAATAAAGCTCAGGAATGGCACCAGGAACAGATTATTTTCATTTGAAGATGATCCGGATCACTGTCTGGATCCAGATTTTTTTTTAAAGAATGGCACTGCACTTCTTGGTGGAGGTTGCGCTCTACCAGTGTTTTTCTTATACACATAAAGCATTAACACAATATACATACAGTAAGTAGCAATGACCAAATACAGACCCTATTTTTCTTTTCGGCCTTCTATACAGTAATTAACAACAACGTAACTAGAAAAGCACTTGTTGACCGCAAACCGCTACTAAGCCTTGCTGTTCCAGTCCTTTAAAAAAATTGTGGATCCAGACAGAAATCTGGACCACCTTCATGATATAAGAACTTGTTCCTGGTCTTATCTCCTTCAATGTATTCAATTTTTTATTCCTGAGCATAACATACAAATACATGGGTTATGTTACTAAAACCCAAACATTACTCCTTGGTAATAACTCTATCAATGCTGTGCCATATTGGGTTCATTAATACAGGCAGACAGAGATATGCTCCTAACAGTACAACAGACTTTTATGCAATGTTCTCCTCCAAGGATGGTTGGAATTCCGCTTTTGAAAACATCACTCCCCCTGAATGCAGCAGAAGTTGATGGGTGCAGGACTGTGTGTCTATGGTGGAGGTGCTTGGGTGTGCTGAAAGCCCTGTGGTGGGTGGGGTGGAGGGATAAGTGTGTGTGTGTATTCAAAAGAGGGGGGCACTGCGGAGGGTATAAGTGGAGGAGTCTTGGGCTGGTGGGACGGAGGGGGTAAACCCGAGACATTTTAAACCAAGCTACTTTCTAAAGCCCTGCTCAGGTTTCCAAAAGGGCTGGCAGCTATGAACCAATACCACTAAATCATGGGAGGGGCGCGAGGTATAGGGGCACGTTTATAGAATAAAATGGTAAAAATACAAGTGTAGAAACTTTTTGAAAAACTTGTAAATAGAATCATGAAAATGTATGCCAAAAAGGGGGCCCTCAAAGTCAACGCTGCTCTGTCTATTCTTTTCCTGCGAGCCGTCAAAATAATGGATTGTCACGCTAAATGGCCGGATACAAGAGGGCAGTGGGGCTGTGCAGGCGGGGGTGCAGCGGAGGGGGTTGGGCGAATGGGGAGAGGTATTTAGTTAAATGGATGCAAACTGAAAAGATTGACAGGAGGGGTCTGCTCCCAAGTCTATTTATTCCTCATTAAAAAGTATTGGTGAAGTACTCAAAAGGCCTTATGCGGTTCAATCAAAGCTGAAAGACTTAACATTGAAGCTATACATAACATTAACTATGTACATAAGTTCCTAACTCTCAAAACGGTTTGGTTCTATCACTAGTTTTTACATGCATGCCTTTTCGGCCTTTGACGTGTCATTAGATCAGTTTTTTTCAGTGAAGAGGAAAGTGAGTAGCAGCCAGACTCTCAATCAGACTCTCAAGATGTAAAAGACAAAAGTTTTTTCTAACAAGTTGGTGTTGTCTGTTTTTTTCACTGTGTAACAAGGCACTGTCTGTTAGGACGCCCAAAAATCTATTCATTAAACAAAAAATGTGAATATGTCAGTCCCAGAGCAAAGCACTGGCTTCGCAACTAACTCAGACTCTTTCACTGTGTGTGCAAATGTTTATAAAACTAGCAAACACTTTAGTGAAGGTTAGTTACGCTTACATTTATTAAGTTGGAGAGACATTTGTCTAAATCACCATTTAGACCTGCCCCTGAATCATGCTTGTATTACATTTTGTTCCAGCCAAATTCTGAGTTGGTAAAATAACTTGGATTATTCCCACACAAAAAGTTGATGTTTTCTTATGGTACATTTGTCATACTGGGGTAACTTTTCAAAAAGTCCTTATTTTCAGTGTTCCCCAACCACTTAAAGCAGTGGCACGCTTTTGTCACCACCCACTGAAATAAAGCTCTGCAGCCTTTATTAAGAGAATCAAACAAGTGCAAACAAGTTTTTAGAATCTTATGTTTTTTCACATTATTTTGACCAATCAAGTGATTTATTTATTTATTTTATTTATTTATGTATTACTGTGACAGTGCATATTAATGAACATTTCTGTAAATACACCAGAATTAGCCAAACGGCTATTTTCCATCCGTAGTGATATTGGATAATTTCCCAAAGGCTGCACAACATCTTACACAGGCACACTGTTTAAAAAAAATAAAATGTTGTAGAGACTGTAAATATTGTAAATAAAAAATGGGTTATGTTCAGTCCCCGCTAAGGGAAGGGGAAGAAAGCAAGGCACTTAAAAAAATACACTCCTATGATTCAAACAACACACAAACAAAAATATATCCAAGTCTATTCCAACCATTGTAAGTTAAAAATCCTAACGTCACAACATCTACATCTATTTCTCAAACCTTAATCTCAATGGAACAAAAAAAACATTTGAAAAGTAAGCTATGTAGTGCACCGGTTGTCATTCTGAGGTGATTTTTCTTGCGTTTCTCTTCTCTTCTCTTCCAGGCGTTTCTCCGCTTTGATGTATATTTAATAAACCTGAAGCTCCAAACTTACAAATATCTCCATTCTTATTTCTTCTGACTTCAGCCAATCAATAACTGACAGAAAATGGATTTCTTGAAGGAGAGAGAGCGGAGCCTCCGGTGAGTCGGTGCTCTCTTTTGGGAGGGGAGGTGGATTGAGCTGAAGTCAATTTACATCATAATATCCCCCTTGTAGTCGTATAACCGAATCATTGAATACTGATTTATTATTAGATTTAGCGGATCGGTATGCTGACTGACGCCTTCCAAATCTGACAAAAGATCTATTATGCAAAGAAAAATATAATTTTATGTGAAAACTTGGCTGACTTGGGCCAATGTCGAGCAGAGATTATGGTTGTATTGATCGACAAAGATACTCCCGAATGCTTATTATTTATACATTCTTTCTTTTCTGTGCAATGTTCCAACCTTTCCTCCAGGCGTCTCATTCCCTCTGGTGTGTTTGCATATAACATGATTCCAATTGATTTTGATTTACACTCAAGTCTTTGTTCGCGCTCTTGCTTATCCTCGACCAAAATGCGTCTGCTGTATTTCAGATCCTTCTCTAGAAAAGAGAAGGGTATAGCCCCGACTGCGGCCCACGGCTTTTGCTCTTCTAACGGCGAGTCTTCTGCCTTCCAGGGCTGCGTCTCCCCGGACCTGTCGAGAAATCCAGCCAAGCGCATATACGGTCTCCTTCCCCCGGTGTTTGCTATGTGAGAAAGACGAGATGGTGCAATACTTTTCTAATGGATTGTTGTTAGTGCCTTTGAGGCCTCCTTGGGTTTTCGAAAACGCAACCAAACATGGGCCCTCTTTCTCTCTCTCGGCAAAGTATCAAACCGAGGAACTAGTCTGGGCATTTAGTCAAAAAAGCTCTGAATTGTGAGCGCAGCAGAGGATATGTGTCATCTCCCGGTGCTAAGATCCATGTTTGGATGAAAACCAGTGCGAAACGCAGCGCATTCATCTCATAAATTGTTCCCCTGTAGTTTTGGAAAACACCTGGTGACTGATGCAGCTTTCTTGTTCTAGGGATAATGGATTTTTGAGGCCTGCTTGTACCTATAGGCGGTTACTTAAATCAAAACAACTCATAGCATTTTAATCGGGTACATACTGTTATTGCATTCTCAACTGCTTTATTGTGAATGTTCAAACAATGTTCTTATTTGTATCTCCTTGAATTGATTCTCATTTGTCTGGCATTGGTTTGGAGCGCTGTTCTGTACCCAAATCCCTCCACTTTCCTGGACATGAGATCACTTCCCCAGAGAAAAGCACTCGCAGTTCTGGGGATTTATTGCAGATTTTCAAATAATAATAAAGATGAAGAAGATAGTAAGAAAAATAAAAGACAAAATAGCCATTCTGCTTTACAAATTCAAACTCAAAACATACTACACCGCAAACAAGTGATGAAAAATAAGTACAGAATTGCTCAAATTTGGCAAAATGTATCTTAGTTTGTGCACATTTTCACTGCCTTGAAACAAGATTTGCCACAAAATTATATTGTTTTTCCAAATCTCTCCATTGGATTGAGAAAATAAAGCAACAGTTCTTGAATTAAGACAAAATGGCTTGTCCCATTGGCAAATCTTGCTCTAAGAGAGTCAGAATGTTCCCAAATTTGGATACAAACCATTTGATTCAGGCTATTATTACCTCATAATTCATCATTTTTGGCCATGTAGAACAGTGGTTTCTAACCTGTCCCTTACTCATTGCTCTCCACCTCCTTTAGGATTTAGAAATGAACAAATACAAGATTATGATTATGTTGTCTGTATGATTCACATGTTTGCAACTATTGATGCAAACTTTCTGTGTACACTAGTAACAACTATGTATTGACAAATAATGACTGCTGATAGTGTCTCAGGCTCACTCCCACCAATCTATCGACAAATTTTTCCCCAGGAGGCTTGAAGGAGTATCTCGCTAACCCTAACCCTTTTTAAGATCTCCCTAGCACAAATATTAAGATTAAGAGATCCTTTATTCAGGGGCGACAGTAGCTCAGTTGGTAGAGCATTGGCCTTTGGGCCTGAAGGTCGTGGGTTCGAGCCCACCGTAAGACCTACTTCACGACTCCCACTGATGACTGCTGTCGTTGTGTCCTTGGGCAAGACACTTAACCCTACTTTGCCCAAAGCCCCCACTGAAAGATCTCAGCTCCACCTGCAGGAGGATCAGGGAGGGGCTGGTGCTCTGTGGACTGGGTGCAGCTCTGACTGCCACCCCCCCGACCCAGAAATGGATTAAGGGGAAGAAAATGGATGGATGGATGGATAGATCCTTTATTCGTCCCATGTTTGGGAATCACCCGTTACAGAGCAGTAGGAATGAGGAGCACACAGTACAAGATAAATGAACAATCGCTCTATTCTAAATAAAATAAAATATAAGTAAAAAATCCCTATCTTTAGCATAATGACTACAAAAAATTCTGACTTTAGCATAATGAAGAAGTATAAAATCTCTACCTTTGGCATAATAAGAAGCAATTATGAAGTACTGTATAATAGAAATATATAGTTGTATGTTTACATCTGTCCATGTTAGCTGCAGGAGGGTCTGGGACGAAGTGGTAGAGCAACAGTGGACACATGTAGATAGATAGATACTTTATTGATCCCTCGTAGGAGAAATTCAGAATACATGTGGTTCTATATTGCACATTCTGACACTAGTTCAAGCTCAAGAACATGCTTTTCTCTCACTAGCTAACTCTGGGCTAGGATATAAAACAACTTAATCAAACTGGTATACAAAAGACCCTACATGATCCTAAAAAATGTACACTGCCATACATAGATGCTTTAGTTCCAACCCCTCTCACTCATACAACACTACACAAATCACACTCACTCTGACAATCATCTTGCAATATCAATCGTGTCAATACAGACCCTGGCCTGAAAACATCACACTCTGTCTCACTACATTAGCCTTCTCTGATAACCCCATTGAGAAGAAAAGCTTACACAAATGCATCAACGCAGTCATGCAAACTTGAGCTTGTGCACTGTGTAAACATGAGCGGATTGGCTGTCGGTGTCTTTTTCCTGGACGCTCCACTTACCCAAACACAGAGGGAGGTGGGAGGGTGCCAGTCCTGTGTCCTGTGTCCTCTCAGGGTCTATTTCGGAGGCGACGAGAAAATGATCAAAGCCCAGTGCCCACAATCCAGGAATGACCTTCTAAATGTCTCAGATGTCTCCCGTTAAGCTCAAATATACCAGCTCGTCTTCTTCACCCACGCGTATACAGCTACAGGCACTCAGGAGGTGTGTGTGTGTGTGTGTGTGTGCGCCTACTTGAAGAAAGATTTCCATTTGTCCTATATAAATGAAGTCTTTCCACTGGACATTGTGTGAGAAAGCACAAGTGGTGAGGAATGATAATTGTGAGCATAGCTGGTGTCTATCTTGGAAGTCTGTTTCATCACAACAAATGAGCAGGTGCATGTGTGTTTGATAGTTATTACGGTACACACTGACATATCAATCTATGTTATGTCATTACAACCAACCCACTTTTATTTGTGGAGCGCCTTTCCTACACAAGGCAACACAAAGTGCGTCACAAACCATATCACATTAAGCACAAAGGCAATACATAAAAAATACGATTAAAAACAAACATTAAGGTCACAAGAAATATTAGAAAAATAGAGAATAAAATCACATATGAATTGAAAAAACCTTGCAACATTAAAATCACACGGGATTAAAATCATAAATAGTCACAGTGCATTAAAAAGAGTAAATATATTTCAGTTACCATCACAATTGTAATTACTCAACTTATATACATTTTTGGTCTTCCTGACTTTGTGACTTTTTCTGTATCTATTTTTATACCCATTTCTTTGTGATTCGATTTATTCAATTTATCCTGTTGGGGATTTCAATAAAACCGTTGAAATCGTCACAGATCAGAGATTCAAACAGTTCAAACTCAACGAACAGAGAACACATAGGTATTGATCCATTGGAGGATGAAGATTCAAATTCAGATTAATTTATTTGCCATTTGCAGTAAAACCACATTGGAAAAACTGTGCAAGACTACCCCAGTGTTGAATGTTGATACATCTCCATAAATGTTGTAGAGTGTCCTGGATCACCACCACAGTCCTTTTTGTTAAACCCATTATGATTGTGAGAAGTTCTAAACTTGCATTTAAACAATTAAAACAGTCATTTGTCAAATTAACCAATGTTCAACCAAAGTTCAAAGGAATTAAGGAAATTGGTAAATGTCCCAGTGTTAAGTCTTTAGATTCTCTGTTTTCTGGCGAGGGCAAACTAAAAAATCCTAGCGGGCAAAACAAAACCTTGGGGTTAACTCTCCAGGACATTTATGGACATATTTGTAAAGTCCTCAGAGACACGTGCTGTTGGGAGTTAGAGCTAAACAAAAATTGAATTGACAGACAGATGTGTAATGAATAATCAGAGCCAGTGCCATTTCATTTCCTGAAAAGATTGTGAACAACCTCTGCGGCCATCAAGATTTTAACACTAGGACGCCAAGACTTTTGAAACTACTATAGCTCGATCAGCTTTTGGCAAATCAACTGCTCTTGTGATTTTGGTAGAAAAACACATCTTTTTCTATCACTCAATACAATAAATGAATCAAAAATGTTTATTTCAGAACTAATATCTATACTGAACAAAAAAACAGCTTAACATAACTTTGTATTCATGTTTTGAAAAAGAGTTGGAGGAAGCAACATTGTCCAAAGATGCACACAAGCCCAGACAATCCTCGATTTAGGATTTTGACATTTTAAATATTCATAGTTGGTAAAAAATTACCTGTTTGATTGTGTCTGCCTTTTCTCTATCAAAAAATTCATTATTAAAAGTAACACATTTCGCAAGCGCTTTCTTCGTCACTATTTGAGGCTTTGGACTGAGACCTAAATGAGTGGTTTTCTGTCTGAAAAACTATGTTGATCTAAAGCTGTGACAAAAACCAGAAATACAAGCATGTGCAAACTAGAGATGGAACCAAACGTTTTTACAGCCAGAAATTAGGATTGTATAATTACATGGAGCTACATGGAGATACATGGAGCTACAGCTACATGGAGTACGAAACTCTAAATCCACAAAAACTAAGACGTTTTCACATCATCTCAGAAGGACTGACTTAGCTCTATACCACTCATAATCTCATCTTTAATCCATGTAATACTGGTGTTACTTTTTATATGCCCATTGATGTTTTGTTGCACTGGCCACCTCAGGCTCTCAGTCCTTCCCTTACATCCTTTGTGTTGTATTCTTTGCTGGTGTTAGGGCTGGGGTCAGGGGTCAGAAAACAGAGGGGTGATAAATGCTTCCAGGTCAGCTCTCTTGTCTGGAGGAGATGGCTCGAGACGTGACAGCCTCAGTCTGGTCAGTGAGCTGGAGAGGCACAACTGACTGCTCCACCAAACTCTTTCTCCTCATATGCCACACATATGCACAGCTGTTGCTCATATGCAACAAAGGGGACCCATCAAAGAGTTACAATTACACATACTTGTTCTGGAAGTGGAGAAATTAGCAAGTGTAGTGAACCAATCATTTTGTCCGATTTCTGATTCATTTCAATCTATGAAGTCATGTTACATATTATTAAATGTATTATTTTCCTGTTTGCTTTCGTATTGTAGATCCTATTTCAGTTGGAAGACAGGTGCCAATGCCACACCTATTTCAAACTGCAATAAGAATATCTTGGCATGATAATGGTTTTCCGAATCTCCATCATTCTGGTTTAATATTGTTTTATTCTAAAGCCAAATTATGACACATATGATTTCAGAGGCCAAGACTAATGGCCATTTTTTATCCCACAATAGCCAACATATCCTTTGTCTCAGCTGAAGGAGTTTTAGAAAAGTAACATTTCTGGAACAAATCACACCACAACATGCTGTCTTGTCTTTTATAGTTTTGTTTCAAATGTTTTGCATACTTGTAAGAAAGAAACCCTGTCACAATTTGATTTGCTGCTGCTGAACAAGACTGATCCTTTAGTTTGAAAAATCTGATCTGGGATGACAGAGGACAATGAAACAAACTAGTAACTATGGATGTTATTTGTCTTTCACTGAATTGGGCCATTGATTATAAAACATAACACAATTTTTAAAAGTGCAAAAGAAGGTAATTGATAAAACATCTTAATGTGAGGTCACTCTGGCCTGCCGGCTCTCCCCCACACACTGTGCTGAGACTACATCTCCTGCTGGGCTCCAGAGCTTGTGCTCTGGCTCCCCCATGCTAAAACTAATCTATCTGACTTTCATAACTAGTTTAATCTGATTATCATTCCCGCTGGTATGAACGCCACACAGAACAGAGTGGCAGAGGTCACACACCACAGGCTGCGAAATACCTCCGGACACAAATACTTCCATGAACTACACCATTAGCCACGGGAAAAAACAAGCAAACAAATACTTATGGTATTAGTCCACACTACTGGTATAAGGCCACATGAAAACATTCCTATACACTTGATATAAACTATTTAAAAACATATATTCAAAGATGTTTTTTATTAGTAGTTTATTGTATACTACTTGTTCTCGATGTATTCCCACTCCACATCAGACATTGGGATAACTTGGAAGAATCTTGTCCAAGGATACAATATGACATTCCAAGGAGAATGCAAGGAATGCAAACTCCTTGATGGTTCTGATAATAATAAAAAACTAAAAATTATTTAACTATATATATAGTTTTTTTCTGATATTTTTGTGACGCATTGTATCACTTCACTTTCCTATGACATGGAGCTAAGTGATCTGTGTTGGTCAGGGAGTAAGAAGGGAAAATGTTGCTTTAATTTAACACAATGTATCTACTGTATTTGGATGCGTGACATCAGCAGCATGGAGATATACTTCTTCGACATACTAAATAAACTTCTGAACATCCCCCGTGGTGATAGGTAATCAATACCTGTAGAAGGATGAAGATTTTTCAATGCAATCCAAAACGAAAAAATAAATACATGTTAATTCATTTAATTTATGCTATTGGCAAAAATGTTTCAAGTGTCCTAACTAATTTTCTTGTGAGTTAATGACACTTCCTATTTGGTAAGTTTTCTTTGGAGCACCACTCCTCACAGTTCCCCAGGAGAATCAGTGCTTTCACAAAAGCCAAAACAGCCGAGCATCAGCAACAGAGGATAGAGACATATATACACAGAGTCAAAAGTGTGAGGTGGGGTTTTTAAGACACTGGGTCCAGGAAAAGGGCATGACAGACATGGGGTCACATTCCTGCAGCGCAACCAGTCGGTGCTTCTGGACAGTCCAGTGTAAACACAACACAGAGGCAGATGTTCATCCTGTCACAGCGATAATTGACAACCAAACGTCCTAAATAGAGACAACCAGGGCTGCATTCTTATGAGGAGTACAGGAACCAAGAGGCTTTCATTCTTTATCTTTTGCTCTTTTCATTTTATACAAGCATACATCAACGTCTTTACAAGTGTCTTTCTGTCACAACGTTATGCCAGTTTTGTTGACATATATGTTCAGATGAAGATACTTTGTAACTTAAAAACTATGTCTATATAAATACATGTACCTGAACATATATGTACATGTATGTTCAGGTACATGTATGTATATAGACGTACATATATATTGTTTGTGGTATGGTGGTACTAGGTACTAGGTACTCACCCATAGGATTTATGGTTCTGAGCGAAGATGGTATTGAGGAAAAATATATGAACTTCATGGAGCAACCCTGCCCTCTGTTGGCAATAATTAGTAAATACAACGGCTCCGTAATTAAAAAGTAAAAAATACATGAAGTAAAAAAAACATTTTTTAATAAAATTGATTAAAAATAGAAACAAAACATTAATTAGATGACAAATTTGAGGTGCCATCCACCAATGTAGACCTTGGAACAGTTCAATCAGTGCGTGTGGGGGTAAAACTACGGATTTCATTATTATATTTTAATACAGAGGCCAAACATTATATGCATTTATAAACGTAGTCTATGCAAAGCATTTTACAACAAACATCTATGATATTATAGTGAAAGCTTGCAGAAAGCAGCCGTGGATCCAGGTTACGTAAATGGCGTACGTTTATTTCGTCAAATCATGTCACGTGATACAAGATTTCGCAGTTGCTATGGAGCAACAACGCTAGCATATTTTCTCTTGGCTGAAGTGTGCACGAACAGACGCAGAATGCTGGTTTTATTAATGTGTTTCTTCAAATAAACAACCCTACTTTTGGCAGAAAAAGGTATGAGTCTAACAATTGTGTTAGAAGTCACTGAGCTGTTGAGTAACGTTTTACTGACAGCTTCTGTAGCGGGAGCTAACTGTGCTAACAGCTAGCTTTAACATAAGCTAAAACTGTTGCTATTCAGAGAAATACATGGGGATTATTAATCTTTTAAATGTGTACTGGGCTGCAGGGATTTTTGGAATGCGTTGCAATTAATGTCAAAACAATAATTTTAAGTAAATAATATTATAATACTCTAATACTATTTTACAGTATTCGCTGTTCCCCATGTTTTATCCTATTATCCTATTATTACAAAATATGTCTGTTCGCTACTATGGAAAAATACCCATGCTTCTTGTTTACACCAAATGAATCTTATACTTTATGCTTTCCCATTTTTAACTATAATAATTCATGCTAAACCCATTATCAACGCTACTACCAATCATCACAACCAAACAATGTATCATAACCAAAAACAACCTTGTATCATAACCAAAAACAACCTTGTATCATTACCCTATCAACTAGTTTAACCATTGTTGGAAATTGCATTTTACAAGAATCATACACACACTCTGTGTCATTAATGATTTTACGACCAATGTATTCTTGTTTTATGATGTTTTAGAATCAGAATCAGAATCATTTTTATTGCCATGTATGTAACATGAAGTCACAGACTAGGAAATTGCTTTGGCTCAGTGCAACAGTCAAAGAAGAGAGGTACATAATAGAGTAATGTACTACAAACCATAATGGCAAAATGCCAGAGATAATACAATTGTCGGATGGCACTACAGACACTACAATGATTACCAGGATATTGTAACTAATGATAATTAAGTCATACAAAAATGTAAACTGTTGAGAAACAGGAATGTAAAAAAAGGAAATGAGAACGTTAACACTAGGCAGTGGAAAGTAAAGACAAATATGAGATTTCAATACCATCTTGTGTGTTTCTTCTAGATACATTCGAACATTGTTTGAGATCCATAGTTTTTAGATTTGAAAAATAGTATATTGGACACCTCTTTAGATCTGGTAGTGATCTCACTAAGATCTCCACAAAACATTGATCTTTTACTGTAACCGTCCACCTCCTTATACTAAATTGAAATGGTTTTCTTTTTTTCTAGCATGTCCATGATCATTAGAAGATGCCTCCCAATTTAGACGACGTGCGAAAGAAATATATTCTTACAACCATTTGCAACTTCTTTGAATCAAACCTTCCCTCGTCACTGGACAACAGTTCGGTGCTCAATAGCTTTTTAGATGATGGAAATGAATCTGTGCTCTCTATCTACAAAAGCGACAATGACATTCACATGTCTAACACGGTAAATAGGATTTTTTTCACCATTGTTTTTGACGTGTTATTGAGTCCCTTTTGAGCATTTGTTTCTTTTGATGCAGATTGAAGGTTTGGGGAACAGCCAACACAAAGTATTGGTGTTCTTCAAATTGCAACCCACCGTGATCACAGAAGAAAATCTTCACCAGAGTTTATTAGTGTCGTCCATGTTGGATTCTCCAATCAACACGTTGTACCAAGCTGTTAAACAGGTCTTTGCACCTGTGCTACTAAAGGTTAGATACATATTTACCTAATTTTTAAGTGTTTTGTTAAAAAAAGGTCAATATGTATTTTTGCTTTTAACATGAAGGACGAGCACTGGCGATCTGCCCTTGATCCAAAGTTAGCAGATCTTCTAAGTGAACTTGAACAGGGCTTGGGCTCAGTGATCCGCCATCATGGAGTTGACCCTTCCTCAAAGAACAACTTTAGGGAAGATGACGTATTAGGTATGAATACAACACATTTAATAGAACTTCTACTTGATTGATTACAGTAACAATTATATACATTATTTTTCTTGTTTTCATTTAAGGTATTCTGACTCCTGCTGATGAGTTTCAGTATTGGATAGATCTTGCTCTGAATGCAGAAAAAATCACTGTGCGAGAGAGAGCTGCACATTTTGCAGAGCTGTTTACACCAATACAAAAGGTATAGATGACTGTATAGATGGGTAAGTGATGGGTAACTCACTCAGTTGAATAATACGATGTTCTTGCCTCTTTAGGAGTATGCAGGACTCGACAGTTTGTCCATGACAGATGTTGTCGATTTGTTGGAGCACAGCAAAGACGCTCTTGATGATGTTTGGAAGCAAACCGATTATGATCCTTATTTCGAAACTCGTATGACTCGTCTCATGGATGTGATTGGTAGGTTAGCAAAACATGTAACACAGTGTGATATGATTCTAATTGTGTCAAGCAAAGCAACAATCCCAATTCAAACCAATATTAAAACATATTCAGCTGGTGCATTTGGAAGGTATGTCCAAAGGAAACTTGGTTGTCATCAAATCTTTGAGGAGCCATTCACTTTGGTGATAGACGACCTCAAAACTGGAATCTTAATCTGTGAGCAGTGGGTGGTGATCTGTGAGCATCTGACTGGCCAGGTAAAGATACAGAAATATATGCAAATAGTAACAAGTTTCCTCAATACTTATTTTGTTAAAATGTGAAACTTATATTTCAAGGTGTGGAAAAGATACTCTCTTCATCTATGGAACGGAAACAAGCATTGCCCACAAGTTTTACAAGGCCTTGCTAAAAGATTAGAGGAAGTATGATTAAATGTTGTATCAAATAGTTATTTTGATTCCAGGAGGTTTTAAACAAGACTTTTTGTGTCTTCTAAGATAATCACTCTGCGGATTGTCCATGAAAAACTGTTGTGTTTGCTGTCGGAGGCCAAACGGGAGGCTCTGACGGCAGATGTGGTGTTTGAGCCATTCTCAGGACTCAACCCTTTGCTTTACAACTCCTACACTGAGGTCAGTTATTGCCATATACTAAATGAGATATTGACCGCTCACTTCGAAGCTCGCCTGTTCTGGAAATGAATAATTCACGTTGCCCTATAGACTTTATTAATAAGAATATTATAATTCTATATGAAGACCAAAAGTCTATAGAGGCAATGAATTGGAAATTTACTCCTGGAGTTTGAGTGGACTTCCCAGTGGGTGATCACCATTAGACTATGTTTGAGAAGAACTTATATTAAATGTTTGTCATCAGCCACTTTGGAAGGCAGCAGTGGCTCAGTTTGAGCGGCTGATGTCACCATCAGAGCAGGAAGTTGCAGGCAGACTAAAGAAGTATATTGCAGATGTGCAGAGCAATCCTCAACAGGTTACAATACATACAATATCGTATTAAGTGATGAGTGAATGTAAAGTAATATATGGTCATGTTCTTGTAGTTGTTGCATGTGTTTCAAAGACACAAAGAGTTAATCCAGCGGCCCAGCATCCGGAAAGAGCTGCAGTCAGAGAGGGAAATCTTACTTGCCAGACTACTGGATTACAACAGAGGTTTCCTGTACTTCTCTATACCATGTACAAAGATGTCATGTCAAACTGATGTTGACTATATGTTTATGATTGCAGTACTTAAGGCTGACTTTGAAGCTCGTTGTCATGGGGCACCCAGAGATAACAGTGGAACTTACATTGGTAGAAACCTACCTGAAGTGGTCCAAAAAATTGTTTGGGTCCGACAGTTCATTCATAAGGTCATCATTATAATTAAATCTCATTCAAAATGTCTCTTCTAAATACTGAAACCTGCTTCTTTTTATTACAGCTTGAAGATTCGTCTCGCATAGCTGAAGCTCTTCTTACAGATCTTTCTGGCTTCAAAGGGTTTTTGCGGTTCTCTGATGACCTTCTAGATGTGTTGAGAGCCTATGAGCAGGAGCAATTTGAAGACTGGTCTAGAGACATCCTATCTGGACTAGCAGATCCCAAATCAGGAATAAGGTTTTAACATAATTAATTTTCTATATTATATTTCTGTATTTTACACACATCTATTTGTCATATCTTAACTCCCTGTTTTAGTTTGCAAGCCAGTAGTCGTGTGATGGACCTAGATCATGCAGATGGTAGATTGCAGATCCATTATTCAGACAGACTGGTCAGTCTGCTCAGAGAGGTCAGGCAGCTGTCTGCTTTAGGCTTCCCCATCCCAGCGAGGATACAACAAGCTGCTAATACTGCAGACAAGTTTTACAGACAAGCCATTGTCTTAAAACAGGTCAGTGAACTTATTTTACCCATGGCTTGAAATAATAATAAACATATTATAAGAATATATAATTTCTTACCTCACTACTTGTGTTATAGGTTGCACATTTTTACAACACTATTGACCAACAGATGATTTCCTCTCAGAAACCCATGATGCTTGGTTTGGCATTAGCTTTTGAACAGGTCATCAAGGTACTGCTTAAGGAAATACAGTTTTTTTTGTAAAACACATTTGCACAAAAACACAGACATTGCACATTGTTTTTCCTATTTTTGCCCCAGAATCCGCGCTCCAATTATAAGGATTCAGGTGGAAAACTACAGATTACATGGGACAATCCTAAAGAATTAGAAGTTTATATTGGCAGCCTTCAAACCGCTGCTGAGAAACTGTCAATAGAGAACAGGAAATTAAGAAAATGGCACATGGATTTCATTGACAAGGTGTAGTTTGACTCCTACATTCCTGTTGAATCCCTTTTTACAGTTTCATAAAGTTTTCACACTTTTTTTGTTTTATCTCTGTTTAGGTGGGGGCACTCATGAATATAGATCTACTAAGGCATCAACAGCAATGGAAGGAAGGACTTCAGGCCCTTCGTGACGGCTTTTCTGCACTGGAGGCTCAAGTATGCTTAAAGCTCAATGATGTGACTAGCTGAGTCATACAGTGTCATGTATGTTCTGCACAGGGCTTCAGCTCTGAGGACATGTTTGCTTGGAAACAGCACTGGAATTATCAGCTCTACAAGGCCCTTGAACATCAATATCAAGTGGGACTGGAAGCTCTCAACAAGAATCTGCCTGAATTACAGATCGATCTTATTTTTAAGTAAGCAATTTGTCTTTTCTCACTTAAGGCAAACACCCTAATAATGGCGCTAATGCAAACCCATTTTCTTTTTTGGAGGGGATTGGGTTATTATAAGCTTTTAAAAACCAAATCAAGGGGCATTTAGAACAGAGGAAAATGTATGATTTATTAACAGTGTTAACAATGATGTTACTAATTATGTGACCTTTTGCCATGTGTTGCAATGTTGATGTTATTTTGCAGTAAAAAAATAACATCAATCAATATCAATAAACATAATCAAAAAACAAAATAAACAAATCCCATGGAATTGATGTAGTTCCTTTGGTTATCACATTCCACAGTCATTTAAAGAATCTATGAAATCATGCTGCTGTACCTTTGTTTAGGCAGGGGCGATTGCAATTTCGTCCTCCATTTGAGGAAGTTCGAGCTCGATATTTCAAGCAGATGAAAAGGTTCATTTCCATCCCCAACCAGTTCAAAGGAGTCAGCGCTCAGGGAGACGAGTCTATCTTCTGCATAATGATCGACAGGAATGCCTCTGGATTTCTCACCATTTTCACAAAAGCAGAGGATTTGTTTACGCGTTTACAAGCCATAAAACGCATATTTATGGTGGTGTATATGAATATAATATACAATCATTTTGATGGCTGTATAGTTCCTTCAACTGACAGTTTTTTTTCCTTAGGACTGGGTGGTACTTGGTCAAGTGGATTTGGAGAACTTGGTGGAAAAACATTTGATCTCGATGCAGGACTGGGAAAAAACCTTTAAGGCCCTTAAAGCTAAAGGGAGGGCATTAGAACATCTCCCAAGGTACACTCACATGTAAAAAAAACCTGCTGTATCTTTACTGCGACACTCCTGCTACTGTACTAAATAATAACAATAAAAAATAATGAGATAATCTATATTTCAGCCAGCAGAAAGTGGATTGCATTTCTGTGAACTGTGAACCAGTAAAAGCAGCCATTGATGACCTCATTCAAAGGCTATTTGATATCCTCCTTATATCACTAAGGAAGTCTATACAAGGTACAACATCAATGCTTCTTTTTACCTTTCAAATGGGTTTTCTGATTATTTGGTGCTTGTGCTTTGTATCATTGTATCACTGTTTAGGCCACACACAGGCCATCGAGAGTTTTGTATCTGAGTCAACAGAAGCCCTGTCCGTTAGACCAGAAAGCATGGAGGAAATAAGTTCAACCCGAGGGCAATACAACCAAATATTGTCCAGAAAGCCAGAGGTAAGACCAATTGTGAAAAAATAATATTTGCATAAGCACCGTTTACAATAAAAACGTATCTCTTGTGTGCACAGATCCTACAACAGTTTCAAAGTGCAGAGGAGAAGAACCGTTTGCTGCGTTCTGTGGCTGGATCCGGTCTAGACTCCATCGCTCTTTTAAAGGCAAAATGGGATAAACTTGAGCTGATTATGGAGAGCCACCAGCTCATGATAAAAGAACAGGTATCGGCTCATATTACTTTCTTTTTAAACAGTTCAATTACATGCTTGGCCAACTTACAAAATTGCAAATTCGATTTTTTTGAAATGAATATACTGGGAACTTTTTTTGGAGAAAATAAAGCTTTGTCCCAACCGGTTCTAAATTTTAATCAAAAGACTTGGAACTTGGATGTCTGAGTGCAGGACAAAGTTTGTTTTACTATCAGTCTGGGACCTGGCAGCTTAAATATTCAACAAATGGTCCTCGTAATGGGTATTCAAGCCTGACTTTTCCCTTCATCCAAAGAAAGTAGACAGTAGCCAAGAAGGCCAGCATGGAGACAAGAGGGGAAAACTATGATGAGAAGTGCATGGCATATCGCTCCTGTGTTATGAGTTGACCAGAGAAAGTCATGTTGGAGACAAGTCCTGCCTTAGTTGGATACCACGATGGGAAATTCCACAAGAGCTACTTGGAAAACTATAGAGCAGCTTCTTTACACACAAAAAGTGAATTAGAAAAAAGGTAAAATTACGTGGAGCCAAACAACCGAAAGTGTCATAAGTGACATACAGTACATGGTTCTTACAATCATGGAATAGTTCAAATCAAGATGTGGGGAATAGACATTTGTTTATAATTCTATTGTTCGTTTTTTCATATTCTTGAAAATAAGTTTTTCCGTTCACAAAAAGTGATGTATTGTTTACATTTCTTTGCTTATTTTTCTTAAGGTGGAGGTAATGCGCAGTAAAGTGGCAAGTCACATGCACACCTACAGAGCTGATTTGGAGAGGTTTAAGGCACGTTGGGACCAACTCAAGCCCAAAGATGATATTTTTGAGACTGGGGACAACGCTGCCTTACTTGGATGTCTTCAGACCATCAAAGATAAACAGCAAGAGTTCCAAGAATTAGAACTTGTGAGACAAAAATTGCTGTAAGTGAATCCTTTCATTGACCTGTGTCTCTCTCATTCAATAAGGATTGTCATTTTGTTTATATTTTTTTAGTGAGGATTGTACCTATTTTAACCTGGAGCATCCAGATTTCTTATCTGCTGAAGAGACAAAACGGGACATGGAAGAGTACAGTCAGATGTGGAGTTTGTATGAAGAGTGGCACGAGGGTTTTACTGAAAAGGCTCAAGAGGACTGGATAACATTTAGGTGTGTTTTATGTTTCAGAAGTTCTGTCCACTTGGGATTTACCTCAAGTGCTTACTTTTTTTCTCACTATTCAGGAGCAAAACATATCTTTTTGAGGAGTTCCTCTTTAATTGGGAAGATAGACTTCGGAAATTGGAACATCACACAGCAATGTCTGTTAAACTGCAAGCAGAGGTGGACAAATACAAGGTAGTGTAGTTCCCATGAAGAGTCTAAATTCCCTCTTATAAACCATATTAAATGTACTTGTTAACCTGTTTTTATCAATTTAATGTCTGTACCTAGAACATGGTGCCAGTGCTGAAGTATGTACGTGGTGAACACCTGTCCCAGGATCATTGGTTGGACATGTTCAGATTGTTGGGTTTACCTAAAGGCACTACACTTGAGAGACTTACTTTCCAGAACATTCTCAGTGTAGCTGATACCATAGTAGAAAAAGCTCTTCAACTGAAGGTAAAATAATGCTTGTAGAAACTTGTTACAGGTTATAGGATTCTCATAAGGAACACTATTGTTTTGAATGGTTGTACAGTGTCAGTTTAATAAATCTAGTTTGTTATTATTAGTTTAAGCTCTACTGACAAAGCTTGACTTTCTTTTGTAGGATCTAAATAGCCGTGCACAGGCAGAGGTGACGATCAGAGAAGCACTGAGGGATCTCGACGTGTGGGGAGTGTCGTCCACATTTACTCTAACTGAGTATACTGACACAAACGGCCGCAGCCTCTCCTTAATCAAAGACTGGAAGGACATAGTGAATCAGGTTTGATATTGTCATGTACACAGTCAGTGCAATGCATTAAAAAGATAGTCACGGATTTGTTGTATTTACCATTCATTCAGATTCCCTCTGTATTAGATCATTAAGGTAAAGTAATGATTACTTTGTTTTTTTTATAATTAAGGTTGGAGACAGCCGGTGTCTTCTACAGTCAATGAAAGATTCTACATACTATGGTAGCTTCCAAGACAAGGTTTGTCCAAATGTTTACGTTTTATGTGCGGTATAATAGCAAAATCACATATAAAAATTGATATAATTTTTTTTGTTTTGGAAAATTGCTATTACCGTAGATATTTAGAAATTGTGCAGCCCTAATTGAAAGTATAGGCTAACACTGTCATTTTGTTTTAGATCGGTCTTTGGGAGGTCCGTTTGTCAGACCTTGATGAGTATCTTCAACGTCTGAATACAATCCAGAAGCGATGGGTTTATTTAGAACCAATCTTCGGACGTGGAGCATTACCACGAGAAGAAGCTCGCTTTAAAAGAGTGGATGAAGACTTCAGGTGATTCTGAATGTTTTGTTGTTTACTTGTTGTCCCGTATAACTCTGCTTGTGTATATTCCCTCTCATTTGTACGCAGATCTATTATGTCAGACATTCAAAGAGACAACAGAGTGGTGTCCCTGAGCTCCAGAGCGGGCATCCGGAACTCTCTGGTGACTATAGAGGACCAGCTCCAGCGCTGCCAGAAATCTCTTAATGAGTTCTTGGAAGTACGAGTTTCATGTAGTGTCAGCAGCAATCATCGAATATTATTCTAAGTGGCCCCTCTCTCTGTGATGCAGGAGAAGCGCTCTGCCTTCCCTCGCTTTTATTTCATTGGAGATGATGATCTTCTGGAGATTCTTGGTCAGGCAACAAACCCCACTGTCATTCAGTCACACCTCAAGAAACTATTCGCAGGTCAGAAAATTGACATAAATGAAGCTTTGTCTCGTAAGGTGTGACTTTACATGGACTGTGTTTGTTTGTGTTTGATAGGCATCCATAGTGTTGTATTTGATGAACAGTGTCAGCACATTGTAGCCATGTGTTCTTTAGAGGGAGAAACAGTGCAGCTGCAAAATGAGATACGAATCTCAAACAGTGTTGAGGTAAAATCCTTTTCATTTTATGCTTTCATAACTTTGTCTCCTTTTTCACTGCAGAATACAGAAAATAGCATTAGAAATAATGTACATGATGTGTATTCTCTCCAGGGCTGGTTAGGCCAATTGTCGTCTGAAATGAAGGACACTCTGAAGCATCTCTTACATAAGTGCATCTTGGATGGGAAAAAAGGAGCAATAGATCCTTTACATTATCCATCTCAGGTTAAACTTGCAGATAATACTGACTTTTTGATGGCATTGTCTGAAATGTTTCCTGATATATGTGTTTTTTTGGTACAGATTCTGTGTGTGGCTGAACAAATCCAATTTACAGAGGATGTAGAAAAAGCTATTAAAGATCAAAATCTGCAACGACTGGAGCTGGAGCTTAATTCTAAACTGGAACATTACACTGCAGTGGACACTAGTGCAGGTATGACTCACTTTTTGGGAGTTATTTTTTCTCAAGAAATTTGCTTTCATTACATGTTTTACTAAATAAACTATTCTATTGAGGTTAAAACAGAATGTATATCGGAATGAAGGTATTCTAAACATCATCCTTTAACAAATCAACAGACTAGATAAATAGTGTTTCAAACTCTTGTTTGTTGTGTTTAGCTTATTTCATAATATGAAATACTAATGCTGTAGAAATAGTGTAGTCATGTTTTGGGCCTGTTCTTACAGTGTTTATGTTCTTAAGTCACAAGTACAATTGTTGACCTCTTCTTTGTCAGTAGGTGTCAAAATATAATAATATAATCTAATTATTTTCTCATGAAGGTGTCTAGAAATTATATTCAATATATACAGTACATAATGTTGACCAGTAGAAAGAACTTTTTGACTTTTTGGACTTTTGAAAAACAGTCATAAAAGCTCAATATGAGTCTCCATAAAATTTCAGTGTTTAATTTCAACACAACCAAAGCTTAAAAAGTCCTGTTCCTAATTTGTTAATGTTTGAGAAGCTCTCACTCATTGCGTCCTGTATCATTTAAATTGTACAGTTCTGAGCAGAACATTTTTTTTAACTGTAATTTAGTGCATAGAAAACAAAGAAGCCATTGGTTTAAAGTGTTTCGGTGAGGTTTCAATCTTGCCATAGATTTCCCTCTCAGCGGGACTCCAATGCTTCTACAGCTTCCACTGCATGTTTACCAGAGCTTCAACTCTTACAGCTCCTATCATTGATATCCCCCAAGGTTCAAAGTAGTGAATAGACATAATATGGGGGATCAAACATTTTCTTTTTCAACATTTCTTTCAAAAATAGCTTCTTTCCCTCAGGCTTGTAGTAGATTGGTACCTTCCCTGCCTATTGCAACCTATTCCTGCAATCACTTTATTTCAGCAACAGCAATAGAGTGTGTCTAGCAAATTAACGATTGTGTTTTCCTCCACAGATGCCAGTGTTTTGCAGTTGAAGCTAAAGGCTTTGATCCTAGACATCATTCACAATATCAGCGTTGTGAAACAGCTCATTCAGGAGGGAGTTACCAGTGCAAGTGTCTGGACTTGGAAGAAACAGCTGCGATTTTACATGTCACCAGATAAATACTGCTACATGCAGATGGTGGATGCCCAATTCAACTATACTTACGAATACCAGGTGGGTGAATGCAAATTAGCAGAAATATTATATACTTACATACTTTTTGTTACCACTTGGGGGCACTGTTTGAATGCTAAACCATTTGGAGTCTATGTTCCAAACACACAAAGACTGCATGTGTTGAGACAATACTGAAATAGATTTTGTATAATAGATTACATATATATATATATTTCTTTTCACAATGGTCACCCAAATATCTGCTCAAAGTTATTTCGACTTGATGCTTGTCTCTGTTTGTATTGACTATCCATTCTCATTATATATTATTTTTGACAACCTTAATCCCTCTTGAATCTCCATTGACACAATCTATTCTTGTTACTTTTTATAATTCTTTCATAATCTGTTCTTAGGGGAATGCTGCAAAGCTTGTGCACACTCCATTGACAGATAAGTGCTACCTGACTCTGACTCAAGCCATGAAAATGGGGCTTGGAGGTAACCCCTACGGACCTGCTGGGACCGGCAAAACCGAGTCTGTGAAAGCCCTGGGTGGGCTGTTTGGGAGGCAGGTCCTCGTGTTTAACTGTGATGAGGTATTGTAGAAGGATTTGAATGGAGAATGCCTTTAGCTTTTATTTTTGTGTCAGTTGTTGTACTAAAAGACATTGTGTTTCATATTTTAGGGGATTGATGTCAAGTCAATGGGTAGAATCTTCGTGGGCTTGGTGAAGTGTGGTGCCTGGGGCTGCTTTGATGAGTTTAACCGATTAGAAGAAGCAGTGCTATCAGCAGTTTCAATGCAAATCCAGGCCATTCAAGATTCACTGAAACATCACAAGAAAACATGTGAACTACTTGGAAAAGAGGTACATTCTCTTACTTAGAATAAGACTGATATATACAGTAAACATCACTGTGATTCGCTACTTGCACAATTCCATAATGCTGATACAAAATGATATTCAATTTGAAAAGGGGAATGGCGAAGTGAACCTTTTTTTTTTTTTTACTCCAACCCCTCTCACTCATCTCAACCCAAAAACACACACGCACACGCACACACACAACTCTCCCCTTTCACTTTGGTGGAACATAGAAGAGGATGCTGAACAAATTCTAAGAAATTCCACTCGATCAGACAACACACTTTTTTGTTGGCATTAAATCCGATGATCCACAGCGGCGAAGAATCTCATATGTAGCCATATTCTCGCTACCCTCAAGGCGTAAAGCATCATGGGTAAAATATATTATAACAGTCCAGACCACTAGAACACTGACATATTCAACTCGTTCCTCAAATCTTGGGTGGAACAAAATGGTCCTGCACTAGATGTACAGTCCTCCACAAAATATCAAGCCTGTATTCTTTCTTGTTTGTACTATAGGTGGAACTGGACCCAAATTCAGGTGTCTTCATCACCATGAACCCAGCAGGAAAAGGCTATGGGGGCAGACAGAAGCTTCCGGACAATCTAAAGCAGCTGTTTAGGCCTGTGGCTATGAGCAGACCGGACAACGAGCTCATCGCTGAGGTTATACTGTACTCCGAGGGGTTTAAGAATGGAGAAGTGCTTGGACGGAAGCTGGTCGCCATCTTCAACCTAGCTAAGTAGGATTTTTTTTATTTTTAATGAACTGAATGCTTGCCAATGCATGGTTGTAATTTTCTCTGCCTATTCTTCCAGGGAGCTGTTGTCTCCGCAGCAGCACTACGACTGGGGTCTGCGTGCTCTGAAGACTGTGCTGAAGGCCAGTGGCAGCCTTCTACAACAGCAGAGAAAAAAACAAGAAAAAGACAAGAGTAATATAACATTAAACATAATAGTACACTTTCATAAGATATTACTTTTATTTGTGCTAACTTCAACCTAAGAATATAATAATAATAATAATAATAATAATAATAATAATAATAATAATAATAATAATAATAATAATAATCATCATCTTTATTTGTATAGCACTTTTAAAAACAATGTTTACAAAGTGCTGCACAGTCAGCATAATAAAAAATAATAACATAATACAAAGTCAAAATAATTAGATACATACAGATACAAACACAACAAAGACAGAGCAGACATTACAATAAAGCATGTGAAGTTTAAAACTAGATGTTAAAAGCTGTTTGATAAAAGTGGGTTTTAATAAGTGATTTAAAAGAGGATACTGATGGAGCCTTATCTCCTCGGGCAGGTGGTTCCAAAGCCGAGGAGCCCGGACAGAGAAGGCTCGGTCACCTTTTGTCCGGAGCCTCGACCTTGGAACAGTCACAGGGACCTGCCCGAGGATCTAAGGCTGCGGGGGAAGGGCTCGTAGGGGGTTAAAAGTTCATAAATATAGCTGGGTGCCAGACCTAAACGAGCTTTAAAAGTAATCAGTAAAATCTTAAAATCAATTCTAAAACGCACAGGGAGCCAGTGGAGGGACGCTTAAACAGGGGTGATGTAAACACTTTATCTAACCCAAGTGAACAGAGGTTATGGTGGCTACCTTTTTGCAGGAGTTCCAACACAGCACTATACTTTTACTAATGTTCAATGTTCTTAATACTTTAACTAAGAGTTTGAGGGGATTGCAGTCAAGTAGCTTTTATCTCACAGCTGCTCTTGTCCTCCAAATCCCTTAATACAGCCCATCAAGTGTCACAAAATGGCCCTCTGCAAAACTTTTACCCCTCTTGGGCTTTTAACTTGTGTGTACTTTTGTCCTTCTCCATTCTCTCATTTCCTGACACTAGACTGAAGTTCTGTTGTTTACAGCACTTTAGCCACAGCTTTTCCCTCCTCCTGAGTTGCCTATGCCACTCTCTCTCCCTCTCTCCCTCTCTCTGATAGCTAGTTTCCCATGGTTCTCTGATCCCACTATTTTCACTTTTCGTCCTCTATTTCCTGCCTTCCTCTCCTCCTTATGTCAGCTTTGCAAACTCCTGGTGTCTCACTGCAGTTTGGCTCCATATCTGTCACAAAAAAACGTCCTCTCACACACTCACGACCAGCTACACACACACCAGCTCTGTCAATGAGGTCCCTAAGGTTTACTAGTGTCTGTCTGAGTATAGTCAGGCTAAGAGTTTGTCTGTTCTAAAAATCTTGCTGCAGGGAAGACGAGAATGTTTGAAGAGGAGAACAAAAGTATTGACACTGTGAATCATGCTTTGCTTTGTTCATTTTGATGGGGTTTCACCAAAGACAGGCATTAATTGCTTTAAAGCTGAGATACTTAACTTTCAGACCACAACATTTTTGGCCTCTCACATCTCTAGATCAGCATTTTCAGACAGGAAAGTGAAAAAGGGAGGACCACCCTCACTCAGCCAATCAGCTCTCAGCCCAAAGTGTCAAATAGTGACTCACGGGGTTCATAGAAAATATTTTACTTTTTTTTTTTACAATAATACAGCATGTTGAGATCTGATTTGTCCCCAACATTATACTTTTAGAATAGTCTTTCTGTAAAAGTTAAGCACCTCTCCATTAAAGCATAAATTAAGAGGTTACTCTTGGAAAAGTACAGAGCATGGGTTTCCAACTATCAGTAGATTGCCATCCCCTTCCAAGTAGCTCCCCAAAGTTAGTGGTTCAAATAATCCTTGAATATTTCAGTAAGTTTGCTAGGCCTACAGTGGTTACACATCTTTAATTTTGCGTTTTGCACTAAATATTTATGTATAACAGTTGGCAATACAAGTTATAGCACAGTTCCTACAGAAGGCAACTCAAGGTGCATAATCAAAACAAGAAAAGGAACATTGAAATCTTTTCTTTTTAGCTACCTCAAGGAGTAACTCTCTGCCTTTTTTGTCCTATAAGAGTAGCGTGGGAAAAAGTTTGGAGACTCCTGGTATAGAGTACATACCAGACACCACATACTCTACATCACTAAAACAAAACCTACCATGGACAGAACTGTGAATTTTCACTTGTCTAAACTAACTTTGCCTTTGCGCTTTTCTCGTTGCAGTTCAAGAGAGTAGTTTGGTGGTGCAGGCTTTACGACTGAACACCATGTCAAAGCTAACTTTCTCAGATTGTTTTCGCTTCGATGCTCTCGTTAAAGATGTCTTTTCTGGAGTTAACTTTAGTGATGTTGAAGATCAACCCCTGATGGTTGCTCTCGAACAGGTTTATAAAGAAGCAAGACTTGAAGTTATACCAAGTCAAGTAAGTTACAAACAAAAATGTAAGCATTATAATTAAAACCGTTACAGATCTTTTTTTTTAAATATATAGTTAAAGAAAGCCTTGGAACTGAATGAACAGCTAAAACAGCGCATGGGTGTTGTTATTGTTGGCCCGAGTGGAGCTGGAAAGTCTACGTTGTGGAAGATGCTTCAGGCAGCTCATAAAAAGACGGGCAAAGTGGTGAGCTTCGACACAACTGGAAAATGTTTTTAATGGTATATCACAGGAACCAAAAGACCATTACTTCTAGGTAATAACATGGATCTATGTATTATGACACCGTTGTCAGCATAAACACCTGCTAATACAGTGACAAATGTGGTTGGGAACTTTTTAACAATTATTCTAGTTGTAGTTTTTTAACAGAACATGATATTCAGCAGTGGTTCCTGGATGTCTCTTTCTGTGGTTAATTTCCTGGGAGTAATAATAAGATAAGCCTTTATTGTCTCCAGATGTGGAAATGTGTCTTGGGACACAAGTAAACACCAGCTGAAACGTTTTTGTTTTAGGACAGAGGGTCTCCTCATTCCTTTCGCCTGTGGTGAAACAGTTATGTTTTTATTTAATATGTATGGAATAATATCACGTAACCTGTTATTTGTAGGTAAAACATTATACCATGAATCCTAAAGCTATGCCCCGGCATCAGCTCTTTGGTCACATCGACGAGGACACCAGAGAATGGTCAGATGGCGTTCTTACACACAGTGCCAGAAGTGTGGTGAAAGAACCTCAAGGTAAGCAAGTGATGTATCTGCTTCTGATTGTATTATAAAATAGCATCATTATTTTCACTAAAGCTTGAATATGATTCAGAGGTGAGCTCCTGGATCGTCTGTGATGGTGATATTGATCCAGAGTGGATCGAAAATCTTAATTCTGTCCTTGATGATAACCGATTGTTGACCATGCCAAATGGAGAGAGAATACAGTTTGGACCCAATGTGAACTTCCTATTTGAAACCCATGACTTAACCTGTGCTTCACCTGCTACTATATCTCGCATGGGCATGATATTTCTGAGGTTAGTCCGTACTATTAAGATTCTTTCATTTGCTATGTTATCCAGTCACTATTTACATTCTATTTATTTTCAGTGACGAAGACATCAATGTGAAGGCTTTGGTAAAATCATGGTTACACAATCAGCCAGAACATTGCCGCAGTAACCTGGAAAACTGGCTTGATGACTACTTTTATAGAGCTCTTGACTGGGTTTTTAAACAAGTATAAATTTTTCATAACACTATTGTTGTTCATTAAATACACAGTAAGGAGTTTAGCATATACTGATAAACTTCCTATATTTTTCACCAGAGTGACTGTGTTGTGGAGATCAGTAAAGTGGGGACGTGTTTTAATGGTCTCTCACACCTCAGTGCAGTGACAGAGAGAGGTCAGTTTGTTGTCTGCCTTCTGAGGGGTTTTGGAGGAAATTTGCACTTCAAATCACGTCAAGAATTTGCCAAAGAGGTACATATTATTTTGCCTTTTTGGTTTTATTCATATATTGATTTTGCAATTATTTTGTAAATTATAATTAATTACAATATTAATTATGTATGGTAGTGAGACAATTGTCAGTCATTTCCTTTCTTTTATGTGATTGTTGCAGTTGCTCAGCTGGGCAAGAGAAAACCCTCCCAACATCAAAAAACCTCTGGACACGTTTTATGACACCAGCACTGGTCATCTTTCTGCTTATGAGCTCCATCGTCCTGACAGCCTCACACTGGAACAGCTGGCCAACACACAGAAGCTTCCTGTGATTGAAACTACAGATATGCAGAGGAGCCTGGACTGCTTCTCTCCATGGCTCACTGCTCAGCAGCGACAGCCCTTCATGGTCCTGGGGCCAGAGGGCTGTGGAAAAGGGTAACCAAACCTACACAATTGGATGCAAAAGTGTGCTTTCAAACCTTACTATTAAAGTGATAGTCTGGAACTCTAAATAAATTGCACATTTTAAGAATTGTATTAAATTGACCTCCTGGGCTTAAATGTTGAAATAAAATAAGTCATTTTATGAGTTATAATATTACGGGTAAGTCCCGCTTTCCCTTCTCTTAGCTATAGCGTACAAAAACAACCCAAGCTCCCTTCCTTTCTGATTGGTCTACACCTACAGTACGTTTCTGTAACAATCACTCAACACATTTAAATGTTAATCAGAGAACACATTATACATATACATTATTAATATACATGCACAGAGGTTTTCAGAATTATCTGTTAACGTTTTCATGACAAAAATAATGTTTCAATGTGAAAAAAAAGCGATCGCGGTAAACCCGGAAGTAGCTATTAAGGTTGATAGAACATTTTAGGACACATCTGCAGAGGATCTGATTATGGATATAGGTTCAGTATATAAATGATTATGGATATAGGTTCATATATAAATGATTATGGATATAGGTTCATATATAAATGATTATGGATATAGGTTCATATATAAATGATTATGGATATAGGTTCAGTATATAAATGATTATGGATATAGGTTCATATATAAATGATTATGGATATAGGTTCAGTATATAAATGATTATGGATATAGGTTCAGTATATACCTGGGTAACTCAGCGCGGATGTTCAGAATTCTTTGTTCAGTTTTCATGTCATTTCAGAGCCTAATGGAGGCTTGATTCGGAGGCCCCGTGAAAACAAACTGAGCATGCGCGCAGCTACAAGCATGAGCGCCAATGATTGACAGCCCTTGGCATGACTTGATTGGTTAAGGGAGCCACTTTTATGTAACTGTTATTCTATTTGTTCCATCGCCCGAAAGCATCTGCTTGATATATGAAGTTAATGCTGTGCAACTTGCCGTCCAAAGTAAATCTAAATGAAGGCGGTTGGGATTACACAGTGCACCTATAATACGTTTTGTTAGTTTCAGTTAACTTTTTAAAAACAATAGTATTAGTATCAAATGTGTGTGATGTAACTTGTGCACTAGTTGAAGATCTGCAGACTCAAAGTAATTGTTTTGACCTCAGGGGGTTTGAAGAACATGGGTTCACTCAGTTTGCCTTTTACACTCCAGTAGAGCCTACTGTTTCTCTTTTTCCCATCGCCTTGCCTTACATCACATTGACTGAAAGGTCACTGTATCAGTACGGCCCTGGGTGTGTCTGCTCGTCTCTAATTATTTCCCACATAATAACTGCAATAGATTGAATGCACATACGCACTTCGGTAACTTTCCAATTATATTCTGTGTGCGCCCTCATAAATGTCTGTCTTTGCCATTGGGATTTTCTAGACAAACAACGACTGCTGGAAGAAAAACTGCTAAAAATAACTTTGGACTGGATTCTTTCTCTTCTGTCACTTTTTAAAGAAAAAAAACGTGTTTTATTATGTATGTTCTGTGGTTTAACTATGTTAATATTAGCATTTTCATTCTGTATCGCAGCATGCTTCTACGCCATGCCTTCAACCAGATGAGGTCCACTCAGGTGGCTGTGATCCACTGCAGTGCTCAGACGTCCTCCCGCCATGTTCTCCAGAAGCTCGGTCAGACTTGCTTGTTACTGAGCTCAAACACCGGCCGAGTTTTCAGACCTAAGGATTGTGAAAACCTGGTCTTGTATCTTAAAGACATCAATCTCCCTAAACCTGACAAATGGGGCACCAGCAATCTCATCGCCTTCCTTCAACAGGTGCAGAATATTGGAAGATTAGATTAGATTAGTCTTTATTGTCTCTTGACAATAAAGACTAATGTAATTAATAATAATATGATAATGTTGTTTCATATTTATATACTTTGAATGATTACTAGGATTTCTTTTTAGGTGTTGACATACAAAGGATTTTATGATGAAAACCTGGACTGGGTCAGTCTTGAAAACATCCAGGTTGTTGCTTCTATGTCGACAGGATGTGCTGTGGGGAGCCATTCTCTCACCTCTCGCTTCTCTTCTATTGTCCGCATCTGCACCATTGAGTAAGTATGCATTGATTATTCCTGTCAATACACAGTCTTTCATTTGTCCTTCTAAAACTTTTTGTTTTGGTTTCAGCTATCCAGACAGAGAACAGCTACAAACAATCTACTCAGCATATTTGCAGCCAGTTCTCCAGCACAGCCTGGGTAGCCAGGCAGAGTGGGCCAGTGCTGGGAGGACACACCAGCTGGCGGCTTCCTTAGTGCAACTTTACGAACAGGTGCAGCATAACTTTGACACATTATCATGTGACAATGCAAGTATAATTGGTGTTACTTTTTCTTCAGGTTAAAGTTAAATTTACAGTTGATGACCACAGCCATTATCTGTTCACACCGTGTATTATCACAGAGTGGGTTCTCAGCCTTTTAAGATATGATCTCACTGCTGGTAAGGCATTTCTGGCATACAGTAACTCTCACACTTAAGCATGCATATAATGTTTAAAGTGTAAATATAAATGACTTTCAAACAAGCCAATACATTCATGTGACATTGTTAGCTTGGGACTAGGAATTCATTACTCATGACCATCGTACTCCTCACGTCTCCCTTGTTTGTCCTGTGTGTCTCTTCCGGTTCGCACACTTTTCCTGTCACTCGTTTGTCCTCCTGTCCTCTGCTGTCCGGTCAAGTCCCCGATCACACATTCGTTTTCAGTGTGTTCCTGCTGTGACCCAAGTCCTGTTATATATTTTAATGAAACACATTAGCTGATCATCTGCTCTTTCCTGTGTTCATTCAACTTGCGTTTAATCATTTCTCTCTCTTTTCCTGGCTGCTTACCCTTCTTGGTATGTAACTCAATCTTCTACTCTACTTGCATGTGTTATACACACTCATTAATGAGATTAACTCCGGATTTTCATTCTAAGATCACACATAGCAGGGTGACATGTTTAGTTTTACAATCAATTCATTTTCTTTCCCTTTTTCTCCCAGCTCAATCTAATTTGACAGACAGCGTGATGGAAGTGGTGGCATATGAGGCAAGAAGGCTTTTCAGAGACAGACTGGTTTCCCCCAAAGATCTTCACAGCTTTGATAATATCCTGTCCTCCACCATTAGAGGGGACTGGAACTCTGATGCAATAGATAACATGGCAGGTAGAAAGCTTTGAATGTTTCTTGTAACCATCTTTTGTATTATAGATTTACAATGTATTTTACGTCACGTCTTTTGGTGTCTCGCTTACACACAAAACTAGTAGATATAACCGCACACAGACTTAAATGATCGGCTCATTTTCAGACAAGAATTAACAAGGCTGGCTGCCAAAATGCAATGTCAGATCTTAAACCAGTCCTTGAAGCATCAAAACAAAGAAAGCATGACTAAAGCGATACAGCGGGGTGTCAGAAGCCTAATGGGTGCTTTGGGTGTTTAATCTTGAGAATGCTTTCAACGCTTTTTAAGAAATTTTATTACTGTTTGATCAGAATTGTGTTAATGCCCTTGAATACAAAATCGAATGAAGTATGAAGATAACTTCTGATGTCTGGTCTTTTTTTTAAGCCTTTTTATGCCGGTTTATGTCAGATGTCATATATTTACTTTACACTTGTGTTTAAGACCAATGTCACATTATTCTTAGATTTGAATGATTAATTATTCATATGATTTTTGATTTATGTTCTGTGTCTTCAGATGGTTTCTATGTGACATGGGGAGCCTCGGAAGCGACAATGACTGTTCCAGGCCAGTCTCTACCTCCACATGGTAAACAGCTAGGACGGCTGAGTTCTAAGGATTTAAAACGAGTCATTCAAAAGGTAAAACAACATTCTCTTAATTTCTCCCCCACAATATTACTACTGTGTGACTTGTGTCAAATGTATATTCCAAAACACACCTGTACTTTGTGTTTTATTTCAATTACAGGTAACAAAAAGGTTAAGATAGCAGACTTCAGGTGTAACTCAGGTGTAAGATTAGAATATTGACTTGAAACTGTGAAACCATTATTTTATTGATTAGGGCTCTACACCTCAATACATGCAAAGTGACATTTGCCAAGTCTTTGTTTGTTGTTTTGATATTTATGGCTTACTGTTCATTTTCAGAATATTCTAATTTTTCCAGATTTTTCATTTGGGGTGTTTCCAGCTTTGAGCCAATTATCAACATTATCCAATCCACTTTCTTTATAAAGCACATTTTATGAAACACATTTCTAAGTGCTGCACAGATAAATGTAACATATATATATATACCAACTTTAAATGACAGCAATTAAAATAAAATAAGAACAATTATTATAAACCTATGAAATATACACATCTCACACAATTTTAAAAGCCAGAGAGTAAAAGTGGGTCTTAAGACGAGACTTAAAACCTTATTATGGTAAATAAAGGCTTAATATAGTAAGTAAAGTAATATATATCACTTTTTGTGTAATTTGTTTCTGTTATTAATTTATTTTGCATTGTTAAGTATTTTACAGAAGTAAATGGACTTTTGAATGATATTGTAATTTGTTTGAGTTTCACCTGTATACTTTTAATCTGTAAAAACAAAACAAAAATCTCCATCAATAAAACCCAATGCCTAAAACACCTCAACCTTACAATAAAACATGGCAGCCCATTTTTACAATGACTAAAATCCGTATACATTTCCTGTGTGACTATAAATTCCTACAGTGACCTAATTGTTGAAAGTGTCCAGTATTTCCCCTTAAACGCTGACCGTCCTTGCTTTTGGCTTGTTGAGGACAGTGCCAATGCCTGCCCCCTCACCTGTATGCCCGTCTCTCTCCCCTCCAGGGAATGGTGCTGTACAGTCGAGATAACAGGGAGCTGGATCTGCTGCTCTTCAGGGAGGTGTGCGACTTTGTGGCCAGAGTTGAACGTGTCCTCAGCCGACCCGGTGGCTCTTTGCTCCTGGCAGGAAGAAGCGGCGTGGGCAGACACACTGCGACATGCCTTGTGTCGCACATGCACGGATACACACTTTTCACCCCCAAAATCACAACGGGTTATTCTGTCAAGCAGTTCAACAATGACCTTAAAACCGTGAGTCCACATTTGATCGTACATGCTGTATGTAGGGATGTAAAGGTTAGTTATCATTCAAACCAACGACTAGTAGTAGTAGTGGTATTAACTTATAAAAATTATTCTGATTCTAATTAGATACACAATAAACAGAATTTAACCGTTTTGAAAAGCATTGTAATATACATTTTTAGAAGAAAAAACACACATTTTACGTACAATCTAATAAATCATTGTATAGTGTTTTGTGTGACCTTGGTCTGTGAAATGTGAAAAGTAAAGGAACATTGAAGTTTTTTACTGTTCGCTATGTTAATAATTGTGACTATTGTGTTTAATTTCACAATATTCATAACTCTATCATCTAAATGTGTCACAACCCTAGATATATATGCATTGTGGTGCATATATACTATACCATGTGAACATTGACAATGACAACCACAGAATACTACTTGGAATACAAATATGTTTTACTCCGCAGGTGATGCAGCTGGCAGGTCTGGAAGGGCAACAAGTCGTCCTACTGATCGAAGATTATCAGTTTGTCCACACAAGTTTTCTGGAGATGGTGAATAGCCTCCTCTCATCAGGTGTGTGCTTTCACATTTATTATACTGTATTTGCCCATTGTACAAGTTAATGATAAGAATCTGAGATAAATATTCCACCATGCTCTGGTTGGACATTACAGTCTGTCTCTGTTAGTGCTCTGTAAAAAAAAAGAAAAAAAGGTTTAGGGCATATGTATCACTGATGATCATTTCAAGATGGCTTTTCCATCAAATTTAGAAATGGGATTATTATTATTGGTTAATCTAAATCACATAAATATTGCAATTATAGGGAATGCAATAAACTGTTAATTTTACATTATTAACAACCTCTTTTTTTGCTCTATTTTCTCAAATATTTATCTCATTTTTAAGGTGAAGTCCCAGGTCTTTACACCCCAGAAGAACTAGAGCCTCTTCTCTCTCCCCTCAAAAATGCTGCTTCTCAAGATGGATTCACAGGACCACTGTACAACTACTTTTCCCACAGTATGTAAATTCAGCTGAACTATGATAAATATTGTCTTCGTTCTAGTTTAATTTATTATTTATTTTTTCTTCCATTAGAAATACAACAGAACCTCCATATTGTTCTCATTATGGACTGTTGTGATCCCAACTTCACAATCAGGTGTGAAAGTAACCCAGCTTTTTATCGGAAATGTTCTGTGCAATGGATGAACGGATGGTCTGACAGTAGCATGAGAAAGGTAATTCAAAACCCAGATTTTTAGCACGGAGCGAACACATTGCTAAAACCTTTGCTCAATATCATAGATTCCCGAGCTTTTTTTAGCAAAATACGAAGGAGGAGACGGAAAGCCTGATGGAGAGAAGGCAACCAAAGCCAAACACACTGGTCATTATATTACTAGTTCACATTTTATGGCAGACTCATTTAAAATCAATACTTGTATTTCTTTTGTTTAAATATCCTGACAGATCTTTTCCGGTTGTTCCTTATGGTCCATGAATCTTGCAAAGAAAATGGTGCCACCCCAAGTCAATACATGTCATTTCTGAAAGTCTACACAATCTTGCTCAGTCGTAAACAGAGCCAGCTCACAACCCGACTACAACATCTCCAGGTAGACATCTTTTGAAGTGTTGAATGATTGTTTGTTAATGACATTAGATTAGATTGACTTCATTGATCTCGCAATGAAGAAATACATGTCACATTAAGTAGTATCACTCAGAATGTGCAAAAGACGGGAAATGTGCAAAGTATAGTCGCTTTTGTGCAATATATATTATGTGCAGTTGAATTAAGTGACTATAGCAGTGCGAGTTTACAGTCCTAGTGCAGGTTAATAAGTGACTCATTGTACAGTCTGACAGTGGTGGGGATGAACGTGCAGCGGTAGCGCCAATAGATATTTTTCTTTCGATAGAGATATTGTTTTGTTCTGTAAAATTGTGACGCACATGTTGTGAAATAAACATTTTGATTGATTGATATTAACCTGAAATTATGTTGCCTTCAGGCTGGTGTTTCCAAACTTAATGAGGCTAAGGAACTGGTTGATGAATTAAAGCGACGGGCGGCTGAGCAGAGTGTCTTGTTGAAGACTAAACAGCAGGAGGCAGATTCAGCCCTGCAGGAGATCACTACTTCTATGCAGGTACAACGTGGGCGGATGTGTGTATTGTTGCTCTCCTCAAGGATGGGAATTCTGCTTCAAACCTTTTTAGTCTTTACTTACTTTACTATCACATACTTCCCTCTGTTCCCTCTCTTTTGCTTTTTGAAACTCAATTAAAGCTGAGGTACCTAACTTATAAATCACAACTAATGTAACTATGTCATAAAACCCATCTAACAAGTCCCTCACTCTCAAGACAGTTTGGTTCTATCGCAAGTCTTCACATGCATGTATTATTGTCCTCTGCCACTTCTTTAGATCAGCTTTTTCAGACCACCTTCATTTTACCAATCAGGTCTCTGCTCAAAGTGTCAAATAGTGACTCGGGCTAATACAAGTAAAAGCAAAAGATAACAGGTTTTCTGATAGAGATGACCTGTTCCATGTGTTAAGTAGTGCTGTGAAGCCAAATGTTTATTCACTTTTGATAATATTTGTCTTGACATATTTGTATTCTCAAAATGATAGAAAGAGCCCACATTGTGTGATGTTTCCTGAAGCATTATTTTAGGATGGAAGAAAATAATACACAATTGAGTCTATCTTCCATAAAGGATGACACTGATTTCTCTTGTATACTATCATGGTGGAATGAGGGAGATTGTATAGGCTGGTGACACAGGTTTACATGAATGAAATGTCTTTAACTCCAACTAACTAATAAAAGATCAAACATAATTGTTGTCTAACAAATAAGGAGAACTCACTTAGGAAAATTAACCTTGCTCTTAATACTGGAATACACTAGTGGAATACTGTAGTAATATGTTGGTATAGTACACTATAACTTGCTTTTGTCTTTTCTCAAGAATGCCAGTGACCAAAAGACTGAAATGGAAAAAATTAAAGGAAAAATGGCACAAGAGGTATCTAAGATTGAGGAAAGAAAAACTAAAATTGATGATGAACTAAAAGAGGTTCAGGTGAGTCTATTTCTTCCACAACAAATTGAGATTGTCAAAAATCATTGTCATGATTTCTTCATAATTGTTTCCCATCAGCCGTTGGTGGACGAAGCAAAGCGAGCAGTGGGCAACATCAAATCTGAGGCGCTGTCTGAGATCCGCTCACTGCGCATGCCCCCTGATGTCATCAGAGACATCTTAGAGGGGGTCCTCAGGCTCATGGGCATCTTTGACACGTCCTGGGTCAGCATGAAGAGGTCTGGGCTTTTAAGTGTTTTAAATATAAACCTGAAGAAGATAAAACATTAATGCTCATGACCTAACTTCTGCTTTATGCATATATGTAGCTTTTTAGCTAAACGTGGAGTGAAAGAAGACATAGCAACTTTTGAGGCAAGAAACATAACCCCTGAGATTCGTCAGAGTGTAGAGGAACTTCTCAAGAGAAACTATGCATCGTTTGATCCCAAGGTCAGCTGTGACTGTGGCCAAAAGTATGTTGTAAGACATTGTTCTCATTTGTTTTTTTTTTGTGATGTCTTCTGGTCAGAACGCAAAGCGGGCGAGTGCGGCTGCTGCACCTCTGGCTGCTTGGGTCACTGCCAATGTCCAGTACTCACATGTCCTGGAGAAAATAGAACCTCTGGAGAGGGAACAGGCTGGACTAGTAGAGTAGGGACACACTCTTCTTCCCTATTGAATATTTACTTTGATTTTTTTTATTTGTAAGCTACAGGAAGAAATGACACGTAATTACTACATACATTTGTCGTTTTAGAAACTTGAGAAAAACTGAAAACAGGAAAAATAAACTTGAAGATATGCTCAATTCTGTTGGAACGAGAGTCAGTGAGCTCAAAGAGAAGTATGATCCTTTTGAAAAAACCTTTTCTACATTGCTTTAAGAATTCTGTCATGGTTCTTCTACTTTTTGTGGTTTTCACAAAGATTCCAGTGTCACACTGCTGAGGCTACTAAGCTTGAAGCAGAAGTGACAAAAGCTCAGGACACCATCACTGCAGCCGAGAAGCTCATTTCACAACTGGACGGAGAGCACACACGGTGGAATGCACAGGTACTTTGATCTATGGCTCTGCTGCTGTGTGGAGCATAGTGTTTTTTTATTTACACATTTAGCAAGACAGAGGCTCATTTACCATCTAAAAGCAACAGGAAGTGTGTGCGTGTATGTCACGAGGCAATGGTTGCTGCTGTCTTAAGTCCCTTCTGGCTGTGTTTAGTCCCCTCCCAACGCATCTGTCTCCCCCTTAATTAAAACACTCAATCTCCTTCTGACACGTACACTCAAATACTCACAACCACCTCTCGGCCCCGAGCCAAAGCCTTTAGACTTTCTCCTCACGTATTTCCATATATTTACCATTACTGACTTCCACATACACACTTGCCTGAATCTTCATAGACTACGTGGTTGCTGTATGTTAAGCCCTGGAGCTGTTTTTTTCTGTAATGGGGTTTGAAGTTACTGATGCAGAAATTCATGCATGGCACTCAAGTTTAAAGGTTGCAGAATTCCATACGCGTTATTACAACTCCTATTGTGTGTTTGCAGAGCGGCATAAATGCGTTTGATATTTGTTTTTGGCTTAAAAGAACATTGAGTATGATACAATGATTCTGATCGTTCTCTTGCGCTTTGTCTTGGTAGATGTCGGAGATAAAGAATGAGTTGGAAACTCTCCCTCTCCGAGCCATGCTAGCAGCTGCCTTCATCACCTATCTATCGGCAGCTCCTGAAGACCGTAGAAGGCAGTGTCTAGATATGTGGATGGCTCAGTCTGGACTGCAAAGTAATTTTATATTTACAGGATATACATAATTATTCTCTGCTTGATAGGTCATCAAGAGGAGCGTGATGGTTTATGTCTGTGTCTCTTTTGCGGTCTATGTTTTATGTGTACTTTCCAATGTAGCAGCCAATAAGTCCAAGAAAAAAAAATCCTTTGGGACAGAATTAATTAACATTGACCCTTGAATCTTTTACTATATTTGGGAAAATGTAGTCTGCCTGACTCTATTACATGGTAATGAAACCCCACTGTGTTTTTGATATTTATTGATTTCTGTTCAATTAAATCATTTCAGAATTTGACTTGCGATCCTTCCTTTGCACCGAGAGTGAGCAGTTGATCTGGAAGAGTGAGGGGCTGCCATCTGATGACCTCTCTATGGAGAATGCACTTGTCATACTTCAGGTTAGATAAAAGATGTCTTAATGTAGTAGTATTATCTATTTTACTCCTACTGATATCCTGTTGAGATCAGACCATTGTCCTGTCAGTCATGGTTTCACAAAAATCACAAATTGTATGTGGCATATTCCGTGCTCCATTGTTCATTTGTCATGTTTTTGTGTTGCTTTTGTCATTGCTGCCACCAGATCAATGAGTTCAAGGTAAGCATAAACATTTGTTTGACAATTCCTCACCCCACCTCATCCTCCATCATCTCCCTAACAGCTGAAAATACCTTTGATTGGCTTTAAAGGAGATATATTATGGTTAAGGTAAAGGTGCACTTAATTTATCCCTGTAGGGCAATTCATCCTCTGCATTTGACCCATCCTGATGCTGCTAAGGCTTACGTGCAAACCATCTTTTCTAACTCCTTCTAAGATAACACTGTTATCTTAGAAGGAGTAGAGCTGTTATTAGATCCATCCAGGCTAATTCTGGAACAAACATTTAACTCTTGTATTTAACTTTTGTCTGAGCCTTTTAAAACAAAAGTATTTCCCATATATTTATAGGATGATTTTTTGTTTTTTGCAGCTGGTAATTTTCATACTTGGAAAAAACAAAACAAATTCAACTCCTCTCACTGGTGGTAGAATAAGGTGTTGCAGGTGGAAAGCATTAGACGCCTTCATGCTTGTTTCACCAAATGTTTTTTTTTTAAATTCAGATTGATTCTAAAACATTCAATTATAAAATAAATAGTCTCATTATCATTTTGAATTTGCAAGAATAATGTGTAATGTGACTTCTTTAAGAGGACATCCCTGTAACTATATTTTATTTTAGAACATTGCCACACTCTGGCACAAAACACACAATTTCCTCTTCTTGTGACATATTAAACAAAATCAGTTGAAAATAAGATGACATTTGAACAGGTTCAAAAGAGATTGGCTGAGATTGAGAATTCTCAAGCAAGAGACCATGAAATAGGGTAGTGCAGGATGAAAACAGAAGGGGGAGTGTATCTCATTCTTTATGCTTGGCATGGACCGACTAGTGGTCGATAAGCCTGGCTGCAGTGAAACAGCTATGAGCAGATACACAAAATAGATATCTACACACTGCAATCTCTATCTCCCACCAGAGCGTGGCCTGCCCATTCTTGATTGACCCGTCTTCACGAGCTACAGAGTGGTTATGTACGCATCTGAAGCAGCGCCGATTGGAGGTCATCAACTTACAGGTAAAATGAGTGAACGTATCGACATGCTCTATTTAATATTTATTGAGAGTTAGTTAGTTATAGTCCCCTGGAGGAGGACGCCCGAGTAGTAGACTTATACAAAATAATCATAAATCTATATGGATTATGCAATACGTTTTTAGCATATCTGTTTACGTCTTTGCAAATTTTGACACATTCTGTCCATAATGTTCCATAAGATTTCCTGTGGGAAATGTTCCGAAGAATATTTTCTAAAAGGAAATGTTGGGCAAGCAAATATGGAGGAGAATAGTCTTCCCACTGTTTTGTCCAAATAATTCTTTCTGCTCATAATAATTTCTCAAATATATGATGTGAGAAATTATTATTTAAACTGTAACTGTACTTTTATCTTCTCCCCAAAGGACGGGAATTTCATGACATCATTGGAGTTGGCAGTAAGATTTGGAAAAACCTTAGTGATACAAGAAATGGACAGCATTGAACCTGTTCTTTATCCACTGCTGAGAAGAGAACTAATTGCACAAGGTAATGGATACAATTACACAAGAATAACTAAAATAGTCACCCCCTAAGTCCATCCAAGGTCAATAAGTGAAATAAACCATAGAACGTTTACCCTATTAATATCAAACACTCCCATAATGCATTGCAGGAGCTCTTCAAAGAGAATCTAGAAAAATGTTAAGTACTTGTTTTGATTAATTTATCTTATTTATATTAATACATTTGCTCAGACCATCCATCTTGTACCCACTGTAGTTTAATGTAAATTTACTGTTGGTTTGTTTTCTGAATGGCATTTGATTTGGTGTCAGGAGCTGTGTGTGGTCCATGGGCTGCTTCTTCTAATTTGTCTCTTTTAAATCCTTTTAGATATTTTAAACTATAAAATGAAGATACAAGGGTGTATACTATTATTGCACAAAAGCATAATGTCTTCTCTGATCAGAAATACTAAATGATAATACAAAAAATTCTCAATTTTTCCAGATTGTTTGTAAATGTTTGTGTAAATCAATCAGATATCCAGTTTAATACCCCCCTAGTTTTTGAATAATTATGTTAATGTTTCAGTTTAGCATAAATAATTATCAATTATCCTGCTGCCTTAGAAGTAGGTATTTTAAAAATCTGAGTTTGAACACCTTGTTTATGTATGTTCCCAATCATGTCAACAGAACAGTTGCTTTTGTTAAAGTAAAGTGGCATGAGTGGTGACAGAGGCGATGCAAGTGAGGATAAATTATCCACTTAAAAGTTCTGTAGAAGCAAAGTGTTAATGTCACTACTGCATTGCAGACTTTTAAAGATGTATGGTTGCATCAAGTTGGTTAGCACTTTTGTCAAATGCTTTCAGGTCCCAGATATGTGGTTCAAATAGGAGACAAAGTCATTGACTATAATGAGGACTTCCGTCTCTATTTGGCAACACGGAATCCAAACCCCTGTATTCCTCCTGATGCAGCTTCAGTTGTGACTGAGGTGAATTTTACCACGACGAGAGCCGGTCTCAGGGGACAGGTAACTTATACACTTACTGTATAAATCAGTTATTATTTAATTGTGTTTACGACCACAACAATCATAACATTATGTCTATTGTGTCAGCCACTCACATTGACGCTCTTTTACTCTGTAGCTTTTGGCCCTCACCATCCAGCAAGAAAAGCCTCAATTGGAGACTGAAAAGACCAGACTACTTCAGCAAGAAGAAGAGAAAAAAATACAGCTTGCCACTTTAGAGGAATCACTGTTAGAGGTACTATATCTAGATCACATGATTCGATGCATAATTGTGGATAAATGTTTACAAGTTTATTTAAATTGTTATTTTCTTAAGCTTACCGATAAACATGTGTCTCGCATGATTTAGTTTGCATTATTAGGTTTATGTCCTCATGATCCATGTTAATTGATGTTGGCTTGTTGAATAATACATTTATACTAAGCTACCATGTCGGTCTTAATCCAACCCATCCATGTTTCTACGGCAGACTCTGGCTACAGCTCAGGGTAATATCCTGGAGAACAGAGAGCTGATTGACAGCCTGAACCAGACCAAGGGCAGCAGTGCCCTCATCCAGGAATCACTGGTGGAATCCCACAGGCTGCAGGCTTCTTTGGACCAGGTAGAATAGCCCAAGCCCACCCACGCACATGCAGGATATACAGCCACGCATCATTTCAAGCACACTGAGCTGTTACATAACAAGCCTCTAGGGAGCAGTGTTGCACCATACTGGATTTGCACACCTCTCACTGTTCTGTTGTTTGTTTGCTTGTTTTTTTCAAACTCATGCTATATCTTGCTTTTCTTCTATATGAAATTGATCTAAGGTGTTTTATTACCTTGATATTTTGCCATTGTACAGTGGTCAGGCTCTAAATCTGCTCTTGTTTGGGTTTCATTTTAGGAGCGAGATGCCTACCTGCCATTTGCTGAAAGTGCCAGCAAAATGTATTTTGTCATCACAGATCTGTCAAGGATCAACAGCATGTATTGTTTCAGCCTGGCCTCTTTCTTGCGTCTTTTCCAGAGAGCCTTGCAGGCAAAGAAGGTGAATTCAACTACAGCATGGACCAATATTTGTGTTTTTAAACCTTTTTTAAATGATGAACTAAACACATCTTCACCTCAGAACACCCTGTACCATGGCATCAAAGACACACACTGATGCCACATTCCCACACACGCAAACTTCTTCATGCTATAGGACACCATATGGCATGTAAAATTTTTTGCAAAAAATGGGTAATAAGATGTACAAATCATTAAACAAAATCCAGAATCTTAAAGTATAGTAAACTCATAACCTGTACATAAATATACAATTAGTATTCAATAAACTGTAAACTTAGCACCAGACAGCCCAATACACAACTTCACATTGTAAAGCATTACTGGTCCATACAATATAAAAACAATAATATGTGATTATAATTGTATCAATACAAACTGTATGTTGCCCACCCTTACTGTTTTTATCAGATTTTGGCCAATGCAGCTGGATGCTCTTGCTCTGTTTGCCTCTGCGGTCTCCCGATCATGGCCTCTACACCGCTTTAAAACAGAGGTCTCCAAACCTTTTAGTGCATGGGCCACATTAGGTAACCAGACTTGTCCAGGCTCTAACAACCCGGATTGTAGAACGTTTTGGACTGGATTCCAACAGTTCTGAGATTTAAAATGAGTTATTTTTTAAATGCTGACTCTCTCACTATACCCATGATCTACTTGTCTATATTTTTTGTGTGTGTAAAGATATTTCCGGGGCTCATCCGCTCACAACTGCACTTATTTACAGACTTGGCTTCACATTTTTGTTGCACATTGTGAAAAACTGGAGGCCTGTTATTAACGTACTTAATGCTCTTTGTTTTCATTTTAGGAAGTGGAGACTACCGAAGCCAGAATCACTGCTTTGGAGACCAACCTTAAAAATATGGTGTATGAATATGTCTGTCGCTCACTTTTTAAGGTAATAATAATTTAAAGACTTTGACATGCATCATCATCCCGACTTTATATGTTGGATACATGAGAATTTGCATTCACCTTCTTTTCACCCTCACTTACACATTTATATTTTTATAAGATTGAGGAAATAAACCAGCTAAAGCAGCTTTGTTTCAGGCTAAATTGTGGACAGACATTTACAAATTTAATGATCAAACCACTTCATCCAACACCGTAATGAAGTGTAAAATATTGACCCACGCAGCCATCAGTCCATTGATTTGGCTGTTAATGGTTAATGCAATTTCTTTTTCTGCCTGTGTGAGGATGCTTGTGTGTTGCCTGCATGGTAATGATTTACCCGCCCCTGGCAATGTCATGGTGGCTGTTAGATGTTGATCTTGTCAATCCTTTATCTGGCAAATGTGCAATGGCATACATTAGTTAGGAGCTTTGTTAGCCTATAGGAAACCATGAACTTTGGTATCAGTATTCTTGTCTAGATTAACCCTGTTATTCAGAGCCAACTCAAGCGTGGAAGGTAAGTGAAATGTGATGCAAGATATTAGAGAAATGATATAGTAGGTAAGTAAGTAATGTATATTTATATAGCGCCTTTCACAGATAATGGTCACAAAGCGGTTTACAATTGTTATTATTGTTTTTTTTTTGGGCATTTGTCCTCTCACTCCACACAGAGATGGGAGCGGGGTCGCCGAACAGGAGGTGCATGCCAGACCTATTGTACATATTTTTAGTGATAGGGGAAACCGGAGTACCCGGAGGAAACCTACGCAGACACGGGGAGAACATGCAAACTCCACTCAGAAAGGCCCTGGTCCGACCGGGATTCGAACCCAGGACCTTCTTGCTGAGAGGCGAGAGTGCTAGCCACTCAGCCACCGTGCCGCCCACACTGTGCCATTTGCGGATCAGGGAGATGTGGCGTGGCATTTATGAATATTATGAACATGATTTCTTTAGAACGTGACATTGACTTGCATGTTAACATCGAGAGTAAACATGCAAGTCCATTTCTCCGTATAAGAGGGTTAAAACAACTAAATATTTGGTTTTATTTCATGCCTGTTTAATGATTTGTATTGTGATTTATCTTACATCTATGTATCTTGTATTTGATAGTATTCATAAAACTGGCTTGTATGTTAAATTATGTTACTTTTGTTTCTACAGCACATTGGAAACATGTTTTATGAAATGTGCTATATAAATAAGGTGGAGTAGAGTAAATATCCAAGTCAGACCAATAATTTACTGATACTTACTATACTGCACTGCACAGATACATATACCATAATATGTATTAGTATTTGAATATTTTTTCTTTTATTCATGTTTTTCCAAATTGAAAATGTATATTGTTTTGTTCTCGTTCTGCCATATAGGCTGATCAGCTGATGTTCGCCATGCACTTTGTCAAGGGAATGCACCCAGAGCTTTTCCAAGAAAATGTAATTAGGAGCTTTAATAAAACATAATCTATTCAAATTTCCCAAACATCACGTCCACAATAAACTTCTTCAATGTTTTTGCAGGAGTGGGATGCATTCACTGGATCTATTGTTGGAGAAATGTTTAAAAAAGAGGTAAGTAGCTTTTAACAGTTTCAGAATCAGAATCATTTTTATTGCCACGTAAGTAACAAAGTTACCACTTGGAAATTGTTTTGGCAGAGAGCGTGCCACTTCGCCATTTGCGGCGCTGTGTGGAAGTTTCAGTTCCAGGTTACATTTTTTTTCCTTTAAGGCTACTTTAAGTGTTTTTGATCTCTTCAAAGGATTTCCCATCTTGGATCGACCAAGAAAGACACGCTGCAGTGGCTATTCTAAAAGTAACGTTTTTACTGCATATTTTTCAACGTATACACTCTAATGAGAGGAGGTGCTTTAATGTCGTCTGCAGGCAACGTTCCCCGGCCTCTATCAGTCTTTGTGTTTGAGTGATGCCAATCTTTGGCTGTCCTTCTCCAGAAGTTCTCAGTGTGAACAGGAAATGCCCTCCTCCATTGTGAAGAAGATCAGTGCCTTCCAACAGGTCAACTTCTTTGCTTTGAAGAGTTATTATGAATATGCATATTGTTCCCTGTATTTAACTATGCTTATTGAATAAAACATACCTTTCTTTGTCTTCAGCTTCTGTTGGTTCAAGCCATCAGACCCGACAGACTACAGAGTGCGATGGTAGCTTTTGCCTCTCAAACTCTAAGTAAGTCCCACAAACTCAATTATATATAGTATATCATTTAAATGTACAGTTTGTGAATATTTTGTTTCACTTCTAACACAGCCTTACTCCTGGTCGTTTCTCCCTCTTTACTCTGTGGTGATTCTGGGGATTGCTTGTTTTATTGTGCTTAATGAAGCTATTAATTTAGTCCAGATAATCCTAATTGTGTGTTAGCTTTTGACTGCTCTATCTGCTACACTACTAATTGGTGTCAGGTGGAACTAATATACTGGGTTCACTGATGTGGATATCTGTCAAACAGCACAAGTTCAAGTATTATTCATCTTTGGAAGGCATGATTTCTCTTACGGAAAGTCTTAATGTGTTTTCTATTTTACATTCAATGACAAAAAGTAAACTGACAACATTTCAGGGTGCACTTAGATTGAGATGCATGCTCTCGGCTATTGGGTAGCTGTTAGTGGAGGCTAAAATGAATAATTGTATGTGTTTTTCACCTGGTTTTCATTTAAAGCTGGGGCACTGACACATTAGTACAGCTTTACTGAAAATTTCAGATTGTTGCAGCCACCAACTCCTTTTGTCAATCATGATCTCAGCTAATATGTTTTACCGTTTGTGATGATGACAACTGTAACTAAACTTTTCTGTCTGAAAAAGCTGATCTTAACATGTGACAAAGGCTTGATGGATTTGAATACATATTTAGGTTTTCTGCGGTTTGAAAAATGGCCGTGTACTCTGTACCTGACTTTCATTTACCTCACTTCAAACTGATGAGTTCATTCGATCTAATACTTGTTCTGTTGTTGTGTACAAGTATGCAGAAATTGATAGTTTGTTTATATGTATGTGAATCAAGAAAGCAAAAGAAGATTTGGTGTGTATGTGTATGTTTTGGCAGAAAATCAGTATGCTAATGACGCATGGTCTGTAATCCTCTTATAGCTAATCTCACTCTCTCCCCAGTCCAGGCCTGGGCAACACTCACACGCATACTGGCATGCCTGGCTGAACCTGCCTGGATAGTAACCACTGGGATGTTTCTCAGCTCTAAAATAAACCGTTACACACTTATGACTGAATACTTGTGTGAAATGCTACTGCTTTTATGGTTTGTTCAGTCTGACTGTATCTTTAATCCAAGGTGAATGCAGAGGTGAAGTTGGTTAGCCATTATGAATGCTGATGACTAAACAAATGTATGTTCACTCATTCTGCAAGTAGCCCTCGTTTGAAGCGAGACATCACAAGGACCACTGTTTTTCTTAGGGTTGCTATAGCAATGGGAATAAAAGGTCGCTCTGAGCTGTCTGTGCCAGGACCTTGTGTGACTTCATGTACTGTATGTGTTCTTCAGTGCAGCAGATTGCATTTGACAGAAAGCACTGAAAGAATTTTGGACCAGACAGGACTGTGTGTGATTATTTGCCTGCGTAGAGTGGGAAGTGGCAAAGCATACTGTGATATAATTGGCATCCAAGTATATAGAGGATTTCAACATGGGCGTTCATTGCAATAGTCGTTGTATTTGCTCTTATCTTCATCACAGCGAGATCAAAACATAATCCTCATAAGCTCACGCACAAAATGGGCCATTGAGTCGAGCTGGGCGATATTGTCACTAGTAAATATCACATGAAAACTAGAAATGTTTCTACAAATGCTGTTGTTGGATGCTTATGTGTTGTGAAAATGAGAAAATACGGTAAATTAGTACTATGCGATAGTTGTATCCAGGTGTGCGATAACGATATATACTATGATAGTATCTGTCCCTAAATGAATCAATGGAACATTGGAACGGTGGTTTTTGCTCATATTTTCCTCCGCCGTGTTATATATATATTTTGTTCTTTCAAGCCACAGCACCATGTATTGTGTTTTTTTGTTTTAAATAGTTTATATTTTTGACTATGGAACACTGTACTTTTATGTAAAGTAACTATTTTTACAATAATATATTCAAAACAGTCCCTCCTCCTGGCAGAATTCAATCAATCAATCAATTGAGAATTACGATCAGTAGATAGATAGATAGATAGATAGATACTTTATTGATCCCCATAGGAGAAATTCAGGTCTCCAGTAGCAGCAAAAATAAAAAATAAAATAAAATTTATCATTCTAAAAAGCTAAGAATAGTAATAAACAGCAACAGCCCTTCAGGTCACAGCAGCAGAGAGGGAGTAGCCTCCGGGTGGAGCAGGGCGAGCCACAGCAGCAGAGATGGAGAAGCCGCTGGGTGAAGCAGGACTGGTCACAGTAGCAGAAGTGGAGTAGCCTCTGGGTGAAGCAGGACTGGTCACAGTAGCAGAAGTGGAGTAGCCTCTGGGTGAAGTAGGACGGGTCACAGTAGCAGAAGTGGAGTAGCCTCTGGGTGAAGTAGGACGGGTCACAGTAGCAGAAGTGGAGTAGCCTCTGGGTGAAGTAGGACGGGTCACAGTAGCAGAAGTGGAGTAGCCTCTGGGTGGAGCAGAATGGGTCACAGTAGCAGAAGTGGAGTAGCCTCTGGGTGAAGTAGGACGGGTCACAGTAGCAGAAGTGGAGTAGCCTCTGGGTGAAGTAGGACGGGTCACAGTAGCAGAAGTGGAGTAGCCTCTGGGTGAAGTAGGACGGGTCACAGTAGCAGAAGTGGAGTAGCCTCTGGGTGAAGTAGGACGGGTCACAGTAGCAGAAGTGGAGTAGCCTCTGGGTGAAGTAGGACGGGTCACAGTAGCAGAAGTGGAGTAGCCTCTGGGTGAAGTAGGACGGGTCACAGTAGCAGAAGTGGAGTAGCTGCTGGGTGAAGCAGGACGGGTCACAGCAGCAGTGATGGAGTAGCCGCTGGGTGAAGCAGGACGGGTCACAGTAGCAGAAGTGGAGTAGCCTCTGGGTGAAGTAGGACGGGTCACAGTAGCAGAAGTGGAGTAGCCTCTGGGTGAAGTAGGACGGGTCACAGTAGCAGAAGTGGAGTAGCCTCTGGGTGAAGCAGGACGGGTCACAGCAGCAGTGATGGAGTAGCCGCTGGGTGAAGCAGGACGGGTCACAGTAGCAGAAGTGGAGTAGCCTCTGGGTGAAGCAGGACGGGTCACAGTAGCAGAAGTGGAGTAGCCGCTGGGTGAAGTAGGACGGGTCACAGTAGCAGAAGTGGAGTAGCCTCTGGGTGAAGTAGGACGGGTCACAGTAGCAGAAGTGGAGTAGCCTCTGGGTGAAGTAGGACGGGTCACAGTAGCAGAGATGGAGTAGCCTCTGGGTGAAGTAGGACGGGTCACAGTAGCAGAGATGGAGTAGCCTCTGGGTGGAGCAGAATGGGTCACAGTAGCAGAGATGGAGTAGCCTCTGGGTGAAGTAGGACGGGTCACAGTAGCAGAAGTGGAGTTGCCTCTGGGTGAAGTAGGACGGGTCACAGTAGCAGAGATGGAGTAGCCTCTGGGTGAAGTAGGACGAGTCACAGTAGCAGAGATGGAGTAGCCTCTGGGTGAAGTAGGACGGGTCACAGTAGCAGAGATGGAGTAGCCTCTGGGTGAAGTAGGACGGGTCACAGTAGCAGAAGTGGAGTTGCCTCTGGTGAAGTAGGACGGGTCACAGTAGCAGAGATGGAGTAGCCTCTGGGGTGAAGTAGGACGAGTCACAGTAGCAGAGATGGAGTAGCCTCTGGGTGAAGTAGGACGGGTCACAGTAGCAGAGATGGAGTAACCTCTGGGTGAAGTAGGACGGGTCACAGTAGCAGAAGTGGAGTAGCCTCTGGGTGGAGCAGAATGGGTCACAGCAGCAGATGTGGAGTAGCCTCTGGGTGAAGTAGGACGGGTCACAGTAGCAGAGATGGAGTAGCCTCTGGGTGAAGTAGGACGGGTCACAGTAGCAGAAGTGGAGTAGCCTCTGGGTGGAGCAGAATGGGTCACAGTAGCAGAAGTGGAGTAGCCGCTGGGTGAAGTAGGACGGGTCACAGTAGCAGAAGTGGAGTAGCCTCTGGGTGAAGTAGGACGGGTCACAGTAGCAGAAGTGGAGTAGCCTCTGGGTGGAGCAGAATGGGTCACAGCAGCAGATGTGGAGTAGCGTTTCATGAATGAAAATGACCATGGTCTGGACCAGTGTAAAACTATGCACACTGAACCGCAGCAACATCTCAGGTAGAAAAAAGCAAGAAAAATTAAAATTGTAAAGCACAAAACAACAACTGTTTCAGAGCTACTTAGGACTTGCTGCCGTTTTCCAGCGCATTCGAAAGTAAAAGTAGGATTTTCTGTTGGCGAATCGTTAAACCAATGACGAGGGGCCTCATGGATTTCAATACATTTTGACCAATCAGGAGGCTGCGGGGGTGAGTGTCGGTGGGCCTACTTTTTATTTTAATGTTTTATTTTTTTATTTTTTACATCACTATGAATATCAAACACTTTACAATTTATTTAATGCATTTTGCGTCTTTATAAAACTCCCCAAATGCTCTACAAAGCTTATGGATGGGGTCTAACCAGTGCTTGTCTTAAAGATTCACTCTCTCTTCACAGTTTGAAAAAAGAAAACTGACATTTACTTTTTTCTTTTTGTAAATGTCTTATTGTGTTTTAAAGTAGCCCTAATCATGTTTCTGATTGGTGTGTTTCTTAGCTTGTGCTTGCTGTTGTACTAGCCCTGACCTCATTGCACTCATTATGGTGATTGTTCCCTGTGCATGTGCAGGTATGAAGGAGCTCTCTCTTCCTCCTCTGAACCTTCGGCGACTCTACGCTGAGACTTTGGAAGCAGAGCCGGTGTTGATTATCATCTCTCCAGGGGCTGATCCCTCACAGGAACTGGCAGAGCTGGCCACAGAGACTGTTGGAAGAGAGAACTATCATGAGGTAGAGAGTAACCAGATTAAAAGATTGGGGACTGAGCTGATACTTGGGGATAAAGCATTTGATTTTACATTTAAAAGTGATATAAATTCCTTCAATTGAATTCAGATGAAACTTTAACTTGTGGAAGTGCCTACCTCTGTGGCAAACCCTCTAAGTATTCATATCAATCATTACTTATTGGTGTATGAGTGTCGATATGATTGATGCATGAACTGACACTGTAGAAAATTACATTATAAAAACTGTCTTTGCAAGCATTTTTCAGTTCATGTCACAGAATATAGCCGAATTATAATACTGAATCAAATTTTCTGCCCTCGACTTGAAAGAAATTACAATGGAGAATCAAATTTTCCATCTGGCTGCCTCTGTTTCTCACCCTGTGCCCCCCGTTTGCTGTCTGTCTAGATATCCATGGGTCAGGGCCAGGCTGATGTGGCCTTAGCTGCTCTCACGGAGTGTTCGCGAAATGGAGACTGGCTTTGCCTGAAAAACCTTCACCTTGTTACGGCGTGGCTTCCACGGCTAGAAAAGGTACGATTTATGTTTTTACTGCCAAATAATTAGCACTGTTATTTGGTGGTAGATGGACAGTTATGAAAGTAGTCATTTTTATTTGTATTAGCCTTCTTTATGTGAACTAATATAATAAAGTTAGTCATTATTCTGATACATTGTAAATTGTCGTAATCACTGAAATACAGATTGTTCTGCTTTTGGTTAGTTTTTGGGTCAGGGCCATTAAGACCATGTAGCACCATGCTTATTTACATAAAAGTGACATCTGCACATTGCCTGCTTGATTTAAAGGAGATACAGTTATTTTGGCACACTCTCCATGGAGATGGATATGTTTTATGTTATACTCTGAAAGATTGTAGGCTGAATGGACACAAGCTGGAGGGGGCTCTCTTCATGGCCAAGTTCTACCACTTAGTGATTATTCAAGCCCACTCACTGAAGTGCAACTAAAAGGAAATATAAGTTGTTATTGTTGAAAAATGTCTTTCCAAACAAGAGCATCATGGGAATTGAAGTTCAGTAACATGATTTTTTTTTCTTTTTATAAATACGGTCTGTATCTCCATTCAAAAGGAAAATGTGACAGATTGTGATATTATACAGATATATTTATAAATAACAGATTGTTGTTATGCAGATCTGTTTATCCAACATGTAATGATTGAACAAACCTTCATTAAACTTCAATTATCTTGCTTTAGATTGGGGGGAGCGATGATTAAAAAAGGTCACATGATTTCAGTGCCTTAGGGATGTTCTGTTCTTAAAGCCTCTGTGCAATTTCTGTTCAGTGTCTTACACACAATAGTGTTACTGTTTAATATCAGATTGTTGGTCACGTGCCGTTAGTGAGCTCATGTTTTGTGTGCAATCCCTTTCCTTTCTAAAGTAGTTTCTGGTTAACTATATTTTCATGTTATTCAGACTCCCTGGTAACTGGTGGACTTTAATGTATTCACCAACCAGTATTGCTCATCGGATTTGACTGAGCTATGGGAATAATAAGCTTGCTTTGTCCCGCTCTGAAGTCATGTCACACTGCAGGCAATAAACAATGTTGCTATACTCACCTCCATTTGTCGAGAGGATCCACACACTATGGCCATTGTCAAAAGAGCAGTTGTCTTACATTGTGCTTCTCTACGTAATTGAAGCTCACAGCCGCCTCCTGTCTGTGTCTCGGCCCTTACCCTCCACCCGATGAAGATGAGTTCTCGGCAGTCATGCTTGAAATGGAAAAAGCAGCACAGCCAAGGGAACAAAAGCAGGCAGGGAGCTTAAAGAATGAAGACAGCCCATGTGAAATGTGTTAAGATTAGCATAGCTTCAGCAGACAGGTGGAAACTCCATACCAGGCAGCTTTGCATTACAACCATACAACCAACTATGTCCACGGCTCCAGATGGACGTTTGTGTTCTTTGCACTCATTCAGGTGTATCTGCACTGCTTTAGCTGCTCCAGGCATTTAACATAGTGCATATTTTCAGACAATTAAATGTGTAAATGAGTTCAATTTGAGAATATTAAACAACATACAAAAAAGAAAAGAATGAATATTAAATTTTAGTTTGTTAAACCGTATATAATATGTGTTGATGGATACACAAGTCCAGGCTGCAAAAATAATTGGTTCACCTAGTGCTGGGGTATCCAACTTTTTAACAAAGTTTTCTACATTTACAAAATGTACATGGCAGAGAGTTCCTCCCTTTTGTGGTCGTAATAGAAAGGTCTACTCTTTATAATGACTATGGCTATGAAGGAGCTCAATGAGGTAGAGAGCGTTCATGTTTACAAGACAAGACTTTTACGTTTTATTTATTGTAGTTCTATAGTCTCTTTTACATATTATAGTATACTTATGCTATATATAATATTATACTTTTACTGTTTTAGTTCTCTGCAGTGTTTCCTCTAGTGGGGCCCTCTGCACTGGGGTTGATGATCGGCTGGGACTGTGGGGGTCTGGACCTGTGGGGGTCTGGACCTGTGTCGTCCTCTGTGGCTGCAGGCGGCTCTCTGCTCCTGGTGCAGATGGCTCCTCTGATGGTTCTTCTTCTGTCATGTTGGATTGTTTTTAACCAAACCTTATAGCACTTTGTGTCGAGTTATTTGCATTAAATGTGCGTTTTAAATAACATTTACTTGATTGATTGCAATCCCCTTTGTTTGTGAAATTGTGGTAAACGTTTATGGTTCAAATAGAATCTATTCAATATATATTATGGCTCAAGATGTAATCATGCACTCTGGGGCCCTGTCATGTACATCACTGTACATAAAATAATGTTTTTTATATATTTAAATGTGGCATATAAGAAGCTCAAATCTGAGCGATATTCCAAGAGAAAAGTCTCCAAATGATGAAATACATTGATTGCAGCAGTGTGTCTAAGTGTGCAATCAGATGTCTGAAGACCCCAAGGGGCCAGAGACTAAATTTAACTATAGTTCCCTGGTGATGTAGTTGGGGAACTCACATTAGAATCAACACAAACAAAATGGTTCTCATTGAAATACATTTTCAGTCCAACGTCGCATACATCAAGGAACAGATTAAGCACAAGATCAGAAAATATGACCTATAGTTTTGAACTCTCAACACCAGTTATTGATGTGTAGCCATTTCTTTGCAAACATCAACATATACAAGATCAGTTTTTATGCAATGACTGTCTTTTCACACAGGAACTAAATGCCCTGCAACCCAAACCAGGCTTCCGTCTTTGGCTGACATCAGAAATACACCCCAAGTTTCCTCCCATCCTGCTGCAGTCCAGCCTCAAGATCACCTATGAGGTACTTACACAGACTGACGCACAGTTACAGCAGCAGGATTTGAAATGGTGGGTGGTTCTGACCTCACTTTGCACCTAGATACTAAAGCAGGAGGCAGACTGCCAGTGATGCATGCTTTGAGACTCACTGAGTTCATGGGTTAGCTGCTTCTTCATTCATGCATATGAAAAGAAGCTGCTGTAGTTTTGATAGTTTTGCAGAATCACAAGTTTTGAAAAGTAAATGTAAGATATATTGATAAAAATTATTAGCCTTAGAATAATTATCAAAGGCTTGGCATACGTCATTTTGCAATAGTCTGTATAGTTGAATTACCGAAATTCAACTATACAGACTGAGTTTCTGCTGTACTATTTCAAAAATGTTGCCAGTATCTGGTAAAACTATGATGTCTCATGTTTAAAGACAGAATCGCGAGATGTCCTTAAAGGCACTTCCACTCAAACACAGTTCCCACCCACATTGCAATTGCGTCACGTACAAATATTGTGGTCACATTTCGGTGCATACGTTTGACATGGGAACAGCATATGCTTTAAAACTCACATGGGGTTTGCGTGATATATCTCATTTAAAAAATAATTGTGTCCCAGACAGTGCAAACAAAAACAAAACAAAAACTTTTTCTATTGATGTATCATCAATATCCATCCATCCATCCATTTTCTACCCTTTAATCCATTTCTGGGTCAGGGGGGTGGCAGTCAGAGATGCCACCCAAGTCTCATAGCACCAGCCCGTATCATCAATAACAATCCTGAATTCATTTCCACAGTTACAGTGGCCAAAAGTTGTTATGATTTACTAAATCCAAGCGTTTTAGGCTCATCCATGCTTCTAGATATCTTTAGTGGATTCACATTGTGGCCTCAACAGAAGATAGAGATCAAATACCACACGGCTCACACAGACCTAGCTTTCAACTTTTCTTCCCCATTAAAATGAAGCAAAAACTGGACTAAGTCACCTTTGAAGTCAGCTCTATGTCAGTCTAGGGCTTGTTGTTTTTAGTATTAAAATATGTTCTGTTGCTTGACAAAACGCTCCCACAGAGCACAAAAAGGCTGTCACTGGGCTGTCTCCTCCTAAAAAGGATAGTCTTAGTAGTGGCTCCACATAATCTTCTTCCCAGTACTCTGCATTACAGACCAAAGGACGCTCAGCATGTTTTTCCTCTTCTATAGGCTCCACCTGGGTTAAAGAAGAACCTTTTAAGAACTTATGAATCATGGACACCCGAGCAGATCAGTAAAGGTTAAAAAGTTTTTTTTTTTTTCAAGTATATATTTAAATGTTCCTAATTTAAGATGTGATATTTTCCTCTCCACAGGGGGGATTTTGCCAAGAGCTCAAAGTATGTTCTGTCTGGCCTGGTTCCACGCTGTGTGTCAAGAGAGACGCAAATATATACCACAGGTGACAGTCATCTATTTTGCATAAGACAGGCGATGTCTGGTGCCAAATGTTGTCTTCTTCCTCAGGGGAACCTGACAGAAAATAATTGATTGTACTGTTATAGACAGATAAATATCTGTCATCCAGTTATTAAATTAAATCTTTCCATTACTGTAACTAAAAAAACAAGCAACTACCATTTGTATATATTCAGGTCTACTGTCTAAGTTAAGACCTTTCTGTGAATGTTTTAAATTCATAGAAATTGAAAATGAATAGAAACAGAGATTCATGGACCTTGAAACATATACTAGTTCTTTCTTACAGGCGAGGATCCTGCTTTGTCTTCTTCATAAGACAATTAATATTTTGAATGCAGTTCGAATAAAGCACTGCCTGCTGTTTTTCTGCCAAGAATATTCAAACAATGGATTTGCCTCATAATACCAGTGCATTTTAAACCAAAGCCTTCTCAAAATGCAGGCACAGTACAGTTGTGACAAACCAATGTATGAATAAATAATAATATCAGGGATGTTAATATTTTCATTATTCATGGTGTTTTGACAACTTGTATGGCTTATATTTTGGAAATACAAACAAATACTGCAATATTTAAGAAAAAACAACAGATACAGTATCATTGAGGGTATGCATCCTCAAGTTGTAATTTTTGTGGCTCCCCCGGCTACACAAGTGCTCAGTGCAGGTTTATGTCATGTTTGGCTTTGCTTGTCAGGTGTATGGTGCACAGTCGATCATGTCGCACTGGGACTAATTTATCTCCTTCCGAGCTGCACTGATGTGTTGGAGTTTATTGGGAACAATCTCATTTTGTGTTGCTTAGCCAGCACAGTCTCCAGACAACTATGGGAAAGGACATGTTCTTGTAATTACTTGCCTCAACTTTATCCCCCTGTATCTACTTCTCACCACTCACTGTTTTTAGAGTCTTTCCCAGGCGGCCGGAATAAACATCTTCGTCTTTTCTGCCTCATTTGGGAAAATACACATTGATTGTACTTAAGGATATGCAGTGCAAGAGTATAGGCTTATCTGGGTCTGCCCTTTCAGCCATTACTATCTTGTATACAAGCTTGCACTGCTGTTTTTTTATTTTCTTTCCTACTGTATTTATTGAAACAGTCTTTTTCTAATTTTGACTTTGTACATTTGTTTACTCACTGTGTTTTCTAAGGTATGCACTAATGTATATGGACACGTTTCTAGATTTATAAAACTTTCTGTGGGCATCTTTTAAAACAAATTCATCTTCATTAATGCTAGTTGAATAGTGTCATCCAATAAATCCTCCATGCAGATATCTTCATAACAAAACATTTCTTTTCAAATTTACTGGCAGGTAAAGCTTTTTGGAAGGCCGTTTGGGGTGACACCAAAAAATAGATTTAGAACACATTTAGAACATCTGCTATGTTTGGTGAAAAGTGAAATGTAAAAAGAGCCGCTTAATCAATGTTGCTCAGACAATCTTGTACAGCTGGAGGACTGGACAACTGTTTTGAGGGTCGTACATTGTAATCACATATTGTATTTGATAGATCTTTATTTGTGTGGTGACATTTGTAATTCATATCACTACTAACATTTCTAATGATACAATAATATTACATCTTTTTTCAGGGCTGGACAAAATTCTATGAGTTTTCATTATCAGACCTACGTGCTGCTTTTGAAATTATTGACAGACTTTTTGAAGGTGGGTTTTCTAATATTTCAGTGACCGTGCAATGACTCACTTTTCTTGCTTACTTAGCCATTCTTTCTCTTTGCTCTCAGGTGGTAAAACATTTGAATGGGAGTTCATCCATGGCTTGTTTGAATATGCCATATATGGAGGACGGATAGACAACCCGTCCGACCTGCGCATCCTCCGTTCCTACCTGGAGCAGTTTTTCTCAGCCCGCTTGATCTCCTCTTCGGCTGGACAGAGGAGAAGCAGAGGAGGGGCACAGGGTTTTCCATCTCAAATCACTCTACCAAACTCCTGTTCAATACTGGTAGGTTCCATTTCTTTTGTAACAGGTCAAATATATAGTTAATCATCCAAGTAGATTGGATTCTGATTCCGTTTCTGTTTATTTGCCATTTGCAATTTAATACTAGTTTGGAATGTGTGCACTACAGACAAATTAAAGTACTTTGGTGTGTTTTCTATACAGACACATCAAAAGTACTTCAATTCAAGAACCACACTTTATATTAGGACATTGTTTTGGGTGGCATTGAATCCTCTTAATAAAAGTTTGGACTTTTACTCGAAAACCCCTGGAGCTGTAGATGTGAGTGAAGTTGCATTGTTGTGGTGACTGACCTGTGGACGTGGTTGTTCCCAGGACTACCGCAGTGTGATTGAGAATCTCCCGGAGGATGACAGGCCGGCATTTTTCGGTCTGCCAGCCAACATTGAGAGGTCCTCCCAGCGGATCATCAGCTCTCAGGTGTGTGTGCGCCCACGCTCTTGCTTGGCTGCACGTATATAAAAAACATAAATTAGTGTTTTTCCACATCATTCAGGCTTGGTGCATGTTTGTTCTCAGTGAATTCAGTTGCGTTTTATTTATCCCCATTAGATGTTCAAACACGGCTGTTCTTCCACAAACTGTGTGTGTGTGTTTGCCCAAAAAAGTGTAAAAGTCTGTCTTTCTTTTACATTATCTCATTGTTTGGTATTGTTTTCAGATTGTTTTGGATTTTTATTGTGTTTGTCAATTTAATTTAATAGAAAACAATGAAGCAGATTAATAAAAGCACAAATGCTTAACAGTCGATGCTGCACATTCATTATACCCACGTATTTTTACCATAATTTAACACAAATATCTGATGCAACTCAAAGTAACATATTGACATCTGATAGAATGAGGCTTTGAGCTTCTTGGCTTCGGGGACTTCAAGCTAGGACAATTAGTTCTTTGTCTTTTTCCAACCCCGATTTGTCTTTGAGTTCCATTATACAAAAGCAATCTACAAACGGATCTAATTAACATAAACCTACTCACTCAGTTCTCATGTGACGCAGAAACAAAGTAATAACCTGTTTTGTACAAGTGCTGCATGCAAGTTACACTTTTGATGGGAAGTGTGATTTTTAGTACCTTTTCCAACCTACCAATTACTATGGCGTCACAGAGCCTTTTTGAGTGGAGTTTGCATGTTCTCTCTGTTTGCATATAGGTTTCTTCTGAATGCTTCGGTCTCTCCTCCCATGTAAAAACATGTACAATGGCGCTACAAGTTAAAACTTTCCTCGAGCGAATTCCGGCTGTATTTGCAGCAGTCGCTGTTACACACATTACTAATTCATATATTTTGTGTGTGGTCTACGCTCCTAGAAACCACCCACACTGTGCTCCCTAACGGCTGTGGAGTGTGACTGCTGCGCACCTATCTCTGCTTTTGGCATCATTTGTCACTGTCACATTCAGGCTTTCTCTCTCACTGTGTGTCATTGTCTCTCTGATGTATTCCCCTGTCTCTCCCTGAAGACCCCTGTCAGTTACACACACCTTTAACTGTGCTCTGCAGACACATGCTGCCTTTGCGAGATGAGATTGGGCTCTATTTAGAATAATCAATGTAATCTATATCGATGACCTGCAAGATCAAGTTTGTTCTTTCATTCACTTTTATAGTTCAAAAAGTAACATAGAGGGTATTGCATATCTAATTCTTAGCGTTGTACATCATTTAAAGATTATCTGAAAATGCATGACTATAACTTATAATGCATTGAAGTTTATTCCTCCAGCTATATCTATTTAACCATTAACAAAGCTCAATATCTAGAATATTCTGTGGACTTGTGGGGAAAACTCAATAAATGTGACTTATAAATCAACTAAGAACCCAAATGACCTCCCACTGGGCCTGTCATCACTTATGAGTTGCAGTTTGAGTTTTTTTTCCCCCCTGTTAATTATCATGATACATTATTACACGTAGGCTTTTACTTTCATCATACCAAACAAAACATTCTTGGTCTCCATCTTTGAATAGCACATATTTGAATATTTGTTTTAACTCCCTGCTTCATATGAACCCCAATATCTATGTGAACTCCTCACATGGCTGCACTCATTTTCGCAGCTGTCAGATGACGTTTGAGATTAGAAATCTGTTTTTTTAATCCTCCCCTCACACGTGCCCTGCTCTCCCGGTCTTTCACTCTCCCTCTCTTTCCACGGTACACTTTTCCTCCTGAACAGAGAAGATAAAGCAGGTGTTAGTAAAGAGTTCTCTTGGACCAAATGAAAGCCATTTATCAGACAGTCTTCTGCCTTCCTCCCAACACCCACATACACACATCCTGACCAGTTCACAGGCAGCAGATACTATCCTTGAGTCTACTGCAGCTCACTGTGCATGATTAGGTGTGTAAGGAGCCGTTCGCAGATATACTTGGACTTTTATTGTTTGTAATAAATACAAACTATAGCTGTGTAGTATTTAACTGAGGAAATTGTGTGATTTATTACCTCACAATAATACACTGGTTTGTTCTTATATGTTAGAAAACAAGATACACTAGTACGAAGAACTTTTTAGTTTGTGTAAAAACATTTTAAAATATCTTTATCTCCTGTCCATTGTACGTGTTTACTGTAACAATTATCAACTGATCAATACATATATTTGTCGAGAGATTTTATTTGAACACCCAAACAATATACAGTAAGTATTATCGCTATCGTTATGTAAATGTCTTGCTTTAATGAGAAAATGGCTGATTAGCACGTCCTTGGGGCTCTACTTATTGTAAGTAAGTAAGTAAGTAAGCTTTATTTATATATACCGCCTTTTCACTGCACATCGGAGTCTCAAAGCGGTTTACAATTGTTGGGTGGGGTCGCCAGTACAGGAGGCACATGCCAGACCTATTGTACATATTTTTAGTGGTAGGGGAAACCGGAGCACCCGGAGGAAACCTACGCAGACACGGGGAGAACATGCAAACTCCACTCAGAAAGGCCCTGGTCCAACCGGGATTCGAACCCAGGACCTTCTTGCTGAGAGGCGAGAGTGCTATCCACTCAGCCACCGTGCCGCCCTGCCGCCGTGCCGGTGTACCTGCGTTCTCACATACTCCTCGATCAATCTAAAGAATATTAGCTAGATTATTCGATTATCAAAGCAATAATTGGTGACTGCACTAATCCTGTTCATATGTGTCGTTTTTCTAGGTTATTTCCCAGTTGCGTGTCCTCAGCCGCTCTGTAGCCACAGGATCAAAGTTTGACAGGGAGCTGTGGTCAAATGGACTTTCACCAATCCTCAACTTGTGGAAGAAACTCAACCAGGTCAGTTTGAATTCATTTGAATAGAAAGTTAAACTCATAGTGACTGTTCATTCATGTTGTCAGTCCAGAGAGTCCAAGGTTACTCGTACAAATTGTGCCATGAAATTGTACAAAATACTTTTAAAACCACCTCCACTACAAAAAATAAAAGTACCCACAGTTTTATTAAAAGCAGAAGTATCTTATCTATCATAGATGCATAATTTAATCACATTTCTTCATGCAATTGTCGACATAATAAGAGTTAAATTTTAGCTTGATGTTTTTGTTGTGTTTATTAAAATACAATAGATAGGTTGTCTTGTAAATGTTAAGAGCTACTCTATATGCGTGCAGGGTTCTGCTCTGATCCAGCAGAAGACCACCCAACCAGCCGAGGGTCAGGGCTCTCCAGTCTCATCGTTCATCGCCTTAGAGGAGTTCAATGCTATCACCCTGGTTAAGGTTTGTCAGATAACACTCCTTTGTGTCGGCAGCATCAAACTGTTTGTGCGTAACTCTTTTATCAGCACATGCTGTGCCAACATTGTGTGCCAATAATGACGAACAGCAAAAAGCAAACTCAGTGGCACAGAACCTTTTTTTTCACAGATGTTCCAGGGAAATAAATGGGATGGAAAGAGCGATGCATTGCTTTAATAGCATACACATCACAACCGTTTTAATTTTGCCATTAACCCAAAACGTGTTTGCAGCTTCCTTAAGTGTGTAATTATTGCATATGCTTTAGCAAAACACTACTGAAGGGTCATTATTTATTTATTTTTATGAAGGGTAATTTACAGTATGTGTTGTAATGGTTGTCTGGTGGTTTGGGAAACACACAATTCATAAGGAAAATTTTACATTCACTCAATTATTTTAAACTTTATCAATTGTATAAATATGAATTGTAGTGTAAGAAGTGCGTTGGCAAGACACTATTAAAGTGAATGAGTAATGTCAAACTTCTACACAGAAATTGTTATTATTAATTATTGCTATGTATTTAAAGGTACTGGTTGTCGTTTGTGCTCTTACAACTACAATGCATATCTTTGTTGCTAGTGTCCATGCCTGTATCACACATGGAGCTGCTAAAGGCTCTACTGAGTTCAATGTTGAGACCAATATACTGTAGAGAGGTATGAGAATGTTCACGCCGTTACCGGCGTTTGTCTGTAGTTATCAAATGATCACTCTAAAGTGTCTGTACATAAACAGACCACTGGGGGTCAGTACCAAACGCAGAGCCACACAACTACCAAAAACATTTGCAACAGTCTCAAAACAAGCTGTAAAAGAATTAAACTCATCTCCTCCTTGATTATCAACAAAGAGATTAAAACGATGGTGCGCGTTGCCATGTTAGATTATTGTTAGATATCAGTGACTGTGATCGTCAACTGCTGGATATTTGGCACAACTACATTCAAAACATTGAAGAAGAATAAATGCACTGATGACAGATCCTTGGTAGATGCATTTGGAACACACAGACCAGTTTACATATGAAAACATAGAATACGTTATACAATAATTACTCTGATGCTACTGTCCTGCTGGGTTAAGAAGTAAAGTGTCTGCGTAAGTTTCCTCCGGGTACTCCGGTTTCCCCTACCACTAAAAATATGTACAATAGGTCTGTGCCTCCTGTTCGGCGACCCAGCTCCCATCTCTGTGTGGAGTGAGAGGACTCTGGTCTGTGAAAGGCGGTATATAAATAAAGATTACTTACTTACTTAAAGATTACTTGAAAGGAGCAACCAAACCAGCTCAATTTCAATAATGCATAATTTTTTTAAAGCGTGTTTTTGGACACTCAGACACTTCGCCTGAATGATTCTTTCTCTCTGTACACAGTAGTGATCAACTACTACTATAGCCACAGCTGCCCCGGGGCACACTGACAGAAGCGAGATAATCAGCAGGGGTGGCGCCTCCAACCACCACCAACCTTTCACACTAGACTCATTTTAGGCAATCTGAGTGACGTTACTTGCCACAAGACACAACAACAGTGCTTTACAGCCTATACTGCCCCACTGTTGCATGCTGTGTTTCCATAAGTCTCCCATCACAGTACTAACCAGGCTCTGCCCTGCTTAGCATCAGAGGTCTGACATGATCTGGCTTTAACAAGTAAACTCGGTCTTTTGAATTGGTTATCTGCTTGAGAATGAAAATATAGAAATATCAACATCAAACATTTCAGATAAAAATCTGCTTCAACCAACCCCTTTTAAAACCTGTATTACTGTAAAAACATATAATTCAGATTCAGATTCATTTATTTGCCATTTGCAGTAAAACCACATTGGAAAAACTGTGCAAGACTACCCCGGTGTGCACCAGGACAACACACACCAGAGCTCTTGCCACGGCGCCATCTTTACGGCGCCATGCGATAATTGTATTTTCACAGAAAAAAATCCACATTATACTTCTGTTCAGAATAGTGCCATTGTGATTTGTTCATGTCAATCTAACCTTTTAATCTTCAGTCATTAAAGTGTGGGTTTTTTCCCTATATCCAGCGTATCCATAATTCCTTGGCTGCTCTGAGTAAAGTCATTCGAGGAACACAGCTGTTGAATCCAGAGGTTGAAAAATTGGCCACAGCTTTACTCAACCAAGAGGTAATAGCACATTGTAAATCGTTTTCTATAGGCGGCACGTGGAACACTTCTCAAAGTGTTGTGTTTTGATAAATAGTGATTGTAATTGTCAGAAAGATTAGAGGATATGAAAAACAGCTACATTGTGTTTGTGTTGTAACTTCCGGGCATGTTGACAACTCATAAACCCACACATTTTTCCAGTCATTACCTCTCACTAATGTGTATTCATAATCATAAGCACAATAAAAACAATGTCACTTGGTGCTAGATTTTGCATTTTTCATTTAAATTTGAAATTCAATCAGATGAAGTAAGAGAAAAAACTAGTGAGATGTGTTAAATAGTGCAGTTGTTCCTTTGAAAATAAAGGATGGAGACAAAAGCTTTCTTCTTTCTGTTCACTAGCCACTTTACCTGATGCTGCTATTATGTTTTATTTTGGTCATATTCTCTGCTGCTAAAGTATATTATTAATCATTATGTATATGTGAACACTGTAAAACACATTGAAAAGGCTATTTAAAAACAACCTAGACTAGCCAGGGTATAGCGGCCTGTCTCACTCCATAGGTCTGGAACGCTGCCTCTCCGTGTCTAAGCCTGACTCTGGGAACCAGCAGGAGGCCAGTCCCTGTGCTCCTCAGAGTTGGTTCATATGTCACTAACATGTTGCGGATGTTGAGGCCATGGAGAGACTAAGCAGAGAACAAGCAGTCTATTCTCTTGGCCACAGGAGGCCAGTTCAGAGACTTAAAAGTGACCTACTTCCTGGTTCTAGTTAGGTGAAATTATAGCTTGAGAGTTCACTAATAGATGTGTTTTTTTATGTGTTCTTACTGTATTTCTCCTTTAATCCTGTAACAATAACACTGAAATGTAAAGTTTAATAAAGTTCTTTTATCTTATCTTACTTCAGCCAATATAGTTGTTCAATTCTTACAATTTAATATACCAAAGTATTTTTCTGTTTTGAAAATAATTATTTACTCAATATTTTATCTGATACGATGTATGATGTGTCATGTTTGCATTTCAGTGTCCTCTAACATGGCAGAAAAGCTGGGAAGGACCAGAAGAGCCGATGCAGTACCTCAGAGAAGTCGTGGCACGTGCTTTAGCCTTAGAGGTACGAACATCCATCCATCCATTTTTTCCACTTTTGGGTTATGGGGGCAGCAGTCTAAGCAGAGAGGCCCAGACTTCCCTTCACACACTAGCTCCAGCTTATCCGGGAGAATCCAGAGGCGTTCCCGTGCTAGCTGAGAGACATAGTCCCTCCAACTTCTCATGGGTCTTTCCCTGGTCTCCTCCTGGTGGGACGTGCCCAGGAGGCATCCAAAAATCAATGTGAAAAAGCAGCGGCTCCTCTCCGAGCTCCTTTCTGTGTGACAGCGCTCGGGAGGATCATGATCAAGTATAATAGTGGACAATCATGATCTTTCCAATATGTTGTTTTATTTGAATGGCTGGACTCTCCGATTCAATAAAGGTCATCCACATGGTACAAACCTTGAAATGTGCGTGTGGCAAATTATAGTGTTAATGGTGAGTAATGAAATATGAAATATATCTCTTTAAATACCACAGTTCTTTATAGTTACAGTTATAATGATGCATTTCAAAACAATCCGCTTTGTCTTATTGTGAGCTGGATCTTCATCGACTGGGCCTCAGCATGATCCAACAGCTGAACGGTTATGATGCTAAATAGCTCTTATGTCTGGAAAGCCAATTACATGTTTTAGTCAGATTTTTTATTTAAACAAAAAGCTTATATATAAATATACATTCGAAAAATCTATAATTGTTTATTTTAAAACATCCTTAAATCTTACTGTAGCTTAGTCAACACCCCCGACATTCAAATTAAATGAACAATTCCAAATAACGGCTTGTGCTTGAATGAATGGTGGCTATTGTGTAAACAGCACCAGGTTGTGGGAGGGTTTGCCCTTCATCTGTGCCAGAAAGGTTGTGGTGAGAAATCTCTTCCAGTTCCTCTTTAGTCTGTCTGAGGGATGAACGCCTACCTCAATACGCTCTGGCTGACTCCAAAGCGCCATTGCAGGCCATATTGAATTATGTATTTTTACACCATTTTGATGCATTTCATTATTGCGTGGGCAAACCTCCGTGCGCCTGTGTGCCCGGCCTGACTGCACATCTGTTCGTGTGTGCACCTGCCATCTCTCATTACTCTCCATCCACACTCTTACCTGCTCGGGCCTCATCTGTCTCCACGCCTGTCTCTTTCCGGATGTGCCGCTGTCCTTACCTGTCTTTTGGAGCCATCAATAGTGAGTTATGCGTCTGTTAGCCAAGTGTCAGTGTTCTTCAGGGATAATAAGTCTAATAAGGCCAGTATGGACCAAAGCTGCTGCTGCTGTGTGGTGACCTGCAACAATGAGAAGCTAACAGCCATACGACCTTGAAAACCAAGTGTGATGCCGTGCACACATTTACCTCCCCTCTCCTCTCTTGCTCCTTGTCTTGTTATCGTCCACACTCTCCAATGTCCACACATTCTCCTCTTGGCTTCTGCTCATCTAAATGTATCTCTACAGCCTTAGCCAACGCTGCGATTGTAATGACTCTCATTTATAATCAAGATGGAATCAAATGTTTGCCTGTTTTTTCTGTCATCACATTTCTTGCAGCTGACCTCCAAATGTGCTGTTCTCTATGGTAATTTGGAGCAAAAGTGCCTATGCTTTTAAAAGACAGGGTGAATAAATAAATCAACACTTCAGTCTAAGGTGTGCTTGTGCTCTATAATCTTTCTCGGCTCTAGACAGGCTCCTATCTTGATCAGCTCTGCAGCGTGGAGAGAGGCACCCTGAACCTGCTGACTTGTGCTATAGAAGTGTTTTTCAAGAATACAAAGACTTTATAACTGGTACAAAAGTTATGTTAGTAGTAGTTAGTTTGATAAAATATAGTGCCTCAATATTTGTGCATATGACAGTTAGCTGTGATTGTACCTCATTGTTGTGATTGATGACACCACCAGAGGGATGCTGTGTAATATACTGAGCCAAAACTCTTCCAATGAACACAGAAAATATATTGTGACTGAATTACAAAACTAAATCAAATATTATGATGAACGGTGCATTTCCGTGTTGGACAAGCAGAGTTGGGTGTACCTCAATTACTGTAATTTGATATGATACTATGGAGTATAACGCATTACTTCAGATTCAGAATTCTTGTTATTGCAATTGTAGAATTTTCCTTGGCTCATGGTGCAAACAAGTTGTAAAACAGTAAAAAACAAAAAAAAAAGATATAAAGGCATGCAGAAAAAAATCTTGTAATTGGCCATATCTGGTGATGAGTTATGAAATGTTGAGTCCAATTGCAGAAATATAATTTCAACATCTGTATTTGTTTTTTAAACCAATACTTTCAAAAAATTGTAATAATTAAAACAAGCATAACAAAACCAACTTTATATTGTATAATCTTATGCAGTGTCACTTTACTGTATATCCTTTTTCCACATTAAAATTCTGAACTATAGCTTTAAGTTTAGAGCATTTCTGAACACTATTGGACCAAAAGCCCTCGCTGTGTCCCTGTGTCAGCCAAAATAAAGACACACATTTTGGAAATGGAAAAAGGACACTCATGTTTTCAGATAAAAACCCCATCTGACCTTTTCCATCTACTTTGAGCTCAACACAACTCATGTTTCAATACCAAAATCAGGGACATGCTGCAAAAAAGGTTTTTCTTTCTGTATTTAATCTCCTCACAGACAAAAACCGTTCATATGTCGTGTTTCTGAAGCCCTCTTGTTTACACAAGGATAGATATAGTAAACAAAGTACAAGACAGATCAGCCCCACAAGGAACAACGTGAGACAAAGGAGGCTTTCCATCAACAATTCTCTTCCCGTCTAACTATGCCAATGTATTTTCATTAACGTGCATTGATCCACTAAATAGTTTGTGTGATTGGTGTGTGAGACTGATGTACAGCCTGAGTAATGTGTTCTTTCAAAGTGCTCCTCATTTGTTATATGTGAGATGATGAATGTGCAGTGTGTTTGTGTTCAGGGCTGGGTGGAGCGCTCCGCCAGACAGACCCTTCTATCTGACGTCCTGGATCTATCCGAGCTCTTTCATCCTGACACTTTCCTCAACGCTCTGAGACAACAAACTGCCAGGTACACAAAATAGTTTTTTTTCTGTTAAATCGTAAGAACTAATATTGAATTTTTTATTTTTGTTCCTCTTTAAAGGTCTATGGGATGTTCTATGGATAATTTGTTTTTTGCAACGTCGTGGAAGACACAGATTGCGCAGGCCAAGATACAAGTCAAGGTGAAATCACACACTGCATGCTGACTAATGCTGCTTTCTTCATTTCCTTTGACAACAAAACTTGCCAACTAACAGCTTATGAAAAAGGATTCCAATATAAAGCTGTGGTACCTAACTTTAAAAAAAAAAAAAGTTTGTGTATTTGGCCTCAATATAATCTTTAGATTTGCTTTTTCCGACGGAAAAAGACCATCGTCACTCAGCCAATCAGCTCGGCATAAAGCATCTTGCACAGAAGATTTGATAAGACGAAGACTCTTTCTGTTGGGACAAACAATATGTGATCAGGTTTTCTAAGGAGCTAAACACAGCGTGTTGTGTACTGATTTGTTCACAAAATGTTACTTAAACACATGGTCGCCAACTTGAGAACATAAATATAAGGGACACCATTTGGGTGGATCGGGGTGAGCACTTTTTTATTGTCCTAATTTCAATCAACACAGGAATAATGGAATTTAATATTCATAGTTTTTAGAATGTAATTTATGGACTACATATAAATAAAACAAATCCATAGTCAAAAATGTAATGAAATAAACAGGTGCAACTCTTTGGCTGGTTAAGAACTTTATTCATGCTTATTAAGTTATTTTCTCTTCTTTGAATTAAATATATATTTTTAAAGTTTGACCATAGATAACATAACAAGAATTATTATATTATTAATAACTATAATTAATAACTTCTTCCTTATGAATGATTTCACATTCTAAATTAGTGATAACAACCAAACAACAATTACCTATGCCCTTTCGGGACGTTATAGGCATATATATAACATACCAAAACTCATTCAAACGAACTAAGAAAGTCAGAACTCATTACACAATCTGCCTCGGGTGATGCTTCGGGGATGAAGAAGTGAGTGAGGTTGATCTGATTTGCCCTTGACTTCACGGTGCGGGAATGTTCCAAATAAATTCTTTAAAAATCAGTCTGTCATAGTTGAGGTATACCTATGATGACAATTGCAGTCCTCCCTCAAGTGGGAGAACTCTCACAATGTCTGACCACATGCCCCACTGTATGTACAACACACATTTAGGTACTTTAACATAACAACTTTATTAGTCAACTGATAAACAATACATGTAAAAACCAAAGTGTTAACAAACCATTCTAATCTCATGTTGGAGCATTCTACTTTTGAAAATGATTCTGTTGAATGTCTTTATACAAACATATTGTGACACACACGCCTGCGCCAGACACGCACAACACACACACAACAGATGCCACATCACACCGAGTCTCCAAAGGCAGATTTGGATGAGAAGTGATTAGAAAATAATGGACAACATAAAGCAGAGGCAGAATACAAATGTGAAAACTGTCTCTGCATAAACAAGAGACGTCTGCTGCTGACGGCAATGTTCGTTTGTCATCTCCTTTGAAACAGTGCGATAAGTTGTTCAGTGCATTAAAGGAATAGAGACAGGAGGGCGGCTCTGAAGATATTTCTGCAGTTAAAGTTTTATTTCACTTCTTATAGGGTCGTATTTTTCTCATCGCTCTTGATCCAGTTAAAAATGAACAAACGGCAACACTTAACTGTAATGTCAATTATGATTATTTTAAATGCTTTGATTACTAAACTGTCTGGGCTTCTCCAACGTAACACAAATGCCCGACTAGGTATTTCTCCCGACTATGAAAAATATTGTCACTTTCTCAAAGACTGCCTCAGGGGAAGTGAAGACCCCACATTCACACATGTACCTCCACCTTACATATAGTACGTTGTGTTTTTAAATTGTGTTGCATTGTTTTGCTGCAGAAAACCACCACCTTTAACAGCGCTCTGTAGTTTTATACCAATGTTCCCCTCCGCATCTGCCATGTTTTTTTTTCAATCTTCAAATAATCAAAACATCAAGTGGGAAAGTATAGACTGTTGCATCTGTTGTAATTACCAGCTCAGTTTTAATATAATTGCACAAAAAGTCTTGTACAGCGTGTAATAACATCTGCTACACATTTTTGACTTTCCAAATCTGCTTTATGTCAAATCAGATAAATGAAAAATCCGAAAATTAGAATATCATTTAAACGTTGATTTATTTTTGGCCAATGAGAAACCAATATACTGTATGATGTAGACCAGGCATGTCCAAACTCAGGCCTGGGGGCCAATTGCGGCCCTCTGTGCCATTTTATGTGGCCTTCTGCTGCTCCCACAAAGTCGCCATTGAGGCACTTTGACAGTGTCATCCAACCAACTTCAGCTCCACCAATACGGTCATGCTATATTTTGTTGTATATCTCAGACTCGAGTCATTGACAGACTATAAAATGCAGCTGTGGTGTGAATCAATAAGGATGTATCATTATCCATTTTAAATCCCAGAATCCAGTCAATCCATCTCGAATCTTGTTTTTAAATCCAGGTTGTTGGCCCCAGGTCAAGTCTGATGAACTAAAGTGGCTCTGTTACTAAAAAGTTTGGATTATATTCATAGTGGCATATGTAAAAAGCCTTTGTTTGTATAATGCTGATAAATATGGCATACGGTCTTGCAGCCTTAATATATCTCACTTTAGTTCCACATTGTAAGCTGAGTACATAAAAAAAAAAAGATAAAAATTTAAAATCCCTCAGTTGTATGCACAGCTAAACAGAACCGTCTTTAACCTGGTTTTAAACATTGTCAGAGAGGAGGCCTGTCTCACATCTTCAGGAAGATGGTTCCAGATTTTAGCAGCATGAATCTGAAAAGCAGCCTCCCCATGTTTAGTTCTGACTCTGGGCACTAACAGGAGTCCAGTCCCTGTGCTCCTCAGAGTCCCAGCAGGAGTCCAGTCCCTGTGCTCCTCAGAGTCCGGGCTGGTTCATATGGGACTAACATGTCACTAATATAGTTTGGTGCGAGGCCATGGAGAGATTTGTAACAAGCAGAGCTGTTTTAAAGTCTATTCTCTGAGCCACAGGAAGCCAGTGCAGGGATCTGAGGACCGGACTAATGTGGTCGTACTTCCTGGTTCTAGTCAGGACTCGAGCTGCTGCATTTTGAATGTACTGCAGCTGTTTTACAGCCTGTTTGGACAGACCTGTGAGCAGGCCATTGCAGTAGTCTAACCTACTGGAGACAAATGCATGGATAAGAATCTCCAAGTCTGCTTTAGACACTATGTTTTTGATCCTGGCAATGTTTTTTAGATGGTAAAAAGCTGCTGATGTTACTGATTTGATGTGGCTATTAAAATTTAAGTCTGAGTCCAGTATTACCCCTAGATTTCTGACCTTGTTTGAAGGTTTTAGGGAGAGAGACTGTAGGTGACAGATGACGCTCTCTCTTTGTTTCTGGGGACCAAAGACAATCATTTCAGTTTTGTCTGCGTTTAGCTGAAGGAAGTTGTTTTGCATCCACTCACTGATCTGTTGGATACAGTGAAGGAGTGAGTCCACCGGTCCATGCTCTCCTGCAGTCAGTGAGACATAGATCTGAGTGTCGTCTGCATAGTTGTGATAGGACACTTCGTTTCTGCGTATTAACTGACCTAACGGCAGCATGTAGAGATTGAACAGAAGAGGTCCCAGGATCGACCCCTGTGGGACTCCACAGGTCAGGGCCATATGATCTGAGACACAGTTTCCAATCTCCACAAAGTACTTCCTGTCTTCAAGGTAAGACCTAAACCAACTTAGGGCGGTGCCAGCGACTCCAACCCAGTCCTCTAATCTCTGTAAGAGGATCTCATGGTCGACGGTGTCAAAGGCAGCACTCAGATCTAACAAGATTAAGATTGAGACTTGGCCTGCGTCAGTGTTCAGCCGGATATCGTTTGTAACCTTAACGAGAGCAGTCTCAGTGCTGTGGTGGGGTCTAAAGCCGGACTGAAACATATCAAATGAATTGTTAATTATAAGAAATCTAGTAAGCTGTAGGTAGACAACTTTCTCAAGGACTTTCCCCATAAATGGCAGATTTGAGATGGGACGATAGTTGTTAAGTACCGTAGCATCCAGGCTGCTCTTTTTTAGCAGGGGCCTGATGACTGCCGTTTTCAGGGCCTTTGGGAATATTCCAGAATGAAGGGACATGTTTACTATCTGTGTGAGTGAAGGTAACAGACTGCCCAGAACAGACTTCAGAAATCTAGTGGGTAGTACATCCAGGCTGCATGTGGAGGAGCTCAAACTGGAGATTATCTCTTGGACATTTTTATCATCTACAGGTGCAAAGTAAGTTAGCTCAGAGAGCCTTTCAGGCTGTTGGATGGTTATCTGTGGATTGGAGACAATGGCGTTTTTGATGCCTTGAACCTTGTCATTGAAAAAGTGTGCAAACTCATTGCATTTACGTTTGGAAGTTAGCTCTAATGGCATCTGAACAGGGGGGTTTGTTAATCTATTAACTGTTGAAAACAGAACACGCAGATTGTTACTGCAGCCTTCAATCATTTCAGAAAAATACCTTTCTCTCGTACTACGTAGCACCCGGTTAAACTCGCACAACTTGTCTTTGAAGATCTCGTAATCAACCTGGAAGTTGGACTTGCGCCACTTCCGCTCGGCCCTCCGGCACTTTCTCTTCAGTGCTCTGACCGAGTCTGCTTTAGCCCACGGCGCCTTCTGCTTATTTTTCACTATTTTAACCTTCACAGGGGCAACAGTATCCAGAACATTCAAAACACTAGAGGTGACAGAGTTAAACAGTTCATCTACAGTAGAATACGATGCATTTTCAAAGTTTATCATTCCCATAAATAGTTCACTCGTATTTTCATTTATGTGTCTTCTTCGAACAGTTGCAGAGTCCACTGGTGGTTTGTTAGTGAAACACATGTCAAAAAATACACAAAAATGATCCGAAAGAGCAACATCGACCACGTTTACATTTGAAATATTCACCCCCTTTGTAACTAACAGGTCTAGAGTGTGCCCTCTGCTGTGGGTGGGGCCACTCACGTGCTGAGTGAGACCAAAGGTATCAAGTAAAGAACTCAGCTCTTTTGCATTTCTGTCATCAACATTATCCACATGAATATTAAAATCACCTGTAATAACTAAACTATCAAAATCTGTGCATACAACTTTATATGGTCAATGTTCACATTTTTCCGAGTTTCACCTCTAAACTAATAGGAACAGAATGCAGACTGAGACATTTGTTGTGTGTAAGTTCGCACTATGCACACACAGATTACAGCTGTGTGTGATGCCAGGCCGGTCTTTATTGTGAGGAAATCCCTGAGTCATTGTGCTGAATTCTCTCATGTACACACTCCTCTTATGTCGTGTGTGCGGCTGACATGCCAGCTAATCCGGTGGCCTACTTTCCCCTTTTTAGAGCCTTGCCTGGCATACTCTTACACTCGGTATTGACCTGAAAGTATCCGTATTGTTGGTGGCGTCCTCCGTAACACACTTGCTCTCTTGATTCGGCAGGTGGGGGGTCTGCAGTTAGAAGGGTGTAGCTTTGACGGAGCTCATCTCAGCGAGAACAAGCACGACTCTCCCAGTGTGTCCGCTGTGCCGCCCTGCTACATGGCCTGGGTCCCACAGGTATCGATCTGCACTACAAAACACATCATTGTGGACTTGTTTTGTTTTTACCTTTTACAAATTCTGCAAGAACAGACCAAGCAGCCCTTACTTGAAAATAACACGGGAAATGTGAATGTTTTTCTTGGTCATTTATTTTGTCTGGGGCTATACTTCATCCAAGCAGCTTCCACACAGCTTTTCCTGGATACAATCTGAAATTAGCATGCCAAACTATTTAATTTTTAGAGATTGTTGCTTAGTTACAATTGTCTCGGCCATACCTTCTGAGCATGGGAATGCCATTTGAGCAGAATAGGGGATAAAAAAACACAGGAAATGTCAAACAATACCATAAGTCTATACCAGTGTCTCCCAAAGTGGGGTCCGCGGCCCCCTGGTGGGCCGCGAGGGTACTGCAGGGGGGCCGCGGGAGGTCATAAAAAAAATAAAAAAATAATATCATTATTTATGTTAAATTTATAATGTTTTGTTTGTAATATTAAAATATTTGTGTTCATTATTTGACTTGAATAATCCACTGTAATCATTTTTGTATTACAATGTTTGTAGCAGAGGCTATTTCCCTAAAATAAAATAACCAGAAGAGCCTCTTCCTAATGATTTTATATTTAAAGATAACGCCTAAATATGTGTGGATATCTAACAGTCTGTTTGATCTGTGATATTTGAATCCACTGGAAATGTTTTTGCTTTGCCCAGAATGTTTTTATTTCTCAAACTAACCTTCATCTAATCAGCAGAGACTTGAAAACACCTGCAAATGAATGAGCACAAAAAATACCGGTTTAATGCCATGTGTTTAACTGCATTGAAGAAAGTTATCACCATGTCCAAACTAAGGCCCGTGGGCCAATTGAGGCCCTTTGTGTCATTGTTTGTGGCCCTCTGCTTTGCTAAACCAAAGTTGTCTTTTGAGACCATAAACACCAGTTCAGTGTCATCCAACCAACTTCAGCTCTGCCAATGTAGCAATGTTGTAAGACGTAAAGCTCTAGATTTTGTTTTGTTTTTATATACACTGTTATTATTGAGTCACAAAATGTTGGAAATAAGCCTAACGTAGCTGGTGAGATGCTAAACATTAGTAGTTCTGTCAAAAAATGCACATAAATATACACAGCCTGAATAAAAACAGTTTTACAATCCATGTTGTTGGCCCCTAGACATTTGATGTCTGATGATAAAATAATGCTTTTGCTCGACATGAAGACTATAAATACATGACAAATATTCAAAATAAACTTAAGCAACATTCTCCAATAAGATTTTTCTGCTTGTGTTTAGTCATTTTGAATGTTCCATGTTTGAAAAGTACATCAATAATTGCGCGTTCTTGCTATTTGACTTGAAAACTGTTGCTGTGTGTTTTTCAAAACAAAACCGTCTGACAGCCCCTTTGAAGGGCTCCACCAGAGCCGCGGTCAGTGGGGACTGTGTTCTCCCAAAGTTCACCAAATCCTTTGGTCAGTCAAGTTTCTCCTTTAATGGATCCAAACTGTGGAACTCTCTGCCCAGTGATTTAAAACTGCAGACTGACATGAACAGTTTTTATAGAGGTCTAAAACAGTGGCTAAAGTCAAATCAAAGCTGCACACATGTATGAAATGAAATCGACATTGATAATATGTATTACTTACCTTTTTAAATAATGTATTGTGTACTGTATTGCATTGTTTTTTTTGTTTTTTGTATTGTGTTATATATAGCACATTTAAACAACAGTTACGTTTCCAAAGTGCTGCACAAAAAAGTATAAAATAAATAACAACTTATCCTTAGCTTCACCAAGTATAAAAGAATACAAATATATAAAACAGATTAAAACCATAAATAGAAATAAAAATAAAAACACAGAGGACCACACAACTCACACAGTGTTAAAAGCCAAAGAGTAAAAGTGGGTCTTAAGACGAGACTTAAAACACTCTACTGTGGGGGCCGTCCGGACATGGAGGGGAAGAGCGTTCCAGAGCTTAGGGCCGACCACAGAGAAGGCTCTGTCCCCCCGGGTTTTAAGTCTCGCGTTAGGGACCACGAGCTGGAGCTGGCTCTCGGACCTCAGGGCGCGCGCAGGAGTGTAAATTTGGATGAGGTCCGAGATGTAATCAGGGGCCTGTCCAAGCAAAGATTTAAAAACAAACAGTAAAATTTTAAAATCAATTCTAAAATGAACAGGGAGCCAGTGCAAAGACGCGAGTACAGGGGTGATGTGTTCGCGCTTTCTGGCCCCCGTTAAAAGTCGTGCTGCTGCGTTCTGGACCAACTGCAACCGGGAGAGGGTTTTCTGATTGACACCAGCATAAAGTGCGTTGCAGTAGTCCAGACGACTGGAAATAAAAGCATGCACAACCTGTTCTAACAAGTTAAAAGATAAGAATGGCTTCACTTTTGATAAAAGCCGAAGATGATAAAAACACGATTTTAAAACGCCATGAACTTGTTTGTCAAATTTAAAATCACTGTCTATAGTCACGCCAAGGCTGGTGACTTTGGAACGCACATAATTTCCTAGTGGTCCCAAGTCAGTAAGCGCCGGTCCAAATGTTAAAATTTCCGTTTTTCCCTCATTCATTACTAAAAAATTCTGGGCTAACCAAGCCTTGACGTCACATAGACAGTTGAGCAGGGGCGTCAGGGGGGCATGGCCTCTCGAAATTGGCATATAAATTTGGCAGTCATCTGCATAAAAGTGATAGGACACTCCGTGTCTGTTAAAAATCTCCCCAAGTGGGAGGAGATAGAGTGCAAAAAGGATAGGTCCCAAGATAGATCCTTGAGGGACACCACAATAAAGTGAGGCAGAAGAAGATGTGGCATCCCCCAGCCTGACTGAGAAAGACCTCTCCGACAGGTAGGACCTGAACCACTCCAAAGCAGTCCCCCTGACGCCCACACAATCTCTCAGGCGGTCTAAAAGAATTGTGTGGTCAACAGTGTCAAAAGCAGCAGTAAGATCTAAAAGCACTAAAATGGTGGAGCCTCCAGAATCAGTCAATAAAAGCAAATCATTAAAAACCTTTAAAAGTGCAGATTCAGTACTGTGCAAAGCTTTATATCCAGACTGAAACGGGTCTAAAGTGCTGTTTTCATTTAAAAAAGGTTGCAGTTGTGCCAAAACACATTTCTCCAATATTTTTGAAACAAAGGGTAGTTTTGAAATGGGGCGATAATTTGATAAAACCATGGGATCAAGACCTGCTTTTTTTATCAAAGGCTCAACAACAGCGCTTTTACAAAAGGAAGGCACATTGCCAGTTAGCAAGCTGCTGTTGATGATGTCCCTGACAGAAGAGCCAATAGTGCCCCAAACCTCTTTAAAAAAGCGAGGAGGGACTGGGTCCGTGGGACAGGACGAAGGTTTGAGTTTGCTCATCATCTCAGTCAACACCGACATGGACACTGACACAAACTGACTAAAAACGGCAGAACATCGAGTAGCCATGTTAAAACTCAATGATGAAGGAGCTAGATTGGCTCGAATAGAAGCAACCTTGTCATTAAAAAAGGAGACAATTCGTTCACACGTTTCATTAGTTATCTCCAGTGAAGTGACTGGATTCGGATTAAAAACAGAACTAATAGTTTTAAAAAGAGTACGTGGCTTACTGATGCTATTTGTAATCAAGTCTGAAAGATAATTTGTTTTCTCAGCTTTAACCACACTTTGGTAGTCCCGGCACTTTCCTATAAGAATAAAGAATTTTATGGACAGGTGTTGCAAATCTTTATAGTGTTATAGTCTTGCTATAACACTAAAAACAATGTATCTGGTCTGTCCAATGCTATTGTTATATCCATACTAAATAAACTAATATTTGCGACCACAAACACTGCAATTGTGATTTGAGTGCCGTGAATCGTGCTGCCCTATTTGATGTGACGTCACTCTCTGCTCCGAATGACCCGTCCATCTCCCTGTTGCAGAAGACGTCTGCTGAGCACGGCTCCTCAGAAGACAGGATCTGGCTCCCTCTCTACACCACGTCAGAGAGGCTGAAGGTGGTCACACACATCAGCCTGCCCTGTGGAGCCAACCCCAGCCAGTGGATCCAGACGGGAGCAGCCTTCTTTCTCAAGCAACAATGAGGAGGCGGGCTGGTCGGTGAAAGGTCAGTGCAGCCGGACGAGCAGGGAAGTGGCCCTCGCCTCTGGGAAAACAACCTCTGTATTTACACACAATGGCGTACGATCGACCGGCTATTACATATCTTACATCTCAATGTTGAGTTTTGTGAGAAATGGGCTGAAGGAAAACACCTCAATAGAAAAAACTGCGTTAAGCAAGAGTCAGAAAAACATGCAGGCAGGTAAACTCCCTTCTTTCACAAATCACATGTGCTTTATAATTCTTCTTTTACCAGTAATTTCCATTTATGTTGTAAAGATGGGAGTAATTCAATCTATGACCGACTTGTGAGAAATGTTCCTTTATTTCTGTAATTCAACTTACAATGTGAAACCAGTACATATAGACTCATTACTTGTCTGTTATAATGTGTTGTAATGATTTTTACAGCTGCGAGCCAATTATCAACATTATAACATTAAAGGCTTGATACTGTATCTCCATCTGCCATGCAATGAGTCATATACTGGTTTCACATTGTAAGTGCAGTGAACTTTTGAACAATACACATTAATTAAACACCCACACAAACACAACATACAACACATTTAAAACACATCACATGTATTCGTTTTTGCCCAATTATAATTGTTCATGTGTTTATCTCTGCAGACCGACAGCCGCCACAACCAGAAGTTCCCTCCGTCCTGCTCTTGCATCATAATTTTGTGTGCAAATTGGCGTATCTCATAAGGCTGGGTGCTTCTAAAGTGCGCAAGTGAATAAGTGAATAGCTATTTGTTCATCCCCGCTATTGCAGTCTTGAAAATCTCTATTGTCTCAAGTCCTCTGTGTATTTTTGTATTTATTCTTTTGGAAATAAAGGACCTTATTATGTTATTATAATTGCTTTATTGTTACTATTGTGTCATCCGAGACCGTTTTTCCGAACACAAAGAGTGGTGCATGCGGCTTATGTGCGTCCCTTGCACACACGCATACACACACACACACACACACACACACACAGATTCCCAGTATCAGTCTTCCAAAGCAGTAAACAATACAAAGCGTGGTTGAGTTTGCTTCAGCCCTGAATCGGCTCCAAACCGGCACACTCTCTTTAAAATAGGCAGTTATTCCCTAAGCGCTGTGAGATTGGTTGGAGTAGAGGTTGAGTGTAGTCGTGATGGATGGTCTCGGAGCTACTGAACCGGCTCGAGACGTAGGCTGCTCTGTGTGAAACATGAAGTATCCTATCCCTGCTCCCTCAGTCAAAGACACATTTTAGCGTTTTATTCCGGCGTGGCTATTCCAGCGATATTGAGTTAACCTTTACTACCACATACAGTATGCTAGGATTGCACTAGCTATGCACCACTGTTACTGCTAATGAACATGTGGCTGTGTGAAAGGTTGTTTTAGTACTTTGCTTTTACTAGTTATTTGTGGGTATTCTCACTTAACCACTCAAAGATATAAACTGGGAGAGTTTATCTTAAAGCTGCGGTACCTAACTTTCAAACCACATTGAAACCATTGAACTACTTTATGTATTAATATCCATCTATTCCAGGGGTGTCACACTCATTTTGGTCAGGGGCTGGATAAGAAAAGGAACTGATAGGGGGCCTAAAGAACAGAAGGGATTTCCTTTTCTTATAATGGTTTTTTACATTATGAAGGTGTACTGACATTACATTTATTTGACTTTTTTTTTTTTCTGAAAACAATGTGTTTAGATTTAACCAAAACTGGATAAATTATGAAGTTAATTGTTTCATATTTAACTTCTAATAATGCGTTGGGTTTAGAGTACATTAAACTTGGTTGTTGTCCTTATAGATTATGTATGATATGCATATGTGATTGTTGCCCATTACCGTCAATGCTGCAAATTCATAATAATAATTGAAAATCATTTTAGGGGCCACCAAAAATTGTCTTGCGGGCCGGATTTGGCCCACGAGCCGGAGTTTGACATGCCTGATCTATTCTATCCATTAAAGCTGGTTCTAAAACAGTTTAATCACTAGTTTTCACTTGCAGGGGTTTTTTAGCCTTCGAAAAACAAAGGACCACCCTCACTCAGCAGATCAGCTCCCAGCTCAAAGCATCAAATAGTGACTCACAGGGCTCTTTCTTAGAAGTATGCAAATGATAATATGTTTTCTAATAAGATAATGGCTGCTTTTTGTGATCCAATTTGTTCACTCCTTCTATTTGGGACAAACACAAATACAATAAAAGGTCAGTACCCCAGCTTTATCATCGCAAAATGTGATAAAAAAACAAGTCAAAAATTGCTCAAGATTGGCAAAATGTATCTCAATTTGATCACATTTTGACTGACTTCCAACTAGATTTTCCAATGGGACAAGCAAAATCCTCTTGTTTTAGAGAGATACAAGAATGTCTTAACCTTGAACTCACATATTCTCACGGTATTTGTGAGTTCACAAACGCATGAGAAAGATATTGTGGAGAACTCATTTGAGTCCTACACAATCATCAATCTGGCTTTTGCCAGGTTAAGAATGTCTCTCTTGGAATGAGAAAATAAATGAACAGTTCTTGAAATAAAACTGAATGCCTTGTTCCGTTGGCAAATCTTGTTTTAGGACAGTCAGAATGTATTCAAATTATTATGAAAAGCAGTCGATTCAAGCAATCATGACCTCATATTTTTTCATTTATTGCAAATTCTATTTATTAGGTATAGCCTTAATTCAGCAGTAATCTCAGAAGAAGTGTACAAAATATATACTTTTCATTTTTATTGAAAATAGTTTGTGTTGGTGAGAGGGGTCTAGATAGATAGACAGATAGATACAGGATATAGATGTGGAGTAGCCAGTGGGTGGAGCAGGACGGGTCACAGCAGCAGAGATGGAGTAGCCTCTGGGTGGAGCAGGACGGGTCACAGCAGCAGAGGTGGAGTAGTCTGGGTGGAGCAGGACGGGTCACAGCAGCAGAGGTGGAGTAGTCTGGGTGGAGCAGGACGGGTCACAGCAGCAGAGATGGAGTAGCCTCTGGGTGGAGCAGCACGGGTCACAGCAGCAGAGATGGAGTAGCCTCTGGGTGGAGCAGCACGGGTCACAGCAGCAGAGGTGGAGTAGCCTCTGGGTGGAGCAGCACGGGTCACAGCAGCAGAGGTGGAGTAGCCTCTGGGTGGAGCAGCACGGGTCACAGCAGCAGAGATGGAGTAGCCTCTGGGTGGAGCAGCACGGGTCACAGCAGCAGAGATGGAGTAGCCTCTGGGTGGAGCAGCACGGGTCACAGCAGCAGAGATGGAGTAGCCTCTGGGTGGAGCAGCACGGGTCACAGCAGCAGAGATGGAGTAGCCTCTGGGTGGAGCAGCACGGGTCACAGCAGCAGAGGTGGAGTAGCCTCTGGGTCGAGCAGCACGGGTCACAGCAGCAGAGGTGGAGTAGCCTCTGGGTCGAGCAGCACGGGTCACAGCAGCAGAGGTGGAGTAGCCTCTGGGTCGAGCAGCACGGGTCACAGCAGCAGAGATGGAGCAGCCTAAGAGACCAAATGTTCGCTTCATCCAATCCCTTTTCAAACTGTATTTTTTTTGTATCTTTTTGTTTTTTGTTTGTTAATTTGTATGAAAAACACAAGTTTACCCCCCCTCTTTAGCTTATAGAACACCAATTCATTCAACTGTTAATTTTGTTCATGGCCGTATTCATTTCTGTATCTGCTCTGTTGCTTTTGTTTTGTTTAGACACCGGTGTGAGCGAGTGGAGGAAAGAGGAGGCGCAGCGGTGTTGTGTGCAGCGCTGTGTGACAAACGCTTGTGAAATGGAACAGCAGGTTTGGAAAAAAAGGCAGGGGGATTGGATTTGGGGCGAAACACAGGCCCCCAGGTCAGCGGACAAAAAAGAGCGAGATGATGATGATGTAGAGAGAGGAGAGGAGAGAAGAGCGATAAGGAAAAATGCACCAAAACTTAAAGTAGTAGAGAAAGAAAGTGACAGGCTCAGGTAAAACAACACACTTTCTGTTATGTAGAAAGCAAACAACTCGACCATGGTCCAGTGTCATTACAAGTACTATTGTCCAGCTGTTATTCTCTACAGGGTTGTTCCTATGTGCCGTACATGCCACAGAACGCACACAATGGTAGACATAAACACATTTTTGCCTTTGAGATTAAGTCCATTTTTACTAAGCAGCCTAAACAATAACTACTCTTTTGTGATTGTGTGGCTCCGTGTCTGAATAGAGTCCGGCTTGTTCATAAACTCATGGCGCCGCTTTTCAACACGTTTATTGTATTGCGATGTTGGCACGTGACTGTTGTGTAAATGACTATGTGCAAAGTGTGAGTAAAAAGCTAGATTGCACATTTGTAACTGAACTGAACTGAGCTTGATGTTTAAAGGATACTATAAGGATATCTTATTTCTAACACTGAGCAGATGGAGGGTGTGTCACAGGAGATGCCTCTGATACCGCTACATCAGGGTGTCAGGCTCATTTTGGCTGAATACAAAAATCAAGAACTGGTTCGGGGCTCGAAAGAATAGATGGGATTTACTTTTCTTATAATTGTTCTTTTAACATTATGGAGGTATGTTGAGATCTTTCTGAAAACAAAATGTGTTTGTTTGGATTCAATCAAAACTGGGACAAATATAAAGTCATTTTATATCGAACTATCTAACTTTTAATAATGTGTTGGGCTATATTTTTGGAATGAATTTACTTTGGTTGTTTTCCTGACAAAATAGATAATGTAGAACATGTTTGGGTGCCTTCTACAGTATTTGTTTTTTGTTCACAAATGGGAGGTAAGTAATCCTCTTTTCTCTTGTGTCACTTCACAATGTCACACCTCTGGTCATTGATCAATCATTTGACCTTTTTATAAAAGATGTTTTAAAGATTTATTTTGTATGCAAGAATTTGTTTAAACTTTTTATAACTTGTGTCTGATTCTAAAATCAAAGTGTAAATTATTACTATTCAGAACAACATTACAATAAAGCATCCGTTTTGTAAAGCTCTTCTTTGAACACTCAAAGACGTCATTTTTCATTCAGTCCATAAAGTGGTGGTAAACTACTTTATCAGCTCAAAGTATTGCCGCAGATGCCCTGGGGCAGACTGGCTGAAGCGAGGCATGTCAAATGCCCATCGAGGCATACAGTGACAACTACAACAAAAACTTATTCAACTACTTAGAATATACTTTTTGTTTTGCGTTTTAAGATCAGAATATATATTGTCCCTGAGGAGAAATGTGTCTCGGACTCACTGCACAAGTTTGACTCACATTCATTCAAACAGGCAACAACAGTTTATACCACTAATGAAAGCATAAATAAAAGAGCAATTTTTTGTGTCTTTCTGAATCGAGTTTAATCCCAATGGTCCTGTTCATAATGCTGTTTTAATCTCATTTTACGGCACTAACTTCGTGTCCAGGCTCATATGGCTACTGTGGTAACAATAATAATAATAATAATAATAATAATGCATCAGTTTTAATATACATTGAAAAGTATAAGAACCAGAACATTTAAAGATGACATTTTGTGGATTTCGTTCTCCTTAATTCATCGGGGGTAATAAGACCAAACAGCTGTCGGGCCTTCAACAGTCTGTCACAGCTGTACCAGTGAAACGTGGTCGTGTTAAAAGCCGCTCCTCCAACCCTGCGGGCGACATGCTTTTGTGTGAATAACTTGTTGCTGTGTTGAAAAGGTGGTGTTTGACGAGAGCCCTCCAGGACCGGCCCGGTGCTCTTGCGGCTCGGGCCTCCTGCTGGGATCAGAACAGGCCCACTGCAGGCTCACACTGGCATCACACAACGCACTGGGATGTTCTGTGCTGGAGCGTTTGAGCGGGAAGTGATGCGCGCTCTGCAGGGAGCTCTGAACAAGGTGAAGACACAAATGGTGTCATGTGCAACAACCGTTTTACCGCAAAGGCGTTTGTATCTCATTATTAAAGAGGCATTTTCAGCATATATGATTTCTTTTATTGTATTTATATGAAGCTTTAATTACATTTTTCTCGTTCTGCCCTTTGGTGTTCCACAGGGGACCAGTGTGGCGCAAGTGACTTCAAAATTATAAAACATTATGTATCACTTGTTACTGTTATTTCAAAGTAGTGTGTTAAACAACAACATTGCTGTCTTGTTTGTAAAGTATTACACAACTACTGCATTTAATTCAGCTCTGCTTGTGTACAAGTATCTCCATGGTCTTGCATCAAATTACAAGTGACATGTTAGTGCCATATGAACCAACTCAGCCTCTGAGAAGCACAGGGACTGGCCTCCTGCTGGGGCACAGAGTCAGGACTAAAGTAAGTAAGTAAGTAAGTAAGTTTTTATTTATATACCGCCTTTTCACTGCAGATCTGAGTCTCAAAGCGGTTTACAATTGTTAATTTTGGGCAATTGTCTCTCACTCCACACAGAGATGGGAGGGGCCAGTACAGGAGGCGCATGCTAGAACTATTGGACATATTTTTAGTGGTAGGGGAAACCGGAGTACCCGGAGGAAACCTACGCAGACACGGGGAGAACATGCAAACTCCACTCAGAAAGGCCCTGGTCCGACCGGGATTCGAACCCAGGACCTTCTTGCTGAGAGGCGAGAGTGCTATCCACTCAGCCACCGTGCCGCCCTAAACATGAACTAAACTAAACATGACAGACTTCTTCTCTGACAATGTTCAAATCCAGTTTAAAAACCCTGCAGCTTCTTGATTGGTATTATATTAAAAAATGACGTGTTCAAAATCCCTTATAAAGATGACCATGATTCAGAAAGTTAAATTCAAAAAGGTTTATTTCCCTAATACAAAAAGAATCTAAAACAGCTGTCCGGACCAAAAAGTATCTAATCCCTATCCTCTATATAAGGTGTAACATTGGTTGGGCGCTCCACCAAGTCACACAGCTAAACCCTGATCCGGACTGAAAAAACTAACACACACATTCAAGCTATTCATTAAGTAAATGTGCAAGGGGAAGAAGGGGCGTGTCGTATCAGTCAGCTCTTGGTCCAGGGTCCGGCCTCCATCAGGTCTTCTCCGTCTCGCCAGACCTAAACAGAAATCATTCACGCACTACCCCTCCCTAATTCTATAGATTTATTAGTTCCTTTGAGATAAGGCAGAGGGATCTCAAGGCTTCTCCTCCAGATTCTGGACTCCATCTCCTTCTTTCACAACTTGAAAGGATTAGCAGAATCCCCCCAGATTAACTATCATTAACTCACCCATGCACTTTGGACAAAATGGGACCAGAGGAGTGGGGCAATACAAGGTCTTTCTTTTTGCTTGGAGACAGACAGAGTTCAATTTCAGGTCAATCTAATTCACATCGCCTTTTAGCCTATATTTAATACAACAGTCCCCTCTTTTGGCCGCTATTAAAAAAAGGCCACACATTTCAATAACCTTCCTCAGGCGACGGGACGGGGGAATCCTCAACCAATGCAAGCATTTGACCTCTCAGTCCAGGGTTAACAGCGGTGTCTATAGCTTTAACACAAAGAGAACGTATACAAGGTATACAGCAGCATCCTACAACCATTTAGGATTTTATAAAACTATTATTATATTATAATGTAGAATGGAGTGCTCATGAGCCCTCCCTATAAAAATAAAGATACATCAAATTCATGAGTTTTCTATGAGAATATATTTCCACTTTTAATCGCTGCTGCTCCGCTGTGACCCAAACACTTCCTACCAGCCTGATGCAACATCTGTGTCCTCGTTTCTAAGCAGTGAAGTCAATAATTCCCTTTGACTGACGTATCCAAAGTCGATGCAAGAGCGAGACAAGAGATCTTCACGTTTAACATCTGCATTTAATTATCTTTACAATCAGATACAGAATATTCAACAAAAAGTGCTCCTAAAACTATATATGTCCCTCTCCTGGCCCTCGGCTGACTGACTGCCAATCTCCTCCCAGCAGTTTCTATCAAAGGGTCCGATGACGTCACAGATCTGGGACTGGTCTGGCCCCTGGTCCTGGTCTGGACCCGGTCTTCCATCTCCACCTGAGCAAACAATGCCCCCCACCACTGGGCGCCTGATTGTGTTGGACTTTTGCCCTCGTCGAGAGTGGGAGAGAGCATTTGTTTATTCTTGGAGTCAATAATTGTCTGGTTTTGTAAGCTGGTCATCTCTTATGATTCCTGAGTGCATATTCCTTTGTCTGATGTGCAGCATTTTGTGAATATTCGTCAGCAGGAATCAATCGCTGCCTTCAGAGGCTCGAGCCGACACCACTTGGACCAGAGCCGGGCCTTTATCATTGAATGGAGTCATCGTCACCACGGCCAAGAAGAGGACATTTTAAAATCCCGATGTGATTGGTCCGCCACTTCTGCTCCTCTGCTGAGCATTACGGTAATGACAAGATGAAAGAGCCAAATTTAGACCTCACATTTGTCCTGCAGGCCTGTTCCAAAACACCTCAATCACCTGCCAAGACATTCACCTGAAACACACTTTTTATTTTAGATCCAGGATTCTGTTCTCACTCGAGTATTGTTATGTTCCTGACGAAGGCACATTACAAAAGTTCGGTTTACGGTTAGAGCTGAAGAACCATACTCTTTTGTTTCATTACATTTTGTCCGCCCCAATAGAGAGCACAAATGTTAGAACACATCTTATGTTTTAATACTAAGAGCTGAGAGAGGGTTGTCCTTTTGTTTTTATTTAAAAAGTGGATTTAAAGATACATGCATGTAAGATAAGGTAAGATGAACTTTATTGATCTCACAATTGGCATAGATTGAATCACTCAGATTGTGCAAAAAGACATGAAGTGTGCAACATGTTAAGGTTAAAAATATAGTCTGTGCAGGATATATTATGTACAATAAAAAGTGGTAATAGCAGTGCTGGTTCTTCAGTCCTATAGTGCAGGTCATTAGTGACTTAAAGTGACAGAGAAAGGATCATAGTCAATCAAGCAGATTTTTATGCATCAACAAATCCGATGTTCATCTCATTAAATACCTTTAAAGTGCACGACATTGTTGACTACAATATATTGATTGTCATGTACAAGGCACATAACAACCTTAGTCCACCTTGTTTCCAGAAACATTTTAAACCAAGAGAAAGTCTGTACAGCCTTCGGGGAACTGGTTATTTAAAAAAGGACTGGGAAAGAACAAACATAAAAAGTAGATGTGTCTCAGTGAGTGGAGTCACGTTATGGAACAATCTCAATGTTCTCAATTTAAAAACAGCAAAAACATTGAAATTGTTTAAAAGGGGGATTAAATACAAAATTGTTGATAAATAGCGAACAATGGTCTGAACATTTGTAACTTGGCTTTAGGCTAAACCTTTGTCTCCTTTTGTTACTCATCGTTACAGGACGTTGCTGATACTGTTTCAGCTTGTATTGTTTCAGCTTGTATATTTTGTGTTGCTATGGAAACGATCCGTTTCCTTGTACTGGGTCAGGCGAAATAAGTTTAACTTCAGCCTGAACCCTTCGGTCGCATATTGTAATTCTGTTGTTTTGTTGACAGTTAACTAACTTTGTTTCTCATGCTTGACCGAATAAACTACTACTACTACTACTACTACTATAGTGACATGGATTCTATGATATACTTAGATTTGATTACTTTATACAGTATTTCACAATAACTACTGTACATTAAACTTGTTCTCTTCCGGAGCAGTTTATTTTCTTCATGGCATCCTCGTCTCCATGGAGATTTAGGCCCATGTTAAATGCCAAACTGTGAACCATTTCAGGCAAAGCAATACAAACCAATCCTCATCCAAAATGTCATCGATGCTGACTTCAGGTTCAACAAGGACAAGATTTTTTCCTTGGTGAATACTGTAATTACAGGTTGTGTGAATGTGACATTGTGATATTGTGGTGGAGGGCAGCTAAATATGTTGGTAACTATGGAAACTATGGAGATTTCTCCTCTTAGAAAACTTCTTAGTCTCTGTGATTTCTGAGCCACTCCTCATGAAACAAACTTCGAACCAAGGACCTTCTTGCTGAGAAGTGCTAATTCTCAAATAAGTCATTTTAAACATTTCTTTAAAACATGACTTCCTTCACATAGAGTTGTATTGGTGCCTTCCCTCCAGCTGAAATACAATTCACATGAACAAAGTGTCTTGCTTTGCCTTGCTCCAAACTGATGCAAACTTACAAACCTTATTACCAGATGAGGTCAAAGACATGATGCAGCACGTCTCCATCTATCACTGACCTGAGCCAACAGAGCATTATGGCCTGTATCTGAATCCAGAGTTGACTATTAGTTAATAACTTACACTCATAACTATTTGGTGATAATTCAGATTGCTTTACTAAAATATTTCTATAACACATTCAAATATGTCATTTCCCCCAGTCCTTTTCCAACACATTATAATCTGATTCTGACCCAGAAGATATAGAAAGCACAGAATAACGCACACCTTTCTAATCCTTGATCTTTGGCCAGCTCAGGAGATTACAGTCTTGACACATTCTTTCATTACCTGTCTGTCAGCCCAAACACCTCTGTGCATTTTTACTTTGTGTTGCAAAGTAAATGGATGGAAACATTTACATATCAAACAAGAATACGCCTCTTCAGAAATGGACATTCAATTTGTGTGTTTTTCCCTCCGCTTGAATGGTGAGCACTAGTGCGGCGTGGGAGATGATTCAGCAGCAGACTGAATAGTTTGAAGGTTGAGAGAAGAGTGTTTTGCTGTAGTGGGCGCTTGTGTCTTTGTGTACGAGGGCTGACCTTTTCCAATTGTTAAGAGCAATTCACAGCTTAAAGTTCTTTGAGCTAAACTTGACTTGTCACGGATTTTACCCTCATAACCATCATATTGCAACAGTGGTACGATGTATTATTCCATGCATGTAAAACTGAAAAACATGTCTTTGTTTTGACAATAACATCCCGACAAGCCCCGGTGGACACACCCCAACAACAACCATCCATTCACTCAGAATGGATGGTTATATTCAGAACTATTGTACATTGTATTGTACCCAGGACCTTTTTGCAGGTTTCATAGTCCATGTTGATCTCTTTGCTGTCACTAATGGCTTGTTCTGTAGATAGATAAATGCAACAGCACTTTAGGTCACAGCAGCAGCGGTAGTGTAGCCGCTTGGTTTGGACCATTTTCTCTGGTCCAGTAAAGTGAGAAAAAGGCTCAATGCTTTATTAGCATTTTTCTAAAAATTAGCAATCCTTCAGTGGATTTCTTCTTGATCGACTCGGTTCGGTCCGTGAATCCTCTCTGCTCTGGTCTGGATCAGTGTTGAACCATGAACACTACTGCAGTGACATTTACAGGTAGAAAAAAATTGTAAAACACCAAACAACAACTGTTTCCAGCGCATTCAAAAGTTGTAGTATGCCATTCATAAAAAAGTTTATAGATAATGTTCCTTTTCTAATCTTGTATTGATTTTGTTTTCCCCAATCTTGTAAAAATGTGCATGTTTACTGTCAGCAGGGTTAGAGTTCGTCTTTCACTGCGTTTGTGGTGAGAGCTCTGTCTCTTTCTCTTCAGAGTCAGCAGTTTGGGAGAGTTGTTGACAAAGTGGCAGAATGCTGTCAGTGCAGAAGTGTTCAGATGCTCAACAGATGGCTCCGCCTGATATAAAGGCCGCTCACCGTGTACTTCAGTCCAAAATCAGAAATGCAGATGCAGGCAAGAACCGCCTTTTGCACTCGCAACCATTAATCACGCGAAGCTTCCTTTGAAGCTCTTGTTACGATTATCCATCCATCCATCTTCTTCCGCTTCATCCGTTGCCGGGTCGCGGGGGCAGCAGTCTAAGCAGAGACACCCAGACTTCCCTATCCACACACACTTCCTCCAGCTCGTCCGACCCCTAGGCGTTCCCAGGCCAGCTGAGAGACATAGTCCCTCCAGCGTGTCCTGGGTCTTCCCCGGGGCCTCCTCCCGGTGGGACGTGCCCGGAACACCTCCCCTGGGAGGTGTCCAGGAGGCATCCGGAACAGATGCCTGAGCCACCTCAACTGGTTCCTCTCGACGTGGAGAAGCAGCGGCTCTACTCCGAGCTCCTCCCGTGTGACTGAGCCCCTCACCCTATCTCTAAGGGAGCGCCCAGCCACTCTGCGGAGGAAGCCTATATACCCCCTTGCGAAACCATAGCCAAGGGAACGGGCTTGGCAGAATCAGCCGGGAAAGAAGACCCTGTTGAGCTTGTGTATTGCCCTAAATCACAACAGAAGGCTAACTGTCGGCTCAGAAAACTTTACAAAGTGGTCGATTCCTCAAAGCAGATCAGAGAATCAAACAGTTAGAACACAGAAATGCAATAATAAACAAATAGGAACCATTGGTCCACAGGGAGCAGGATTTCCAATGTCTGTAAATATCCTTAAAGATGCAGTAAGCGATTTTGTTAGCTTAGCCGTAGCACCAACTCCAAACCACTCCCCCCTCCCCTCGCCTCTCCACCAAACCAAACATCCAGCATTTTCTTTTCTTTGTCACAACAGGGAGCATGGGCGGCAAGCGAGAAACTGGCATTTTCTGCTCAGTCGTTTTAGGTTTTAGAAAATCCGATAACTCAGGTGCACGCATCCCATTGGTTCGTTGTTGATGAACAAATCCCATTGGTTGATTTTTATCGGTCCGCTCCAAAATATTTTGTATCAATGCTTGGAGACCATAGGCATCTGGTCAATTCCATTACTATTTGAAAACACATGATAACTTGACTACTTTTAAGGTTTAGACTCTCCGGTTTCGGCAAGCAACATCTTTTAAAAAAACAGTGGGAGAAAGTGAGAAACCTCATCTTTTATATTGAGAGAGGATCCACTCCCAGAGGTCAGGCTATAAAGCATATAAGCATAAACACACAACATAAACATAAATACATTGTGTTATTAACTTTGGATGTAGCTTTAGGTGGATCTTTTTATTTTTAAGTAAGTATAAAATAAAGTATAAAACCACCAAACACATTTTACACTATGGATTATTCACGTTCTGTCTAAAATAACACATTGTACATTGAGCAGTTTTGATCATGTTTACTTTCTTTTACACAGTAGACTTCAAATATGATCTTTTTCAACGCTAACATTGACTCAGTTCTCGTCTGGACCCAATCTCCCAGAGTTTTGACGGTGTGATTGCCAGGTCACAGGTGGACATCCAGCTCAATCAAACAAGGATTAAAAATACATATCAGCAGATGTGGATGACTCTTAACTTCCTACTTCTCAACCCGGAGAAGACAGAAGTGATCCTACTCGGTCCGAAGCGCCTGCGTGACTCCCTCACTAACCAGATAATTACTCTCGATAATGTCAGTATAATACCCAGTAACACTGTGAGGAATCTTGGAGTCATTTTTGACCAAGAGCTCTCCTTCAAGGCTTATATAAGCCAAGCAACTAAAACGGCGTACTTCCACCTACGGAACATCGCTAAAATTAGGAATTTCCTTCCTAAAAGTGACGCGGAAAAACTCATTCACGCGTTTGTCACCTCAAGGCTTGACTACTGTAACGCTTTACTGGCAGCGTGCCCTAAAGCCTCTTTGAAGAGCTTCCAGCTCGTTCAGAATACAGCAGCTAGGATCTTAACAGGTACCAAAAGGAGGGAGCACATAACTCCGGTGTTAAAATCACTCCACTGGCTCCCTGTGGAGTACAGAATAAAGTTTAAAATCCTTCTCTTAACATATAAAGCCATAAATGGCTTGGCTCCCTCTTATCTCCAAGACACGTTAGTGTCGTATCAACCAGGTCGAGCGTTGCGCTCACAAAACGCCAGACGTCTGGTGGTCCCTAAGGTCTCAAAAATCACTGTTGGTGGCAGAGCATTTAGCTACCAAGCTCCTTTACTGTGGAATCAGCTTCCCATTTATGTTAAGGAAGCAGATACGGTCTCCACATTCAAGGCCAGGCTTAAAGCACTCTACTTTAATTTAGCATATAATTAGGTAATATATAATATGTAGTGTATATATTATATATATATGCTGTATTATTTTATGTATTATGTTATATATTATTCAATAATGTATTGTGTTATGTTGTATATTATGTTATATATTATGCTGTATGTTATTCTTTATTCAAGGCTAGGTTTAAAACAGTCCTCTTTAGTTTAGCATATGGCTAGGAAGGTAAGACTCAGGGAAGGTTAAACTCCTCAGAGTGTTAGTCAAGCTGCATAGGGAGTCAGTTTGCTGGGAGAAGTATGGTAACTTGAGCACTATCCTCTCCTCCTTCCTACTTTATCTACTTTATCTGTTTAGCACTTTTAGGATTCTGACTGTAGTTTGTTCATTGCTATTCACCCGTTGTCCCATTGTCTGTTTCATGGTACGATGACGGGATCTCTGAGCCTGGCCTCTTCCATCTACACCTGCGGACTGCCCCGCCCGACCCGCCTGGGAGTGCTTCGGTCCTGCACCGGACCTGTCCACGTTCAGCGTCCACTGGTCCACGTTCTGTAGCTAGCTTAGGTCCTAGATCATTAGTCTGTCCGTCCGGAGGAGCGGATCCCTTTCTCATATGGGTCTCCCTCCCTGTGGGTTTCCCTAGTTCTCCCCAAGGTTTCTCACTTTTTCCCACTGGGTTTTTTAAGAGTTTTTCCTTGTCGATGCAGGAGGGTCTTGTTGGACAGTTAGTGTCCAACAGAAAGGATTGGTGATGATCAGGACACTTTAGCATTCTACAACATGTATGGACATTTTCTTCTGTGTGTGCTTTATATTCTTCATGTGTTTTAACTGTTGATTCTCTGACCTGTGTTGGTGATTTCAATGGTTTTGTTAAGTCCTCTGAGATGACTTCTGTTGTGACCTAGGGCTATACAAGAATAAATTGTGTATTGTGTGTAGCAGATGAATAAAGCTCCCCTTGTCTTGGCCACTCTCATGCGGCGTCCACATCTCGGGGAGCAGAGTTTCATCAGATACTGAGCGTCCAGCCGCCTCTGGTCGTGTCGTGCCGCTGGGGATCGATGCGGTGGACTGGCCACACATACCATCACCGCATTCCTCTCCTCATCGATTTCACATCAGGACTGTGGCCTGATCAATCACACTCCAACTTGTGGCTGCAAATGGTGTCATCCTGGCTGCCCCTTTCACACAGCTCTATACACATGCACACACACACGCACGCACACACAGACGCACGCACGCACGCACGCATGCACGCATACAACATGTGTAGTGTTGTATGAGAGGGATTGGAACCAAATAAGTGTCTGCTTCGTCCAACACGTTTTCAATCTGTGTATTGTTGATTATTTTAGCACCCCATTATTGCTTTTGTCTTTTGGTGTATATTAAATAAATACTTACTATATTATAACTCAAATATTGTTCAAAAGTTGGTATATATCGTTCATAAGTAAATAGTATAATTGACTGTAATTGGCTGTAAGTCATTCATCAAAATTAGGTATATTAACTATAAGTAAATTAACTATCACTTGTACTATTTCCTGCTGCAGTATATTAATTAAGTGCTTATAATTCTTAAACAACTCTCTGACATGATGTTTTAGTTCAAAAAGAAAAGCACCATTCATTTTAATCTGCCCCTGTCCTTTTGCTTCACCAAAAGTCCGTGCGGTGCAATAAAGCTCATGAGGACAGCACCACGGACAGCGGCGCGGCTGCAGTGGATCCAGTTGGGCCTCAGTGCTTCCGTGCGCTCCATCTAATGTTGAAGAATGTTCCAGATTAAATAGCTGACAGCGGCTAACTGAGCAGCTGCAAGGACCCCTCCCCTCCGCCGTCACAGCCAATGGAGCGGCGGAGATTAATGACCCCCTCTGAGCCTCGCCCAATCGCGAAAGAGCGCTCGCTTCTCCGGCCAGCGATGCCCTTGAGCAAAGCCACACTTTTGCATTTCCATATGGGGCAGACGGACTCGTACTCCTTCATTACCCTCCTCTGCCTCTTTCGCTGCTCGTGTTTACGGTGTCTCTGGACCTGCAAATCACCACGGTTACGGCTGCTCAGATTTATGACCGCCGGCTTGTCCCTCAGACCTTAGACCAACCCTGAAGCCTATGCACTTTAGTCCATGTCATTGGCCTCCAGTGAAATTTACTTCAACAAAGTGCAAACCAGGACAGAGCATTCCTAATCAATTCAACAGAAAACAACTCCGAGAGACTAAAGTGTCTTTTTAAATGTGTTTCTTTACTATTATTACTGGTCATTTCTCTGTGTTGCCTTTTGTCATCAGATATCAGAAGTTGAAGTCTGGTGATTACTGAGATGGGAGGCATTGAATAATTCAGGCGGGTACTTATCGCTGTGTATGAGTGGGTTTGGTCCTTGGTTATATTTATTAGATTTGATTTGAATAATTATGATTTTGTGTGTCTATTGCCTGTGTTGTCTGTATCGGCTGCTGATGGTCACCTGAATTTTCTCTAGGGGTAAATACAGTGTCTGTCTGTTCTGTCTGTCTCTGTCTACGGTATCGCTTATATTTCTGACTACTTTATACTTTTACTCACACAGCATAAACATGGTTTTGAAGTGGTTAATCATGCTTTTAATGTATGTGATTTAGTTTGCTGTGGTTAACCATGTGTCTAAGTTACAATATACATGTTTTGTTTTAATGTCGTATTCTTCACCAGTATGCCACAATTCTACAACAGCTTTTACTTGAAATAACACTAGAATCTATATTTAGATTTTTGCCACCTTTGCATATTGACCATAATTTTTATACCTGGAAAGACCTAAAGCCACGATGGTAGAACATTGGATTGGTGGTTATAATAGCATTATAGTCAGAATCAGAATCATTTTTATTGCCACGTAAGTAACAGGAAGTCACAGACTTGGAAATTGCTTTGGCTCAGTGCAACAGTCAGAAAGAGATAATAACAAATAAAGAATAAAAATCACTTCTAAGGAATACATTTAAAATTTAAATTAAAATAGAGTTACAATTACTATATACAATATACAGTGCACATGGTGCACACAATGCGAGGTGACAATGTAAGCAGTACAGTGAGGCAGTAAAGTGACTTTATAAAGAGCAGTTGGGGACTTCTAGAGGGCGGGGAGGTTAAGAAGTGTTCAAGAGTCCAACAGCAGAGGGGAAGAAACTGTTCTTGTGGCGGGAGGTTCTAGTCCTGATGGACCGCAGTCTCCTGCCTGAGGGGAGTGGTTGGAATAGTCCAAGTGCAGGGTGAGAGGGGAGTGGTTGGAATAGTCCAAGTGCAGGGTGAGAGGGGAGTGGTTGGAATAGTCCATGTGCAGGGTGAGAGGGGAGTGGTTGGAATAGTCCATGTGCAGGTGAGAGGGGAGTGGTTGGAATAGTCCATGTGCAGGGTGAGAGGGGAGTGGTTGGAATAGTCCATGTGCAGGGTGGGAGGGGTCGGCTGTGATACGACCAGCCCGGCCTCGAGCTCGGGCGACGTACAGGTCCTGCAGCGATGGAAGGCTGCGGCCGATCACTTCCTCTGCAGAGCGCACAATGCGCTGTAGTCTCTGTTTGTCCCTGACTGTGGCTCCAGAACCACACGGTGATGGAGGAGGTGATGGAGGAGGTGATGGATGAGGTGATGGAGGAAGTGATGAGGAGGTGATGGAGGAGGTGATGGAGGAGGTGATGGAGGAGGTGATGGAGGAAGTGATGAGGAGGTGATGGAGGAGGTGATGGAGGAGGTGATGGAGGAGGTGATGGAGGAAGTGATGAGGAGGTGATGGAGGAGGTGATGGAGGAGGTGAGGATGGACTCGATGATGGCCGTGTAGAACTGCAGCTTGGCTTTCCTGAGCTGCCGCAGGAAGTACATCCTCTGCTGGGCCTTCTTGATGAGGGAGCTGATGGTCGGCTCCCACTTGAGGTCCTGGGTGATGGTGGTGCCCAGGAAACGGAAGGACTCCTCAGAGGTGATGGGGGAGTCCATCACGGAGGGTGGGGGCGGGGGGACAGTGCTCCTCCTGAAGTCCACAATCATGGGGCTCCTGTATTTATAATCATATAGTCATGGATAGTATACGATTATGTACATTTATCATCACTAACTTTAATCTCACTTTACAGCTATTGTGTGCACATTTAGTTCAGATTCTTCAAGTATTTCTGATTGAGTTTTATCTCACTGTTCGTGGCTCTCATGACATGGAAGAGCACTTAAAACAAGTATCCTTAATGTCTTATTCCACATGATCTCTGCCCTTGCCTGGTGCACATAAACTCACTGCGTTGCATTATTGAGCTGGGAGGTGTGTGCAAAAGTATGCAATGGTTTACGTTCCTTTAAGTTGGAAAGTATATATACAGTACGTTTTTGCTTCTGCAGTGTGAAGAAACACTGTTGTAATGGGCCATAATCCCAGCCAGGCCTTTCACTTCACTTTTGCTGACAGATGCAGGGCTTTAATCCAAACCACATCTTGCTTATAACACTGTATATGATAAACAACATTTGGATTTTAACTACTTCAGAAACAAATTTATTCTCCTCATTTCCCCTTTCACAGAGCGCGTCCGTATGTGCACATTATAGCAACGTCAACTTCTGTCTCTGTCCATTAACTAATCTTACCAACAATTCTGTTTGACCGTTTTCAACGTGGGTCCACACTGTGCAGGGAATGAATAATCAGTAAATCCGATCTGATTTTGAGTTTGGTGTCTTGCCACAGTATCATCAGCATTGCATCAGCGTAGTACTGTAGTATTATTCACATTCTTACAGGACTACTTTGAGGAACATCAGCAGCCAGAGCCTCTGTCTCATTACAATGTGGCGTGGTGCAAGAGAAGATCTTGAAAAGCCCATATATGCCTCGGTTACGTAGCATGAAAATTACCCCCAAGCCATTACTGTACTCATCACAAGGGTGAATAATGTCTCGTATTTGAATTTTCTATTATGTGGTTGCCTGTGAGTTTCTGTTGGTATAGAAACATGCAGCAATCTGCCAATGGTGGGTGAGAGGGGCACGGCAAGAAGAACGTTGGTTTGATCTATATAGGCTGGGCAAGTAAGTAAGTAATCTTTATGTATGTAGAGACTTTCACAGACCAGAGTCACAAAGCGCTTTACAATTGTTGTGGGCTTTTGTGGGAGTAGTGTACAGAAGGCACATGCCAAACCTTATTTTTAGTAAGTAAGTAAGTAATGTTTGTTTATATAGCGCATTTTACAGACCATGGTCACCCAAAGCGCTTTACAATGTTCAGAGTCAGATATTGTTCCAATCATTCGGAAGCGAGTCGCCGAACACACTGGCGCATCAGCCCCCAATCGAGACCACCCATTCACTCACTCATTTACATTCATACCTAAAGTGATGGGAGAACCCGGAGGAAACCTCGGTACCTTCTTGCAGTGAGGCATGAAGTATGTTTCCCCCTGTGTCCAGGTGGGTGTCCAAAATATATGTGTGTACTGTATATCATTGTTCGTATCCATCCATCCATTTTCTTCCACTTTATCTGTTGCTGGGTTGCAGGGGCAGCAGTCTAAGCAGAGACACTCACTTCCCTCAGCTCACACACCCTTACCTCAGCTCATCCCGGGGAATCTCAAGGCGTTCTCAGACCAGCCGAAAGACGTGCCCTGGGTGGGACATTCCTGGAACAAGAGGCATGCCAGACAGATGCCTCACCTCAACTGGCTCCTCTGAGAAGCAGCGGCTCCACTCCGAGCTCTTGTATCTCTAAGGGACCAGCCAGCCACTCTGCGGAGGAAACGCATGTCGACCGCTTGTCCCTTTGGTTTTTACCCAACGCTCATGACCAGAGGTGAGGGTGGGAAAGCAGATCGAGAGCTTCTTCTTCACTTCCTTCTTTACCAAAACAGTTTGATACAGCTGTCGCATCCCATAGATATGTGTCCGGGTGGAAACATTACACGGTGAATAAAAAAGACCAAACATTTACATAAAAACATGATCATAAAATCAACAAACAAATAAAAAAACAACCACTGCTAGGATTCCACTGTCACAAACAGAAAATGTTTGCATGGTTGTTGCACAAACTGCTAATGGTGCTAACGTTTTCACTCGGGCCTGCTGGTTTCTGCACAGTTTATTTGTTATCTTTTGAAGCACCGTACTATTTAAATTTGTACTTTTTATGCATATAATGGCTCTGAGTGCCACAGCCAGGGCAGAATTAGCTTGGCGTTTGTGTCACTAGCACGCTTCATTAGTAAAGATGGAGTGGGCCAAGAGGCAGATGGGCACAGTCTGACAAAACAGATGAACAAATTGAGTGTGGAGGGACTGGGGACAGGTGGTGATCCCAGGGTCGCATAACCATACTCATGACATCTTTACCAATTTACCAAAAGTCTGCAGTGTTTATCTTTCAAGACTTTGCAATCTGTTTATGAACTCACAGAGAGCCATTTGCTGCTGACTAGCTACTTGGTAAAAAAAATAATGAGTTCACCATGTGTGTGTTTGGTGTGGGTAGAAGTGTAACCTCATTGAATGCCAGTGTAGAATTGGAAGGTTTTGAACAAATTACTGGGAATAATCATTGAATGCGGAGTGAAATAGAATTGGAAGGTTTTTAAACAAGTTACTGGAAATAGAATGTGCTTTTCTCTTGACAGTTATTAGTAGCTGTTGGCAATGTGTGGCCTTGGATTGCAATTTTGTATTCAGTCCGCGGCAACGGGGATGGCATATGTTTGTGCATATCCCCATGTCTGTCGATGCCGGGGTGGATTCTGAAATTCTGATGTGATGCCGTACATCACATTTGGGAGAAGCATCCTTTGTCTTTTGAGCAACAATGATGTGTAAAATCTTGGGTTGATCAGCTCATCCATCCATCCGTTTTCTTACCCTTACTTAATCTTTCTTCTTAATCTTCCCCTCATTTCTGGGTCAGGGGGGTGGCAGTCAAGACCCAAGTCTCAGAGCACCAGCCCTTCACAGGAGGACAGCTGCTCTGTAAGTGATAACACAGCCTTGATCTTTCAATGGGTGCTTCAGGAAAAGTGGGGTTTAAGTGTCTTGCCCAACAACAGCAGTGGAGAAGGTCTCGTGGTGGAATTGAACCCACAACCTTCAGGCTCAAAGACCGATGCTCTACCAACTGAACCACTGTCATATGCATCAGTGTAAAATACTGTATTTTTGGCAGTAAATGAGTATTTAAAAGTTTTATTTTAGAACCTTGGGGACCTAACTTTAAAGCCACAAAAATGGTTTTAAGGCTGTATCTACACAGAGTCAGAAATTATTTCTGTAAACAGGGAATCAGCTCAGTAAATGAATGAGGTGAAAATGCCTGCAAATTCTGTGGAACTATGCCAGGCCTGTTGGTGGCGCTGTGAGGCCACTCAGAAAGGCCATGTTCCGACTAGGATTCAAAACCAGGGATGTCTTGGTGAGTGCTATCCATGTCGCTCAGTGGTGACTATTATGTTATGGAGACTTTTGGTGCAAATTATGTTAAAACTGAACTTGTCATTTTTGACATAGTGATAGATCTCCCACAGAGCCCCGGTGCCTTTAGCGGTGAGGCGGCTTCACTCTGCTGGGGTCCGGGGCTCTCCTGTGGTGCACTTGGTGAGGAGCTGCTCTCTCAAAGAATTTCTTCTGCTGGATATTCAGGATCTCACATTGAACTGAGCAGACGCTGCAGTCTTCAGCAATGTGAGATCCTGAATACTGTATTTGCAGGATAGGAAAGACGGGGCCTGGTAAGTTCTGTGATGGAAGAAATCTGGGAACATAAAGTGCCACAGCTGGCGGTTGCGGATTACAAACTGCCTTGTTGCCTAGAATGAGCATGAATGATTGGCTGAAGGGTTCAATGGTACAGATGAGATGTGTTACTTCCAGCCCTCTACCCTGAGGCTGTGGCTGCTGTTGTACTTCACCACTATTGTGACCGGACTGAATGAATAATGCCATGTGATGTGTCTTTGGAGTTTCCAAAAAGCGCAACATAAAATGCAGTATTCAGTGGTGGAGCAGGGCCTTTGACGTGATCACGTTTCATGGACGTCACTAACGACACAAATGCAAGCGCCACTGAAAACAGGGACTAAAAACATGACTCACATCACTTTAGCTCAGCATTTAGATTTTAATTGTATTAGATACATTAGAATGATGTCTGTGGCACTACTTGCATGTGTAAGCCAGATCCTGTTAGACCTCTGCAACTGTGCAGGGCCTGGTTAGTGCTGTGATGGGAGACCTCTGGGAAGACACGGAGCCACTGTGGGGCGGCCACATCAAACTGTTGTTATGTCTTTAGGCAAGACACTTCACCCCCATTGCCTATAATAAGTCTGGTGTGTGTGTGTGAATGGTTGGTGGTGGTCGGAGGGGCCAATGGCACAGACTGGTTGCCTCTCTTCTGTCAGTGTGCCCCAGGGCAACTGTGGCTACAGTGGTAGTTTATCATAATGGAGTGAAGAAATAATCACATGTGAAGCGTCTTTGAGTGTCCAAAAAAAACCACTATATAAAACAAATGCATTTTTTTTGTCAATGGTATCATTATAAGGTGGTTCCCAAAGTGGGGGTTGAGGATGATTTTCAGATGACTATTATATTTTTGTATCATTTTAGATTTGTCAGTGGTGTTACATCCAATAGAACAATACATTCAGTTAAATTGTACATCAGCGGGGAAATGTCAGTGTTGCATCACAAGTTACAGAGCAGTAGAAATGAGGAGCACACAGCAGAAGATAAATGAACAATAACTCTATACTAACTAAAATTAAATGAAATAAAAACTCGAGCATCAAAAAGAAACAATTATTGTTGTTATTATGTTCAAGATAATACTGTTCTTTAATGCCCGAGTTAGAGTTTCAATTTTGTTTCAATTAGTATAGAGCTATTGTTCATTTATCTTGTGCTGTGTGCTCCTCATTCCTACTGTTCTGTAACTTGTGATGCAACACTGAAATTTCCCCGCAGTAGGATGAATAAAGGATCTCTTAATCTTAACACAGCCGACCTCGTCAAAGTTTGCCACGTCATTTTTAACGGTTTCAGCTTTAGCAAAGTAAGCAGCCAATAGCACAGCCCACTTCCTTTTTTCGACTGGACCCATTTTGTGTATGCGCCACATGTGCTAAAGTCATCATCAAAAATAACTGTTTGGAAACTGAATTAAGAAGGGAAAGCTCGCCGCCGCAGGCTCAGGGACTCTCGGACCACAGAAAGACAAATGTATAGGGGAAGCAATTTTAGCAAGCCCAGAAAGAGGCTTAAGAAGATGAAGAAAGGAGAAGGAATATGGGGCAGTAAGTGTGTGAGGAGAGATAAGGAGCCCAGAGTCTCATTTGGCAGATTCTGAACAAAGCAGCACCTACTGTAACCTAGAGATGGAGCGGGAACAAACAGCCTCCGGAAGAAAACTCTCGATGAGAACATGGGGCGGGCAGAGATTGAGGAGTTTGGTGAGGACGCATTTAAATGTGCTAATATCTGATAAATACGTCTTTAACTTAAGAGTGTGGTTATAGTGAGGATGAGCAGAAGAAATGTGCACGATGTAACAGGGGAAACCGTTAAAATTCGGTGACAAAAGTGCATATTTTTGCTTCTTGCTAAATGTGTTTTAATTTTTCTTGTGATAGAGGAGAAGTAGCATTGTTTTGGAATGTATATCATGGACTATTTTATGCTGATGTTTTAAGTCCTGCTCCTGCCCCTCGGCGTCCTCTGCAGCTGTGTTTGACAGTGTCTGCACGGCTTTTGACAGCTGCAGCCGCGCTCAGACCTACAACAAATAGGTTTGATATCTCAGCGACAGCACTTCAGCGATCATGAGTTCGGGTGGTTAGAAAACTGTACACTCAAAGAAATGATTCAGGTGGTTAGTATTTTGAACTCAAAATACATACTAAACTAAACTCAATAATTGATTTTTGCCAGTTTTACTTAAATTAGTGTGGTCGCAACTCATTTTAAACATGTCGGTCTCAATTAAAAGTTAATACAAGAATCCTAACTCATTTTTGTAACAAATTTGAACTTGATATTCTGGCATAACTGGACAACGGAGAAGTATTGAGTTTGCTCAACATGAAAATCCTCTTGTAAGCCTGGGGGCCCATTAATGAAAAAACAAATATATTGAGTTGATTCAAAATAAATATATTGAGTTGATTCAAAATAAATATATTGTGTTGATTGAAAACAAAATGTGGCGAAGCAGTGACGCTACCCAGAATGCATTGCAGCGAAAAATATAAACTTCTTAAAAATTCTACATTTGAGCATTAATTTTAAAACTGAATATGAAGCAAGTCCTAAAGCAAAATACTTGAGCAACATTCTGAATAAACTAATTTGACCAAATAAGTAATTGTATTTATTTTTATCAACCATGATCGAGAGGGCCAAGCCAAAGCAGTCCTATACTCCCTGTGTCACCCTTCAATTTTGAACAAATACTTTAAGGTGGACATGTTTACCAGTGACTGTGCTGGCCCTCTCTCATATATATGTGGAGTGAGAGACCACTGCCTGAAATTAACAATTGTGAACCGTTTTGTGAATCTAATCTTTGAAAGATGGTATTTGAATAAAGATTACATATTCCTGACTGAAAATCACTTGTTGAATATACTCAAAAAGATTTATTTTCAATGTAATTATTTAAGTTGGTAGTATTGTTAAAATTAAGTTGAACTGATGCTAAAACACTTGCTGAATATACTTAACAAAGTGTCTTTATAACTCAATTATCCAAGTTGGTGGTATTGAAAAAATTGTGCTGGACCAATGATAAAAGACTTACAAAGAATACTTAAAACACAGTCTTGTTCGCAAAACTTAAAAAGATGCATGCAAAATGCTGCCTCAATTTTATTAAGTTTTGCCAATGCATTTTTTTTTTAGAGTGTATAAAGTATGTGTAAGTAAGTAAGTAATTCCACTTTTTGCAGGTTATATTTTGCGAAACCCCCGAGATAAACAAGGACCCACTGTTCAAAAATATACGGTTTAATCTAATGCAATTACACCAAAACAATAACGTTTTAGCAGGATACTATCACTCACCACTTGGCTTCAAAACTCATCACAACAGCACAACTTTGGTTTTATTGACAATTTTAATCTGTTCTGGAACCGCCACCCCTTCTTCACACCCGATGGACTCCATATCAATAAACTCGGCACCCGGTACCTGATTTCAAACATCACCCACTCAGTTCAATCCCGTCCCCCGCACCTCTGACAACCCATCACTCCATCCCACATCATTCCTGCCCCTCTGGACTCCAACATCGGTCCCTGCTCCCCCCTCCAGCAAGGAATTTCAGTTCTGTCCAGACCCCGCCCCTACAGACCGTCCATACTCCGGAAACCGTCCCTCAACACCCTCATCCCTGTTGCCCTTTGCTCCTCCACATCTTCTTCTCCCCTCACCACAAACAAAAATGACCCCCCATCTACCATCAGGTTTGCTCTTTTAAATGTACGCTCTCTTTTAAATAAGACTTTTACTGTAAACGATTTGATTTTAGAACACGAGCTGGATGGTATGTTTTTAACTGAGACGTGGCTGGGTCCGGATGCTCCGGCTGTTCTCACAGAGGCCTCCCCTCCCGATTTTAGCTTTGCTTTTAAAACAAGAGAAGGAAAGAGAGGTGGCGGCACAGCCTCAATATGCAGTAACGCCCTGGCCACCAAACCTATTGTTTTTAACCAATACTCAAGTTTTGAGTATCACTCTCTTGTTTTTAGCAACCCCAAAATTTTAACAGTAATTATTTATAGGCCACCAAAAAAGTGCAGCCTTTTTATTCATGAATTCTCAGCGTTTTTATCACAGTTACACAATTCTTACAACATGATAATTTTAACCGGTGATTTTAACATACACATTGACAATCCCTCTGACAATTTTACCCTAGATTTCTTAGATGTTCTTAATTACATGGATTTTACCCAACACATCAGACAGCCAACACACAACAGGGGACGCACCCTCGACCTGGTCATTACTTATGGCCTGACTGCGGATGTGTCCTCTGTTGTCGACTTGGCTGTCTCGGACCACTACTGTGTGTTTTTTAACATCACTGGTTTTATTCAGCGTGAGACCTCTGTGAGAACCGTGAGGAAGCGACATCTAACCCCTGAAGTGGCTGCAAATTTTATCGACATCCTAAACAACACTCCCCACTTGGTTTTACCTGCCCCCTGTGATTTTATAGCAAATGATTTTAAAAGTAGACTTAGTTCCGCATTGGATCAAGTCGCTCCTTTAAAAACAAAAATCATAAAAACAAAATCTGTACCCCCATGGAGAAATGAGGAAGTACGGAAAATGAAACGAGAGTGCAGGGTGGCAGAACGAAGGTGGAGGAAAGATAAAATAACAATCAACTACGAACTATATAAAAGCAATCAAAAAGCATACAATAACACAATTAGAAATCATAAGAACAAATACTTTGCAAAGCTAATCACCCAAAATAAAAATAACCCAAAGGTCCTCTTTTCAACCATCGACACCATTTTAAACCCTGATTTTAGCATGTCTCTTTTAACCCCCACAGACTCCCTCTGTGAGGATTTTGCAGCCCACTTCACGGGGAAGATAAACACAATCAGATGTAACATTTTATCCAACCGCACAACTGTTTTTAACACATCCGATTGTTTGTCTTCACCAGAGGAAACACTGGACAGTTTTGTCCTGGTTGATGCTGAGATGCTTGATAAAGTTTTCTCCTCAGTGAGGCCCACCACATGTCTTTTAGATCCAGTCCCCACTCCATTTTTTAAGTCATTTTATGAATCTTTTAGAGAGGAGCTTTTAAACCTGATGAATTGCTCTCTTCAGACTGGGGTCTTTCCTGCAGCCTTCAAAGCGGCTGTGGTGAGGCCCCTTCTGAAGAAGAGCAATTTAGATTTTAATGATTTTAACAACTACAGACCGGTATCCAACTTACCATTTTTAAGCAAAATTATAGAAAAACTTGTTTTTACCCAGCTCAATGCCTTCTTAGATCAGCAACAAATTTTAGAGAAATTTCAATCAGGTTTTAGGGTGAACCACAGCACAGAGACTGCTCTTTTAAAGATTTTAAATGATTTTAGACTAAGTTATGATTCTAAAAAGGTGACTGTGTTGGTTCTACTGGATCTAAGCGCTGCCTTTGATACAGTAGACCACACCATTCTTTTATCACGCCTGAAACACCTCGGCCTCTTTGGTGCTGTCCACAAATGGTTCACTTCTTATTTAACAGACAGATCCTTCATGGTAAGTTTGGATACCTGCTCCTCTCAGGTCCATAAAATCACATGTGGTGTGCCCCAGGGTTCCATTTTAGGTCCAGTCCTTTTTAACCTGTACATGCTCCCTCTTGGCGGTGTCGTCAGGAGACATGGAATTAACTTCCACAGTTATGCAGATGATACTCAGCTGTACATCTCCATGTCTCCTGATGACACCAGGCCAATGGATGCTCTTTTTAACTGCATTTTAGACCTGAAATCCTGGATGGCAGAAAACTTTCTCCAGCTCAACCAGGACAAAACTGAGGTTTTAGTCATCGGTCCTGAGGCCCAGAGAGAGAAACTTTTATCAAAACTCCAATCACACTCTTTTAATCCATCATCACAAGTGAAAAACCTGGGCGTAATCTTTGACTCTGAGCTGACTTTTATTCCTCACATCAAGAACATCACAAAAATAGGTTTTTATCATCTAAAGAACATCGCCAGAGTCCGCCCCATTCTCTCTCGGGGCAACACGGAGACGCTGATGCTTTTATCACCAGTCGCATTGACTACTGTAATGCCCTGCTCTCTGGTCTTCCCAAAAAGAACATTTCAGGTTTACAATTACTCCAAAACTCGGCCGCACGTGTCCTGACTAAGACCAGGGGGCGGGACCACATTACACCGGTTTTAAAATCGCTGCATTGGCTCCCCGTGTGTTTCAGAATCGATTTTAAGGTTCTTTTAATGGTTTTTAAATGTCTTAATGGTCTTGGGCCTTCTTATCTTTCAGATTTGCTTTTATCCTATGAACCTTCCCGGCCCCTGCGCTCCTCCGGCAGCAGACTCCTAACCATCCCCAAAGTCAGGACACACACTCACGGCGAGGCATCTTTCCAGCACTACGGCCCCCGTCTCTGGAACAGTCTGCCGGAGGAGCTCAGGGCCGCAGAGAACGTTCATATTTTTAAAAGCAGGCTCAAGACGCACCTTTTTTAGATTAGCTTTTGATTAGTTTTTACTATTTTCATTTTATATATTCTATTTATCCTCTATTATTTATTGTATTGCTATTGCTTTTATTCATGTATTGTGTGTTAGTTCATTTTAGTTTCATTTTAGTTTCACAGTTTTGTGTTTTACATATTGTATTGTTATTATATTGTTTTTAGTGTACCCAGTGTTTCCTCTGGAGGAGCCCTCTGCACTGGGAGCAGTGGTCGGTGTGGCTGTGGGGGTCGGACTCTTGGACCTGGTGGGGGCCTGGGGCCTCGGTTTCGTGTCTCCTCTGGGTCCTGTGTCGTCCCCTGTGGCTACAGGCGGCTCTCTGCTCCTGGTGCAGACGGCTCCTAGGATGACGCTTTTTCAACTGGTTGCATCTGAACCCTGCCAAGTCTCTCATCATTGTTTTACTGTTTTACTGTGTGTGTGTGTGTGTGTGTGTGTTTGTGTGTGTGTGTGTGTGTGTGTGTGTGTGCGTGTGTGTGTGTGTGTCAGAGAGTGTGCATGGGAGCGTGTGTGCGTTTGTCTGTGGTTTGGGAAGGGTCTGTTGGGTGGTCTGGGGGAGGGGACATGGGTCGGCGGGATTGTTTTTAACCAAACTGTAAAGCACTTTGTGTTGCATCTTTTGTATGAAAAGCGCTTCATAAATAAAATTTGATTGATTGATTGAATAACAATAAAAGATGAACAAAATGAAGATCATAATAAAAAGTCAGTCATGCACAGCTATACAGGATTGTTTTTAACCCAGACTTGAACATCATCTCATTATTTGGCATTAAAAACATGCTCAGAGCTTTGTGCTTATGTGGATAGAAAAGATCTTTGTACTTTTCTCTTCATGGGATCTAACAAAAGTTTGATTCCTCTGTAGTCTGTTGTGATGTTCCGCTTTATCCCAATGGATTTTTTGCAAGAGCCCTTTTGGATCGATGCAAGAACTCAAATTAGAATGCCACACATACTCAATAAAAGATGTGTTATAGATAGATATAACAGCTGCAGTACATTCAAAATGAAGCAGCTCGAGTCCTGACTAGAACCAGGAAGTACGACCATATTAGTCCTGACTAGAACCAGGAAGTACGACCACATTAGTCCAGTTCTCAGGTCTCTGCACTGGCTTCCTGTGGCTCAGAGAATAGACTTTAAAACAGCTTTACTTGTTACAAGTGTCTCCATGACCTCGCACCAAAATATATGAGTGCCATGTTAGTCCCATATGAACCAGCCCGGACTCTGAGGAGCACAGGGACTGGCCTCCTGCTGGGACTCTGAGGAGCACAGGGACTGGACTCCTGCTGGGACTCTGAGGAGCACAGGGACTGGCCTCCTGCTGGGACTCTGAGGAGCACAGGGACTGGCCTCCTGCTGGGACTCTGAGGAGCACAGGGACTGGACTCCTGCTGGGACTCTGAGGAGCACAGAGACTGGACTCCTGCTGGGACTCTGAGGAGCACAGGGACTGGACTCCTGCTGGGACTCTGAGGAGCACAGGGACTGGACTCCTGTTAGTGCCCAGAGTCAGAACTAAACATGGGGAGGCTGCTTTTCAGATTCATGCTGCTAAAATCTGGAACAATCTTCCTGAAGATGTGAGACAGGCCTCCTCTCTGACAATGTTTAAAACCAGGTTAAAAACAGTTCTGTTTAGCTGTGCATACAACTGAGGGATTTTATATTTTTTATCTTTCTTTTTAATGTTCTGTGATTATTTATGATTTTAATGCTTTCTTGTTTTGTTCTGCACTTTGAATTGCCTTGTGTATGAATTGTGCTATACAAATAAACTTGCCTTGCCTTGCCTAGATAGATCATTTGATAGACAGATAGACAGATAATTGAGTGTCCAGTAGCAGCAAAAACACATCCATATAAACAAAACAAATAAATTATAATGATCATTACATCGATTTTTGACCCTGATACTTGAAGCACACACTTAAGACTTAACTATACCAATGTTTCTCTAATATATTGGTTGTCAGAGCTCCCAGAGCAGTCAATTTGACTTTTAGTATTTGAAGTGGTTTTCTTGGTCTTCATAACTTTGTGACATAGTTTTAACTTTTATTTTTGAAATGTGAGGAGTTCTACCTTTAACCCATTTTCCATAAGAGAATATCAAGTGCTTGTTACCATAGCAACACATTGTTTACGCTCAGAAGTTATCATTTGCCTTTATTTTTTCTGTATTTCAGTTATAATAACCAGTTTTAGTTTGAGATAAAAACCTTTACTCACCTTTCTTTTAATGAGTGAAATTCTTTGAAGGAATTTATCAGAATTCCATTAATTTCAAAGGGAGCAGTCAAAATGACGGCTCTGCGAGTTCTAGTCGTTTCCGAATTCTGGGAATCCCAGTGTGGGGATGCTGGGTTCAGTCAGAGACCCAAACTAAAGGGCTCCAGTCTATTGTCCAGCCAGATTCAGATTCAATTCTCACAGATTTAATTAGATTTTTTAAACTGAATTTTGGAGGTGTTTAACAAAAACATGTCCATTGGGTAATTCATTTATAACTTAACTTTAACATAATAAAGAAGCAAAAATACACACCTTCACCGCTTAAAAACACATAACCTTTGGATCACATTTACAGCTATTATAGAGAAATAGTTTTGCCACCGTGTGCTGTGGTTCATTGTTTGTATGTTGATGCTTTGCTGGATTGCATGTGAGTGAATCAGCCTCTTCATTATGGCCAACACTGTAGATAAGAACACAGAGGAAATGGTTGTTGGCGTGTTCAATGGAGGACCACAGCGAAAGGGAAACGGCACTAATGGCTCCCAAATCTTTTTTAACACCACTCCCACCCAACTCTCAAGTGTGAAGAATCCTGCGCCTACTTCTCCGCTCTGCTTTTGACGAAGGCTTCTGGAAATGTGGGTTGACGGAAGAACAAAGAGTCTGTGCGTTTGGGGTGAAGTGTGTACAGTCGCTGCGTAGTTTCACAACCACTTTTTTGTTTTCCCTTTTTCATTGTATTCAACCAGACTTTTGCCCAATGCTCACACATTCATGGTGAGTGCGGGATCGGGTCATAATGGCTCATAAGCATTAGTTTGAGTGCGGATCACTGCTGGGAAGTACTGATCAAGAGTGCTCAAGCTACTTCTCTGAATCAAATTAACAAGCCATATTAATTTGCAATTAGTGTCATTTTCCAATCAGTAATGGCCTCTTTAATTTGACATATATCACAGTTAATGTTTGGGTTAAACGGGTTTCACTGTACTATATAATCAGTGTTGGGTAGAATACTTTGAAAATGTATTCTGTTACAAAATACTGAATATATGACCTAAAATGTATTTAGTATTCTGTTGGTTTGAAAAATATAGTAACTGTTTTCCGAATACTGAAAACACATTTATTGGATCTTTGCCTTTTCCTCACGAACAAACTTACCCTCTCAAAATATAATCTTGATAATTTACACACACACACACACACATAACACGCTCAGTAGAAAGCTACAGTATGTTTAGCTGATGCTAGCTTAGTGGTTTATGCAGGGGCTATTTTTTACAATAGCACTAAGAAGACTTCCACAATATGAATGTGTTGGCGACTTGCGTTGTTTCTGTGTTGTGTTTGCGGTCTCTGATTCCAAGTCTGACTCCTCCATGTTTTTTAACCACTGTCTCCTCCGTGCGTTCAGCTGGACTTGTTGTTGGATGCGTAATGTGTGGCCGTAATATGAGAAAGTATGTGCTCCCATAAGTTTGGATAAAAACTACTAAGATCTATAAACCAACCACATCCTTCAGAACGGTGCGTACTGCAGAAGAAACGCCGAACATGATCCTGGCGCTGATCACACGTCAGGACATGTCTGCGGCGGCCAGTGTGTGTGTGTCTGGGTCTTTAGTTTGACCATGATGGCATCACCCATGTGCGTGAGCGTGATTGGATGGGTCAGAGAGCCCAGGGGGCCCAGCAGACTGCAGCACGCTCTCACATACTGTACATGCACGACTGTCCTGATGATACACAATGTCACCATCACAACGAGCAGCTCCCACTTGCGATGCCTCACGACAGATATTCCACTTGGAGCAACCTTCCCATGAGGCCCTGAAACTTTACAATCTTTATTTTGTCTTAATCTCATTTCTTCTTCTTCCATTTGTTCTCTTTCTAATCCAGCAGGTAATGTGCAATCAGGTGTGTATATTGTTAAGAATTCACAATACACCTGCCACACGTAAAAATAATGAAGAGATACAAGATGAAATCTCTGCTCCCTGGGTCTGGTCGTGTCAATGAACCCAGAAGAGATGATGCTGGAGGAGAATGAGTTTGCTTCACTGTTCCGATCACAATTTTGCCAACCAGACTTCAACATCAGGTTTTAACTAAACTGTTAAAATCTTGATTTGTGTCAGGAGGAGAAGCAGCATTGATATGGGCCGGTGGTCTTTCAACATTGATACAAAGCAGAGTGAAGAAGGGAGTGAGCTGAAGTGAGTGAACTTCCATCTGAGCTTCATACAACTATCCTTTCATCCGTATTCTTTATTCTTACTCAGCTGCAAACTGTTTTCGTCTTGTTAGCTTCAACAAACCAGGACCTCCAACATGCACAACATCATCTGCAAACAGCAAAGACAGAATACTCAGATTCAGTTTATTTGCCATTTGCAGTAAAAACACCACAGGAATACATTAGCAAAAGTCACCAGTGTGCACAGACATAAAACAACATTAAAAGACAAAAATAAAACAAATAAAACTCGATCGACTAAAACAGTTTCAAAACAAGTGCAAATCATTAAAGTGCTCTGTTCACACTGATAACAGCTTGTGGATAACAACTGTTAGCGTAACGAGATGTCCTGCATCTCAGAGAACAATGGGCCTCATTCACGAATAACTTCGTAAGAAACTACTCAACTTTCTTCTCAAGTTGTCCTTAAGTAGATTTCTAAGAAGTCCCCACGTGGGATTCATCAACGCACTCGTAAGCCGCTGAATTGTTTGCAGCTGTTCTCTCAGATTGATGAATGCCAACTCCTCGTAAGTACAGCGCGCGTGCCAGGTGCTTCATTAGCATAGGTACTTAGCATAAGTAACCGCCCATTAATGCCCATATAAGGGACTGCAGGGCCGTGTGCAGACGGCAGAGGAAACAGCAACAGGCCTAAAGCAAAGAGTTACACAGAGCAAAAGAGTCACCCTTTTTCTTCTTTTACCAGACTGAGAATAAAGTTATAAAATGTTGACTTAAAAGTCAAAATATTATGATAATAAAGTCGAACTAGCAAAATTATGAGATTAATCTCAAAATATTTTGGACCCTGGGAGGAGATCCAGCGCGGACCAGCGCTGAGACCAATGCAGACCCGAGGAGAGACTGGAGTGACCAGCACACAGAAACCAACGCGGACAGGAGAGACCGCATAGACTGGAGAGACCTGACTGGAGAGACCGGTGCGCAGAGACCAGCGCGGACCGAAGATAGACCGCATAGACCAGACTTGAGAGACCAGCGCGGACCCGTATGGATCCAGGAGCATGCAGCACGGACCCGTATGGAGAGAGACCAGTGCAGACCCGTATGTGGGAGAGACCAGTGCAGACCCGTCTAGATCCATGGGAGAGACCAGTGCAGACCAGTATAGATCCATGGGAGAGACCAGTGCAGACCCGTATAGATCCATGGGAGAGACCAGTGCAGACCCGTATAGATCCATGGGAGAGATCAGTGCAGACCAGTATAGATCCATGGGAGAGACCAGTGCAGACCAGTATAGATCCATGGGAGAGACCAGTGCAGACCCGTATAGATCCATGGGAGAGACCAGTGCAGACCCGTATAGATCCATGGGAGAGACCAGTGCAGACCAGTATAGATCCATGGGAGAGACCAGTGCAGACCCGTATATGGGAGAGACCAGTGCAGACCAGTATAGATCCATAGGAGAGACCAGCGCAGAGACTCAGCGCGGACCCAGTAACCTCCTGCAGCAGCAGTATATATTCCGTTGTTCTGTGGCCCGTGGATAAAGAAATGCCCCCTATAAATAGGAAGGGGTCACTAATACACGGCATGATTTCCAATGTATTTCATAAAGCGTTGGCACATTTCATTTCAAAATGAATTAAAAAGTAGGCCAGATCTGCAGTGAAAAAGGCGGTATATAAATAAAGATTACTAATAAAGATTACTACAAATAAATAAATACATACATCGATATGACGGACATATCACTGGAATGTTGTATTTTTATTCAACTTCACCAAAGAGGACAACCCCGGCGTGTGAACATGTCGGCACTGAATGCGTACGAGTGCTCCTGAGGACTCGTAGGATTTGTACTTGCCCAAGAGAAATTCTGGTTACGAGAAATATTCGTGAATGCCACTTTCTTCGTAAAAACCACGTAGGTAGGTAGGATTTACGTACAAATCTGTTCCTAAGAACCGTTCGTGAATGAGGCCCAATATCTTCTGCCAGAAGGGATGAAGCTGGAACATGGCTTTCCCAGGGCGGCCAGAAGAGTCATTGACTATCCTAAGAGCTTTGTTTAAAAGTCTGGATTTATAAAGAACCTCCAGAACAGGAAGCTCACAGCCCACGGTCCTCTTTGCAGAGCGGAGCACCTTGTTTAAAGCTCTCTTTTCTTTATCTGTGATGTTTCCAAACCACACAGACACAGAACCAACAAGTAAACTCTCAATGGTGCAGCGATAAAAGTTAAGCACAATCTTAGAGTTAGTGGTAAATTCTCTAAGTTTACGCAGAAAGTAGAGACGCTGACGAGCTTTCTTAACGACTCGGTCAGTGTTTTTAACCCATTTCAGGTTAGACAGAGTTAAACCCAGAAACTTGCACTCCTCTACGATCTGCACCTGGGACTTGTCGATTACGACAGGCAAATGAGAACTATTGCAACTGAAGTCGTAGACCAGTTCACATGTTTTGGATGCGTTCAGCTGGTTCTGGTCCCCAAAGGCCAACAGGCACCGGTAACAGGTCTAACTTACAGCGATGTGAACGCAGCTCTGACTCCTGTCATCTACAAAGCACATGTGGACAGGTTAAGCCAAAGTGATTCCCTTTGGAGGGTCCAGAGCTGGTCTAGTGTTCCATTGGACCAAGACCGGCTCAGAACTGTACTTGCAGTAAGTATTAGTTAATGGTATCTTTCCTTTTTCAGTTTGAACTGGACAAAAGGGTTATTCTTAGTATGTTCATAACTTAACCACCAAAAATATTAAAGTACAGTATATACTTTTGGTCCTTTTCTACTTTTGGTGCAATATTTCCATCCGACACGTTCAGCGATGACTGCAGCTGAATGATAAATCCTTATTAGTCTGTAGCAGAAGACTCGATGTGCATTCATCCACATGCCTGACTTAGACCTAATTTGCAAGTGTCATGTTTTACTAAATGAATGTGACCCATATTTGTTTTTAATCATCGCATTCCCTGTGAGATGTAAACGTGATGGATGTATTTTGTCATTTTGTCTGACCGTAGTGTTTAATAGGTGAAAACGGTATGTTAATCAAAGCTGGTAGTTGACAGGGTCGTCCTATCTCAGTCTTTTCAGAGTCGATGGAGTCGTAAATATGTTGTGGAAGTTTCAATCGGCTGCGTTCAAAAGCGCTCTTTCAGACACTCCGTAAATTACAAACCCGGGCGTCAAGGACAGACACGACTTTATTTACTGTGTGTTCCCGTCTGTGTTCGCTGCGTTTGGTTCATACTTCGACACACGACTGAATGCTACGACTCACAGAACACTCGGCTTTAGTTATTGGTCCGATTACATGAATATGAGTATGTTTGAACAGCTTGTGAGAGTATTCCCCTTCAGCGCCCGAACCCCTTTAACTAATACTGCACAATGTTCTCCTGCGTCGTCCTTGTCATCAAAGACAATTTGCACAGTGCTTGCAAGTCTCCAATGTGACCTTGTCTTCGCTAAAAAACACAATATTTTACAAATACGTGGTTTGTGTGTCATTATCACTCCCTTTAGACAGGGCTCTATCCGATCAGTATCAAGTCGCTCATCAAGTGAATAATATGAATAATATGCTCCAGTTGAGATGAGAGATTCAGTTCAGTTACTTTTGAAAATCCTTGCAGCTACAAATGTTTACTTGTTAGCCCCACTTGAAAAATAAGAACATGTGTCCTTACTATGAGTGGACTTGCCTCTCCACAATCTTGAAAAGGATCCTGAAAAGTGTAATTTTGGGTTACTTACACTTTTGAGAAAGTTCAACCAGATTCAACCAGATGGGTTGGTGCTATGTGACTTCGGTGGCGTCACTGACTGCCACCCCCCCCCCCCCGACCCAGGAATGGATTAAGGGGTAGAAAATGGATGGATGGATGGAACCAGATTCTAGCATAAATAAGTAAGTAATCTTCATTTATAGCGCCTTTCCCAGACCTCAAAGCACTTCGCAAATGTTGTGGGCATTAGTCCTCTCACTCCACACAGAGATGGGAGCGTGGTCGTCGTACAGAATCTGCATGCCAGACCTATTGTACTTATTTTTAGTGGTAGGGGAAACCGGAGCACCCGGAGGAAACTGGAGAACTCTGAGGAAACCATACGCAAACAAAGGGAGAACATGCAAACTCCACACAGAAAGGTCTGGAGGTGGAAACAGACCCGGGACCTCCTTGCTGTGAGGCACAAGGGCTATGTGAAAAAGTGGCCGAGTGGATGGTACTCTCGCTTCTCAGCAAGAAGGTCCTGGGTTTGAATCCTGGTTGGAACAGAGCCTTTCTGAGTGGAGTTTGCATGTTCTCCCTGTGTATGCGTTGGTTTCCTCCGAGTGCTCCAGTTTCCCCTACCACTAAAAACATGCACAATAGGTGAGTGAATGGATGGTGTTTGGTCAGAGGCTTTGATGTTCCAGTGTGTTCTCATCACTGTGTGTGGAGAGAATGGAATCATTTCTGAACTCTGAGCAATTGTAAAGCGCTTTGGGTGACCTTGGTCTGTAAAATACGCTATATAAATAAACATGACTTACTATCACTGCGTCACTGTACTGCCCGGTGGCGCAGCGGTTAGCATCAGGCCTGACACCTTTTGATCCTTTGACTCAAATATTCCAAAGACAGAACCTCGATGGAGAATGTTCAGGATCATGCAGGAGACTTGTCACTTTAAGCAACGTGGAATTATTCAGTAAAGGGGGGCGTGACTGTTTACATCTGAGCCCCCTCGGACCCCACCGCACTCCCCCGCCTCCTGCTCACCAGCACCGGGTGAGTACAACGGTGCAAACACTGCTCCCTGTCCGTCTGGCAGTGCATTACCAGTCCAAACACTGAACTGTGCTGACTCCCTTCTGACTCTGGGAGCTAAAGAACAACTATGGTTTTCACATTTTAGGCCAATTGAGACTGTGTGTGTTCCTCGCACCAGCTCAAAAATGTTTTTAAATTCTAAAAAACGAAATCAAAACAGGACAGCAGTTAGACGGTCCAACTCTGCAAATCTAATTTCTGTTCCCTGTAGAAATCAATCAACCACATTAATCGACTCTGACGTTATTTTTAAACTTGCTATGCTTAATGTCAGATCTCTATGTAACAAATCATTTTTAATTAATAATTTTATCACTTCTTATGATCTTGATTTTATGCTTATGGCTGAAACATGGCTGGACCAAAATACAGGAAATGCAGTTCTAATAGAAGCAACACCACCCAATTTTAAATTCGAATCCGAAATACGAGAAAACAAAAGGGGGGGAGGCATAGCTGCAGTTTTTAGAGAGCACTTTGTCTCCCATAGAATGCCCCTTGGAAATTTTTCATCGTTTGAGTATATTTCTTTTAAAATGGAACAAAAGCAATCTTCTACTCTTTTCATTGTCCTGTACAGGCCACCACAGTCATGTTGCGATTTTATTGACCATTTTACTGAACTACTTTCATTCGTGTGCACAGATTTTGATAGTTTAGTTATTACAGGTGATTTTAATGTACATGTTGATAATGTTGATGACAGAAATGCAAAGGAGCTGGCTTCTGTATTTGAGACCTTTGGTTTCATTCAGCACGTGAGTGGCCCCACCCACAGCAGGGGGCACACTCTTGACCTGCTAATTACAAAGGGGGTTAATGTATCAAATGTTAATGTAGTTGATGTTGCTTTGTCAGATCATTTCTGTGTATTTTTTGACATGTGTTTTGCTAGCAAACCACCAGCTGAATTTACAACTGTTAGAAGAAGACACATACATGAAAACACAAGTGAACTGTTCATGGGAATGCTAAATTTTGAGAAAACTCCATGCTCTACTGTTGATGAATTGTATAACTCTGTCACCACCAGTGTTCTGACTGTTCTGGACGCCATTGCTCCTGTGACGGTTAAAATAGTTACCAGTAAGAAAAAGGCCCCATGGACTAAGGCAGGGCACAGAAGCAAGAGTGCCGGAGGGCCGAACGGAAGTGGCGAAAGTCCAATTTCCAGGGCGATTATGAAATCTTTAAAGATGAGTTGGGTGAATTTAACCGGGTTCTACGTAGAACAAGAGAAATGTATTTTTCTGACATTATTGGAGGTTGCAGTAACAATTTTCGTGTTATGTTTTCAACAGTTGGTAGATTAACAAACCCCCCTGTAAAGTTGCCCCTAGAATTTTCCTCTAAATCTAGGTGTAATGAGTTCGCACAGTTTTTCGATGACAAAGTACAAGGAATCAAAAACACTATCACCTCCACAGCACGTATAACAATGCAACAGCCAGAGAAGCTTTCTGAGCTAACTCACTTTGCACCTGTGGATACTGAAACTGTCAAAAAGATAATCATGAGTCTGAGCTCCTCCACATGTAGCCTGGATATATTGCCCTCTAAATTTCTGAAGTCCGTCCTGAGCAGTTTGTTACCTTCACTGACACAAATAGTAAACATGTCTCTGTCGTCAGGAACATTTCCTATGGCCCTAAAAACAGCAGTCATAAGACCTCTCCTAAAAAAGAGCAGTCTGGATCCTGCGGGACTTCAAAATTATCGCCCCATATCGAATCTGCCATTTATTGGAAAAATTCTTGAAAAAGTGGCCTCCCAACAACTTACTGAATTTTTAACAATGAATAATTCTTTTGATATGTTCCAGTCTGGGTTTAGACCCCACCACAGCACTGAGACCGCTCTAGTGAAGGTAACAAACGACATTCGACTTCACACTGATGCAGGTAAAGTCACAGTTTTGGTCATGTTAGATCTTAGTGCCGCGTTCGACACTGTCGACCATGAGATCCTCATGCAGAGACTGGAGGACTGGGCTGGTGTCACTGGCACAGCCCTAGACTGGTTTAGGTCTTACCTGGAGGATAGGAAGTACTCTGTGGAGATTGGAGACTGCGTCTCAGATGATGTGGCCCTGACCTGTGGTGTACCACAGGGGTCGATCCTGGGACCTCTCCTATTTAATCTCTACATGCTGCCGTTAGGTCAGTTAATACAAAGAAACAAAGTGTCCTACCACAATTACGCTGACGACACTCAGATCTATGTCTCACTGACTGCAGGAGAACATGGACCACTGGATTTGCTCCTTCACTGTATCCAACAGATCAGTGACTGGATGCAAAATAATTTCCTCCAGCTAAATACAGACAAAACCGAAATCATTGTCTTTGGTCCCCAGAAACAAAGAGAGGGCGTCATTTGTCAACTTCAGTCTCTCTCCCTACTTCCTTCAGACAAGGTCAGAAATTTGGGGGTAATACTGGACTCAGACCTAAATTTCAATAGCCACATAAAATCAATAACATCAACAGCTTTTTACCATCTGAAGAACATTGCCAAAGTTAGAAATATAGTGTCCAGGGCAGACTTGGAGATTCTTGTCCATGCATTTGTCTCCAGCAGGCTAGACTACTGCAATGGCCTGCTTACAGGTCTGTCCAAACAGACCTGTAAGCAGCTGCAGTACATCCAAAATGCAGCAGCTAGAGTCCTGACAGGAACCAGGAAGTATGACCATATTAGTCCGGTCCTCAGGTCTCTGCACTGGCTTCCTGTGGCTCAAAGAATAGATTTTAAAACGGCTCTGCTTGTGTACAAGTCTCTCCATGGCCTTGCACCAGAATACATTAGTGACATGTTGGTGTCATATGAACCAGCCCGGACTCTGAGGAGCACAGGGACTGGCCTCCTGCTGGTGCCCAGAGTGAGAACCAAACATGGGGAGGCTGCGTTTCAGATCCATGCAGCTAAGATCTGGAACAATCTCCCTGAAAATGTGAGGGAGGCGTCTACTCTGTCAATGTTCAAATCCAGGTTAAAGACTGTTCTGTTTGCCTGTGCATACAACTGAAGGATTTTATCTCCATTTTTTAATGCACTGCTGTCATTTATTTATTTTTTTAAATTTCTTGTGTAATTTTGAAAGTTTTAATGGTTTTATTCTTTTGTGTGATTTTAATGTTTTAATTGTGTTTTAATCTTTTGTGTGATTTTAATGTTTTAATTGTGATTCTGGTGTTTGTTTTATGTGATGATTTGTGATGTGGACTGTGAAGCGCTTTGTGTTGCCATGTGTATGAAAGGCGCTCTACAAATAAACTTTGATTGATTGATTGATAAAGCCTGGCACAGTGTATGGTTTTTCTTTAGCCTCTTAAGGAAATATGTTACTTTCTCATGTAATTTCTGTGTGATTGCCTTGTTTGATTCATATGCACTTACGCACAAGTACAGATTTATATTGTTAACCAGTAGCAAAACAACTTCAACTAATGGAGAAAATGACATTGCTTTGATAATTGGCCTCTCAAGCTGCCATAGCCTCAGCTCTTTGTGGTGTGTAGTGGAATACATTTGAGCGTAGAGTAAACATAAATATTGGTGACAGTTAGTGCTGGTGCTGAATGTAGCTGCTCCTCTAGGTTATTGCCATAATTCTTCTATAAAGAGCCATTGATCAGCCGCCTCATTTTTATGCATCAACAATTCATGAGCTGATTTGCACTGACCTTTTATGGTGTATTTATGGGGGAGTAGGGGCTGGTGTTTCAGGGGGAGGAGGGCTGTTTCAATGCTGCAGGGTTGCATTTTAAAATCTCATCTAAAATCTTATTCCTGTTTGTTTTTGTGTCTTCAGATGACACACGTGACTGCTTAACAGAATCTTTGTTTAAAGTAATAATGTATTATTTTTCATGCATACCATTCATTAAAAAAGATAATGAGACCCTGTGCAACATCTGGGATTGTCTTTAATTCAGACAGAAGACATGTTTTATTGTTGATGTACAGTAGACAGCACGAACACGAACACTACAGAATGCAAGTGTATTAAACAGCAGGAGAAATGCAGTCCTCCAATCAACAGCTTCCACGGTGCCCTGTAGCTTGGCCTTCAGAAATCAAAACAAGGGAAAAGTACTGTCTCCTGCAAATGTTAGAATGATGTGTTTGAACTTTAACCAGTTGCTTCTAAGTCATTTCATGTTAGAATATTTAAAGAACATTTTACGTAGAAAATATAGTACGAAGGCTAAAACAATCCATCTGTAACTCCTTATGCGACCACCAGAGGGAGGTGGTGCTCAATTTTTTTTTTTTTTTAAATTCAAATAGAAATATTACCAGCTGTAAACTCGACCATGCAATTGTAAAGAATCAAATTTCATCTGAAAAACAAAACTAATTTATGGACGATACTTTTGTGTTAGAAGACATAAAACAACTTTTAGACAGATGGGAAAGTTACATGCGTGAGCCAGAAGTGGATGGATCTGGAAACTAGTCCAGGTCTGTTTTTGATGTGCTAACTCCATTTGCAAAACATGTCTCCTTTAATATAATTGTCAAATGCTTTTGCAAAATCATTATTGATGGTCAAATCCTCTGAATGTTGTATTTGAAACTGACAAAAATATATTTGAACAATCATTTAAGTCTGTACAGAGGCAGTGTAGTATAAGAATATTGCTCCATTGTACAGTATGTGGAAAGAAACTATTACAGATACCCAGGCTTTAGTCCCCATAAAGTGACAAACATTTGGAGAGGCTGCATTTCATATTCATGCTGCTAAAATCTGAAACAATCTTCCTGAAAATGTGAGACAGGGCTCTTTGCTGACAATGTTTAAATCCAGGTTCAAAACAGTTTTATCTGTGCAACTGAGGGGTTTTATGTTTTTATCGTTATCTTCTTTGTACTGTGGTTATTTATGATTTTAAAGTAGTACTAGAATTTAATATGCTGCTATCCAGAATATATAACTACAATATGTGTTTATAATATTTCGGGTGTTTATAATATTTCGGGTGTTCATTTTGACATGTTCAGATGAATTATGTTAAAAAAACGGCCTTGAAGTGGCACCTTTTAACAAACGCTAGGGGGCGCCAAAATGGCGGCGATGACGTAGGAGAATGACCTCTCACAGCAGCAGCAGCAGTCTTAGCTGAATCTGTAGGAGGTTTCACTGTCATCTGAACAAGGTATAAACATATTTTCATTAGTTTTGTACATACTAGTGTGCAACTCTTTTAACCTTTTAGCCTTATTTGTGAGATTCAAGCTAATTAGTGTTGGGCAAGTTAGCTAACTCTACTTGATATCATAAAACATGCCCCCCATCTCAGCCGCCACGTGTTGGAGTTCTCCCCGGTGAATGAGAGGGTCGCGTCCCTCCGCCTCCGGGTGGGGGACAAGTCTCTCACTGTTGTGACGGCCTACGGGCCTAACAGCAGTGCAGAGTACCCGGCCTTCTTGGAGTCCTTGGGAGGGGTACTGGACGGTGCACAAACCGGGGACTCCGTTATTCTCCTGGGTGACTTCAACGCCCATGTGGGAAATGCCAGTGACACTTAAAGAGGGGTGATTGGGAAGAACGGCCCGCCCGGTCTGAATCCGAGCGGTGTTCCGTTGTTGGACTTCTGTGCCAGTCACGGTTTGTCCATCACGAACACCATGTTCCAGCACAAGGGTGTCCACCAGTGCACGTGGCACCAGGACACCCTAGGCCGGAGGTCGATGATCGACTTTGTTGTGGTATCATCTGACCTTCAACCGCGTGTCTCGGACACTCGGGTAAAGAGAGGGGCGGAGCTGTCAACCGATCATCACCTGGTCGTGAGTTGGATCCGCTGGCAGGGGAGGAAGCCGGTCAGACCTGGCAGGCCCAAGCGTGTAGTGAGGGTCTGCTGGAAACGTCTCGCTGAGACCCCTGTCAGACGGACTTTCAACTCACACCTCCGGGAGGGCTTCTCCCAGGTCCCGGCGGAGGAGGGGGACATTGAGTCCGAGTGGACCATGTTCTCTGCCTCAATCGCCAATGCGGCGGCTCGTAGCTGTGGTCGCAAGGTCTCTGGTGCTGGTCCCGGCGGCAATCCCCGAACCCGGTGGTGGACACCGGCAGTAAGGAATGCCGTCAGGCTGAAGAAGGAGTCCTATCGAGCAATGATGGTTCGTGGGACTCCTGAGGCAGCTGTCCAGTACCGGTAGGCCAAGCGCGCCGCGGCCTGGGCTGTTGCAGAGGCAAAAATCCGGGACTGGGAGGAGTTCGGAGAGTCCATGGAGCATGACTATCGGTCGGCCTCGAAGAGATTCTGGCAAACCGTCCGGCGCCTCAGGAGGGGGAAGCAGTTCTTTGCCAACACTGTGTACGGTGCAGGTGAAGGGCTGCTGACCTCAAATGGGGATATTGTCGGGCGGTGGAAGGAATACTTCGAGGTTCTCCTCAATCCCCCCGTCACATCCTCCGCCCTGGAGGCAGAGGCTGAGGATGTTGGGGCGGATACTTCCATCTCTCTGGCAGAGGTCACCAAGGTGGTTGGTAGCCTCCATGGTGGCATGGCGCCGGGAGTGGATGAGATCCGTCCAGATTTCTAAAGTCTCTGGATGTTGTAGGACTGTCTTGGCTGACACGTCTCTGCAACATCGCGTGGCGATCGGGGGCGGTGCCAATGGAGTGGCAGACCGGGGTGGTGGTCCCTCTCTACAAGAAGGGGGACTGGAGGGTGTGTTCCTCGGCCTCCCTGGTAAGGTTTACTCCAAGGTACTGGAGAGGAGGCTACGGCCAATGGTCGAATCTCGGATTCAGGAGGAGCAGTGTGGTTTTCGTCCCGGTCGCGGAACACTGGACCAGCTCTATACTCTCCATCGGATACTCGAGGGTTCATGGGAGTTCGTCCAACCTGTCCACATGTGCTTTGTGGATTTGGAGAAGTCGTTCGACCGTGTTCCCCGGGGTGTACTTTGGGGGGTCCGGGGTCCTCTGCTGAGGGCCGTCCGATCCCTGTATGACCGGAGCCAGAGCTGTGTTCGCATTGCCGGCAGTAAGTCAGACCTGTTCCCGGTGAATGTTGGCCTCCGCCTGGGCTGCCCTTTGTCACCGGTTCTGTTCACTGTGTTCATGGACAGAATTTCTAGGCGCAGCCAGGGGCCGGAGGGGGTCCGGTTCGGGGACCACAGAATTTCATCTCTGCTGTTTGCGGACGATGTTGTCCTGTTGGCTCCAACGAACCAGGACCTACAACATGCACTGGGACGGTTTGCAGCCGAGTGTGAAGCGGCTGGGATGAGAATCAGCACCTCCAAATCTGAGGCCATGGTGCTCGACCGGAAAAAGGTGCCTTGCCCTCTCCAGGTGGGTGGAGAGGCCCTTCCTCAAGTGGAGGAGTTCAAGTATCTCGGGGTCTTGTTCATGAGTGAGGGAAGGATGGAGCGTGAGATTGCAGCGTGCGCAGTGATGCGGTCGCTGTATCGGACCGTTGTGGTAAAGAGGGAGCTGAGCCGAAAGGCAAAGCTCTCGATTTACCGGTCAATCTTTGTTCCCTCCCTCACCTATGGTCATGAGCTTTGGGTAATGACCGAAAGAACGAGATCGCGGATACAAGCGGTCGAAATGAGCTTCCTCCGCAGAGTGGCTGCTCCCTTAGAGATAGGGTGAGGAGCTCAGTCACACGGGAGGAGCTCGGAGTAGAGCCGCTGCTTCTTCACGTCGAGAGGAACCAGTTGAGGTGGCTCGGGCATCTGTTCCGGATGCCTCCTGGACGCCTCCCTCGGGAGGTGTTCCGGGCACGTCCCACCGGGAGGAGGCCCCGGGGAAGACCCAGGACAGGCTGGAGGGACTATGTCTCTCAGCTGGCCTGGGAAAGCCTTGGGGTCCCCCCGGACGAGCTGGAGGAAGTGTGTGTGGATAGGGAAGTCTGGGCGTCTCTGCTTAGACTGCTGCCCCCGCGACCCGGCAACGGATGAAGCGGAAGAAAATGGAATGGAATGGAATGCTAACAAGGCTAATATTTGTTTGTACATTATGCCAGTCTCACTTTGGTTGCCTTAGATTTATTTACCACAATATACATTGTAATATCCATAAATGCTAATCAAAATAACTTGAATTAAATAAATATTTTACTTTTATGAACAAAACGTTGCAGAAGTTGAAAACATAGACTACATGTGATGCAATCATTGATAAAAATGCTAATTAAACCGTTAATAGGTGTTCGCATTTATGGATATTACAAAGTACATTGTGGTGAACACCCGAAATATTATAAACACATATTGTAGTTATATATTCTGGATAGCAGCATATTAAATTCTAGTACTACTTTAATGCCTTGTGTGATTGTTTCTTTCTGGGTTTGTTGCCCAGTGTACGAATTGTGCTATACAACAAAAACAAACATGCAGGTGAGGTTATTTCTGTCGGTTTTTTCCCCTCAACACTTTCATTATTAACTTTTATTTTCAGCCACAACATGTTTTGCATTCTTCTCGCTTTCATCACAAATCCGCAGATCTACGGGGCTTCAACATGTGTTTCCTGTTTTCTGCCTTTTCTCGGGGCCTGACGAATGGCCGGGTCAGTGGCATGCACACACCGACGTAATTCATAATTTATACAGAGACAGGCTCCAGCGCACTTTCCTCTGGCAGCGCTCGTGAGGTAAAAGCTGTCAGACTGCGCCGTTGTTTTTGCACGAGCTGTTATTTCCTCTGTTCATGGTTTGGGTCCGCTGTGTGCCCTCCGTCTATTTTCAGAGATGCATGGCCGGCTTTAGAGGATCAGTGCCTTTCCACCATTTCTTTTTTTTTTTTTCTTCTTGCAGTGACATGAAAAAGCAGGAGTTTATTTATCACAGAGGATTGGTAAAGCTTCAGGAGCAGAAATGAAGGATTCCAAACGTGATGGCAGAGAGTAGTGTAAATAATGTTTGTATTGATTTTACGACCAGTATAGATACGATCGAGACGGTGATGATCCCATTTAAGGACTTTTATTAATATCTATGTGCAACAGTCATCCCGCTCTCTATGGACCAATGGCTCCTATGATATTGTATTTCTTGTGTTGGAACGTGTTTGATTCGCTGATCTGTTGTTAACGTGTAAACAAAATAAAATTAGTTGAATTGAACCGATACACTTTTCTGGCATTCACTGCTACACAAATCTGCAAGAGTAAAAACACATTTGCGCACATTACCATAGTTGGAGCAACAGGAAAGTTCCAGGAAGTCTCTATTTGGTTGGTCATAGTAAAAAAACAGAAATAGTTTATAAATTATTCTTCTTGATATTCATAAACTCATTTGAGAAAGCATCCGTGCGTGTTTACCGAAGGTTTTAAAATATGTATAGCTCTAGCTCCTCGCTCTCATAACCGCTGCTATCAACAGTTTTCACCTGCATATAGTCAGAAAATCTTACTTAAACAAGATTCTTTCTGGTGAATTTCTGAAACAAAACAAAAAAGATTGCTGAACGGATGACTACTGAAATAATTGGTAAGTAAAGAAATAAGTAATCTTTATTTATATAGTGCCTTTCACGGAACAGAAACACAAAGCGCGTTACTATTTGTTTTTTTGGGCATTTTGTTACCCACTCCATACAGATGGGAGTGGGGTCACCACATGGATCTATAATAATATCTGGATAGGGTATTACTAGCTTATTGCTGTCCCACCCATGGCCACAGGGGGCGCCCGTGGTACTGCAGACTAAATTCACCGGGGCCACCCAGAAAAATGTCACATAGAACTCAGTGTAAACTAAAACAGCTCGACCTCAGCTGACAAAGAACCCACAGCTTTCAGAAAGATCAGATTTTGTGGGGATTTTAGTGTCCCTTGTCATCCTGAACGTTTATTCTTCATCTACATTTTAATGCATCAAACTGTGCTTGTTTCCTTCCTGCTCTGGCTCCGCTCTACCGCTGCTCTGATCAGCAGCTCTGATTGGTCAAAGCGCGGCCGAGCCCCTCTGTGCACTTGCCTCACACACGTATTTGGTGCAACGCATCATGGACCAGGCAATGCCCAAACATAGGCGAGTTCTGATAATCTTTTGGTCTCCATGAAGTCCCATGCGCCACTGAGCACAACCCTTTGATTTGAATAGGGCGCCATCTTGGATCACCGGGGCTTGGGTTACCGTTAGCATCTAGCAGCTCTATTGACAATTAAGTAAGCTGAGCATGGTTTGTTTTTGTCCAGTTTTGACTTATTTTCACTGCAAAATTAGTTTTAGCCTAATACAAATGTGTTGTACCATCCCTATCGGCCATCGCATTGCAGTTGTGGATAGTTTTGCAGAGGGTTGAAATAAATAGGGTTGCTTTTCTGGCTAATTATTTCTAATATCGGCTCTGTATGCGTTCCAGAATTTTTCTTTTAATGATGAAGCCAATTGAAAATGATTTTAAACTGGAATGATTGCTATAATGGATTCAGTGTGATCATTTATCGCAGTATATCTAAAGTGAAATGGCCCATACCAATGTATTATGACAGCTAATACACGGCTTTGCTTGGGTGGCATATGCAGGACTTGTCAGCTCGCGATCATGACGTTGGCTGCAGCTCCGTGCGTCTCATAGTCTGTAGATTGATCCGCACTCTGTCGTGTTCTGGGCTCTGTCGTGTTCTGGGCTCTGGCGTGTTCTGGGCTCTGTCGTGTTCTGGGCTCTGGCGTGTTCTGGGCTCTGGCGTGTTCTGGGCTCTGGCGTGTTCTGGGCTCTGGCGCGGCCCCTCTGCTCCGGTGCCAGCTCTGTTTGTTGGAGCTGGAAGAAGCAAAACATATGCCTGGCACTACATCTGCACCTGCTGTCAGCGCCACACTGAGATGTGCATTATTCTGCTCTGTGTGACATCATCTGAATCATAGCAACAAACAAATATGTCGCACGTCTATACAAAAATGAATTTAAACTGAATATTGATGTTTAAGTAAGTAATCTTTATTTATACAGCGCCTTTCACAGACCAGAGTCACAAAGCGCTGTACAATTGTTGTGGGCATTTGTCTCTCATGCTAGACCTATTGTACATGTTTTTAGTGGTAGGGGAAACCGGAGAGCCTGGAATAAACCTATGCAGACACAGAGAGAACATGCAAACTCCACACAGAAAGACCTGAAAGTGGAATCGAACCCAGGAACTTGTTGCTCTGAGGCACAAGCGCTAACCACGGTGCCACGGTGATGCCCAGGGTGTGGAAATAGATAGTTTAGATATAAATTACTGCCTGTAAGTGACATGTTGGTCCCATATGAACCAACTTGGACTCTGAGGAGCACAGGGACTGGCCTCCTGCTGGTGCACTGACCCAGGACTAAACATGGGGAGGCTGCATTTCAGATTCATGCAGAAATCTGTAACAGTTTTCGTGAAAATCTGAGACAGGGCTCTTCTCTGACAATGTTCAAATCCATGTTTATAACAGTTCTGTTCAGCTGTGCAAACAACTGAAGGATTTTAGCTTCGTTCTTTTTAAAGCTGCACTAACTGACTTTGGGATTTTGAAGCCGCGGACCCGCTGGCCTCTCTCTTTCTGCTCCCCTCCCCGCACCCACGAAGCTATCGCCCCCCACACACACCCACTGTTGTAGACGGAGCTAGCGTCTCCCAATATGGATAATACACGAATATGGATTTGCATGTGGATGGCGTTACCATAGAACCGGGAAGCGCGGAGGAACGAGACTTTCTTTTGGATGGCTGTTTCGCTGTGTAAGCAGTAACCGGTGACGAAGACGAGAAAGTTTCAGGTTAGCTCCACCGCTTGTTGTGCTAACTCAGCCGTCTGTGCTAACGGACCTGTAGATTTCTCACGAAAGTGGGGGCCGGTGGTCCGCTGTGATTGGTCACAATCTGCGACCCAAAACACATTCTCTTCCTTGTTTCATCAAAACTCAATCTAAAATATAATGTGACGAAAGAAAAAATCTGCGTTATACTTTTTCTTCAAAAGGACGTATATCCCAATGCACTGCATGGACATGGGTAGCATTTTCGTAATGAATACGATAATAAAGTCAGTTAGTGCAGCTTTAATGTACTGTGATTATTTATGATTATATTATCTAGTTTGCCTTGAGTATGAATTTGTGCTATACAAAACAAAGGGCCTTGCCTGGATGTCGACTGGACCTGGGCTGGATTCTGCAGTCTCCTCTCCTCTGAAGGCAGTACTTTTAAAGCGAGTGTGTGATGGCTGCGTAGGGTCCTTGATCATTCTGATGGCTTTGCGAGCGAGACGGGTGGAGTACAGGTCCTTAAAGCAGGAGAGAGGGGCCCCACAGATCATCTCCGCTGCTCTCACGATGCGCTGGAGCAGAGGTGTCAAACTCATTGTAGTCTGGGGCCAAGTTTAAAAACACAAGAGCAGGTTGGGGCCAAATGTGTATAAGTGGTTTACTTTTATTATCATTAATCATTTTTTTGACAAATTCATTTTATCTGACATTTGTTTGGATTTTATGTTCTACAAAGTTTGGATGCAATCACACAAAAAAAAAAGATTAATTGTTAAATATAGAACAATAAATCTTGGGCGTAACTTAACTTCTATTACATGTTAGTTCACATTTGATTCAATTATATGGTTGTTTTCCCATAAAAAAATAAGCTTTAAAATGAAGTATAACATGCCATATCCCATGACCATCAATGCTGCAAGTCACGGCAATAATCATTTGAGGGGCTACGAAAAATGGTCTCGCGGGCTGGATTTGGCCCACAGGCCTGAGTTTGACATGCCTGCGCTGGTGCCAGGTGGCAGCGCTGGCACCGTTCCACACAGTGAAGGAGCCGGTCAAGATGCTCTCTACAGCTGGATTCTTTTTGTTTTTGGGACAATTAAAGCTGCCTGTTCTGGTGGAGGTTGGTGCAGGTCTGTAGGCGACTGGATCAGACAAAAAAAAAAAGCGTTATGTCTCACCCCCAAAACCCCCCACTTGTCCTCGATGTGTGAAGGAGAGGTTCAGCAGGTCCTTCCTTCCTGCTGCTGTCAGACTGTACAACGAGAACTGCTGAGCCTGTGCACGTGCCACTCACCTGCTCTGATAAGTCACTTCACCCGTTTTCATTATTATTTCTGCATTATCACACACTCCACTCTTAGGTTTCTGTTCACCAGTCACTTTACCTGCTGCTATTTTTACTCATGTTTATTTATATTGTCTGTTGCTAAAGTACAATATAAACCGTACATTTATAGCTCCAGAGTTTTACTTTGTTGTATTCATTTGTTTAGTGTTACGACACGGTCCGCTTAGGTGTAAGGAAGTAACAATTATAACCACAATGTTGAAATGGTTGAAACTAAAATCATAATTTATTTGCATGACAAAATTGCTAAAAGGGGTAACAGAATAGGATTAAAAGTTTACAAAACACAAAATAAGTAACCTATAGAACTAAGTAAGTAATTGACAGAACCAAAATCTAAACTATAGTCTCTCAACAAAAACTACACAAGTCACTGAACTAAAGGCACACGTGACCAAACAGTCCACTGACTCCAGCAGCTGTGAAAAAGGTGTTGGTTATAGATTTGTTGTTGACAAAACTCTTGATTCAGATATTATGGTCCCGGATGGATTCGTCTGCATATCTGGCAACCTGAGCCAGGGAGAGTGCAGTACCACTTTTGGCCAGATTGCACATACTTCTCCTTTAAGGTCTATTATCCTAAATAATAGATCCTGCTTGATGTGTGAAATCTGACTGCTCTTATTTCCTACTTTTTTATTCTGCTGTAATGTGCACAACGTTAACATTGACATTTCCCCACTGTGGGATGAATAAATGTCTATCTTATCGTCATTTATCAACATTTATGGACATGGTCATCCTGCTCTATGCACTAATAGTGATTATGAGTTTGTTATTATTGCCATTCCTGCGTTAAAACTGTTTGTATTCTCTGATCTGTTGTTGTTGAAAGTCCTCCGAGACGACCGCTGTTGTGAGTTAGGCCTAACCAAAACTAAAATGAATTGAATTGAATTGACTTGAACTGTGACCCGGCTCCAGGTAAGAGACAGAAACTGGATGGAATGACATCTGTTACAGGCAGCTGTTTCAATCTGGCATCCAAGTTGTGCTTATCCAGGCCTGGGACTGACTGAAAGACTGAGTTGATAGTATCATAGATCTGTTTTAGATGTGGGCCCGTGATACTCTGCGCATAAAAGAACAGACCCTTTAGTTTTGCAAACCCGATTACAAAATGTCACTCGGAGGTAAAGCTTTTAATCTCATTTTTATGCGACTCCAATCTGCGTTGTGTGTGTCTTGTCGATGTCTGCAGTTTCATTCGGCGGCAGAATTAATGCATGGTTTGTGTGCGTGCCAGCGTCAGTCCGCTCGAGTGAGAGTTGTAAGCCCCTAAATCCTCCAAGCAGGTAGCTCAGGTAATTAAATAGGCTGTAAGAATCGAGTGTATAACCGTACCGCCGTGCACAGAACAAACTTTATATCTAAAGCACACAGCACTGAATCACTTCCATTGCATTACTGTGGCTGCACCGCCCCAGGGATCATGTTTTCTTTCTCTTTTCTTCAGTTTTGCTGCTGACCCATCTCTGCTGTTTACAGTATGAGGCCGTGGATGTAGTCTGTTAAATTGGATTTGATTTGTCTAAAAATCTAGCGTTAAACATTTCTAATTATTTGTTGGCTCATAATCCCAGACACTTTTTCTTTGGATTTGTTTATTCATTTATTTCCAACCTGCAGGTGCACCCTCGCTGTGTGAAGGAGAGGTTCCGTAGGTCTTTCCTTCCTGCTGCTGTCAGACTGTACAATGAGAACTGCTGAGTCTGCAAATGTCATCCATCTGTAAATAAGTAAATACTAAATCATGTGCAATACTGCTCCTTCAGAATATCCCCTGAACAATGTCACTTTACCTTATTTACTTCTTATCCTGCTCTATATGTACAGTTTATAACTCTGCACTACATATATATATATTATTTTGAAAGACTGATATCGAAGCATTTACAGATAGTTAAGTAATATAGCTACTACTTTGTCTGTGCGCTGCAACATAGAAATTTCCCCACTGTGGGACGAACAAAGGAACTCTTATCTTATCTTATACAAACATGAAAACAAAAATACAAAATCAGCTTGGGTAGAATGTTCTTGAAACTTAAAGGTGTATAAGAAGATTTTCCCAAATTTTCGGAAAGAACCGCCCTCTCCACTTTTTGAATAAAACTCTCTGGTCCTATTAGACGAGCACATATCACCAGAATGATTGACAATTGGGAGGACCAATAGCCTTGATGATCCAGCCAGAAGTTGAAAATCCTCCTACATACTTTTAGATAAAAAGAATGCATTGTGATTTGCAAAAAAGTGCCATTTGAAAAAGACTTACAATTTGCCCTTTACCAAGAAGATTTTTGAAAAGCCAGGTGCATTTGAGTGGTATAAAAATAATGTTTCACCCCTTGTTGAGCAAATCCTTCCAAATGAACTGCCAATCAAAACAAATGTAGATAATTGAAGCTAAAAACGGAGATATCACGGTGTATTTTCGTCATTTGACATTTCAACATTGATCCATGTATCAGACCCTTTCTTCCTGGTTCAGATCCTCCCACACCTGCAGTGATCAGCTGGGGCCATGGATGTGTTATTGTTTGGGACGCATAAAAGGCCTGAGACCAGACCAGAGCCCCGTCCGACCTCTGAGTCCAGCGGCTGCACGAGGTCATAGATTTCAACGGTTTCAAGGGTTTTTGTGAAGTCCTCTGAGATAACTGCTGTTGTGATTTAGGGCCATACAAGAATGTGTTGAATTGAATTGATGCTCTAAATAGATATGTTTATTTTTCTTTGCACATTTACTCTGTTTCCCATCTCTGTTTCCTGCTTGGTACACACGACGTTATTGAGCCATTGACTCCACCACCTCTGGCTCATAGCAATCTAAGACAACAAAGGAAAGGATAACTCTGACTCTAACCCAGGAACCAATCTAACATCATCCAAAACTCAAGGATTTTGGATCAGCAAGAAGGCTCCTGGGTTTGATTCCACCTCCAGACCTTTCTGTGTGGAGGTTGAATGTTCTCCTATGCCTGCGCAGGTTTTCTCCAGGTGCATCGTTTTCCTTTACCACTAAAAACATGTACAATAGTTCAAGGTGATGAGTGTGTGTGTGTGTGTGTGTGTGTGTGTGTGACTGTGGGACGACAAATTGAAATAAGCAGGGGGCAGGGGCAATCAGAGCTGCCCACCAAATTCACATGGCACCAGTCCCTCGCTAACCCTAACCCTGCAGGTGAGTCCAGGCTCTGTCAGTGACGGCAGAGGCTTGGTTTTTCAGTAGGGGTTTCAGGCAAAGTGGGGTTGAGTGGATTGCCCAGGGACACAACCACAGCAGACATCAGTGGGGTCGTTGGTTGGTCTCATGGGGGAATCTAACCCTAGACTGTTAGGCAGGAAGGAACTGATGCTCCACCAACTGAGCCATGTGTCGCCGCACTTAAAGGGCTCAGTGGTAAATGTGGGTGAGTGTGAATATGTGAATCTTCCTACATGTAAACATCAGCTCTGTCTTACAAGATCAAGTCTTCAAATATTTACCTTGTTCTCTCCTTGATTCCCATCTTTCCCGGGATCACTGCGACAAACTGAATCAAAGCTTGAGTAAATCTTCAGCAGATTTTTAGCAGACGGTTGAACGCTTGTAGAACACCAGTGATCTTCTCAAATCTCACATCCACTCTGTCAGACGGACGGCTGGGCTCTCACTTTGCGAGTTCACCCTGAGGTAGGAGGACTAACCTTGAGGCACACACCGTAGCTAAAGGAAGTACAAGACACCAGCCCATTCCGGCCGAATAAAAGAGCGGCCACAGCGCACACTCCAGCTGGCACTTTAACACAATCATTTATTTAATGGAACAGTTTGGACCCGAGAATGTCATTTTTATTGGACTATTTTAAAAGTGTCTGTGAGGGGACTCGTTTTTTTCTCCTTATGTTGGCAGATTCTTCACATACTGTCTCCCTGTATTATTCAAAGGAATTATCTAATATTCATACCTAGATGAAAGCTGTTCCATAATGTAGCGTGAAAGAGGAGGGAGTGAAGGGAGTGATGGCACTGCAGGTCAAGGTCTGCTGTGTGTGTGTGTGTGTGTCTGTGTGTCTGTCTGTGTGTGTCTGTCTGTGTATCTGTGTGTCTGTGTGTGTGTGTGTGTGTGTGTGTGTGTGTGTGTGTGTGTGTGTGTGTGTGTGTGTGTGTGTGTGTGTGTGTGTGTGTGTGGACCAAAGACGGGTTAGTGGAGCTTGGTGAGATTTGGTTGATTTCGTTTGTTGCAAATTATTGCCTTGTCATGCCAGTATATTTAATACGTTTACATATATAGACTGTGTAACTTATGTATAGACTGTGTAACTTATGTATAGACTGTGTAACTTATGTATAGACTGTGTAACTTATGTATAGACTGTGTAACTTATGTATAGACTGTGTAACTTATGTATAGACTGTGTAACTTATGTATAGACTGTGTAACTTATGTATAGACTGTGTAACTTATGTATAGACTGTGAAACTTATGTATAGACTGTGTAACTTATGTATAGACTGTGTAACTTATGTATAGACTGTGTAACTTATGTATAGACTGTGTAACTTATGTATAGACTGTGTAACTTATGTATAGACTGTAACTTATGTATAGACTGTGAAACTTATGTATAGACTGTGTAACTTATGTATAGACTGTGTAACTTATGTATAGACTGTGTAACTTATGTATAGACTGTGAAACTTATGTATAGACTGTGTAACTTATGTATAGACTGTGATGGCAAGCTGCCTAGACTCGGGCCTAGATGCCTAGATTCAATTAACCTGCAGGAAGGAGCCGGGCTTCCCCCCGCACCTACAGACAATGACTGTCTCACCCTTGTCCCTTTTGCATCTTGCATCTGTATGTCTGCATCTCTACATCCTGCATGTCCATTGTCTCTCTGTTTGCATCTCCATAGCCAATCTGATTGCCTCCCCACGGGCATGGCGCCTCGCCTCTGGATGCGCCTCCTGTACTGGTGACCCCCTCCCATCTTTTGTGGGCGTGACTGTCTTTCATGTGTTGTCTATGTAAACAGGAACCTGGTCTGGCCGCGTTAGAGCTTATGGACGCTGCTTTGTGTATGTGAGCTCTCCGCACGTGTGTACAATAAACTTACGCTCCTGATTAAGACAAATACCTTTGAGCTTTCTCCTTCATTGGGGTATGTAATTCTACAACAATTTGGCGTTGCTGGCATGTCTTGGCCTGGATCTTTTCGGCGGGGACGAGCGGCTGCGTTTGGCCGACCTGGAACAACACCAGCCTCTGCTCTATTTGGAGACAAAGGGAGGGCGCGCTCGTCCTGCGCGTGAACAGAATCTTTGGCCACACAAGACCAAAAAGAACCTGATTTGGTGAGTTTTGTCTTTTCATTTGCGTAACAAGCCCAGGGCAGCACTTAAGTGTACACGGGGATTTCATTTATTTACGTATTTTTGGGGTATTTCATTCATTGCCACAGCATAGACTGTGTGCGGGATTTTTTGGGGTATTTTGTTCTAGATTGAAGCTAGCGGCTGCGCGTTAGTATCGCTCAGTAAGCGACCCTGGAGATATCTCTAGTGCAGGGGTGCTCACACTTTTTCAGCATGCGAGCTACTTATAAAAGGATCAAGTCAAAAGGATCTACCTACTACAAAAATGCAAATCATATATTTCAAAAAATATTCTTTATATCTACAATGTATGTTTATGTACATGCAAAACCGCATGAGCCAATATAGCACAATACAACACAATTACCTATGTAAATTTGTCATTACCCGAGTTTACTCTGATGACTTGCACTGAACTAAATCGGCCAGGGATGCATAGTCCGGAAAATTGGTGGCAACTCGCTGACAAGTTTATCGTGGTTTAGCTTTCCTGCCCTGAGCGCGGTTGTTTGCGCATGTGCAGTCACCTAAGTGTCAGTAAAACATTACTGAGTAAAACACAGATGTCATTTGACTGTGGTGCCATGTCCATGTGCCATGCCTGTTTTTTTTAAATCCAAATATTTCCCCTCCTCAGTTTATACAATAATTTGCATCCACACATCTGCGTTATCAATCACATTCGTAACATTCCAAACATGTGCGTCTCTTACGTCCTGTCCTGCGTTGGGGAAAAACACAGAAGTGGGCGGAGCTTTGATGCAGACGCCGGTAACGGCACTTTTACAGTCATAGAAGACACTCAGAGTAAAGAGTAAGACGTATATTTACAAGCACTGACCCCGTCCTCAGCCCTGGTTTAGTCCTGGTTTAGTCCTGGTTTAGTCCTGGTTTGGTTGTTTTCGAGCGTGAGTCCCCGCGATCACTTTGCTGCTCTCTGATGTGGAGGATGTTTGCTGCTGCGAGCATCTCACAGCGAACAGTTTTTAAGGTAGTATGATCCATGCTTCAGTGATCAGAGGAATTTAGGGGGGTACTGTGGCGTGCGAGAACGCAAAACTCCGGTTATCTCTGTCTACACACAAATGCATTAACGGAGTTTTCAAAAATCTCCACTTTGCCCGGAGTTTTTTGTATATATTTGTTTAGAATGTGTAATTTTTTATTTATTTAATGCGATCTACCAATACTACCTTTGCGATCGACTGGTAGATCGCGATCGACGTATTGAGCACCCCTGCTCTAGTGCCTTCAGCCAGGCCCGCTCCGTTTCAAGAACGCGCGCTCGTTGGGTATATAGAACCCACGGGGGGGGAACGGAGCGCTCCAAAGTGAGTAAGAGCAGGGAGAGACTAAACGGGTTAGGTCCATTGTTCTGTACGAGAAAATGGGGAAAAATCAATCTAGAGATGCCACACCGAGGGGAATGTTGACGTCCCCCGTTACAATGGCAATGGGAAAACAGTTCGGATCTAAAGCTATGGAGTGCTTTACGCATCTTGCGTGATAATTTAGAAGAAGAAAGGAAAAAAATATATATATATATATACTTGGTTTTAAGAATATCACGGCAAAAGACGTTAGAGAAAGAAATATGTAAAAACAATAGCTCCTCCGCTTTTCACCGAAGCGGAGAACGCACAGGCGGACACACAGGCGGACACACAGGCGGACACACACACACACACATCCCACACACCCCCCACCCTACCGCCCTCTCTCACCTACTAACCCTTTCACAGAAGGAGCAGAACTCCATGCTAAGTACGCGCCCAAACAAGGCGTTGGGTTTTTAAAAAATGAGCAGACTACTGTTGTCCCCTTTTCCTCTCCCTTATCCAGGTCTGTCGGCGCTTTCCTCCGCGCTCTGTCCTCTGCCTCAAAGCACCAGCACCAGCCCCACGCCCCAACCACGGCGGCGCTCGCACCAGCTGAGACCCCGCGAGAAGTGGACCCAAACCCGGGAGCAGAAGAAGAAGCGGCGGAAGCAGATACACGCTCAGGAAACCGCAGAAGAAGAAGCGGCGGAAGCAGATACACGCTCAGGAAACCGTAGAAGAAGAAGCGGCGGAAGCAGATATGTGAGACACCGACAACTGCTTTGGAGGCCAGAGACAAACTGCTCCAAATCCCGTGACTGTTCCCCACGGAGGCGGCAGCGTGAAACACCAAACGCACCCGCTGAAACCTCGTTGAAAGTTGCCCCCGCACCGCAAACAGAAGAAGCCATTGGGACCGGCACGTTTGGTTATTAACCAACCCTCATGGACCACAGGCTAACATTATTTGAACGCTTTGGGCTACCTGGGCCTCCTGCGGACTTTGAGAAACTTCCACAGCCCGGCGGAAAGACTGTGTGCTCGACATGTGTCGAAGGACTGTCACCGGAGGAGGCGTTAAAGGCAGAGGACCGCTCAAGCTCACACGGGGCCAGAGGACGGCAGAGGCGGGCGTGGAGGAAACACGAGCGACTGACCAAACCCGGGTTCACATTCGTCACCAAAGCGACCGCTCATGTAAGTTTGAACAAGAACAAATTGCAATTGGCACTTTTTAGAGATAATTCATGCCCGTAATATACGCTAACAATCTGTGGTGTACAAGTTAAAATTCTGGATGATTCAGGGACAACAAATCCTGTGTTTAAAACAAAACATAAGGTGACAGATTTTGGTCCTTTCTCAAATGAGTGGTCGCTTCACAAAACTCATGGCTTCAGTGTAGTGAAGATAGGCTAACGGAGTACGTTTATTGGGATAGGCACTACCCTATGGTATCTGTGTTACTTAATGAGCAACAAAAACATTTTATCGTGAAACACAGGTGAAGTATTAAAGTTTGAGACTAATTTACATTTTTAATGAATCCGACCTGGCTTTATTGAAAAAGAAAAAAGAAGGAAAAAACATTTTAAAGTAACAAGAGCTCATTAGAAGATATAGGGGACACCATCTGTGATAAGCCCGAGTACAGACCACGTGGTAAACACTAAAGTTGGAAATGGATCCTTTTAGGAAAAACCTCTTAAAGCTCTGCATGTTCTGCAGGCTCTGAAAGTTGCAACAATAGAAATAGCTCATGAGACAATTGTAATTGGACATGGAAAAATATAACAAAGTTAAAATTACAGGCCTCCTGTGTTGTCTATATGTTTGTGTGTGTTATATGTTTGTGTGTGTTATATGTTTGTGTGTGTTATATGTTTGTGTGTGTTATATGTTTGTGTATGTTATATGTTTGTGCGTCATGTCAAGTACACTACGTTGACCTTAACAAACTCTGGACAAATATACTAACGTGGGGAGGCGGCCTGTGTGAGTGATGCGAGTGTGATGTGAAATGAGGAGTGCTGAACGGAGAATGGAATAACAAATGTTTCTGTAATGTTTTAATGTGATCATGGAATAATTATTTTTTGTCAACAGCATACGGTGTAAGTACTAGAGATTCAAAGATAACAAGCTTTATTGAACAGGTGTAAAAGTGAGAGTACTCTGGGATGAGTACTCTGAGAAAAGTACTCTGCGGAAAGTACTCTGAGATGAAATACCTTGCTGAAGGTACTGGGAGTCCCTCCCTCTGCTGTTTGTCCTGACAGTGATTCGGTCCAACCGCAGTGAGCTGTCGTTGGTTGAAGGACAACTTTGGTTTGTAAACTCACATTTAGGGGAGTATAAAATTAGAAACATACATTTTGTTAAGTCTGTATTTGGCTACAGCCTCCGCCCTGATGCCACACACCGTCTGTCAATGCAGTTATGTTTTGCCCAATTGGAAAAAAGATTGACAAGCGAAAGTGGGCATTTTTTGTGTTTTTTGTGTTCTAATATTTCTTTTTCAGATGAGAGATAAACTACCCCTGCTTCAGGGATGACAGTAGTATGGATCAGGAGGAAATGAGCCTCTACTTTGGCACCAAAGCCCACAATATGAATTGAGGACGATCCGGGAGAAAGCAACTGGAGATGAACGGAACAGTAAATCTACACACACACACTAGGTCTCCCTGACCCAACCTGGCCATTCACTCAGACTGTGGATGAGCGGTGTGGGTGCATGGTGTCGGTACTTTTGCAGTCTCACGGAGGGCCACTGAGACCCACTGCTTACTTCTCAGCAAAACTCGATCCCGTGGCAGCAGGGTTGCCTCGCTGCCTGCGGGCTGTGGCTGCCGCTGAGAAAGCGGCCCTAGCATCACGTGACCTTGTGGGATACACTGAACTAACTTTGCTTGTGCCCCATGCTGTTTCCCTGATCCTGCTAGAGCAGAAAACCTCTCACCTTTCTGCGGCTCGTTGGCTGAAATACAACACGGCGCTCTTTGAACTCCCCAATGTCACGGTGAAAAGATGCACACAGCTGAACCCCTCCTCACTGCTGCCCACGCCAGAGGAAGGGGAGGCACACTGCTGTATCGCCACAATAGAACAGATATGCACTCCCAGGCCAGACCTGAAAGAGGTACCTCTGACTAATCCTGACTTGATTTTTTTATACAGATGGATCAGCATCACGTGACAACACTGGGAAGAACCGAGTCGGCTATGCTGTATGCTCTGATTTTGATACTATAGACTCTGGTAGTTTGCCCCCACCACCATTCAGCACAAACCGCTGAACTGGTCGCGCTCACCAGGGCTTGTGAGCTGGCAGCGGGAAAAACTGTTAACATATTCTGTGATAAGCGTTATGGTTTCTCTGTGGTGCACGACTGGGGGGCACTGTGGAAACACCGCAATTTACTTCTTAATTCCACACAGGTTGAACATCTGCTGAAAGCTGTAATGTTGCCCTTAGAGATCGCTGTATGCAAATGCCAGGCCCACACTAATGCCACTGACCCCATCTCTGCAGGGAATCGGCGCGCGGACAAGGCAGCGAAGGCAGCGGCATACGCACCTCTACACACACACACACACTACCTCACTCAAGACGTTGATATTTTCTCCTCTCTGTCAGCGATGCAGGCACTAGCTACTCCAGCAGAGACGGTGCTGTGGGAGGGAAATGGGGCTCAACGACGGCATGGTGTGTGGCTGGGACCAGACCTCAAACCGTGCCTACCACGGCATTTCTTCAGACATTTTGCAATTTTAGCACATGGCCGAGACCATGCCTCAAAAGGAGGGATGTGTGATTTAATCACACAAAATTGGTATACAAAGGGGTTTACGGCATTTGCACAGAGATTCTGCCAAACATGCGCTATCTGCCTCGCGCACAACCCAGGTAAGTCCCAAATTATCCAACAGGCTGCTCATCCTCCGCCCCTGCGCCCATTTCAACATGTCCAAATGGACTTTGTTGAACTCACACCATGCCAAGGTAAGAAATACTGTCTGGTTCTGGCGGATCTCTGGTCCAAATGGACTGAAGTATTTGCATGCAAACACGCCACGAGCAACGCGGTGGTGAAAGCTCTGCTCACAGAAATTGTGCCACGATGGGGTGTCCCGAGAAAAAATCTCTAGTGACAATGGCAGTCACTTTGTAGAAAAAGTCATTGAGGAAGTAGGTGAATTTCTGGGCATTGATATACGTAAACACTGCAGTTACGCCCCCTGGAGCGGAGGAGCGTGCGAGCGAGAGAATGGCACTCTGAAAAACAAACTTGTTAAAATCTGCGAACAGACAGACCTGTCTTGGATCAAAGCTCTGCCGCTAGTCCTCATGTACATGCGCATGAGAGTCAGGTCAAGGTCAAACCTAAGCCCATTCGAAATCCTCTTTGCCAGACCACCCAACTTGGGCGCGGGACCCCCGAACAGAGATTTGCCAAGCACCTCTTTGTGTGATGACGACATGCTGTCCTATTGTAAGGAAATTAATGCACTTTTGTCCTCTATTTCTGCCCAGGTCAGGAGCACCCTGCCACAGGCTGCGCAGGCGGCTCCGCACAAGATCAAGCCAGGCGACTGGGTCCTGGTGAAGGAAACGAGACGACAACATTGGCGGTCCAAGCGCTGGCTGGGCCCATTCCTCGTCCTCCTGGTGACGGACACTGCCGTTACCACTGTCGTGCGGTGCTGCCACTGAGGGCCATAGACGAGGACACCGAGGGTGGGGACGGACCAGGCCCATCCGCGGCTCCCTACGCTGAAGAGGTCGGCCGGCGTGCGACCACCGTCGGTGAAGCAGGCCAACAACAACACCCAGAGAATCCCAGCGTTCCCGAGGCGCAACCCCCGGAAGAACACAACGCCCCAACTCCCCTGCCTCCGAATCCCGAGGCGACCCCCCTTTGCCCAACTCCCCAGCCCCCGGACCCCAAGGCCACACCCCAAACCCCGAGCACTCTGCCCAACCGAGTGCTGAGGCCAAGGCTTCAACGCGATTAGAGTCTTGCCGCTCCAAGACCAAACATCGCCATGACCACTAACGCTCCACACACGCTCAGAGGGAGCGGTGCCACTGACTGCAAGACGGCACTACTCGTGAGCATTCCCGCGAAAAAGACTACCGAATGTAGTCCGGCTAAGACCGGCATGGGCCCTTGGACTATTATGCTGGCCACGCTGACAGTACTTTCCGTGCTGACCGTGTTTATTATGTTAGTATTGTCTTCATATATTCCGGCTAATGATGAGGACGGAGGTCTTATCCAACAGGGCATAGCCAATCTGACTAGACTCCGGGACGCCATGCAAGCGGACAATGTCACGGACACTCCTCACGGTCTGGACTGGCTCCTGTCCTCCTGGCGGAGTGTGCTCATTAATCTTGGTTTAGCCCTATTGACTGTTCTAACGTTTTTCTTTCTTGTTTACCTTGTTTTTATTTTTCCACTTGTTTTGCTCAGGGACCAAGGTCAATACTCACCCACCTGAATGTGATCTCTGTAAAACTGGGGTTTCTACATTATCACGGGAGAGGAGTGTGATGGCAAGCTGCCTAGACTCGGGGACGCCAACTCACCCCCCCCGCTGGTTCTATTCAATTAACCTGCAGGAAGGAGCCGGGCTTCCCCCCGCACCTACAGACAATGACTGTCTCACCCTTGTCCCTTTTGCATCTTGCATCTGTATGTCTGCATCTCTACATCCTGCATGTCCATTGTCTCTCTGTTTGCATCTCCATAGCCAATCTGATTGCCTCCCCACGGGCATGGCGCCTCGCCTCTGGATGCGCCTCCTGTACTGGTGACCCCCTCCCATCTTTTGTGGGCGTGACTGTCTTTCATGTGTTGTCTATGTAAACAGGAACCTGGTCTGGCCGCGTTAGAGCTTATGGACGCTGCTTTGTGTATGTGAGCTCTCCGCACGTGTGTACAATAAACTTACGCTCCTGATTAAGACAAATACCTTTGAGCTTTCTCCTTCATTGGGGTATGTAATTCTACAACAAGACTGTGTAACTTATGTATAGACTGTGTAACTTATGTATAGACTGTGTAACTTATGTATAGACTGTAACTTATGTATAGACTGTGTAACTTATGTATAGACTGTGTAACTTATGTATAGACTGTGTAACTTATGTATAGACTGTAACTTATGTATAGACTGTAACTTATGTATAGACTGTGTAACTTATGTATAGACTGTGTAACTTATGTATAGACTGTGTAACTTATGTATAGACTGTGTAACTTATGTATAGACTGTGTAACTTATGTATAGACTGTGTAACTTATGTATAGACTGTGTAACTTAAACACATTACCTTTTGACCGACCAGACCACTCTTCTAGTTCAAAGAGCTAAAGAATAACAATCTATCAATACATATAAATGTTTGGATTCTTTTATAAAATGGTTCTGTTTTCATAAGATTCTCTGCAGAAAGAGAATCATAGACTTCAGAAGTAAAATGACTTCCAAAGGATTTTGATTTGTGGGTGTTGATTTTTTTCTATTTTTATTGCGAAGTTTACTGTATAACTTAGTACCATTGGAATTGCCCATCACTTACTGTCATACATTGTACCAGTAGTGAGTCAAGATATATTCTCTCTGCAATAAAAAAAACATAATCAACAAGTTCTAATTGTTGCTTTAGTCAGACCTGGTTTACATCTGGCTTTGGTACAACGTATACTTGTAAACAACTGGTAAAAGTATTGGCAAGGCAAGGCAAGTTTATTTGTATAGCACAATTCATACACAAGGCAATTCAAAGTGCTGAACAAAACAAGAAAGCATTAAAATCATAAATAATCACAGAACATTAAAAAGAAAGATAAAAAATATAAAATCCCTCAGTTGTAGCACAGCTAAACAGAACTGTTTTTAACCTGGTTTTAAACATTGTCAGAGAGGAGGCCTGTCTCACATCTTCAGGAAGATTGTTCCAGATTTTAGCAGCATGAATCTGAAAAGCAGCCTCCCCATGTTTAGTTCTGACTCTGGGCACTAACAGGAGTCCAGTCCCTGTGCTCCTCAGAGTCCCAGCAGGAGTCCAGTCCCTGTGCTCCTCAGAGTCCCAGCAGGAGTCCAGTCCCTGTGCTCCTCAGAGTCCCAGCAGGAGTCCAGTCCCTGTGCTCCTCAGAGTCCCAGCAGGAGGCCAGTCCCTGTGCTCCTCAGAGTCCGGGCTGGTTCATATGGGACTAACATGTCACTAATATATTTTGGTGCGAGGCCATGGAGAGACTTGTAACAAGCAGAGCTGTTTTAAAGTTTATTCTCTGAGCCACAGGAAGCCAGTGCAGAGACCTGAGAACTGGACTAATGTGGTCGTACTTCCTGGTTCTAGTCAGGACTAATGTGGTCGTACTTCCTGGTTGAAATCATTCTCTAGCTTTTAATAAAAATTATTCAACCACAAACTTTTGCAACACTTTAATATACTGCCGGATGTTTCTGACAGAGTATGACAAAATCAAAACGTTTTTTAACTTACTAAAAATGGTGTTTGAAGCGCAGCTAACCACAGTGGATAAAAACACTTATAGAAACATGGGTATCACAAATCTGTTTCCGTGTCATGTTGACCTACAAAGTAACTAGAAAATGTAAAAGATCAGAGCAGAAAAAAACACATATATTTGGTTGAAGTAAATAGTTAAAAAATAAGTAGTCAAGTGAAGAACTGATATCAGAAATACTTGCCTCCTCTGGTTGTACTACATTGGGTATATAAGTTAATGCTGTTTTTCATTATTTCTTGTATACTGTTTGTTTTTCTATCGGTTCTTGCCATTTGTTGTCATATCCAAAAGTAAAACACAATATTATAATGCGTGTAACATTCTTTATTCGGGCTTCACACTGCATCCTGTTAGTTGCATATGTACAGCGGGCAGCAGTGGGTCCAGAGAATCCCTGCACAGACCAGTCAGGGCAGATGGCAGTGAGTCCACATGAAGTACAGGGGAGGCCTAACACGCCGCTTCATTTCTGGGTCACATTCTCACACACGCCCCAATGACTTAATCAGCTCTCCTCCGCCTCCTCATCATCTGGCTCGGTCGCTCCTGTCTTTGTAAATCCCCCCTTATTAGGTTTTCTGTGGCGTTTTTCTTCAATTCCCTTTCAGCATAGGCTTTCTTTGCCCTTGTTATACCAGTTCATCTGACAAACTGGCTTAATATAACTGCGCTCCACCCTAAATTACATCATGCCATGCACTACTCAGTCCCACTGTAGCAAATTAAACCACAACATGGTGTAGAAATAGCGTTTGTGAGACTTAAACCTGCAGGATTATGGATTTTTGGATCATAAAACACCTTTCACACACACTTATTATGGGCTGGAGTAAAGGTTGACTTGCCATCATTAGTGCGAATGATATTGGTCAAGTCTGAGTAGGAATAAAGCGTGATGTTGGGTTTTAAACTACATGTGCGCTTTCTTCATTTTCCTAGCAATCATTTCTTTCCTTTTACCAGTGATGGACTTTTACCAGTGATGGACTTTTACCAGTGATGGACTTTTACCAGTGATGGACTTTTACCAGTGAAGGACTTTTACCAGTGATGGACTTTTACCAGTGATGGACTTTTACCAGTGATGGACTTTTACCAGTGATGTGCAGTGCTACATCATTCCCATGGTGTGGCACTGGGGGCCTTTAACGCCGGCCCCAGGCGAGTGCGGCCTGTGACCATGATTAATTCCGGTCAAGGTCACAGACCGCCAGTGCTTCCTCCTGCGCCCCCTGGAGCGTGGAATGAAGCACTGCAGAAAGAAGCATTGTTTGCTTCTGCGCTGTTTTGCGGCAGACGCTGGTCTACAGCGAGGTTTGCCGGCGAGCGTTAGTGTCCTGCGCCATTGCCCTGAGAACGCTTGTTTCCAGCGGCGGCGAGAGCGGTGAGCTGCAGCTTGTTTAATGCGCATTGCCATAGTGATTGTTGCCTTGACAACAAATCACTACCACACACACATTGTTCTGAGCGATGTTACTGGGCCGAGCCCGTCACTGAAGTTTGAAAAGCTTTATTTGAACAAACAAGACAAGATGCAGAGGCCCACATTGAGGGGCTCTCAGGGTCGGAGGGCTATGCACAGTAAAAACATCCATCTGCTGCATTATTACATGACAACCTGCAGCAATTATTCAGGTCCACCTATATGTGGACAAAACATACTTTATTTTTTGCTGATGCGGCTTATATCCAGAAGCGCCTAATAGTCCAAAAAGTATGGTGCTTGTATTTCCTATTTCAAATGACATTTCCTATGGCGGTATTGTCCCAAAATATACATCTTTTCATTTCAATTTTAAGTAATTGAAGCAACACAACACCAATAACATTACACTCCACTGAAATGTTTCAACCTCAACTCTTAAAGGTCCAACGTCTCATTCAGAATGTACAAAATGGATCCAATGGTTTATTTTATTGAGTCATGACTCTGCTTCTATTCGTTGAATTCAGAGTGATCTCTGAGAAAGATTTTCAATCTGTTGGGACAGATTCCTCGCAGGGCCATGGTCCCTGAGCTGGATACATGTACATTATATTGAAACTATAAATACTAATTAAGAGGCTCAATTCAATTTTAAAGAGTCCTGCGTCTTGATGGTGATTCAAATCATTTCCCAAATGTAATCAGTTGTTCATTGGGTCATTATTTTTAGATTTATGTTACTCGCAGACAAACAAACAAACTTTTCTTCATGCGCAGAGTTAGAGCACAACCAACAAGAGAAAATACACTCATTCAAACCCTTTATTTCTGTCAAGAATGAAATTTATCTTTATGATCAATCTACATCAAACAAAAATGGTCTTCTGAGTCACTAATGATCTAATAATATAATATTATGGAATATTTCTGAATCAAATTCCTATCAAATGTATTTTTTTTTCATCATTTATAAAAAAAAAAGCCTGGATGCATATAGATCTAAAGCTACTTTGACCTTTGACTCCTCACTTCAGTATGGAAGAGATGCAGTATCTAAACGTCTCGCCAAAGCAGACGGTGGCATCATAATGACTTTTTAAATCAAAGGAGGTTTGATTCGCTTCGATCTCTTTAGGTTCCATTTCCTGGTCTCTTCTGACGGCACATAGGGCACTGCTGATTCTCTGATATGATCGTCCTACAAACCGTCATGGAAAGACTGATGCCGCTGGAGACGACGATGAGACAGAGGTGAAGCCAATGAACGGAAGATAATGGAAGTGTTTCAAATCTGAGGCGTACAGCAGAAAGGCTTAGTCGAGGTCAGGTGGTTCCGCTGTGTCATTTAGGCGCGCTGAGCCTTTGGAAAGTCAGATTGTAAATGTCTGCTTTGATGTGTGTTTGTGTGGAGGTTTGAGAAGCTGCTGACGAACACAAAAACAGTGGCTGTTTCCAACAAATAGTGTGCTCCTTCACTGCATGACCTTCCTTCAGCGCTGGGTCCGTCGATTCGTTGGGCTTTTTATAACACAATATTTAATTTTAAGCGTCTTTGTTGGCACTTAAGGCCGCACAGTACTTTTGTGAAGGTGTTTAACCGTAGTCTCAGTGGGCGGCCGGGGAGATTGACTTGAGCAGTTTGTGGTGTGTCTTGGGTTGAAGGATACTTTTTAAAGAGTTGGAAAGCACTCTTGCATTGATGACTTGTTGGTGCTTGTTTTAGGGGCTATTCTTTCATTTCATTGATGCCAGTCCTTAGATGGGTATCAACGAAGAGAGCGTTAAGCTGCTTCCAGTCCTCACTTGTTTCTTGGGTGTCAGTGTTGGTTGTGTGTGTGGACATAAAACCTTCTTTTGCCATTATTATTATTACATTATTACATATTATTACGGGCGAGAGTAGCTCAGTTGGTAGAGCATTGGCCTTTGGGCCTGAAGGTCGTGGGTTCGAGCCCACCGTAAGACCTACTTCACGACTCCCACTGATGACTGCTGTCGTTGTGTCCTTGGGCAAGACACTTAACCCCACTTTGCCTGAAGCCCCCACTGAAAGATCTCAGCTCCTGTGGACTCACCACCTGCAGGAGGATCAGTGAGGGGCTGGTGCTAAGTGTACTGGGTGCAGCTCTGACTGCCACCCCCCCGACCCAGAAATGGATTAAGGGGAAGAAAATGGATGGTGAAGCCAATTTTTCCCTTTGGCTAACGTGTCCACAATTTGGTACAGAAATCAGACTAAAGATTCTCCAAGTTTAACATCTGCATTTAATTATCTTTACAATCAGATACAGAATATTCAACAAAAGAGCTCCTATTCTATGCCTGCTCTATCCCTGTGCGTTGCCCCTGTCCTGTCTGACCTCAAAACCCTCCGAGGGCACATATACGGGAGACTTCCGATGACGTCATCCATACGCGTCCAAGGGTGGGGCTTTCCGGGTGTGCTGACGTCCCTTGTCCACTGGGAGGCGTTAGAATGCTGTTGGAGGATTCCCTTTCCGCCTGATGGTGAGGGACTTTTGCTCTGTCAGCAGATAATGTTTATTATCGAACGTTAATAATTTGCCTTGTTCAAAGGCGATATCTTTTTATAATTCCCGTCTGCTTATCCTGTGTCCTTGTGACTTAATCCCTGAGGGCACAGGTCTTTTTGCTTGGGAAAGAGACAAGAGTTCAATTCCGGGTCAATCAAATTCACATCTGCCTTTAGTCTATATTTAAAATATACAACAGTTCCCCTCTGTTGACCTATATTAAACCAATTTAGGTCACAATCTTTCAATATCCCTTCTGGGTGCCGGGACTGGGAAGCTCGTCCATCATCGCCTTGGTTCTTGGTTCTGGCTCGTTATCTGTGAAGAGTTAATACAGAAAGACAAACAACACACAACCACATTCGAAACATTCCTTCACTAAACTCTTTGATGACCACTGCTGTCATTCTGATTCTTCTTCAACCTCGTCTGTAATGTATGCACTAAAACTATTCACTATAGTTTAAACTATTCTAATCTATTTACAAATATGTTTGCTTATTTTGCTTTTATTGAGCCCTATTCTTAAACATATGTTTTTATCTAATAAATCTATCTATACTGGTGGTTTGCTTTCATTATCAGTGGCTCTGTGCCATTTTGTGGGGCTTTGCTCATTTTTCCAAATACATTTTGTTGAACCAGGAAGTGCTGTCACTTCCTTCTCTCAGACCGTTTGGGATAAATGTACATCGTTAATCAAATTGGTATTATCCGTACAGGAGCTAATCTATTTTAGCAGGTTTCTCTGGGGTTAGTCCCTATACAACGGTATTTTGATTCTCTAATCTGTTGCTGACAAATCGACAGCTCTTAAAATTCTCAAAACTACCTAAAGATCTACTTTTGTGCTATACCCAAATTCACCAAAATGCTTTTAAATGTTTTTGAATCTCTGTTGGTTCTAATCTATCTCATTAATCTAAGCTACATTAATCCAGGCCACACTCATGAACTTTATCTACTTTTGAAGTAACTACTTTTGGACATAATATGAAGGAAATGGTCTTTTTACCGTTTGATATTAACCCTGTCTAAAAATAATCTCTATTTTTTGAAAGCATCTATCTATTTTACACTCTATTGTGACTCCAAATCTTGGTTGTAGTTTGAGCCAAAGCATATTCCCAATTTTTGAGTTCTGATTGTAACAATTGCATTGGCAATAGACGATTTTTCATTGGCTGGTTCTTGTTCTGCAAATCACTATTCTATGTATTGTATTTCAGACAATTCCAAAAACAACACAGTCGTTCTCCAATATTAAAGACATACATCTAAATCAAGTTGCCTGAAAGGGATTTTAACTATTTTAAAACGTTCTCTACGATTATAAGGCTATGCATTTAATTATTTAATAAACAAAAGCACATTCATGGCTTCTGTCCGCTGCTTATAACTGTTTAAAGAGTTGTCCCAAACTTAATATGTGTAAATACATCAGCTGTTTGTAATAAACAATAACATTTAACCTGTTCTCCAATGGAGCAGCTCAGAGGCTGCGTCAAGAGCAATGTTATATTTGAGCTATTTTTAGATTTAAAATTGTGTTAAAGCCTGTCGTTCTGTGTCTGCATTTTAATACTACTCTCTATAAACACATCTGCACTAGTTCCTACAGATGTGGAAAACAGAAACATCTAAAATCTGACTCCATTTGATTCCTTTTTACTTTAGTTATTAGAACAATTTGACCTTATTGATACTTATTTCCACAATAGAACTATTTTGATTATTCACTAGTCTAACTATTATTACTATTGTTTATTCTGACACCTCTTCCTAGCGACCTTTCAACCTATAGCTCCTCGAATCCAATGACATTATAGCTCCAGACTATTTCATTCTATTCTATTATTGTATGATCTATTATCTTAAAGAGTAGATCTGTTTGATGTTATAAGCGCTATTATTTCTCCTTTTGAATTTGCACAACACTAAATTTAGAATGACCCCCTATGGGACAAATATAGAATTTTATTTCATTTTGACAACTCCGAAAATTACTTAATAATTTTCCCATTTTGCTTTTTTAGGCTGCCCTTTCTATTATTTATTTGTTCTTGTAAATATATGTTTTACACTTCTTTCTAATGATTTAGAAGGTTAAGGACCATGACCACCTATGACAATACAATACTCCCCTCTTTTGGTCGTGGTCCAAAGTATAAAACATGCATCTGTGTGTGTGTGTAGATTACTGTTCCAATCATTCTCCAGTTGTTCCTCCCGGATCGTCCTCAATTCATATTGTGGGCTTTGGTGCCAAAGTAGAGGCTCATTTCCTCATGATCCATACTACTGTCATCCCTGAAGCAGGTGCAGTTTATCTTTCATCTGACAAATATTAGAACACAAGAAATGCCCACTTCCCTCTCTTCGCATTGTGCAGCCTGTCAATCAATCCAATTGGGCAAAACATAACTACATTGACAGACGGTGTGTGACATCAGGGCAGAGGCTGTAGCCAAATACAGACTTAACAATATGTATGTTTCTAATTTTATACTCCCCTAAATGTGAATTACAAACCAAAGTTGTCCTTCAACCAATGACAGCTCACTGCGGTTGGACCGAATCACTGTCAGGACAAACAGCAGAGGGAGGGACTCCCAGTACCTTCAGCAAGGTATTTCATCTCAGAGTACTTTCTCAGAGTACTTTTCCCAGAGTACTCATCCCAGAGTACTCTCACTTTTACACCTGTTCAATAAAGCTTGTTATCTTTGAATCTCTAGTACTTACACCGTATGCTGTTGACAAAAAATAATTATTTCATGATCACATTAAAACATTACAGAAAGCATTTGTTATTCCATGATCCGTTCAGCACTCCTCGTTCACTCCTCATTTCGCATCACTCACACAGGCCGACTCCCCACGTTAGTATATTGGTCCAGAGTTTGTTAAGGTCAACGTAGTGTACTTGACATGACGCACAAACATATAACACCCACAAACATATAGCACACACAAACATATAACATACACAAACATATAACACACACAAACATATAGCACACACAAACATATAACACAGAAGGCCTGTAATTTTAACTTTGTTATATTTTTCCATGTCCAATTACAATTGTCTCATGAGCTATTTCTATTGTTGCAACTTTCAGAGCCTGCAGAACATGCAGAGCTTTAATAGATTTTTCCTAAAAGGATCCATTTCAAACTTTAGTGTTTACACCACGTGGTCTTTACTCGGGCTTCTCACAGACTGTGTCCCCTATATTTTTAATGAGCTCTTGTTACTTAAAAAAAACTCATGCACGTGCAATAAATGTTTTTCCCTTTTTTTTTTTTTTTTTTTTTTTTAAAGCCAGTTCGGATTCCTTAAAAATGTAAATTAGTTTCAAACTTTAATACTTCACCTTTGTTTCACGTTCATGTGGAGAAAAGACCATTGTTTTATGTGTGTGTACTTGCACCAATCATGTCTCAGATGAACGGCCAACAGTTATCAAAGACATAATTGTCCTAATTGTTTCTAATTTAGCTGTTTGGAAGAGAAACATGTCATAAAAGATTTCAAAAAATGTCCCTACATCTTTGTTTTCAACCAATGAACAGTGTTGCGTCTATGTGTTATCAGAAATGATCCAATATCACCTTTAGCCAAAATTCAGAAATGCTTTAAATCATTTTTCAAACTTTAATTGTCTGAACAAACCATTTTGTACTAAATGCAGCGTCCATTAAAAGCTGCAGTTCTCTTTCTAGCACCAGTTTCAACTGTGCATGTGATTGTTCTTAAATGATTAACAAGCCACGGTTCAGAGGTTGAAAACACTGCTTTAAATATCCGTATTACCAAGATCATGCAGTCAAAATCAATAATTCTAAACTTCTCCGCGTCTATAACTTTAAATAATAATACTAGTTTCAATAATAGAGCTCCTCTACTTTAAATATACTGCTGTTCTAATCTCCTTGTGTCTCATGCTAAAGCAAGAGTCTAATTAATTTTAACGATTGTCCTGTATTCTTTTCATGCAGCTAAATGTGGTGTTATGAACGAATGACCTAAATGTGTAAATATGACTTAAATTCCACATGTCTCTGTGCGTTTGTTGCCTGTCTGTATATTTACCTTCTGTGTGTCTCATTTAGGCCAGCCACGTCTCAAATGTCCGTTAATGTCTTTCTTTTACTCATGGCGTCTTTCAATGTCTTTTGTCTCAAAGTGTCCAATGTCTTTGTCTCAATGTCTTTTTTCTTCTTCTTTAAACAATCACTTTCTTTCTTCTTCTTTCAATAATCACTTTCTTTCTTCTTCTTTCAATCACTTTCTTCTCCTTGCAATGTCTTTTTCTTTTCAATCATTTTCTTCTTCTTTCGACAACTTTTCTCATGTCTTTCTTTGTCTCATTTTTTGACGCACACCAGCGTGTGTCCTTCTTCTTCTTGTTAGGTTTACACAACGTTCTTCTCCGTGCACATAACTCCACTCGGTTTGTGCAAAAGTCTGGTTTTTTCTCCATGAAATGGAGGCCGGAGAGGTCTTCTTCGAGAGTTCCTGTTAGCTGCTACAGCCGATGCTGCTGTCTTTGGTGCCCCCTGTGGGTCTGGGGGAGACGCTGATGGTCCGTGCTGATGGCGCCCGATTGTGGTTTGTGGCAGAGACGATTTTTTGGCCAAATGAAACAGACAGAAGTTTTCTCGGAAAAAACAGACAAACAAGAAGCACAAACAAGTGTGTTAATTACCATACGAAACCAATGATTAATTACAATTCAAAATAAACCTATGAAATAATTAATATTAACATTTTAAACATTAAATTCTGAAAACCAAATCTGCATTCAACTGCTATCCTAAGCCCTATTTTTCCAAAAGTATAATGCTCTCTAAGATCATTCTAACTTTTATATCACCAAAATGTAGGGAAAAAAACGTGTCTAGACGCCTTGGAGATAAAAAATAAAAAATAAAATAATGCCTCTTTATAATCTAACTCAAAGTTCTGTGATCCTATGACTCCATGTCAGTAACATTATCGTGTGTATAAATGTAATTTTCTACAAAAAAATTCTTTCTTCACGAGAGAGAGAGAGAGAGAGAGAGAGAGAGAGAGAGAGAGAGAGAGAGAGAGAGAGAGAGAGAGAGAGAGAGAGAGAGAGAGAGGAAGGGGAGAGAGAGAGAGGACAGAACGAGGGAGGGGAGGGGCCTCCCGAACAAAGGAAGCATGGAGTCTGAAATACTTCCCTCGTTTTTCTCGTGACAAGGTTTTAAATCAGTGGTAAAAGTTTTTCTCACGTCAAACGACACTTTACATTTTATCCTTAAATACGTCAGTAATGGAAAACATTACTATTTGCTTACATGACTAATAGTCCCAGCAGAATCTCTTTTTTTTTTGATTCTCTGTAACTATTAAACATTACATCAGAATAAGAGAAAAACTTCCATAACTGATCATTTCTTCACATGAAACTCGTATACTACAGCCAAGAGGCTCTCTTTTTTCTCATTAATCAGATCATTATTATCAGAATCCACATTTTAAATACTTGGCTTTTTTCCTGTTTAAATTAATTGTACCCTTTTTTTTTTCCGCCCCCGGGGGATATAGAAGGTTTTATTATCCTATCACTTCTGACCCTAACTGTCCCTATTTTCTAATCCTATTTATCTAAACACTTGTGCCTCTTCAGCACTCTAAACGGTGTGCCTCTTTTGCACTCTAAACCCTGTGGCTTTCCTGTATATTCTTTTTTTGAGGGGACCAATGCTTCCCTCAAGGTTCAAAAACGTCGAAAAACCTGACTATTGTTCTATCGCGTCCGATAGAATCGCCCGTCACGGCGGTCGTCTGGCCACGCTGCAGTCCGCCGAGCCGAATTCTCTCTCTCTCTTCCATTTAAAACAATGTGCAGATTTTCAAAAGTAACGATCCGCTTACCTCTTTCGAAGAGAAGGGAGAAGAGAGAATTCTCCCGGCCGACGGACCCAGTCTATATCTGAGCTCATCTTGCGTCTTCTTTCTGTATCAAATCACGTCTCGGGTCACCAAATGAAGCCAATTTTTCCCTTTGGCTAACGTGTCCACAATTTGGTACAGAAATCAGACTAAAGATTCTCCAAGTTTAACATCTGCATTTAATTATCTTTACAATCAGATACAGAATATTCAACAAAAGAGCTCCTATTCTATGCCTGCTCTATCCCTGTGCGTTGCCCCTGTCCTGTCTGACCTCAAAACCCTCCGAGGGCACATATACGGGAGACTTCCGATGACGTCATCCATACGCGTCCAAGGGTGGGGCTTTCCGGGTGTGCTGACGTCCCTTGTCCACTGGGAGGCGTTAGAATGCTGTTGGTGAATTCCCTCTCCGCCTGATGGTGAGGGACTTTTGCTCTGTCAGCAGATAATGTTTATTATCGAACGTTAATAATTCGCCTTGTTCAAAGGCGATATCTTTTTATAATTCCCGTCTGCTTATCCTGTGTCCTTGTGACTTAATCCCTAAGGGCACAGGTCTTTTTGCTTGGGAAAGAGACAAGAGTTCAATTCCGGGTCAATCAAATTCACATCTGCCTTTAGTCTATATTTAAAATATACAACAATGGATGGATGGATTATTACATCTTGTTATATTACAAGTTTACCATGTATTGGAAGTATTTATTTAACATAATGTTGACTTAACCATACTGATTCTGAGGTTTGATTTAGTAGCAACATGTCTATAATAAATAATAACAGACATAGTCACACCTATCTACAGTGCCTTGCGAAAGTATTCGGCCCCCTTGAACCTTTCAACATGTCGCCACATTTCAGGCTTCAAACATAAAGATATAACATTTAAATTTTTTGTCATGAATCAACAAGTGGGACACAATCGTGAAGTGGAACAAAATTTATTGGATAATTTAAATTTTTAAAAAAAATAAAAAACTGAAAAATGGGGTGTGCAATATTATTTGGCCCCTTTACTTTCAGTGCAGCAAACTCAGTCCAGAAGTTCAGTGAGGATCTTTGAATGATCCAATGTTGTCCTAAATGACTGATGATGATAAATAGAATGCACCTGTGTGTAATAAAGTCTCCGTATAAATGCACCTGCTCTTTGATAGTCTCAGGGTTCTGTTTAAAGCGCAGAGAGAACCATGAAGACAAAGGAACATACCAGGCAGGTCCGAGATACTGTTGTGGAGAAGTTTAAAGCCGGATTTGGATACAAAAAGATTTCCCAAGCTTTAAACATCTCAAGGAGCACTGTGCAAGCAGTTATATTGAAATGGAAGGAGTATCAGACCACTGCAAATCTACCAAGACCCGGCTGTCCCTCCAAACTTTCATCTCAAACAAGGAGAAGACTGATCAGAGATGCAACCAAGAGGCCCATGATCACTCTGGATGAACTGCAGATAACTACAGCTGAGGTGGGGATGGTGTGTTCAGGGTGATGAGCTGGCCAACTGGGAGGACCAATAGTCTGATGATCCACCCGGAAGTAGAAAATCTTCACATTAACCTTCAATATTCGGTCCAGTTTTGGTCCAGTCCACAGGAACTGAACTAAATCTATTCAAAAAAGAATATCCAGTCTGACTAATGTGAAACAAGTCATTTATATAGATACCTTCATATTATAAAAAGTATAAAAAATGAAACCCACTTCTTCTTTCGGCCCCTGAGCGGCCCTTTAATTTTTTTTCCGGCCCTCAACCAAAATAAGTTTGACACCCCTGCTCTATGGCATGGGTCTCAAACTCAACTTACCTAGGGGCCGCTGGAGGTAGAGTCTGGGTGAGGCTGGGCCGCATCACAAAAAAACGCTGCATCACAAAAAAAGATGTATTCCAGTATTCCAAAAAAAAGTTCAACTGATCCAATCTTCTCAATCTTAACAAGTCAGACCATGCAGAACTTGCAGAACACGAACAGTTCTTCAGAACATAGGCTTCATTCACTTCCTTCTACTCCTTGCTACCAGAGACTTGGCAGCGCTTCTTCTCACACAGCTGAGACACATTTGGCTTGAGGGAGGAGGCAACTGAGACCCTCAGTGTAGCTTTAAGGTTCTCATCTTTAAGTCTGGACCTGAACTTTGACTTGTTAAAGTTCATTGTGGAGAAGAGTTTTTCACACAGATAGGTGCTGCCAAAAAGGCACATGGTCCGCTTGAACATCCTGGAAAGCTCAGGAAAGGTGGGGGGGGAGTTTTCTCAAAAATTGTTCAAGCTCCATTGTTTTTCCGCTCACCTCCCTGAATTTGGCTTTGAGTTCAGTATTACATTGCAGGTCAATTAGCTCCATCTGCAGGACAGGGGGGGCATCCTCCACATTAAAGAAGAAGGGGTCAGTAAACATTTGAAAAGTGGCTCTGTGTGTCTTGAAGTCTGCAAACCTGTGATCAAATTCTTCTTGTAGCTTTCCGCATACTTCTCACCACTGAATGTTGTGCCTGTATCCATGAGTTCCTTGCATGCTGGGAAATGGCAGAGGTTTGTCTGGGAAAGCTGGGCTTTCCATAACATACGTTTTGTGGAAAATGCTCTGACACTGTCATACGCAACAATGACAAGCTGGCCCTGGCCTTGTAACTTCTTGTTCAGTACATTCAGCTCCTGTGTGATGTCAACAAGAAAAGCTAAGTCCATTAGCCATTTAGGATCACTTAGCACAGGAACAGCCATCCCATCCTTCTCCATGAAGGCTTTCACTTGTGCCCTCAACTCAAAAAACCTCTTCAAGACCTTCCCCCTGCTGAGCCAACGTACCTCGGTAAAGTAGAGCACGTCCTCATATTCTGACTCTATTTCAACCAAAAAGTCACGGAACTGCAGGTGCTTTAAAGCCCTGGATCTGATATGGTTGATGAATTTCACGACGTCAGACATCACATTGTCAAACTTTAAGATTTTGCTGCAAAGGGCCTGCTGATGGATAATGCAGTGCAGAGCAATAGCATCTTCCACACCCTCCTCTTCCAGTTTTCTTCGAACATGTGCTACAAGTCCGTTTTTCCTCCCTGTCATTGATGGCGCCCCATCTGTAGTTATTCCAGCCAAACACTTCCATTGTAAGCCGGCATCCCCAATGCAATCACACAGCTGGCGGAATATCTCCTGACCGATGGTCTGGCCATGCATTGCAATCACTGTGAGCAACTCCTCCGTAACTTCACAATTGTTATCAGCACCACGGACATATATTGCAAGCTGCGCCGTGTCAGTGACGTCTGTGCTCTCATCAAGAGCGAGTGAGTAAGAATGGAAATGTTTAGCTTTCTCACGCAGTTGATCATAAATGTTACCTGACATGTCAGAAATGCGCTCTGCCACTGTGTTGGCTGAAAAGCGGATGTTACTAAACTGAGCCTTTTTTTTCTGGGCAGACTATACTGGCAGCCTGTAACATGCATTGTTTGATGAACTCACCGTCTTTGAACGGCTTTCCTGCTTTAGCGATCATCTCACTCACCACGTAGCTAGCTTTGAGAGCCGCTTCACTCTCTTTCTTGGCTTTCTTGAAAAAATCTTGTTGCCTCAGAAGACATGTTTTAAGTTTGGCGACCCGGTCCTCTCGCTCATCTCCTGGGTACTTTGCATACTCCTCTGCGTGTTTTGTTGAGTAATGACGTTTAATGTTATACTCCTTGTGCACCGCAACTTTTTCCGAGCATATTAGACACGTTGGGATGCCCCTGTGCTCATCAAAAAAATATTGCAGCTCCCACTTCTCCTGAAATTGTCTGTGCTCATCGCCAACTTTTCTCTTCACGACAGGTTTTGAAAAAGACATGGCTGGGGCTAAATAAAACCGTATTGACAAGATATTTTACTTCCAATCGTTCATCCAAACATTTTGTGTGATTTGCGCTGTTCTCGCGAGCCTGAGCTACGGGAGTCCACAGGTGTCAAAAAACATAAACCCCCAGAAGCGTGCGAGAAAAAAAATGCGCGGGCCGTACTAACACAAAGCTTTGATTAGAAGCAGAGGGCAACAAACTATTGACCCGCGGGCCGCAATTGGCCCCTGGGCCGCGTGTCTGAGACCCCTGCTCTATGGAATGTAGCGTTGGGACAAGAGCCGACTTTTGGACCATCCTGTAAAGCTGTCCACCAACACAGAGTGAGATTGTAAGCATGTCAGCGCACGTGTTCATGGACATTTTAGAACAATAGCCTTTACCACATCATTGGTCCGCTGAGTTGTTTTTAAAGTGCTCTTTTAAAGAAAATTGAAATGAATTGAATTAGAAAGTACGCAATGTTTATTTTTATAGTGCATTTTACAGACCATGGTCACACAAAGCGCTTTACACTGCAATGTTCAGTTACTTTTCCATTCTCTCCACACGTCGATGACGGAAGTGAGATGCTGAACACACTGGCGCATCAAACCCCCAACCAACACCATCCATTCACTCACTCATTACATGCAAACCTTTCGTACATGTTTTTAGTGGTCAAGGAAAACGGAGCACCCAAAAATAAACCTACACAGACACAAGTAAAACATGCAAACTCCACACAGAAAGGCCTGGAGGTCTTCGAAATACCGTACCAAACATCTGCTGGAGGTCTAAAAGATTTTCACTGCATGTACGACAAACAAAAATATGACAAACTAAATCAAATATACCAATCTAAACTAACTAGCCTGCTTCTCCAACATTCACTTTTTAAAGCCCCTGGTTAGAACGATGACATGTCCTACCTCTGTGCGTGGTCAGACTGAAGCCAGACAAAAGCAGTGCGATGGTCTTTCTCTGCGAGCTCATCAGTGACAAAGGATTTCCCATGAGCGCCGTGATTGTGAAGAGCTATAATTATGTGACCTCACCTGATTACTAATTCATGCTTCTGCTGTTTTCTATGCTGACCGGTGCTTGACTTTTGGCTTTAGAACACCATGGAAAATGGAGCTCCTGCCTGTAATCGCACTACACAACGAACGAGGCTGCAGGAGAGAACAGTGCGACAAAAAGTTAATCACAAACAAGCAGCTTAACCACAAAACAAAAACCAAACTAAAATATGAAAGGAAAGGGTTCTATTTGGTCGCAGATATCTGTCCTGAACACGGCACGAGCGGCGAGAATAGGTTTTTGATCTGACAAGCATCAAAACTTTTCTTCAAAATAACTGATCAAAGCTGTGTGTTTTCAAAAGGACTGTGGGATCCCTTTTTAAAAAGCTGGCAACAGGTTTAAAAGAGCGCTGAAATGTATACGGATGTGGGAAACAGAGCAGTTAGGAGGAAAATGGAGAATGTCACGTTGGGGCACACAACAATGGAATTTGCTGAGAACACAGGAAATATGTGTTTTCCGAGTCTTTCAGCGGTGCAGAGGAAAATAATGCTGGAAAAATGTCCAGTGAAATGACTTTTACAAATCCTATCACTAACATTTGCAATCGACATCTTTAATAAAATAATCGGTAACACTTTATATTAAAGGATCTAACATGGCCTGAGTGGACCAGTGATGTACTTTTACCAGTGATGGACTTTTACCAGTGATGGACTTTTACCAGTGAAGGACTTTTACCAGTGATGGACTTTTACCAGTGATGGACTTTTACCAGTGATGGACTTTTACCAGTGATGGACTTTTACCAGTGATGGACTTTTACCAGTGAAGGACTTTTACCAGTGATGGACTTTTACCAGTGATGGACTTTTACCAGTGATGGACTTTTACCAGTGATGGACTTTTACCAGTGATGGACTTTTACCAGTGATGGACTTTTACCAGTGAAGGACTTTTACCAGTGATGGACTTTTACCAACAAACGACATTCGACTTCACACTGATGCAGGTAAAGTCACAGTTTTGGTCATGTTAGATCTTAGTGCCGCGTTCGACACTGTCGACCATGAGATCCTCATGCAGAGACTGGAGGACTGGGTTGGTGTCACTGGCACAGCCCTAGACTGGTTTAGGTCTTACCTGGAGGATAGGAAGTACTTTGTGGAGATTGGAGACTGCGTCTCAGATCATGTGGCCCTGACCTGTGGAGTACCACAGGGGTCGATCCTGGGACCTCTCCTATTTAATCTCTACATGCTGCCGTTAGGTCAGTTAATACAAAGAAACAAAGTGTCCTACCACAATTACGCTGACGACACTTAGATCTATGTCTCACTGACTGCAGGAGAACATGGACCACTGGATTTGCTCCTTCACTGTATCCAACAGATCAGTGACTGGATGCAAAATAATTTCCTCCAGCTAAATGCAGACAAAACCGAAATCATTGTCTTTGGTCCCCAGAAACAAAGAGAGGGCGTCATTTGTCAACTTCAGTCTCTCTCCCTACTTCCTTCAGACAAGGTCAGAAATTTGGGGGTAATACTGGACTCAGACCTAAATTTCAATAGCCACATAAAATCAATAACATCAACAGCTTTTTACCATCTGAAGAACATTGCCAAAGTTAGAAATATAGTGTCCAGGGCAGACTTGGAGATTCTTGTCCATGCATTTGTCTCCAGCAGGCTAGACTACTGCAATGGCCTGCTTACAGGTCTGTCCAAACAGACCTGTAAGCAGCTGCAGTACATCCAAAATGCAGCAGCTAGAGTCCTGACAGGAACCAGGAAGTATGACCATATTAGTCCGGTCCTCAGGTCTCTGCACTGGCTTCCTGTGGCTCAGAGAATAGATTTTAAAACAGCTCTGCTTGTGTACAAGTCTCTCCATGGCCTTGCACCAAAATACATTAGTGACATGTTGGTGTCATATGAACCGGCTCGGACTCTGAGGAGCACAGGGACTGGACTCCTGCTGGGACTCTGAGGAGCACAGGGACTGGACTCCTGCTGGTGCCCAGAGTGAGAACCAAACATGGGGAGACTGCGTTTCAGATCCATGCAGCTAAGATCTGGAACAATCTCCCTGAAAATGTGAGGGAGGCGTCTACTCTGTCAATGTTCAAATCCAGGTTAAAGACTGTTCTGTTTGCCTGTGCATACAACTGAAGGATTTTATCTCCATTTCTAATGCACTGTTGTCATTTATTTATTTATTTTTTTTAATTTCTTGTGTAATTTTGAAAGTTTTAATGGTTTTATTCTTTTGTGTGATTTTAATGTTTTAATTGTGTTTTAATCTTTTGTGTGATTTTAATGTTTTAATTGTGTTTTAATCTTTTGTGTGATTTTAATGTTTTAATTGTGATTCTGGTGTTTGTTTTATGTGATGATTTGTGATGTGAACTGTGAAGCGCTTTGTGTTGCCCTGTGTATGAAAGGCGCTCTACAAATAAACTTTGATTGATTGATTGATACCAGTGATGGACTTTTACCAGTGATGGACTTTTACCAGTGATGGACTTTTACCAGTGAAGGACTTTTACCAGTGAAGGACTTTTACCAGTGATGGACTTTTACCAGTGATGGACTTTTACCAGTGAAGGACTTTTACCAGTGATGTGCAGTGCTACATCATTCCCATGGTGTGGCACTGGGGGCCTTTAACGCCGGCCCCAGGCGAGTGCGGCCTGTGACCATGATTAATTCCGGTCAAGGTCACAGACCGCCAGTGCTTCCTCCTGCGCCCCCTGGAGCGTGGAATGAAGCACTGCAGAAAGAAGCATCGTTTGCTTCTGCGTTGTTTTGCGGCGGACGCTAAACTCCAGCGAGGTTTCCCGGCGAGCGTTATGCCGCGATCAGACCGGATCATGCGTTGCGTCGGCTTTCAATGCAAAGTCAATGGTGACGCGCGTTCGAGCGTGGAACTGCATGTGCGTCTCGGAATACACGCACAGACTGCTCAGTAGAGACGCACGGACTGCGCGGCAAAGTCGAAGGGGAGGTGCAGGAGCGGAAAAATCGACGCACGCAGGAGATGAATTTTGCTGAGCGTTTCCTCAGACGTTCGTGCAGCAACCAATCAGAGAGAAGCAAAGTGGTCACCGGGATATTAGCGGACTGAGCGAGCAGACTGAACATACTCGTTAACAGCCAAAACAGGAGCTAGATCAGGACTAAACCAGGACTAAACCAGGACTAAACCAGGGTTGACAATGGGGGACATAGTGCTTGTTAACATATGCGTTTTCATGCTCCCGTGACTTTGCGCAACTGCTTCGAGTACCGTTTAATAATAAACTAAACTTATTGCGCACCTCTTTGAACACATACTACTGTTATAGAAAGTCTGTGGAAGGTCTCTGAACACAGACACGCTGCAGAGCTGCCTTATAGGAGAAGGACTTTACACAAAAAGCCGCTATCTTAATTCCGTTAGCATCAAAGCCCGCCGGCTACTTCTGCCACTTCTGGCGCGCGGCAGGACTTCTGGTGTGAAGTCCCCTGCATCTGAAAACTAGAGAATGTGTGTCTGGTGCGATAGGCATCAGCAATCCAGCGTTGGCGGTCTGAAAGCAGCTTTAGTGTCCTGCGCCATTGCCCTGAGAACGCTGGTCTCCAGCATCGGCGAGAGGAGTGAGCTGCAGCTTGTTTAATGCGCATTGCCATAGTGATTGTTGCCTTGACTTATTTATTTATTTAAACAAACAAGACAAGATGCAGAGGCCCACATTGAGGGGCTCCCAGGGACGGATGGGCTATGTGTCACGTGCTGGGAAGGATGAGGACCCAAAATTGCAGGAATGCCAAAAAAAATTTAATTTAATGATGAATAAAAACCAACCAGGAACAGGGCAGAACAGAACAGAACAGACAAAGACATGAACAACACAATGGACCAGCAACATGGGGAGAGGAGCACAGGGTACATATAGACACAGACACAGGTGAAACACATCAGGGCGGGGCAGACAATCAAGACAGGAAGTACAACTAAAACCAAAACCACAGAACAATGTCAAAATAAAACAATAATACAAAAATAAAACCCACACTATGACACTATGCACAATTAAAACAGACATCTATCTGCTGCATTATTATATGACAACCTGCAGCTTTTATTCAGGTGCGGCCTATTTGTGGACAATACATACTTTATTTTTTATTTTCTAAAGAATGTTCTCTCTGTGTCTGCGTAGGTTTCTATAAATGTTGTTGTGGAGTGAGAGACAAATGTCCCCAACATTTATAAAGCGCTATATAAATAAAGATGACCTACTTCCGAATAATTCCTAAAAACTTTTAAAATAATGAATAGGAATTACTAATAACTAATGAACTACTAATAACATGTTGATTGTTGATTTGAATAGACTTTTATGTAAATATATCCATCCATCCATCCATTTTCTTCCCCTTAATCCATTTCTGGGTCGGGGGGGTGGTACACACACTACAGTGGAGGGAAGGCGTGTTGTTTGGACCCCTGTTGGATTTTCACCCTGGGGAAGACAACATGTCAAAACAAACTTCTGACTTTGAGAATTAGTAATAAAGTCACAGCGCCGGATACCAACAGGAACCCCAGGAATTGCACTAAAATGGACTAGGACCAACTTCTCAGCTTCACTTGCTGTATGCGGCTTGTTACGCTGTCATTGATCAAAGTATTGTACTTCTTGTACTTTGTCACTCGTGTTGCTCAGTCTGTAAGGTGTAAGTAAGTAAGTAAGTAAGTAAGCTTTATTTATATACCGCCTTTCACAGACCAGAGTCACAAAGCGGTTTACAATTGTTATTTTTTGGGCACTTGTCCTCTCACTCCACACAGAGATGGGAGCGGGGTCGCCGAACAGGAGGCACAGTCCTATTGTACATATTTTTAGTGGTAGGGGAAACCAGAGTACCCGGAGGAAACCTACGCAGACACGGGGAGAACATGCAAACTCCACTCAGAAAGGCCCTGGATTCGAACCCAGGACCTTCTTGCTGAGAGGCGAGAGTGCTATCCACTCAGCCACCGTGCCGCCCAGGTGAAGGTGAAGACTATATTGGTTCACAAAACTCTTCTTGGGCACAAAACCGGCTCCAGACTGTAGATACCAGTTCTGTTTCTGTGCTGTTGTCTATAGTTGTCATTTTAAGATGATCTATTTTTACTTTTTTATAACATGTTTGCACCATGAGCCAATTACAATGATACACAATTCCGATTCTAATATTTTTACAGACGGATTCTATTTCCATGACAAGTGTAATGACATTGTTGTTTTTTTTTCATTTACAATAAGAGAACCTGTATTTATCAATTTCAATGTTGGGAGCACATCAAATATACAATAAAAGTAGCTGCTTTGTTTCTTAGCAAGCTATAAATGCTTCAAAATCAATATATTGATATATCTCTATTTATATATTGTGTTAAGTTATTTACATATAGAGCAGCAGATAAATTGACATTCAGTGGACAATGGACGGTGGATTAAATGAGAGTACTTGTAGTTGGCATGCTGAACCATCTCATATGGCTGTATTGTCAAACAGAATACTTGATGGCTATAGTGTTTTCTCAGCTCAGAGCTCTACAGTCTAGTGACACGAATGCATGAGTATATGTCACACCTGAGCCCTGGTGAAGGAGCTCTGAACTCACAGCTGGTGGATAATCTCCATAACATACAGTCTCTCATGCACTGCTGAAAGCTTTACCGTCACATTTGAGCGTGACCAAAGAATCATCTCTGTGTCTGGATCTGCCCTCTCGACTCACTCACAGCATAAAGATCCCATTCCTCTGTCTTTGGAGACGAGGAAACACAAGTGGGGAGTGAGGACAGGGAGATAAAGAGATGAAAGATGGTGACCTGGTCATGTGTGGAGAGCAGCCAGTCAGAGTGGCTCAAACGGAGTCTATACGTCTGACGAAAGCTAAAGGAAAGCAAAAGTGTGCGTTTACTTTCACTTTTTGATATGGCTGGAGTGGGTCATTTTCACAGGTGTAGGGAAACTTGTCCTCTGCATTTGACCCATCCTGGATTGCCACTAGGGCATCTGTCAGGAGCAGTGGTCGCCAAGGGACCCCTCTCCAGATATTGATGCTTGCTTTTGCCTGTGAACCGCAACCTTCATGCTGAGAAGTGAGCGGGCTAACCACTCAACCACTGGTGTTAGACCAAAAGTAATTTTTTTAAATATTAACACTTTCGTTTAATTCAATTACATGTATAGTAGTTGACTCGGAGGACCTAATCAAGTTGTCGAGTCGCCAAAGACAGATCAGAGAATCAAACAGTTCAATCACAGGAAATGCAAGAACAAACACATAGGAGCCATTGGTCCATCAGGGAGCGGGATGACTACTGACCATAAATGTTCACAAATGTCCCGGATCATAACTGTCCTTAAACCCACCTTCATCAACCGGGAACGACTCAAAAAACTCAGTGGGAAAAATGTGAGAAACAGTTAAACTATTGAGAAAGGGATCCGCTCCCACGGATGGACAGGCTGTGGCTGTTAATAATAATAATGCATTGGTTTTATATAAGGCTTTTCTGGACACTCAAGGACGCTTCACATGTTATTCATTCACTCCATATACAGTGGTGATAAACTACTGTAGCCACAGCTGCCCTGGGGCACACTGACAGAAGCGAGGCAACCAGTCTGTGCCATCGGCCCCTCCCACCACCAATCATTCACACTAGACTCGTTCTAGGCAATGGGGGTAAAGTGTCTTGCCAAGGACACAACGTCAGCAGCACTCAGTGAGAGTTGGTGGAGAAAGTCTTGTAGTGGGCTCGAACCCACGACCCTCTGGCTCAAAGGCCAATGTTCTACCAACTGAGCTACTGTCACCCCTGTTGTTGTGTTTTTTCTTTTTATCTTTGTCTTGTATGAAAACAATACAGTAGGTGTTTTCGCTCATAGAAGCATCAATTAGTCCCAATTATCCAGTTGTTGAACATTGTCACTGTAACAATGGCACAAAGGGACTCTAGCTGGAGCAGTGGGTAACATTTACATGATTAATTATGTTGGAAAGTGGAAACATCATTCATAATTCTACTACATATTCAACAAACCGCAATGCAGAATTCAAGGTCCAAACATCACATGAATTGTGAAGGAACTGTTTCATTAGCATTCTGATCTATCTTTAAGTATTTCTATCAAATCCACTGTTATGGGCATCACACAGGTTTATGTGCTCGGCTTCAAACTGCAGTTGATCAATGTAAGGATAAGTAAAGGTTTCATAAGAAGGTAAAGAAGTCCCTGGTTTCACTAAGTGGGGGCGGATCCCGGCTCAAAAGGGTCCGTGAGCTAATGCGCTGACATGTTTGTGATCTGTTTTCATACCGGTGGTGGTTTACCAGGAAACAGAATGATCCAATTCCTTTGCTTTACAGGATGGTCCAAAAGTCAGCTCTTGGCCCAACAGTTCCAGGTTCTAGTAGCTGTCAATGCTGAGGGGAGTATTATTATTTTTTTGGACCAGCCTAGTTTAGCTGCTGTGGACTTTTGAATGCACTTGTTAAATGAATGGGGCTGGTGTTGGCTAACGCATGCGCAAAAAAATAATTAATATTTACAATCTATGGTTTCACCGCAAAATACCAGGTCCTGAGCAGGAACTAAAGCAGTCCAAAAGGCCTGAACTTTTTTCCTATTTCCGTTGATCATGGAGGAATAGGAACTAACAAAAAGAACCAACAAGTGAAAAAGGTTCCTGCCTAATGGTTTTCATTACCAACACATCCTCTGTTCCCGTCGTTCCACATTTAATCATGTCTGTTTTTTTCCTCGAGGTTTATTCTTTGTCTCACATTTGGCCTCAGTGCCGCAAACCCAGGCCATTACTTTTTCGAAGCGGGGTGTAATCGTAATCTTCATCTTCTTCATGGCTTTATTACTCCCTCTGCTGTCATTTCCCACCTCTCTCCGGTGCCTTCCCGTCAGGCCGGAATGCCTGGAACGCCTGGAGTCCTGCGCAGAGGAGCACACGGCCGCTCTGACACTCTCGGAGCTTTGACGCATGAGAAGAGACTGAGCGAGAGCGAGCCAAAAACCAACAACGCTGAAAGAGACAAAAGGCTGCAGATGTGACGAGAGCAGCGGAACAGACTGGAATGTGGACACAACTAAGATCTCACGTCCACCTGTGTTGTTGTTTTTATAACGGGGACGTGTTTGTGTTATTGGATTTTTGGGTTTTTCCTTGTTGTTCATTGTCTTGAAGCTGGGGTGCATAACTTTCACACGACGATGAATGTAATCGTAATGAAATCCATGTAATAGCTCCTCACACTCGAAACAGTTTTATTTAGGTTTTATTACTTGTTTTCACATGTATGCATTATTGGCCTCTGTCTTTTTTTGACAGAAAAGTGAAAGAGAGAGAAAAGAGGACCAACCTTACACATCAACTCCCAAAGAGTCAAATGGTGTCTCTCAAGGTCTTTGCTTACAATTATGGGAAAGATAACATGTAGTTAAAGGTGTATAGGAGGATTTCCCACATTTTAGGAAAGAACCGCCCTCTCCACCTATTGACCAAAACTCTCTGGTCTTATTTGACGAGCATGTATCACCAGAATGATTGACAATTGGGAGGACCAATAGTCTGGATGATCCACTCGGGAGTTGAAAATCCTTCTTTATACCTTTTAAGATACAATCAATTCTGCATGGTTTGTTCTGATTTGTTCATATAATGTTACTCTTTTGGTTGGGACAAAACAAAATGTATTATTAATGAAAAATCCCAGATTCAAACGTACTTAAATCTGGGATACCAATCCTTTTATTCTTCTTTGCGATTAATGCATTTGTTTGATCTTTTGATTTTTTTAGTGCTAAGATAAAATCCTTATTAGTATCCTCCACCAGTGCACACCCACTCAATCCAACCTCAATGAAACAGGAATGAAACAGCCCAAAATATTGTTGGTAAATATAACGGCACATAAAAATGAATGCGCAAAAGAGAATTGTGTTGTTTTGTTTCATGGAAAACTCTTGTTATGAGTCACACACCACCTTAAAGAGCTATTGGCTTTGATACAACGATTACATAAATATATAGTGATTTTACATTTTGAGCATCTAAATGGTTTTCTATCACAGGCTGATTCACTGCTAATAAGTTAAAAAGTGCAGAACTACAATAGAAGCTCCACCTCTTAGCCTCGAACCAATCAGTAGATACCGTCAATTAGCTGATTTGCATTGTTTTTTTTTTAATATGGGACATTCATTCAAAGCACAATTAAAGGGGGGGGGGGGGCTCAGACATACCTGAAACTCCAACAAGTTCATGATGAAAGACCGCATTTATAGTTACAATCGAAAATAAATGTTGTACATGTTGCATTGAAGTGGCACTCTGGGTTTCCTTTGATGCACGTACTGTACTCCAGTTTAAATGCATTTCAATTGTGTATATTCCCCGCCGCCTCGTCTGAGGATCTGCCTGCGTGTGGAAGCGCCTGACATGTGAGGCCAACTTACCACAACTATAGTATACATTTTTACGCTTCGGCCTTTCACAGTGCGTGCATCAAAGAGAGACGTTATGTTTTGGATCCCATATCAAGCGTCTGTTGCCATGGGAATAGTGGAAATGCGTGGAGTTAAAAATGCTGAAACTATGCCGGTATATTTATTAATTTATTTCTTATATAATTTATTATTAATATTTTCCATTCAACATCCAGTAATATTCTATTTGAAATCGACAACATGAATTCTCGGCTGCTGAGTGAAAAGCCAAAACAACAGGGCAATAGTTTAAACGTTGTGGCTTATAAAAATAAAAAACAAAAAAAAATCTTCAGTCCTTTTTTTGCGTCCCATGAGCTGCTGTCCCAGAGTCTGTTCCTGTGTCTTCCACACGGGGGCAGTGGTCAGCGCGGGGGCTGGTTAGGGCACGAGCACTGGCACTGTTCATGATGCGTGAGGAAGATCTCTCCGATGAGCCAGCGAACCCGCGACCGCTGACGGCGCTGGGATGCCATGTCTGGGGAGTATTTCAGCACCTAAGGGACAAAGCAGACAGTGATACCGTTATTGACTTACCCTGGTAATGGTAAGTAGTACACAATTGACTAATGACAGAACAAAATGTGGTTTTAGACATTGTCAGAGCGTCTTTTTCTCCGCCCTCTCTTGGAATACTTACGCAGACCCAAAATGTTTGTGAACCCCTGTATATGCAATTCAATGTATTCCTGTATGGCCCTAAATCACAACAGTAGTTATCTCGGAGGACTTTACACAACCTCCATTCGCAAACACAGATAGAGAATCAATTTATTCTTTTATTTATTTTGAACCTGAACATTACTTATTTTTATATAAAACAATAAAACATAGATATAAACTTGTACCTGATTCGAAAAGGGGTTGGATGAAGCAAATGTAGTTCAAACTCGAGAAATAAAACAGAAAACACATTGGTCTTGGTCCATAAAGGGTAGATGACCAAAGTCCATAAGTGTTGATAAATGTCCACATATAGAGTCCATTTTTGTATTGTAGTGATACACAAACAATGGGACTTCAACATGTGCATGAAACAGAAAGCTAACAGCAAAATAGTAGATGTAATTCTGTTAAATGAGCTAAATTATTGGGATTAAAAGAAGCCCATTTCATACTCCAGGTTCAGGTGGCATTCAAGGACTGGAGAGTGTGGCCAACTGCTTATTTGCAAATGTTCTTTTGGCTGTAATCAAGCACAGTTTGGCACGAAACCTTTCTATCCTGATGGAGCAAATCCCCCATTATGGTTTAGTTTTTGTTACAGGGAATCATGCTGGTGATGCCAACACCAGAAAGGTCCATTCTGTTTGACCTCTGCTGAAGGTTGGCTGAAACATATTCAGAGCTCTGGAAGGTCGATTGAGACATGTCATAAATATTACATACATTTTGATTTATAAAATACATATGTTTTTAAAGTTGAAAAATGTAAGATTTTCATGTCAAGTCATCATTAAATGTTCCTTATATGTCTAAAGGCATTAATAAACCATGCTCTTTTCAAAGCCGAGATATTTGATTTTCAAAATTAGTTTTACAGCCCCTAGATCGCATTATTTTTTTCATTGCGATGTCCCGCCCTCCACCGTTTCACCAATCAGATAGTCAATGATCCGGGCTGCCAGAACTCACCACTTTGAGCTAATCTCACTGCTGAAGTACCATGTGGCGCAGAACTAAAAAAGGTCTCGTTAAGATTCTCAAATCATTAACGACAAAACAAGGAATAAAACCAGGATTTCTATCTTTGTGAAAAAGGTGTTGGTTATAGATTTGTTGTTGACAAAACTCTTGTCTATTCAGCTGTTATGGTCCCAGCTGGATTCGTCTGCATATCTGGCAACCTGAGTCAGGGAGAGTGGGAGAGGCTCCAGTACCACTGTAGGCCAGATTTGTACACACTGCTCCTTTAATGCAAAGCTACACAGTGTCACATAGAGAAGTGACACAAATATACAATGAGGACTCGATCATCTCATGACCTACAAATGTTATTCTGCGTTATAAACAATTGACAACTGGTATATTTCCCATTTGAAGTATTTAACTTGTAATACTGCTCACTCCAACTTGTATTTTCTACCTCCAAATTGTGAACTGATTCAGAGGCTTCCACTTCACATGCAACCTGAACTCCACACAACCTTATAAACAAATTAGTTAGTTAGTTTGCCTGCGGGTGAGAATTAGCAACCTTGTATATATCCAAGTTCATTTGCTTGAACACTCTGAAGTTGTAGCATAGTCCTGTTTTTATTTTTCAACTGGAGATTATCCTAACTCCCAGTCTCTTGGAACTCGGCAGCTGTTTTATTTAGAAAAGAAAAACAACCAAAAAAGAGACCAGTAAAAGTTCTATTCCTGTATATCCCCTGACTTTTGTGAGACATCCCAAAGTAGATCTATCACACTTCTTTAGCTATGGGGCTGTCTGCACCATGTTTGCATATTCAGATATCCTAACAATTGCATTTAGAAGTAACAATGATGATGGGAACATAAAAATGCAAAGCAAAACCCCACTGGGAACGTATCCTGATCTCACTACCAGCCCGCAGCACTCCGGGAACATACACCGTTTATCAATATTCCAACTTTTAGTCATTTTTGTGCAAACACAAGTTTTTCCAAATGGCCTACATGAGTACAAATTGTTGTAAAATTGATGCAGTGAACTCATTCTCTTCCCATCCGCACATGATTTATGAGCGAGGAGAGCCCCGGCGCTGGGAACAATACCGTGGCAAACATCGGGCGCCTTTAGATGTGATCCCAAACGCGTGGATCGGTTAAACTATGGCTGTCAGACTGTCGCCACTGCATAAACGCCTCCCATTTACACGCACGCTAATATGAGGCCGAATTACCGTCTAAATCCCACTTTTGTCTCCGGTTCCATTGTACAAGTTCTTAACAGAGCTGATTTTTAACACCGGGAGCCATGCTAGAACAAAACCGCATTGAGATACAGAAAAGCAGGACAAAGCTCTTGACTGACAGGCTTAAAACGGAGCAAAAGGGATAAATTGAAAATGGGAATTGGGATGGGAATGATGGATGGATGGATACAGAAGAGTGGTGGAGGGACATTTTTTTTTTTTTTTTGGGAATACTGGATGGTTGGAGGCAAAGAAAGGCTGTGGCTGCCAGTGGTGCATTGCTGCTTCATTGTGAATGCAGGGGCTGGCTCTCGCACGCCCAATTTCTCCCCACTCCCCCTCTGCTCGCTAACCGACTGTCACAAGCCATCTCTTGCGACATATATAGAAAATGTGGAAAATAATGCAATTGCTGTATGAAAAAAACTGGATATTAAGCCAAATATATCACAATTAGTAATCACAAATACAGGTACTTTATTTTTTTATGGTACACACAAAAGGGCTTTCTGCATTTTTGATTTTGATAATAATACTGACTGTGATGTTGTAAAATGGCAATAACAAGTTGTAAAAAGCAATACCACAAAAATATTTCATGTTTTGCTATGGACATGGTTTTTTTTTTTCAGAATTGAGATGTTTGCTTCAGAATCAAATTTTCAGCACAAACCAGGACTTTGCTTTAGCATTTGGTGCAAACAAGTTACAAATATATATATATATTTTTATTGATCACAAAATAGACTTTATAAGATTGTGATGCTTGTGGTACTTGCTATTGAAACAAAACTGGAATCACTAATTAACAGTGATTACAATACCTATCATGTTGAAGCCCTATTAAATATGAAGTCATACTTAACTTCGGTGCCGGGCCCCCACTTGAGAAAGAGAGGACATTCCAGATTTTATTACCCATGAAACACTGCTCCATGCCTTCTAAACTCTCTCCTAACTCTTGTCAGTTTTCTTCTGGCTTCATAAACTCAGAAGACAGATACCTCGGCCAAAAAGCCATTTGACAGTTTATATGGGCCACAAAATATATGGCCTGGGCCTTCCCCCATTGTCTGTGTCCAGGCCCTTGGAAGGCAGAGCCGGGAGTTCTCCAGTCTGTATGACCGACCGGAACGCTCTGACCTCAGCTATTAAGACCTCAGTTTCAGTCATGTAAACATCATTACTTTCACTTTCACTGTCTGTGTCTGAAATACAGATTTCTTATTGTTTCAATAATCCACACCCATTTCACAATCAAAATTCACAATCAGCACCAGTTTTGGTTTTTGCTGTGGTAGAATCTGTTTGTACTGATCAATAAACTGTGATCATTTGTTGTTTGAGTGACACCTGCTCATTTTGAAACCTTGTCTGAATATACGGTATTGCATATATATATATATATATATATATATATACCTATACCTGATATTCATTTATTCTCTTTCCAGGGAGATTTCAAACGCTTAGACCATGGATGTCAAAGTCAAGGCCCGGGGGTCTGACCCGGTCCGCAAATGAATTATCTTGGCCCCCTGGGGTGATACTTGATTAGTATTAGAACCGGCCCGCACAGAGCCATAAGGAAATATTTGATTAATGTTCAGGATTAATGTTTTCACTTGAAATTACTCACAGAGCCATACAGAAATATTTGATTTTCATCATTAAATAAAACATGATACACTGACTAGTGGACCATAGTGCTCTTTTTAATTGGACTAAATGTTACCGCCCCCTTTTCAATCAAGGCATCTGGGCTTGGATTTCTTCTGACAAGCCTGTACGACCACAGACTGCACGACCACAGACTGTACGACCACAGACTGTACGACCACAGACTGTACGACCACAGACTGACGACCACAGACTGCACGACCACAGACTGTACGACCACAGACTGCACGACCACAGACTGCACGACCACAGACTGTACGACCACAGACTGTACGACCACAGCCCGTACGACCGCAGACTGTACGACCACAGACCGTACGACCGCAGACTGTACGACCACAGCCCGTACGACCGCAGACTGTACGACCACAGACCGTACGACCACAGACTGTACGACCACAGACTGAACGACCACAGACCGCACGACCACAGACTGTACGACCACAGACTGTACGACCACAGACTGTACGACCACAGACTGTACGACCACAGACTGTACGACCACAGACTGAACGACCACACAGACCGTACGACCGCAGACTGTACGACCACAGACCGTACGACCACAGACCGCACGACCACAGACTGTACGACCACAGACTGTACGATCACAGACTGTACGACCACAGACTGAACGACCACAGACTGTACGATCACAGACTGTACGACCACAGACTGTACGACCACAGCCCGTACGACCGCAGACTGTACGACCACAGACCGTACGACCGCAGACTGTACGACCACAGACCGTACGACCACAGACCGCACGACCACAGACTGTACGACCACAGACTGCACGACCACAGACTGTACGACCACAGACTGAACGACCACAGACTGAACGACCACAGACTGTACGACCACAGACTGTACGACCACAGACTGTACGACCACAGACTGTACGACCACAGACTGTACGACCACAGACTGTACGACCACAGACTGTACGACCACAGACTGTACGACCACAGACTGTACGACCACAGACTGTACGACCACAGACTGTACGACCACAGACTGTACGACCACAGACTGTACGACCAGCCGTACAGACTGTACGACCACAGACCGTACGACCACAGACTGTACGACCACAGACCGTACGACCACAGACTGTACGACCACAGACTGTACGACCACAGACTGTACGACCACAGACTGTACGACCACAGACTGTACGACCACAGACTGTACGACCACAGACTGTACGACCACAGACTGTACGACCACAGACTGTACGACCACAGACTGTACGACCACAGACTGAACGACCACAGACCGCACGACCACAGACTGTACGACCACAGACTGTACGACCACAGACTGTACGACCACAGACTGTACGACCACAGACTGTACGACCACAGACTGAACGACCACAGACTGTACGACCACAGACTGTACGACCACAGACCGTACGACCACAGACTGTACGACCACAGACTGTACGACCACAGCCCGTACGATCACAGACTGAACGACCACAGACTGTACGACCACAGACTGTACGACCACAGACTGTACGACCACAGACTGTACGACCACAGACCGTACGACCACAGACTGTACGACCACAGACTGTACGACCACAGACTGTACGACCACAGACCGTACGACCACAGACCGTACGATCACAGACTGTACGACCACAGACTGTACGACCACAGACTGTACGACCACAGACTGTACGACCACAGACTGTACGACCACAGACTGTACGACCACAGACTGTACGACCACAGACTGTACGATCACAGACTGTACGACCACAGACTGTACGACCACAGACTGTACGACCACAGACTGAACGACCACAGACTGTACGATCACAGACTGTACGACCACAGCCTGTACGACCACAGACTGTACGACCACAGCCCGTACGACCACAGACTGAACGACCACAGACTGTACGATCACAGACTGTACGACCGCAGACCGTACGACCACAGACTGTACAACTCACCTCATGCAGTTTTTGCGTGGACTTGGAGGGCTGGCAGGTACATCCCGAGTTCCAGTTATCCGTCCCACACCCGCAGTTCCCCCCGCAGCGTTGGACCAGCAGACACCGGGGGAAGAAGACCGCGCTGGTGACCCTCAACTCCTCACGAAGATTCACCGAGAAGTTCCGCGGCGTGCAACTGTATCGTTTGACGTCATCGTAGAGCCGGTCGAGATCAACTTGAGATGGACAAGAGCAGAGGAGAGAGAGAGAAAAAAAAAGGATTAATCATTTTTCACACAACCTCTATTCTATTGAGATTCGGCCATGGGACAATTTGCATAGTTATTACTTTGTTCAATTCTTCTGTCTGTCAGCAGAAATTGGTGGCATATGCAGGAGCCCAAATCGTTTTAAGTAAAGCGGAAGAGGCAAATCACACAAAGTGGCCGCGATTCAAGCCAAAAATATCTGTCTTATTGATTGACTAAATGACAGAAATGTGGGGAGACTATTGTAAAGCGACAATTGATGTTAGTCGCTTGGATAAGCGCGGGGGGAGAAAGATACTGAGATTTTGAAGGGCACAAAAGCATAAAAAAGATGCAGCATTGATTGGAGATTGACTTAAATGGCACCAGCTTCTCTCCGTGGAGGAAAACCGCAGCTCCCGACGCTGCTGCACTTAGCCGCTTAAATGTGACTCGGAGCAAAGGTTTTAAAAATAATTTCACAAGCATTAAGGGGGATTAAGGCATAAATGAAATAAATGGCTGTTTTGTTGACTGCAATGACACATCTTTTTATACAAGATTTATTCTCTTTATTTTAACATTGCCTTATTTTGTTTCACTTTCATACAGTTTGCGTCAAGGTTATTAGAGGTTGAGTATTACTCAGACGCTTCTACCTATAAGTAATATGTGACAAAACCATTTGGTCACTCCCCAACCTCTGGCACTAAGCACCTGATGGACAGTCCTGTCCAGTCTTTGATTCGTCCACATTAATCGTAGTCTTCCTCTTTCCTCTTGTCATTTCTGTGGGAGAAGTATATTTTTCGTTTGTTGTTTTATTTTTTGTATGTAACTCTTGTGGCCCTAACCACACGGGACCACAGATGGAAATTAGCCATTGGCTTTAATCTGGCATGTTTACATTTATGTTTCTAAAATGTCTGTTCATTGACCTGCACTGTCCCTTTCAAATAAATACATTTTCTGATCCTTAATGCTGACCATACACAATTGTGTAGGATTCTGATCCAGGTTTATAAGTACTTTGTCCAATGCATTCTTCAAAATCCTATTCTCTTTATTGCTTCATCACATTTGCCATCTTCTGTGACTTTATGACATAAATAGAATCTAAATAGAATAGTAAACAATTGTTCACACAAGCCTTGCATCATCTAACTATCATAAATATCATAAATGGGTCAATTCTTGCAAATAACAGACATATTTCAGCCAATATGACTATAATCTGTAGTATGAATGAGAGACCTAATCACAGGCGTCGGAGGAAGGACACAAAAGAGCAATCAGGAGCTCTCAGCGGTCATCACCACCTCCATTACCACCGACCTGTGGGAGTGTCCCTCTATTGATTTGGACTCATTCTAATCACGCACATGCATGAAGATCCAGGCCTGATTTGGGAAATGTGGCCCGCTGGGTTCAATTAGGAAGGTGAAATATCTAGTGAAATGATCCTCGATCCTCACACGTTCTGGACTGCATCGGATTCTGATTATTTGTGTAACTTGGGTTGGACATGTTTAAATATGACCTGCTTTCATGCCGGACCTTCGTGTGTAATTATTGAGTGTGCGCGAGTGCGTGTGCGTGTGTGTGTGCGTGTGTGCGTATAGGTGTTACCATTTAGGCTTAATTTTAAAGGTCCCATTCACGCTTACTGACTTTTTCTCTTAAAAAAAAAACAAAAAAAACAAAAAACAATTGTAAACCGCTTTGTGACTCTGGTCTGTGAAAGGCGGTATATAAATAAAGCTTACTTACTTACTTACTTTACTTTAGCCTTTCAATTGAGTTTTGAGTGTTGTGTGGAATTATCAGCGGATGGACTGTGAAACATTAAAAAAAACAAAATATGGGACCTTTAAAGGAAACATATTAAGCAGAATCAACATTGTTCCTTCATCAAAAACAGACCCAAAGTTGTTTTTGGATAAATCCACTCTAATATCAGGATCTTCTGATACAAAACATGAAACCCCGCCCCTTCTGTCAAAAAGCTGATTTCTCAGTCCTGTAATGGTGCTTTCAGACCGCCAACGCTGAAATGCTGAAGCCCCGCTCACCAGATGCGCATTCTCTAGTTTTCAGACGCACGGGTCTTCACACCGAGATGTCCTAACGCCCACCGGAAGTGCCGGAAGTAGCCGGCCGGCTCTAATGCTAACAGAGCTATGCTGACGGCTTCTTGTGTACAGATCTTCTGTACACAGCTTCGAGTGAACACACTCGAAGCAGTTGCATGAGGTCACGGGAGCATGACAACACATATTTTCACAAGCACACAGTCCCCCATTGTCAACCCTGGTTTGAGTTCTGGTGAAGTCTGGTGTGGGTCCTGTTTTGGCTGTTTACGAGTATTTTCAGTCTGCTCCCTCAGTCCGCTAATGTCCCCGTGACCACTTTGCTGCTCTCTGATTGGTTGTTGCACAAACGTCCCAAGGAAAGGATGAGCAGAATCCATCTCCTGTGGGCGTTGATTTTTCGCTCCTGCTCCTCCCCTTTGACTTTCCCGCCCAAGTCCGTGCGTCTCTACTGAACAGTCCGTCCGTGCGTGCCGAGCGGTCCGTCCGTGCGTTGCGTTGTGACGGTCGAACACACGTCACCATAGACTTTGCATTGAAAGCCGACGCAACGCATGATCCGGTCTGAAAGCACCATAAGAGCATGATGTCATTGTACCACTATCAACCTCAGAAAAGTTTTCACTCTTTTAATACAAAAGTATTGACCATTAATTAGTTTTGGTCTTTTTTCAAGTGAAATTACATCATTTGCGGTCACACGCCAGTGTTTCAGCTGCTAATTTAATAGAAAAATTCTAACCTCTCCCTAGTGGTAACACAATAGTACTGCTGTATTCCTTTACTTCCACTAGGGGGAGGGGCTGATAGCGTTATTTACCCTTGACAGTTGTTTATCTATTTTCTACTTAAAAGTAAATGGGTTTCATTATCATTATTTATGGTCAAATTTAAAACCTCTTAATAGTTTAATAGTTTTTTTATATACTTCTTTTATACATTTTATATATATTGTAAAAGATTTAATGATTAAAAGGAAAGCCGTATCAAAGTATCACACTGTTGCGGTAAACGACCATTTGGATGATTATGTTTGAGACATTGCAGATCGTTAAGTCTTCGGTCCTAGTCATGTGTTCATAGTGCAACATTCAATTAGGAGGGTGTAAAGCGGTTAATGAGCTCTTAAGGTGAACAGCCCTGAGCAGCGGCGGCTCTGCAGGGACCAGGAAGTGCTGATGTTTGTGCCAGCCCGGGCTGTAAAAATGAAATCAATTAACACATTTCGGAGATCATAAAAACGAAATATGACCCATTATTTTTGGCCGCTGAAAAAGGATGATAAGGCTCTTTCCTTTGTCAGTTCATGTTTTAGAATGTGAAGCAGAAAATCAAGTAGAAAATACATGCTTTAATAAGTATGAAGGGTAATAATCCTTTCCGCCTGTAATTGCCTGTGCTACCACCAGACGGAGAAATAGTTTTGTTTTTTCCAAATTAAAAAATGACCTGTGTTTGCAACTGGTAATTGTAGATAACTAATTAAAAAAACGTATTTAGGGGAAATACTTTTGTTGTAAAAGGTAGACAGCTGCTCAGAGTGTGATGTCATAGACTAGAGGAAAAAGGATTTAACCTATTATGTGTTTTAGTAGTAGGAAACCGGGATTGAATCATAGTAATTTTCTTCTACACTTGTTAGTGCCACAGCGTGAGAATTGCTGATTTTGCACAATATGTCTAATTTTTTTTTTTTTTCTTTTTTTGCATGGGTTTTATATAGTGCTTTTTTGGACACTCACTCACACGCTTCACATGTCCTTATTCATTCACTCCATACACGGTGGTGATAAACTACTACTGTAGCCACACCTGCCCTGGGGCACACTGACAGAAGCGAGGCAACCAGTCTGTGCCATCGGCCCCTCCCACCACCACCAACCATTCACACACACACCAGACTCATTCTAGGCAAAGTTAAGTTCCCAAAGGTTAAGTGTCTTGCCAAGGACACAACGACAGCAGACAGTGGGAGTCAGTAGAGAAAGTCTTGTGGCGGGAACCCACGATCTTCAGGCTCAAAGGCCAATGCTCTACCAACTGAGCTACTGTCGGCCCCTAAACACGTCTCATACTTTTTGTATGTCTTACTTACTTTTTACAGATACCCTTAACACAGTCTTAGAATGTCATGGTCCATCAAGAATGTATAAAGTTGGGGCTAGGATTAGAGTGTGACCAACTTTGAGGAAAAAAAAACCCTATATGGTGTAGATTGGATTATTTAGTTCCTTCTGCTTGAAAACCTACATGTAGACTAAGAAAAAAAATTGCTTTGTTTGTTGCGTCAATCTTTCCATAACTCTTTGGCTGATTAGAAGCGTGACGTCTTCTATAAAAGACATACCACGATCGGCAGCCAGTATTCTTGGATACATTTCACAGTTTTACACAGTAAGGGAAAAACTATTTGTATTCACATTGAAAGAAACCAAAAAGTGACTATGAATATGAACTCTATTCTCCTCGCTCCATTGTCCCCGAGTGTTTTTAAGCCAAACACAGTCAAATGTTTGCCGGAGTCAATATTTGCAGCCTGTTCCTGCGCCGACTCTGTGTGACTCTGAGCGAATGCTATTGATCGCGCCGCATTTGACAATTTTTCCACAGCTTCAGCACCAAAAGTTAACAAGAGATCAGTCATGCAATACAAGGTGCCAGAGGAACGCGGTGCCGTCTGTGTGCTGCTTTATGATGTGTCTGTGTGAAAAGCTGGAGCCATTTGGAGGCTGAGGGTCAAGAAAACCACAGATATTGGAAATCAATAAGCAATTGTTTACCAAAGTAAGATCCGTACCATGCATCAGAGCCGCAAATCATGGCAGCATCATTCGCCACAACACCGGAGAAAACAAGCTCCTACATATGGTTTGATAACCCTAACCCATAGTCTGGAACTCTAAATGAATTACAAACTTTAAGAATTGTATTAAATTGACCTCCTGGCCTTAAATGTTGATATAAAATAAGTCATTTTATTAATTCTAATATTACACGCAAGTCCCGCCTTCACTTCTCTTAGCTATAGTTCAGAATCCACAATGCCGTCCACGTTAACCAATCAGGTGATGCCAAGGGCTGTCAATCATCGGCGCTGATGATCGTAGCTGCTCATGCTCAGTTGTTTGTTTTCACGGAGCCTCAGAATCAAGCCTCCATTTATATACTGAATCTATATCCATAATCATTTATATACTGAACCTATATCCATAATCATTCATATATGAACCTATATCCATAATCAGATCCTCTGCAGATGTGTCCTAAAATGTTCAAATAATGTTAATTGCTACTTCCAGGTTTACCTCGATCGCTTGTTTTTCGCATTGAAACATAATTTTTGTCATGAAAACGTTTACAAATAATTCTGAAAAGCTCTGTGCATGTGTATTAATAATGTATATTTATAATGTGTTCTCTGATTAACATTTAAAAGTGTTGATTGATTGTTACGGAAACAAAGGTGTAGACCAATCAGAAAGGAAGGGGGAGGAGCTTGGGTCGTTTTTGTACCTCTCTCTCTTTTTTCTGACAAACACCAGATAATCACTTTAAACATATGAAACACGATGCATTCTCAGAGGAAGATACAGCTGACCTGTCCGTAAGCAGACTCACCTGGTTTCTGATCAACTTCAGTATCTGCGTATTCACAAAGACAGCATCTGGTGTAATGTGATGCTTGTCGAATTACAAAATGTGCTTTGATAAATGTGCGATAAAACCCAAACAAACTATGTGTCTGCTTGTGTTAAATCACAACGAGGGAGGCTTAGTACGTGGTGTTCTTGATTTCTTTTGACATTCTCACAGTATGTCACAGCTTGAGACACAAAAGAGGATTATTGCGATGTGAGAATTCATAAACCTCCAACGGTCTGAGGTTGACACTTTTCACTGTCTTTTTAACAACAATATGTAAAACAGTATTTTTCTGGACTGATAAGGGCACTTGTATACAAACCACACCAGTTAAATTAGAATGGAAAGTACATTCTGTCCACATATAGGCTGCACTATAAACTGAAACAAGAGTAAATTATGTACATGGATAAGCCACGCCCACCGGTGCTTTTTGCCTAAGTGGTAATTAGCATAACAATAAATGGAATTAGCATATCAATAACTGATCATGAGACAAAATATTGCATTATATTTCAAACTCTATATTATGGCACACCCCTGACACCCCCGAAAACTACTGGAGCTATGAATGTTAATTATATTGTATCGTGTACCTTGTGACTGTGACTACAATGGTAACTTGCGCTTTTTATCGAACTGTATTTTAATATGTTTTGTTATATGATTGTATCAAGGACTACAGATGGAAAGTAACATGGTGCTACATCTGGTGCAGCCATCTTCGTAATGCAAATGCAGATTGTCCTAGCCTGGCCTTATCCATCCGTTCACTCTGTTCAATCATCATTTCACTGCATGTAACGTCTGGGTCTGGCAACTGTGTTAGCGATTACAATCGGTTGAATTTCGACCGACCATTCAGCGAGCGCGGGAGGCGGGTGTTGTAGTTAGTTGTGGGTGACGTCAAGAGTTTGTGTCGAACAGGCAGGTTGTTGTTTGGTGAGGGCAAAAAATGCGATAGTAAAGTAATCCGGTCTGGTTCTATCAAGAAATTGAAGCCGGAGCAAGGGTAATGTTTAGCAAATGTAATCGCTGGAAAAATTGAGGCGCTACTCCCCACGGGCTCCGTTAGCGGCAAAGGAGATGGCTAGGCTAAATGCTACATCCTAACAACAGACTCGGGCGCACTACATATGTCACGATAAACTCAGATCCAATGGTTTCAATCTGCAAAAGGAGTTAACCCCCCCCCACCTGTTAACGGAGTCAATGGAGCACATCCAGACCTTAGTATGAAATGTAATTTGTACTATGGTGTGGTACGACCAGGCTAAGATTGTCCTAAATAAATTAAACTTTTTATTAACGCCCTATATTAAGTAAAGCAACGCTGTTTTATTAAATCTTTCTGGAGAGTTGTGGCAAAGCTTAAGTCTGCTACTCCAACATTGATGCTTTGAGTATTTGGGGGAAGACCGTGACAGTTCTGGAACAAATACACCTCACACAAATCTATAATTCATATTTTGTGGCAGCGTGGCACTACAATCGAACTGACAGAATGTCTTTAAACCTTCCTGAATTCTACAACTGTTTTCAATACGTTAGAATCTGTGTATGTAAAAAAACACATTCAGTTTTGCCCCATGAGCCGGAGAGAGCATGTGATCACAAAGCTTTGATGCATGGGAGCTGGCAGGAAAAAAGCAAAAATGGGTCTCGCTGGGTTCGATTCCACCTCGTGACAAGGCCCTGTGTCTGCGTAGGTTTCCTCCGCGTGCTCCGGTTTCCGCTACCATTAAAAATCATGTGCAGTAGTCCCCCTTAGACACCCTCCCCAGCTCAACTGCCAACCCTCTCTCTCTGGGGCCAGGAATCCCCTGAAAAAGAGATTCTGCTATCTCATTGGGACTTTTCTGGTTAAGTAAAGGTCAATAAATACATTAATATAATTGTAAGCTGGATGTACTTTTTAAATCACCTTATAAGTTGCATAGTTTGCCTCAATTCTGAATCGTCCCTTCTTCTTGCCCTGAATTGACAAGTGTTAAATATAGTATGACATCTGTTTTCTTCTCCTGTGTCCATTTATTGTTTTGGCGATGTGATGAGTTGTCATTGGTCAGATAAGAAAAGAGAACATTTGTCCCTGCGCACAGTTCACAGAAAAGAAAGATACTGGAAGCACTTAAAAATGACATGGACAAGTCTGAACTGTGGACACCAAGACAAGAAAAAGGTGGCACATGGACAAAACCATTATAGAGGGGTCCAACACACTTGTAACGGGGCATTGAGAAAAAGTACGAACATGTCCAGGATATGATGAAAGCACTGGGCCTCTCTCCAGCTTCGGTACAGTTCACTTTGAGGTTAGACAAAGTAGTCATTATGGTTAAGGTGAGAGTGTGTCTACGGGAAATGAAAGTAAGTCAATGAAACATCCCCACAAAGCATGGAAACTCAACATGTGTGTGGGCGTGTGTGTTCGTGTGCGTGTGTGTGCGTGCCTGAGCTGAGCTTGTATCTGTTAAAGGGGAATAAATGTAATCTCACAAAGGCAGTGGTGTGGAACCCAGGGGGAACAGGCAGAAGGGCTGTGTGCCTCCAGAATGGCCACGTCACTCACACACTCACCAACACGGAAAGAGGTGGAGATCTCAGAGAATGTGATCCACACACTGTGTATGCTCAGAGAAAAGGAAGATTTTATTCATTCCTGATGCCATTTGTCCACAGAACTTGGCAGATTGGCTATCCAGGCCTTCATGCTACACACATTAACATGGCTTTAGTTTGTCTGTTAATTCAATTCAATGTATTCTTGTAGTTCTAAATCACAACAGTAGTGATCACGGAGGACTTTACAAAACCGTTGAATTCGCCAACACAGAACAATGGATTAACAGTTCAAGCCAGTGGGGTGGGTCCTGGCTCAAAAAGGACCATGAGCAAGTGCGCTGACATGCTTGGAATCTGACTCCTGGAAACAGAAATATCCCCTAAATTCTTATAAAAAATTCTTTCCTCTCGAAAACGGCTTTAAAGGATGGTCCAAAAATCCGCTCTCGGCTCAAAGCTACATTCCAGACGCGCGTCAATGTTAAAGGGAGTATTTCTTTGTCTAGCCAGCCTAGTTTAGCTGCTGTGGACTTTTGAATGCAATACGTTTTTTAAAATTTTTCTGCGGAGGGGCCACTTGCGCCGCCATTTTTAAAAAGACAGCAGGAGGGAAAAGGGATGACACATAAGTTTCCACAGTAGAGATAGGTGTCACTTAATATTTACAGCATGCAGAAATAAATTGATAAAAAACCACATAGAGCCATTGGTCCATAAGGGGCAGCTGACCAATGTCCATAAATGTTGATACATGTTACTATTACAACAAGACATCCTCAGTAAGGCAAAGCAGTCTTGTCTCACGTCTAAACCCAGCTCACGTTCCCCTTTAGTGGGTGAACAATCCAAGGCTTGCTGAATTCTACTTGACAATGATTGGAAGAGCCGACGAAGAAAGACAAGATGAACCTTCTTAAGCTAGGGTTTAATGCTCCTAGAAGTTGACACTAACTTTTGGCACTGAGGGGCTGGTGTTAAATTGCAAGTGAAAATCTGTGAAATGTTTGTGATTAGGGTCTGTTGCACATTGCTCTAATATGAAGGTATTCTGATAACTTTTGATAATCTACGCCTATGACTTCACACAAGTTTGTTCAACTCAGGGATTTGCAATGATGAGACTAGAATGCTATAGGGTATTACAGCTGTGGCCAGAGGCATTAAAGCTGAAGTACCTAACTTTGAAAAACAATAATGTCCATATCATTTTAGTTGTCCAATCAGACCATAATATCCTCTTTCTCTCATCAGAAAATATGTTGTCTTTTAGCTAAGTGTGTGAAGTCCTCTCTTTTGAACTTTTTTGTCTGAAAAACTGTTATATGCATTCAAAATCTAGTGATAGAGCCAAACAAACAGAATACAACAATAAGAAGGATTTATCACATTATGTTATTAATATAATTTAATTTTTATTACTGTTGTGAAAATGTTTACAGACATTGAATTTTCACCAACAATGATTTTGGTTCAATTGGAGTCAAATTAATGATGTGGTTGTGTTTGTCTTTCTGAGCTTTAGAAAAAGTTTTAAAATGATTGGTCCCATGATTTCAGAATATGTAACATTAATATTGTTTTTTATAATTTAACATACTCTTTATCTTATTCACTTTTTAACGGTTTGCACATTTCCAGTCTCTTGCATACCCTCAGGGATCCTATTGATGCCAAATTTAACATAAAATATTTTTTAAACAAATATGTACTCTCTGATCAGCGACGATTCATCATTATAAAAGAAGTTTATAATACCTGTATAGCTGGGCTTCCTTAACTTCAGATAGATCCATAGGTCCCACATTATTGCCAACTTGCTCTCTCCAAAACTCCAATTAATACTGCAATATGACTTGGTGTCCTTGCCGCAACAAAGGTGGGCCGGAGCCTTGAATGCGTTAATGAAAACAAAGCTAAGCTGCTGACGGAGGCACATTTCTGCTTGGCCGCACAGGTTGAATTTCCAATTAGAGAGGAGTGCAGTGCGGAGAGTAGCATGGAGCTGGCTGTCGGGGCTGCAGGTATAAGCTCCTTCCATACAGACCTGTCACTCAGCCTCTGTGCACGTGCGACCCCGATAGAGATGGATGTGCAGACGAGAGGCGCAAGTGAGGGAGGCTGGGAGACGCTTCACACACACAGGCTCATCATACGGAGCCAGAAGTGTGCGTGTAACCTACTCAGAGCAGTTTAAGATGTTCACAGGGGGCTGCAACTGCCAGGGCGTGAAATCCCACTCTTTCACAGGAGTTATAGGACCAGTGCATTGTGGTGGATAGAGCCGACGCCTTCTTGTAGGTTGTTGAGTAACGGCTGTCAAAGAATCGCTGACGCTACGATTAAGACCCGTAATTTTATCTCATCGAGGCTGTGAGTAAGAGTGTATATTTGAAATGGTTTAAGCCTTTAATGGTTTCCTCAACATTTTGGTGGATCACTTTTTGAGTTACTACATCTACTTTAAGGTTGGAGCTGAAATCGACCTCATTGGGGCATCTCTATCACTTGGATTTAGGCAGGTTTACCATCAAACTGTATCTCAATTATTTGGTAAAGGCCTGTGATATAAAACAAACAAACTAGGGATTAAGAAAGAAAAATATATTATAATAATATTTGTGTTATTAGTGCTCCTGCATTGGTAAAAAAAATTGGTAGAAAAGCTTTGTTCAAGAAGTGAAGAATAAAGGGGTAATTTCCTTGTTGGAAAATATAGGGCTGTCAACTGATTGATCTGTATGGATGTATTAGTCAATTGTTGAACCTTTCATAGACTTCAACATGATGAGAAGAGGTTTTTTTTAAACTCAAATTATACATTAATAACTGCAGAATAAAAAGAAAATATTAAATGTGTTAAATTTGTCTTAAAACAACCCAATGTTTAACACTTAATACAAAATATTGTGAACATAATATTGTCTCTTCATGAGTTGATTTGCTCGTTTTTGTCATTGCCGATTTTTTTGTTGTCATTTTCCATTTTCCTCTTCTATTTTTGTTTTCCATTGTTTTTTGCTGCAGGGATGAATACAAGCAAATCTTATTATACTCGATTGATAATATGCAGATTGAAAATGACTTTGTAATGAAAGCCGTCTATTTTCAAACTCCCATATCTGATAACTGCGTTTGTCAGCAATGCTTATATTTTTTTCTCGTTTGCTTATTTTGACCATCTATAAAGTTATTCAAAAAAACACTTCACTGCGCTGCGCCAAGGACTTTTGTACGACTCCTTACAAAGCGGAGCAGTAGAGCATTAGCTCTTTGCACATTTTAGCTCTGTCCACCTCTGATGCAGGTAAATGGCCGTCCTGCTGAGTCTGCTCGCTTCAACATAGAGCTGCAGTGAAGTGTTGGCCTCCACCTCTCTATTTAACCTGTGAGCGGCTGCACTGCAGGGGGGGGGGCTCTGACATTGTGCAACTATAGAACTTTTCAAAAGGCTGCAGCTTGAGTCCTGACTATAACCAGAAAATATGATCACATTGGTTTAATTCTCAGGTCTCTGCACTGGATTCCTGTGGCCAAGTATATCAGTGATATGTTGGTCCCATATGAACCAACTTGGACTCTGAGGAGCACAGGGACTGGCCTCCTGCTGGTGCCCAGAGTCAGGACTAAACATAGGGAGGCAGCGTTTCAGATTCATGCATCTAAAATCTAAAAATGTAAATCAGGCTTCTTCTCTGACAGTTTTCAAATCCAGGTAAAAAACAATGGCTACAATGGGCGACAATGGCTCAGTTGGTAGAGCATTGGCCTTGGGGCCTGAAGGTTGTGGGTTCAAATCCACCACGAGACCTACTTTACTACTCCCACTGATGACGGCTGGCGTTGTGTCCTTGGGCAAGACACTTAACCCCACTTTGCCCAAAGCCCCCACTGAAAGATCTCAGCTCCTGTGGACTCCCCACCTGCAGGAGGATCAGTGAGGGGCTGGTGCTCTGTGAAGTGGGTGCAGCTCTGACTGCAACCCCCCTGACTCAGAAATGGATTAAGGGGAAGAAGATGGATGGATGGACAACTGAGGGACTCTTCACTCTTTTTAATCCACCCATCCATTTTCTACCCCTTAATCCATTTCTGGGTAGGGGGGGTGGCAGTCAGAGCACCAGCCCCTCACTGATCCTCCTGCAGGTGCTGAGTCCACTGGAGGACAGCTGCTCTGTTTGTGTGAGCATAGCCTTGACCTTTCAGGGGGGCTTCAGGCAAAGTGGGGTTAAGTGTCTTGCCCAAGGACACAACAACAGCAGACATCAGTGGGAGTTGGTGGAGAAAGTCTTGTGGTGGGCTTGAACCCACAACCTTCAGGCTCAAAGGCCAATGCTCTACCAACTGAGTCACTGTCGCCCTTTTTAATGTACTGTGATTATTTATGATTTTAATTCCTTGTGCGCTTCTTCTCTTCAGCACTGTAAGTTGCCTTGTGTATGATTTGTGCAATAAACTTTATAGTCCCCAGTCTAAAGTTCGGGACTCAGATAATTTACTGATTATCCCAGAATTATTCACATGCTTATAACTGTTGTAAATGCAAGCTTTGATCTCATGCTTTTTTCTCACCTATATATTGATTTTGTTCCTAGGACCACTTAAAGGAGAAGCTACGTGGCATTTCCGTCTGGTGAAAGCTGCTCTCTGGGTGAAAAGGGTGGAGGCCTCTGCTGTAGAAAATGGGCATAGGCAAACCCCCTCAGACTCCTCAGACTGGCCATGACGAGAAATTCAATTTCTTAAAGTACTTCTATGTTATTAGGATTGTAACAATACATTATTTTACCACTGTGGTGCATTATAAAATATTCCTTCTTGGATACTTGCTATAATACTGGATGATCTTCTAAAATCTAACCCAAATAAAATAAAACCCTTAGATGAGAATATTGTTATACGTACATCATGTCATAATTATTATGCCATAATCATCAAAAATGTATCAAGCACAGATTGACAAAAAGTGTGTCACTCTGATTTAGTTGAATTACAGAAAGAGGGTTGTTTGGCACACCTGCATGTGAAAGCCAGATCCCATCAGACCTCTGAAGCTAAGCAGGGCAGAGCCTGAATAATAAGGATGATTTGGAATGGTTGGAGGGGCCGACAACACATGCCTCCCTTCTGCCAGTGTGCCCCAGGGCAGCTGTGACGACAGTAGTAGTTTATCACCATAATAAACACGTGAAGAGTCTTTGAGACTCCAAAAAAGCGCCATAGAAAACCTGTTTTCTGTTTAGTTTTCCCTGTTGCAGAAGCCAGTTTTATCACATTCTCCTCTTTGATGAAAAACAATAAAAATCTCACCTTTGTTGTGTCTGCTGGCCATGTGGTAGGCTTTGGAGCGGTACAGGATGTGTGTGTCTGCGGTGTAGATACTGTCCAGGTCCTGTCTCCACGTGTCTGGGTTCAGGGACTTCAGCAGCTCCTTGATGGTGTCAAACGAGGCGATGGTCCTGTCCAGGTCCTCCAGGGAGAAGGGCACCTCTGGGACCAGCGCCTGCACCTGGCCTCCCCCAAAGTCCTGTGTGCAAGAGTCACACAATGGTCACACGACAGTGCAGTGCATGATGGGATTATGTTCCAGGGTCACCGCATTGCCGCTGCTTTGAAACCATGCTATTGTAATTCTGTCGACCAAAGGTTACATAACTCATTTTAGCTGCAACAATTCGACTGATGTTTCTTGGATCTTAAGAAAAATCCTCACATGCTCACTTGATGAATTTATTGAAAGTGAATTATTTGTATATCTTTAGTCCTGGAGGCCTTTAGTATCCTTAAATAATAGATAATTTGGTGCATTTTTGGTTTGTATTAACAAATTCAGTTATGTTTTATGAAATTCAGAAGGCTTCACTGACAGAATGCTCCGAGACTGCGGTCCGCGAGAGCAGACCACCATTGGGTGAAAAGTCACGCAGAATGCAGAAATGTTTTTGATAATGTAAATGTCAACCCTTTTGGACACAGCAAAACTATTGATGAATGGAGAGAAGGAGAAAAGAAGAGCAGCATCTTCTTTGCACTCATAAAACAGGTTATATTTAGTAACTGTACTTTTAATAGAAACGTAAAGCAACCAGCAGTAAAAGAACAGACCTGGATTCTTTACATTCTATACGTCTGTTCATTGGCTGTCCCACGTAAACACATACATACGTTAAATAAAAGTCACAAGTTAAAGATTCATTGCTTTAGCCTCTTAATATTGATCAACTTGAATGAAACACAATTTTTTTTTGGGAATGTTTGCTGGCAATGAGATACATTTTTGCGCAATATGTTATAAGTGAGTGACCATGAGGAGCCATGTGGGTATATGACGACTCAGAGTCTAGAACAGCACAAAGGGTCACCAAAATGTTTTTAAATCTTTACAGAACAGACACAAACTAAATTCTCCTGTTTTCTTTCAAATAAAAGCTACAAAAACATGTTTTATTTGCTACTAGATACTCCTCATGTTTTTCCCAACCCCCACATTTATCATAAACATCAGTAATACAATAAATATTACACATTATTTTTTCCTTGATACTCAGTGATACTCAGTGTGAACATATAGAAAACTGTGATTAATATCTCCCTGATCTACTGCTATATTTCATGCCCTTTTGGCCGGACAATTCGAGACCGACGCTGTTAGAAGGCGAGGGCCGCGTATAAGAATACAAAACATCCACCCACGCACAAGCATTACCAACCCATGCAGAAAACTTGACCCACAGTCCAGTGCACAATAATTATTATCATCACAAATGTCAGAGCGTTTCCACTCATTAGCATCACGACATGTGCCTGTGAAAACATTAGTCAAAGGAGGCGTGTGTCTCTTCATCTGCCCTCTGTGGATCATATGAAAGTAGTATGTGCATAGTGGAGAGAGGGCCAAGTGGGCGCCTGTCACAGTTAATACTTTAGTCCTTGTTAGAGACGGGTTTTCCAGCTAGCCTTTTACTTCCGCTTTATCTATGGCGGGCCCACGGTTTTCCATATATGTATTAAACACTGGCTGGGCCTGTGGGGGAATCCCATTAAGTGTATATGCGTGTATGTGTGTGTGTGTTTGTGTGTGTGTGTGTGTATGACTCACCGACATGAGCAAAGGATCGTTCAAGTTTGAGGGAACTGGAGGATCGTACTGTGGAGAAACAAAGACATATTAACATCCATATAACATAACAAACTTGTACTTTGCAATCCATGTACAAGTAAGACAACTGACGGAACAAAAGTCAGCATGCATTTTAATACTATTGTTAGATACTTTTGAAATGATCTATCTATTTGTTTTGTTTGTATGGATGCATGTGTTTCTGCTGCTACTGGACACCTAAATTTTTTCTACGGGAGATCAATAAAGTATCCAACCAACCATCCATCCATCCAACCAACCATCCATCCAACCAACCAGCCAACCATCCATCCATCCAACCAACCATCCATCCATCCATCCATCCAACCAACCATCCAACTAACCAACCATCCAACTAACCAACCATCCATCCAACCAACCAACCATCCATCCAACCAACCATCCATCCAACCAACCATCCATCCATCCATCCAACCATCCATCCATCCAACCAACCATCCAACCATCCATCCAACCATCCATCCATCCATCCATCCATCCATCCAACCAACCATCCATCCAACCATTCAACCATCCATCCAACCATCCATCCAACCATCCATCCATCCATCCATCCAACCATCCATCCATCCATCCAATCCATCCATCCATCCAACCAACCATCCATCCAACCAACCAACCATCCATCCATCCAACCAACCATCCACCCAACCATCCATCAAACCATCCAACCAACCATCCAACCAACCATCCATCCAACCAACCATCCATCCATCCATCCATCCAACCATCCAACCATCCAACCAACCATCCATCCATCCATCCATCCATCCAACCAACCATCCATCCATCCATCCATCCAACCATCCAACCAACCATCCATCCATCCAACCAACCATCCATCCATCCATCCAACCATCCATCCATCCATCCATCCAACCAACCATCCATCCATCCAACCATCCATCCATCCATCCAACCAACCATCCATCCATCCAACCATCCATCCATCCATCCATCCATCCAACCAACCATCCATCCATCCAACCATCCATCCATCCAACCAACCATCCATCCATCCATCCATCCATCCATCCAACCAACCAACCATCCATCCATCCATCCATCCATCCAACCATCCATCCATCCATCCATCCATCCATCCAACCATCCATCCATCATGTCTCCATACTGAGGGCAAAGCGTGACTCGTACTTGGCACCTGCTTGTGTACACTCATGTTCCACTCCATGCCTGTTCGTACGTCTCAGACAAGGCCCTCATAAATGTTTTTTACACATTTATGTAAATCTTTACGCGTGGCAAGAGCTCTGGTGTGTGTGCACACCGGGGTAGTCTTGCACAGTTTTTCCTATGTGGTTTTACTGCAAATGGCAAATTGTTTCCTCAACCATTTGGTGGACCACCTTTTCAGTTACTGTATCTACGTACTCGAAGCTTGGGAACTGAATCTACCTCTTTGGGGCATTCACTTAACTGCATGTTAACCATTTGGTAAAGGCCTATAATAATAAAATAATAGGAGTGGGATAAAAAAATAATAAGGGCGACAGTAGCTCAGTTGGTAGAGCATTGGCCTTAAGGCCAGAAGGTCGTGGGTTCAATTCCCACCTCTACACCTTCTCCAACGACTCCCACTGATGACTGCTATCGTTGTGTCCTTGGGCAAGACACTTAACCCCACTTTGCCCAAAAAGCCCCCACTGAAAGATCAAGGCTATGCTCACACTCAGAGAGCAGCCGTCCTCCTGTGGACTCACCACCTGCAGAGGGTCAGTGAGGGGCTGGTGCTATGAGACTTGGGTGGCATCTCTGATTGCCACCCCCCTGACCCAGAAATGGATTAAAGGGTAGAAAATGGATGGATGGATAGATAATAATAATAATTAGTTATTAGTGCGCTCCATTTTAGAAAATCCATAAAAGAAAAAAATCCATAAAAGAAAAAAGAAAAAAATACAAGCTATTGTATTATAGGGTTAAAGTTGATGTATTTCCTTTTCATTTCATTTAATTTATTTATTTATTTGAAAAGGGACAGTGTACAATATACATTAACCTCAGAAAGGAGAGATGCATTGTACCAGGTTGTATGTAGCACTTGTGCTAATTTCCACCTGCAGTCCCTGGGCAGACTGATGTCAACATACAAAGGTACATTTCTGACCATGGACGGAGAATGATGAGGGGCCTCAAGGATTTCAAAGGATTTCGGACAATCAGGAGGCTGTGGGGTTGAGCATGGGCGGGTCTAACCAATGCTTAATTCTCTACAACTTCAAGAAATATTGAGAACGTTGTACCTGTTTCGACAATATAATATTCTAGACAAGGATGAAAACACACATTTCATTTACCTCACAGTTTTATTTGATATTTGGGTCTTGTTGAATAAGGCCAATAATGTCCAGGAGTCATCGCTCATAGTCATTGTCCATTGATGACATATTATAAGTTCCATCATTTAGAAAACTTTTTCAGCTTTTATCACAAATGGGCGCATGGACAGTCTTCAATAAAAGATAAATAAATATTCCAAACTATAGTGGTCGATATCGATTATTAGTAGTGAATGGGGCAGACGGAGAACAGGTAATGATGGCAGTAAACTCGAAAATGTTGGTGTCAAAAAGTTGAATAATAGAAATTCTAGCACAAAACTTTAAATATGGTCATTGAACACAACATGTAACAGCAGAATTGGAGATAAACAGCTTGAGAGTATAAGGAGGAAAGTAACAGATGCCGACTTGTACATAATGTGATTTTCCCCCAAATTAGCGGCACGGTGGCTGAGTGGATAGCACTCTCGCCTCTCAGCAAGAAGGTCCTGGGTTCGAATCCCGGTCGGACCAGGGCCTTTCTGAGTGGAGTTTGCATGTTCTCCCCGTGTCTGCGTAGGTTTCCTCCGGGTACTCCGGTTTCCCCTACCACTAAAAATATGTCCAATGGATCTGGCATGCGCTTCCTGTACTGGCGACCCCGCTCCCATCTCTGTGTGGAGTGAGAGACAAATGCCCAAAATTAACAATTGTAAACCGCTTTGAGACTCAGATCTGCAGTGAAAAGGCGGTATATAAATAAAAACTTACTTACTTACTTACTTACTAATTAGGTGTTCTGTAATTTAAGTTGATTTTGAATAAACTAAATAAATCAAACATGGGCTTAGTTACAACATGAGGTCTGGCACAGCTGTTGTGTGGACTGAATAAACAGAGAATAGAAGCCAATGTCTGTGCCGATAATCTACCCCAAATGCATTTACTTTGAACCAGTGCATAAAACAAAAATTAAATATAAGATAAAAATCACTACTTGTATGGAAGTCATAAAGTCACAACTTTAAAACTCAAAAGTATTAGTTTAAAAGTCAAAATTATGACTTTTTAAGTTGTAATTTTAAGATCTAAAGTCGTAATTTCGAGTTTTAAACTGTGCATGTCCAGTTTCTGCAGCAACAAAAGCACAATATATCAATAATAAAATAGATACTATTAATACCGATGGTATTAATAGTATCTTTTTATTTACCCAAAAGTTTGGGTAAATAAACCTTTTCTGACTTGAAATCGGATACCTGTACAAACGTTCCCACCCCACGTATGTTCCTTCTAGTAAATTATAACACAGTGGCACCAAGTGGATGAAATATATAACCGCAGGTAAAACAGCTCACGGTTTAAACATAAAGACTGGGGACAAACTGTTCATTTGTTGTTATTATTCTAGAATAAAGTGTAGCTAAATAAAATGAATATAAACATATTCATTCATATCATTTGTTAGCGTTACCTTAACAAATGATAGCTCCATAAATGTAAACATGGATGTATGATGTGTTATATGCATTAGCCATCTTAAATATTACATCCCACACATGAACTTAGAAATGTTCTGAATATTTACAGTCTGTGCCTCAAAGCAACAATATCTTCAACATAACCTGCTAACCGGAGACTATTCCAGAAGACAGCTTTACATGAGTTTAAAACTCAAAATTCTGACTTCCTGTAGGCTTTTTTTGTTTTTACATGGCGGAAACAGGCTTCCATTCTACTTGCATACAGATTATAAATAAACAATAAGATACAATGAGTTAGTTTGGGAGTTTGGGGGTGCTCATAAGCTTTATACTTCAGCCCACTCCTTCTGAGCAGAACGTAAGACTGCTAAAAAAAATAAATTACAGTATTCACTCATTATACACTTTACAGACTCAAAATGGTGAACAAGTTTGCACTGCTATAGTGACTTTTAATGTAAAATAAAAGTACATCATATATCTGCACACAAGAGACTAAATGTTCACTTTAAACACGTTTGTGTTTTTCTTGTCTTTTTGCACACCCTGAGTGATACTATTTATGACAAATGTGACATGTGCATTTCTACTCTGTCAGATCAATAACTGTAAGGCAAGGCAAGGCAAGTTTATTTATATAGCACAATTCATACACAAAGTAATTCAAAGTGCTGAACAAAACAAGAAAGCATTGAAATCATAAATAATCACAGAACATTAAAAAGAAAGCTAAAAATATAAAAATCCCTCAGTTGTATGCACAGCTAAACAGAACTGTTTTTAACCTGGTTTTAAACATTGTCAGAGAGGAGGCCTGTCTCACATCTTCAGGAAGACTGTTCCAGATTTTAGCAGCATGAATCTGAAAAGCAGCCTCCCCATGTTTAGTTCTGACTCTGGGCACTAACAGGAGTCCAGTCCCTGTGCTCCTCAGAGTCCCAGCAGGAGTCCAGTCCCTGTGCTCCTCAGAGTCCCAGCAGGAGTCCAGTCCCTGTGCTCCTCAGAGTCCCAGCAGGAGGCCAGTCCCTGTGCTCCTCAGAGTCCGGGCTGGTTCATATGGTACTAACATGTCACTAATATATTTTGGTGCTAGGCCATGGAGAGACTTGTAACAAGCAGAGCTGTTTTAAAGTCTATTCTCTGAGCCACAGGAAGCCAGTGCAGGGACCTGAGGACCGGACTAATGTGGTCGTACTTCCTGGTTCTAGTCAGGACTCGAGCTGCTGCATTTTGAATGTACTGCAGCTGTTTTACAGCCTGTTTGGACAGACCTGTGAGCAGGCCATTGCAGTAGTCTAACCTACTGGAGACAAATGCATGGATAAGAATCTCCAAGTCTGCTTTAGACACTATGTTTTTGATCCTGGCAATGTTTTTTAGATGGTAAAAAGCTGCTGATGTTACTGATTTGATGTGGCTATTAAAATTTAAGTCTGAGTCCAGTATTACCCCTAGATTTCTGACCTTGTTTGAAGGTTTTAGGGAGAGAGACTGTAGGTGACAGATGACGCTCTCTCTTTGTTTCTGGGGACCAAAGACAATCATTTCAGTTTTGTCTGCATTTAGCTGAAGGAAGTTGTTTTGCATCCACTCACTGATCTGTTGGATACAGTGAAGGAGTGAGTCCACTGGTCCATGTTCTCCTGCAGTCAGTGAGACATAGATCTGAGTGTCGTCTGCATAGTTGTGATAGGACACTTCGTTTCTGCGTATTAACTGACCTAACGGCTAGAGCTGCAACTAACGATTATTTTGTAATCGATTAATCTATCGATTATTTTTACGATTAATTGAGTAATCGCTTGGCTGTGAATTGTGTAGAAAAAAAATATTTTTTCATCACAAAAAGCCAAAGTGGCAACACTCGAGGAGGTATTGATGGCGTAAACTTAAAGTAAATGTTTGTAACAGGCTCTTTGTGCTAATTCTGCTATCTGATTGGATGAGACAGACAGATATTCATGAAATTATAAAAACAAAGTCGGTTTTAATCAAAAATACTACATTTTCATGTCATTTTTGCTCTGTTTGAGTCCGTGTGAACCAGAAAACGATTAATCGATTACTAAAATAGTTGTCGACTATTTCAATAATCGATTAGTCGTCGATTAATCGATTAGTTGTTTCAGCCCTACTAACGGCAGCATGTAGAGATTGAACAGAAGAGGTCCCAGGATCGACCCCTGTGGGACTCCACAGGTCAGGGCCATATGATCTGAGACACAGTTTCCAATCTCCACAAAGTACTTCCTGTCCTCAAGGTAAGACCTAAACCAACTTAGGGCGGTGCCAGCGACGCCAACCCAGTCCTCTAGTCTCTGTAAGAGGATCTCATGGTCGACAGTGTCAAAGGCAGCACTCAGATCTAACAGGATTAAGATTGAGACTTGGCCTGCGTCAGTGTTCAGCCGGATATAGTTTGTAACCTTAAGGAGAGCAGTCTCAGTGCTGTGGTGGGGTCTAAAGCCGGACTGAAACATATCAAATGAGTTGTTGATTATAAGAAATCTAATAAGCTGTAGGTAGACAACTTTCTCAAGGACTGTCCCCATAAATGGCAGATTTGAGATGGGACGATAGTTGTTAAGTACCGTAGCATCCAGACTGCTCTTTTTTAGCAGTGGGCCTGATGACTGCAGTTTTCAGGGCCTTTGGGAATATTCCAGAATGAAGGGACATGTTTACTATCTGTGTGAGTGAAGGTAACAGACTGCTCAGAACAGACTTCAGAAATCTAGTGGGTAGTACATCCAGGCTGCATGTGGAGGAGCTCAAACTGGAGATTGTCTCTTGGACAGTTTGATCATTTACAGGCGCAAAGTGAGTTAGCTCAGAGAGCCTTTCTGGCTGTTGGATGGTTATCTGTGGATTGGAGACAATGGCGTTTTTGAAGCCTTGAACCTTGTCATTGAAAAAATTAGCAAACTCATTGCATTTACGTTTGGAAGTAAGCTCTAATGGCATCTGAACAGGGGGGTTTGTTAATCTATTAACTGTTGAGAACAGAACACGCAGATTGTTGCTGCAGCCTTCAATCATTTCAGAAAAATACCTTTCTCTCGTACTACGTAGCACCCGGTTAAACTCGCACAACTTGTCTTTGAAGATCTCGTAATCAACCTGGAGGTTGGACTTGCGCCACTTAAGTGCCCTGACCGAGTCTGCTTTAGCCCACGGCGCCTTCTGCTTATTTTTCACTATTTTAACCTTCACAGGGGCAACGGTATCCAGAACATTCAAAACACTAGATGTGACAGAGTTAAACACTTCTTCTACAGTAGAACACGATGTATTCTCAAAGTTTATCATTACCATAAATAGATCACTCGTATTTTCATTTATGCGCCTTCTTCGAACAGTTGCAGAGTCCACTGGTGGTTTGTTAGTGAAACAAATGATCCGAAAGAGCAACATCGACCACGTTTACATTTGAAATATTCACCCCCTTAGTAACTAACAGGTCTAGAGTGTGCCCTCTGCTGTGGGTGGGGCCACTTACGTGCTGAGTGAGATCAAAGGATTCAAGTACAGAACTCAGCTCATTAGCATTTCTGTCATCAACATTATCCACATGAATATTAAAATCACCTGTAACTGTGATGGGAGACCTCTGGGAACACCACAGTGTGGCTGTAAAGTGCCAAACTGTTGTGTCCTCAGACAAAACACTTCACCCACATTGCCTAGAATGAGTCTGGTGTGTGTGTGAATGGTTGGTGGTTGCCTCGCTTCTGCCAGTGTGCCCCAGGGCAGATGTGGCTGCAGTAGTAGTTTATGAGTTTATCACCACGTGTATGGAGTGAATGAATAATGACATGTGAAGAGTCTTTGAGTGTCCAGAAAAGCACTAAATAAAACCAAGGCATTATTATTATTTAAATCAAAATTTTTTATCTTCTCTTATTTTTGTTAATCATTTCAGACAGTTTCCTCACGTTGATACATTGCTCTTCATGGTGATGTGCACATTCGTTACAGTGAAGTGAGCTCTTACACGTGCGGCTGAACTCGCCAATGTCACTTTCACAAAATAACACTGAGACGCAGAAGGTCAGATAAACACACTTTGGGATTGTCCTTTGAATTGTAGCCGTCTGAGTCGCTGGTTTTCTCTTTAAACCCCTTGAAAACTTGAATTAGTGCAGCTTCTGCCGTTTACCTGCAGATCTGTGCGAACACTTCAAAGTGCAGCTGGCATCAAAGGTGCGGCGTGCGAGAAGAGTTTTGTTTAACAGCGTCGCGCATGTGGCCTTTGGATAAACAGACTATTGCACAGATTTCTGTCCAAACAGCTGCGAATGGGGTCAAAAAGTGGATGTTTACAAACTCTTGCAACCGTTTCCTTTTAAAGACAGGAGCGCCGGGTAATCGGCATCTTTAAACCCAGAGTGAGGACAGTGAATTTGAGGACACGAAGAAAAGTCAAGTGTCTTACATTTTATCACAGGCATTCTTTCGTAGGATAAGCTGCCGGTTCCCTCACTCAATAGAATGTTTTTAGAACGATGATAAAGAGGAGAATATGTTACCATGGTTTCCTCACGATTCCTCCACCAACTCTGGCATGGCACACTCAAGGCCGTGGCCGCCATACGCTTTGAAATCAGACTGAAACAAATCAGTTTGAAAGACAAACAATTGTCTTTTGTATCTGTTTTTACACATATTTTTTTTTAAATTGGTTTTAAATGTTGCCACTTTAGGTTGCATTCTGTATGAACTGTGCTATATAAAAAAGGTTGGTTGATTGATCACAGCATCTGCACTGATGGGTATTCATGTTATTCTGATGTAGAAATATCCACTCATAGTATTTACCACTCATAGTATTTACCTCTCATAGTAATGAGAGGTAACCCACCTCTGCACCTTCTCCATCGACTCCCACTGATGACTGCTGTCGTTGTGTCCTTGGGCAAGACACTTAACCCCACTTTGCCCAAAAGCCCCCACTGAAAGATCAAGGCTATGCTCACACTCAAAGAGCAGCCGTCCTCCTGTGGACTCACCACCTGCAGAGGATCAGTGAGGGGCTGGTGCTGTGAGACTTGGGTGGCATCTCTGACTGCCACCCCCCTGACCCAGAAATGGATTAAAGGGCAGAAAATGGATGGATGGATGGAGTAATCTATAGTATTTACAATGGTAGTTACTTTTCTCAAGTCCCTAATCTTCAATACGGGAACAATGCAAAAAACCACTATGGAATTATTTTAGTGTGTTATTGTTCTTACAGCTTTTGCAGTTTAACTTTAGTTAATTAATTTGTAGCAAATGTATTTTAAATGTATTTTGGGGTACGGCGGTAATAAACTCTTTGTTTCAGCCCACTCCTTTTGTGCAGTATTAATACTGTTCAAATAAATAAATAGATAAAATAAATACAAATCTTAAGTCGAATGGAAGAGGCGTAATGGGGGAACCATTGAGGGTAAATAAACACCACCCACGGCACGGTGGCTGAGTGGATAGCACTCTCGCCTCTCAGCAAGAAGGTCCTGGGTTCAAATCCTGGTCGGACCAGGGCCTTTCTGAGTGGAGTTTGCATGTTCTCCCCGTGTCTGCGTAGGTTTCCTCCGGGTACTCCGGTTTCCCCTACCACAAAAAATATGTACAATAGATCTGGCATGTGCCTCCTGTACTGGTGACCCCGCTCCCATCTCTGTGTGAGAGACAAATGCCCAAAAATAACAATTGTAAACCGCTTTGTGACTCAGATTTGCAGTGAAAAGGCGGTATATAAATAAAGATTACTTACTTACTTACTTACTACCACCAGACACCATCGACGGGTATGTAAGGACAGAGCATGGTCCATTTGAAATGAATCAAAATTACATGCATTTGCAGCGTTTGTTTTAAACCAATAATCATGGAAAATTGGCCATAGGGTTCCCCAATATAATTCAGTTTTTTCTGTCACAACTACAGGCGTGGAGCCAAACCACAGAGATCGAAACCTGCTTCCTTGTCGCCGTGATTGGACAGCTAAGCGCTCTCACTGGCTCACAGCTATAGCGCGCTCAATACTTCAAACAATAAGTCAATGTTTTTATAAGAACCTGCATGACATCCAAAGTGCGTTGCATTATCCATTCATTCCATACCAGTGTTGGTAGTGTAGCCACGCTTGCTCTGGGTTAGACTGACCAATGTGAGGCTGACCGTTCTGTGGTCATACCTTGGACTCTCTGAAAACAAACCCACTCTTGTTTTCAAAGGGATTCTCATCTTTCTCTGTGCTGTCACTGTCAATATTGTGTGTGTGCTAATGCAAACCAATTTGGCCCATTCAATTCAATGTATTTTTGTAAAGCCCTAAATCACAACAGCAATTGCAATTTTTGATTCGCCAATAACAGATAAGAGAATCTGTTTGAACACAGAACATGCAATGATAACAAATGCATAGGAGTCATTGGTCCATAGGGATGACCAAGGTCCATACATTATATTAGATGTCCTTAAATATCCCGGATCATCACTGTCCTTATACCCTTCTGCATCAGCAACGAACAACTAAAATAACGGGAAGCCCATATTGAGAAAGGGATCCGCTAACATTTACGGACATGCAATAGATCCAGGACTCAGGCTGTAGAACGAGGACTGAGGCTGTGTGGTGCAGGACCGATGATACATTTTCCGCATGAAATTATTCTAAAAAATATTACTCCATAATAACACATTGTATACGTCTTAAGAGAAATAGTTTTATATTGTGAAATGTTGTGTCTTCATCTTCTTTGTAAACACTTTCTGCATACTTTTAACACAGAGCCTTGTAAGTGACTATTTGACTATTTGGGCTGAGTGCTGATCGGTCAGGGTGGCCCTCTCTTTTTCACTTTTTTGTTTGAAAAAGCTGCTGAGTCCATAAATACATGCGTGAGAAAACTAGTGATGAATCCAAATAGTTGTAGAATCAGGAAATGTAAAAAACTTGATTGATCTCACAATGGAGAAACACACATGTTGGATTTTAATACGGATCCACTGAAAGTCATCCCCGACTTTTATATCTGTGCCTTTTGTCCAGCACAAGTTTTTTTTTGCAAACCCGCAATTCATATCCTTGCACGTCTATATTTAGTGCTGCGTGCGGGGGGGGGGGGGGGGGGGGGGGGGGGGGGAGGGGAGAGCTCTCTTATTTACAATAGCGATGAAGTAGGGGGGACTTGAGGGAGCTGGCCTTTTCAACCTCCATTTTGTAGCGGTGGACAGTGGAGCGGGGCAGGATTAAGTGAGTGCGATCCGGAGCCTGTCCACATTCACCGTGCATGAGCGCTTATCTCTCTGCCGCCGCCCAAGGACAGACAAGTTAGCCCATAGATCTCCTCCTCTGCCCCAGCCCTGTGCATTCTCCACCTGTCATGTCCTTTGAAAATGGACCTTCTGCTACGTGAATTTTTTAGAGTATGCGTAGACGAGTTAGCCTTTTCCGAGACTGATGCATAAATGTATCTTCTTAACGTTTTATTTTGTCTCCACCGGTGATGTACAGACCAGCTCGTATTTCTAATGTCCCTGAGTCACTTGAAGAGACATAGGATGAGTGTGCAGGGGCCTAAAGGAGTTGTGGTAAACAGGTTGTCTCATGTGATATGGCTCTATTGTCAATAGTCTGTTGTGTCTTGTTGTTTACTGCAAAAAAGGATGAATTATGAGGTAATACTTGCTGGAATCGAGTGGTTTTTATCTTATTTTGAGTACATTCTGACGGTCTTAAAACCAGATTTGCCAACGGGACAAAGTCATTTTGTCTTATTTGCAAGAACTGTTGCTTTATTTTCTCATTCCAAGGGAGACTTGTCTTTTATAACAAGATCACTTTAGTTTGTCCCATTGGCAAATCTTATAAGGCAGTCAAAATGCACGACAATTGGGGGGGACAGTGGCTCAGTTGGTAGAGCATTAGCCTTTGAGCCTGAAGGTTGTGGGTTCAAGCCCACCACAAGACCTACTTCATGACTCCCACGGATGTCTGCTGTCGTTTTGTCCTTGGCCACAACATTTAACCCCACTTTGCCTGAAGCCCCACTGAAAGATATCATCTCCTGTGGACTCACCACCTGCAGGAGGATCAGTGCAGCTCTGACTGCCACCCCCCCTACCCAGAAATGGATTAAGGGGAAGAAAATGGATGGATGGATAAAAATGTGCATAAATTAAGACATTTTGCCAAATCTGAGCAATTTTTACCTTATTTTTCGTTACTTTGTGAAGTGTTAGAGGCAAAATCACTCTTGGAAGACACAGTAAGAAACAACATCTATATTTTACCTACCACTTGTCACTGCTCTTTTTTTCTACAAAATAAGAAGAAATATAATGCAATATTATTTAAAATTATATGAGAATGAAACCATTTACTTTGTGATTTCATGTTTTATAAAGTGAAATAATATCTTGGAGATGGATGTTGAAACAAGTATGACTGTTTAAAAAAAAATGTATTTATTGACCTTTATCTACCTAGGAAAGATAATTCAGAATCTCTTTTTCCTGCGAATTCTGGCCCCAGAGTGAGGCGATGGGAGTGGCGTAGGGGAGGGTGCTATGAGGGGAAACCGGAGCACCCGGAGGAAACCGGAGCAGACATAGTAAGAAAATGATTTGCAGCCGTAACCTCCTATGCAGCCACCAGATGGAGGTTTCTTTTGTTGTTGTCATATTTGAATATTACGAGACCACAATCACTGTCATGAGGTTGTACAGAATAAGGGCAATACTTTTAAAAATAAAAATAAAAATGTTAATAAAAGTTATAACACATTGAGCGTGATTTCAGAGTGTTACAAGCACTGGGTTCATATGATTTAATGATAGAGGATTTAGAAATAATTCATGTTTGAAATTCATATCTATACTTGCCATTGTATTATTTGGTTTTAAATTGAAATACAATTTGCTGTGTCACTCTTCACTAGCAGCAGTGGTATAATTGAGTAAAATAATGGCCTATCTTCCAAGGCTTAAGAAAGTTGTCATTCTTGTGCAAAATCCGGTCTTCAATAATCACCATATGCATAAATTAGTTTGCTTATGTATAAAATAACTTTGGATCATTTGTGAGATTGAAAGAGCTCATTAGTCTGAGAGCTGGCACTGCAGAATCATTCTCGCTAATAAAACATTTGAAAAAGGATCAAAGATGTGATATTTTGGGGAGCACTAGTATAAATAATGAGTGAGCATAGAGTCTGAAAATGCGAAGATGGAGGTTTTTACTGTTATTATGAGGTCAATTAAGGAACTTCTCTGGCACCAGAAACTTTGCCTTATTCACTTTGATAATATGACACGTAGATATGCAAGGCTGTACGTCTCTGCAAATAATCATTTCACCTAGCAACTTGCTTTTACCGGCAGCTTGAAATGAGTCACCAAATGTTTCTGTTTACCACGCAGAAATCACATCAAGCACTGGGGCTGTAGCACTCAGATATAATCTTCCATCCACTTTTCAAACCACTTTTCAAAACCTACTCTTGATGTGTTATGTGAGCTGTCTCTGCAGGTTTAAAATTACTTATATCTACTCTTCTAAGCAAGTATCATTATGGCTGAAACTAGAATACTGACCACATCCCACTGACAGCTAAAACTCTTTGTATGTACAGGTAAAAAGGTAAGTGTCATTCCACAAAGCACAGCCATGGACTGTGAGGGAGAGTGTGATGTCACCCTTAGCCTTCAGCTGCCCGTGAAGAGGCACGTGTGACTACAGGCTGGTTTTGCAACCATGGGCTTCCCTATCAAATAAATATTTGTGTCTATATGAAAATGTATAAAACACTGGATCATATAGAAAACTTAAACCTGAAAATGTGAAGCCAAGGATGTAAGTAAAGGGCTGTTTCCACTGGCTCGACTCGACACGACTCTCCACGGTTTGCGGGCGTTTCCACCGGCTCGCTTTAGCCACTACCTGGTACTTTATAAGTAACGTCTTGGCCCTGGTTCTAGCCGGGCCAAGCCGGGCGCTGTCAATCACTCTTCAGCTGCTGCGTTATGAAAAATAAAAAAACAATTGTAAACCGCTTTGAGACTCCGATGTGCAGTGAAAAGGCGGTATATAAATAAAGCTTACTACTACTGCGTCAGCTGTTGCGAAAAAATAACAAACAACACGATGCATCAAGTTTCCTGCTGAAACTATAAAGACGTCTGTACGGAAAACTATTCCTTGGTTAGCATCGTTAGTTTCTTTGCAAGTGTTTTTGTTTATTATTTTGTGTAAAAAATATATGAAAGCATTTCTTATGATCGCTTTCATTTTTTCTCTTTTTTCATTTTCCAGGTTGTCACCGGAAAACCAACGGAAAGAAAGACGACTAAGATGCTTAAAAACAGACAAAACAGTTAACTCCATGTAAAAACAGAAAGTGGAAAAATATTTTTAAGTACAGTAAAAAGCATCTATCTGTTTTCTGTTGACTGAAGAATTGAGGGTGGGAAATACCCAATCTTGCACTAGTTAAGATAAGATAAGATAAGATATTCTTTATTTATCTCACAAGGAGGAGAAATGTTCATGTCACATTTGGCATGGACAGAAACACTCAGATTGTGCAAAAAAGGGAGGAAATGTGCAAACATGTTAAATGCAGGATATATTATGTACAATAAAAAAGTGGCAGTTTAAAAGTGGCAATCAGAAACAGTGTCAATATAGTGTCCAAAAAAAAAGTTTTAAACTCATGAGCAGTAGCAAAGAACCATGTCATCCTCTGCAGCCTACATCATATCACATTATAAGAATAAAGCCCGCTCACCCATCAGAACATAAACAGCTGAAAGTAAATAGACAATAGCCATTAGATAGACATTTGAAATGATCTAGTTGAAGCCCGCAGCTCAACCTCTGCCATCATGAGCTGTAGGTGCGAAGTCCTTACCCAACTCTGAGTTACTTTCAAAGCTTAACGTTGAGATTTTGCTGAAGTTCCTGCACATTTCCATTGGTCCAGATAGTGCTGTTTTGGTCCCTGCTCTTTGGCCTCTAATCAGCCGCTCTCAGGGGGCCCCGGGTTTATCAGGCCGATAATACTGTCGCTCCTTCCTTGGTGTGAAGACCAGCACCCATCACTCTGCACAGGAGACTTCAGTCATTAGTGAGCACGTCGATACCATCGCAGACACCTGTTCTGTCCAGGCCCGTCCTAAGGGCTGTGCGACCTGTGCCGTCGCACAGGGCCTCGCACCACACAGGGGCCTCGCAATCTTCCTTCCTTTTATTTTATTTTATAAATACACTAGTTCAAGGGTCCCCAAAGGGCAGACTGCACTCCAAATTTGGAACCCTAAACCCCTTTCTCTGGACCTCTTTGATTTCGTTTGATCAAAAGAACATTTTTACAAGTAAAGTCAAATTTTCACCAAAAGCGATTTGTAAACAGGCAGGCGCGCGGGCAGCTATGTATGCAACGGGTCCTCCGAAAAAACTGTCAGATAACTTTAGCAGTGTCTGAGTGAGATACAAAGAAAGTAACGGGAATGATCGCAGTGTAGGAGAGATGGATACTCGCGGAGGAGGAGCAGTGAGACAGGTGTGAGCAGAGGAGCAGACCCCTTTGTGTGAGCAGAGGAGGAGGAGGAGGATCAGCGGTGTGACAGGTGTGTGAGCGCTGCTATTGCCAATGTTTAGTCCGAATATCCACATCAAAAACATATTTTTAAAAGCATTAGCAAACACACTGTATGTCTAGCTTTAGCTAGCTGGAGTGTTTTTGTTGTGGTCAGAGTGTGTGGAGGAGGAGGTGAAGAGTATTTTGTTGTTGTCAGCGTGGAGGAGGAGGAGTGTATGTTGTCAGAGTGTGTGGAGGCATGGCAAAAACGTTATTTGATGAGAAAAAAATAATATTGACTCCGCCTCATAGCCATTTTGGCGCATTTTGCCAAAATCTAACTATTAGAAGAAAAAGACTCCTTTTGGTTCAATCTTTTGAGTTGCTCTACCATTTTGCCACAGGACGAAAGAGACATGTCAGCTAAAAAGACCGCGACCAATATTGCACGTAGAGTGTGTGTGCGTGTGTACGTGCGCGCGCCAAACGCTGCATAGGAGCGAAGACACTCGGTTACACGCGTGCTGATCTCGTCAAGCACCGCGCGAGGTGGTGCTGAATTCATGTCAAAGATTATAACAGGAAAAACTTTCCTCAGATCTGGGAAAAAAGTGTCAGGGCAGGGCCTCGCGTTTCGAGTTCGCACAGGGCCTCGCACCCCCCTTGGGACGGGCCTGGTTCTGTCCCTCCATTTCTGCTTCCTCTGCGACGTCTTATCAAGGTAACGAGTCTACCGAGAACAAATTAGACCCACACACGTACGCGCGCACACACACACACATTCATACATTCATAAGCACACACACACGCACACACATACTTACATATACACACGCACACACACACATTCACACACACAGACATACTGTACATTCATAAATACACATACAAACTTACATACATACTTATAAACACACACATACACGTACATACAAACACACACACACACATTTGTACACACACAATAACACACACACGTACACACAGAAACAGAAATATACACCCACACACATCTGTACACTCATAAACACACATACATACTGTACATTCTTACTTAAATACGCACACACACACACACACACATACACACACGCACATACATACTTACTTATAAACACGCATCTACATAAAAAAAACACACACGTACACACACAATAACACACACTCGTACACACATTTGTACACACACAATAACACACACACGTACACACAGAAACAGAAATATACTCCCACACACATATGTACACTCATAAACACACATACATACTGTACATTCTTACTTAAATACGCACACACACACACACACACATACACACACGCACATACATACTTACTTATAAACACGCATCTACATAAAAAAACACACACGTACACACACAATAACACACACTCGTACACACATTTGTACACACACAATAACACACACACGTACACACAGAAACAGAAATATACTCCCACACACATATGTACACTCATAAACACACATACATACTGTACATTCTTACTTAAATACGCACACACACACACATACACACACGCACACACACACACACATACACACACGCACACACATACACACACGCACATACATACTTACTTACAAACACGCATCTACATAAAAAAAATACACACGTACACACACAATAACACACACACGTACACACACAGACAGAAACAGAAATATACACCCACACACATATGTACACACACACAAACACACACACACACAAATATGTACACACACAAACAGACGGACGGGAAAAAAGCACACTCCAAAATGCACAGAAGCTTTGAAAACTGGTGCAAAGTGATTAAATATTGTGCTAAGTGTTGGATTGTGGTGCACACGTGTGATTGTTTGACCAGGGGAGGAATAGTGTGTGTGCGGAGAAGAGGATCTGAGAGCTGCAGATAAGGACGGGCTGTGTGTGCTTTAAACCCGGGAAATAACAAAGTGAATGCATCGAGTGCTTAACCCGTGCAGCGTGTGTACTCTCTGAACACAACAGGAAGTACCACAGTAACAGTAACACAAACACAAACATGAACGTGCTTCTGACCAAAGACAGGTCTAACAGAATGTGGGGCAAACACTATTTTAGAAAGAACAGAGGGTTTATCCTGAAAACTGGATTTAAAAATTAAATTGGAAACACTGGTTTATAGGCTCTAACACACTCATTTGTGAATTGTATGTTTTTGGGCAACTGCGTAAAACATAGGCCCTAGTGTTGCTTCTTATTGATTTTCCTTTAAAGTTAAAAGAATGTATTATTGTTCTTGGATTTATTATGAATTTAGTTCTGTGGTTTTATTTGAGTTTGACTTCCTGTTATATGTACCTGTGTCTCTCTGTCTGTATGTACCTATGTCTCTCTGTCTGTATGTACCTGTGTCTCTCTGTGTCTATTTGTACCTGTGTCTCTCTGTGTCTATATGTACCTATGTCTCTCTGTGTTTATATGTACCTATGTCTCTCTGTCTATATGTACCTGTGTCTCTCTGTGTCTATATGTACCTGTGTCTCTCTGTGTCTATATGTACCTGTGTCTCTCTGTCTATATGTACCTATGTCTCTCTGTGTCTATATGTACCTGTGTCTCTCTGTGTTTATATGTACCTGTGTCTCTCTGTCTATATGTACCTATGTCTCTCTGTGTCTATATGTACCTGTGTCTCTCTGTGTCTATATGTACCTGTGTCTCTCTGTCTATATGTACCTATGTCTCTCTGTGTCTATATGTACCTGTGTCTCTCTGTGTTTATATGTACCTGTGTCTCTCTGTCTATATGTACCTATGTCTCTCTGTGTCTATATGTACCTGTGTCTCTCTGTGTTTATATGTACCTATGTCTCTCTGTCTATATGTACCTGTGTCTCTCTGTGTCTATATGTACCTGTGTCTCTCTGTGTTTATATGTACCTGTGTCTCTCTGTCTATATGTACCTATGTCTCTCTGTGTCTATATGTACCTGTGTCTCTCTGTGTTTATATGTACCTGTGTCTCTCTGTCTATATGTACCTATGTCTCTCTGTGTCTATATGTACCTGTGTCTCTGTGTGTTTATATGTACCTGTGTCTCTCTGTGTCTATATGTACCTGTGTCTCTCTGTGTCTATATGTACCTGTGTCTCTGTGTCTATATGTACCTGTGTCTCTCTGTGTCCCTCTGTACCTGTGTCTCTGTGTCTATATGTACCTGTGTCTCTCTGTGTCCCTCTGTACCTGTGTCTCTGTGTTTATATGTACCTGTGTCTCTCTGTGTCTATATGTACCTGTCTCTCTGTGTCCCTCTGTACCTGTGCCTCTATGTCTATATGTACCTGTGTCTCTCTGTGTCTACATGTACCTGTGTCTCCCTGTGTCTATATGTACCTGTGTCTCTCTGTCTATATGTACCTGTGTCTCTCTGTCTATATGTACCTGTGTCTCTCTGTGTCTATATGTACCTGTGCCTCTCTGTGTCTATATGTACCTGAGTCTCTCTGTGTCTATATGTACCTGTGTCTCTTTGTGTCTATATGTACCTGTGTCTCTTTGTGTCTAAATGTACCTGTGTCTCTTTGTGTCTAAATGTACCTGCGTCTCTCTGTCTGTATGTACCTATGTCTCTCTGTGTCTATATGTACCTGTGTCTCTTTGTGTCTATATGTACCTGTGTCTCTTTATGTCTATATGTACCTGTGTCTCTTTGTGTCTAAATGTACCTGTGTCTCTTTGTGTCTAAATGTACCTGTGTCTCTTTATGTCTATATGTACCTGTGTCTCTTTGTGTCTAAATGTACCTGTGTCTCTCTGTGTCTATATGTAAGTAAGTAAGTAAGTAAGTAAGTTATTATTTATTACCGCCTTTTCACTGCAGATCTGAGTCTCAAGCGGTTTACAATTGTTAATTTTGGGCATTTGTCTCTCACTCCACACAGAGATGGGAGCGGGGCCAGTGCATGTGCCTCGCATGCACTGGCCCTGTGTCTATATGTACCTGTGTCTCTCTGTGTCCCTCTGTACCTGTGTCTCTATGTCTATATGTACCTGTGTCTCTCTGTGTCCCTCTGTACCTGTGTCTCTGTGTCTATATGTACCTGTGTCTCTCTGTGTCTATATGTACCTGTGTCTCTCTGTCTATATGTACCTGTGTCTCTCTGTCTATATGTACCTGTGTCTCTGTCTTAGGGCTGGGCGATATGGCAAAAAAAAAAAATCTCCGATTTTTTCACACCAAATCCGATTTTCGATTTTAATCGATTTATTTTTTTCTATTTAAAAACAAACTACAACTGACAAAGAAATAGATTTTCCTTTATGCAGTTTAATCTAAATCCCCATGGAGCATAAGTGTAACAGGAATTAAGCCTTAAAACATGCTTGTAAACGAGATGGCTCTGCCATTGTAAACAGTGAAAATGTAGCTTAACAGTTTTATAATAACTTCACTTACAATGACACTATGCACCTTCAAAATAACTTAAAGGCACACCGCGGACTTTGTGACCTAAAGAGTTGACACATATGAGTTATTTTATATGAATACTTGGGCCAATATACAGCGCTTGACACTTGCAATGCTCCGAGCGGGGCTGCCCTCTTGAAATACCGCCCATGTAAGTTTCGAGCAGACGGACCGTCTGCCACCAGGTCACGTGACTTGGAAGAAAGACTTGCTTTACGGCTACAGGCGCTGATATACTCATGGAGCTAAGGCTTTTGCTACTCATTTTTCACCTGCTCGACTCCTGGTCATGGCTGAGGCAAGGAAAAATTTTAAACCTTCGGAGGAGGCTAAAAAGAGGAAACGCGAAAGGGATCGTGCTGTAAGCTGCATGTCTGTATGAGCGCTGCTCTTCACCTGGTTCCTGGATGTCATCGACTGCAAAGATGTCATTCCACGCAGCACGAGCTAGACGCAGAACTCCCTCATCCAGGATATAGAAGTCCATGTGTGGTAGATTACTAATGCAGCGGTCTGGAGGCTGACCACAGCAGAGTCTCTCAATATCTGTAGGCATGTCTCTACAGTTTGAACACACACACCAGTGCATGCTGTCTGAATACACACTCAAAAGACACCGGCTGACTGTTTGTTGACTTTTGCGACAGTGCTGAGTTGCTTGTGGCCACTAGGGGCGCTAAACGTGAAAGTTGCAGGTCTAGCGCCCCTAGTGGCCAAGAGTTACACGGTGTGCCTTTAAATCACACAAACAAGGCCCATCGCAAATATATCAATCCTATTAAACACATGCATTATTTACATGAAATATCAAATTTTTAAAACTGATTACTCAAAATAGAAATGTTGTAACAGACAGTCTTTTCCAAAAGCCTCCTCGGGTTTTCATGCTTGTTCTTTCAACTGTGCCTGAGTAACTGTGCTGTAGTACAACGCTCGGTCCAGCTGGTGGCGCTAATACTAACTTCAGTGACTCCCGCATTGTCCGAGCTTCCTGTTTACATTCTGATGCTGTAGCTAACAGCTACTGTAGCAGCTACTGTAGCTTACAGCTACTGTAGCAGCTACTGTAGCTAACAGCTACTGTAGCTAACAGCTACTGTAGCAGCTACTGTAGCAGCTACTGTAGCAGCTACTGTAGCTAACAGCTACTGTAGCTAACAGCTACTGTAGCTAGCAGCTACTGTAGCTAACAGACAGCGGGGAACACGTTGTTTGTATCAGAGCAATGAGAGCAATGTGTGAGACGTGTCTTTCCCCAAAGTGCAGCGGCTCAGTGGGACACGAGTGTGTGCGCGCCACGGACACGGGAGTGCGCTTTGGAATAACGAGCGTGAGAGAGCGTGAAAGATGTGGCGTACGAACATGGCGTACGGACATAACGACCGGAGCCTGCGTGCGTGTGTGTGTGTGTTCTGGCGATTAAATAAAGTCTGATTCTTGAACGTTTGAAGTGTTATTGCAACAGCACCAACTGTGAGAGCGAGCCTCAGGCCAGAGGGAGACTGTTAGCATTAGGTTAGCTTCAAAATGACTGCTCAACACCATAGACCCGCGGTTAGCGCGTTAGCGCTGTCGTTCTGCGCTGGAGAAAATAAAAATCGAATTTTTAAAAAAAGAAATCGCCCTAAACGTATAACTCGAATTAATGATTAAAATCGATTAATCGCCCAGCCCTACTCTGTCTATATGTACCTGTGCCTCTCTGTGTCTATATGTACCTGTGTCTCTCTGTCTATATGTACCTGAGTCTCTCTGTGTCTATATGTACCTGTGTCTCTCTGTGTCTATATGTACCTGTGTCTCTCTGTGTCTATATGTACCTGTGTCTCTCTGTGTCTATATGTACCTGTGTCTCTCTGTGTCTGTATGTACCTGTGTCTCTTTGTGTCTAAATGTACCTGTGTCTCTTTGTGTCAATATGTACCTGTGTCTCTCTGTGTCTATATGAACCTGTGTCTATATGTACCTGTGTCTCTCTGTGTCTATATGTACCTGTGTCTCTGTGTCTATATGTACCTGTGTCTCTCTGTGTCTATATGTACCTGTGTCTCTCTGTGTCTATATGTACCTGTGTCTCTCTGTGTCTATATGTACCTGTGTCTCTCTGTGTCTATATGTACCTATGTCTCTCTGTGTCTATATGTACCTGTGTCTCTCTGTGTCTATATGTACCTGTGTCTCTTTGTGTCTATATGTACCTGTGTCTCTTTGTGTCTATATGTACCTGTGTCTCTCTGTGTCTATATGTACCTGTGTCTCTTTGTGTCTATATGTACCTGTGTCTCTCTGTGTCTATATGTACCTGTGTCTCTCTGTGTCTATATGTACCTGTGTCTCTCTGTGTCTATATGTACCTGTGTCTCTCTGTGTCTATATGTACCTGTGTCTCTCTGTGTCTATATGTACCTGTGTCTCTCTGTGTCAATATGTACCTGTCTCTCTGTGTCTATATGTACCTGTGTCTCTCTGTGTCTATATGTACCTGTGTCTCTCTGTGTCTATATGTACCTGTGTCTCTGTGTCTATATGTACCTATGTCTCTCTGTGTCTGCATGTACCTGTGTCTCTTTGTGTCTATATGTACCTGTGTCTGTGTGTCTATATGTACCTGTGTCTCTCTGTGTCTATATGTACCTGTGTCTCTCTGTGTCTATATGTACCTGTGTCTCTCTGTGTCAATATGTACCTGTGTCTCTCTGTGTCTATATGTACCTGTGTCTCTCTGTGTCTATATGTACCTGTGTCTCTTTGTGTCTATATGTACCTGTGTCTCTCTGTGTCTATATGTACCTGTGTCTCTCTGTGTCTATATGTACCTGTGTCTCTCTGTGTCTATATGTACCTGTGTCTCTTTGTGTCTAAATGTGGATGATACAAATAATGAATAGCTATCTACTGTATACAGTAGCTATGATATGATAGCTACTGTATCAAAGCATTCATGAAGAAAAATAATACCTTCTATGCACTTTTCTCATGAGGGCAGTATAATGCGCTAACATCCTGACTAACCTGAATGTGCACATCATGAGCCTCATCCATTATCGATCGTTTCACTTCACTCATAATATCCTGGGCTCCTGAGATCGATGCTTCTCCCTCAGACTACGGTATATGTTGATACAGTTATGCACACAAGACAACTGGGTGAAAGCGTGTTTTCATGCCAGCTCGTAAATGAATAGATTGTGACAGATGCCTCTTGACTGCAGTGGGCTGGAAGGAACTAAAGCGCTATGAGCCAATCAGCACTTCCAAATGAAGTCAGCTGAGTGGGCTACAATGTCCTCAGGGGTCTGACTGTTGTATTTCTAAATACCTGCAAATAAGGTTCAAGTCTAGATCATTTTGCAGAGTTGCAAGTGGGAAGTTATTGAAAGGTATTTTTTGTATTTAGCCATTTCTAGATGATCTCCTCTTCTATCCTCATACACACATATGCTCTATAATCCAGGCCTTTCCACTTAGATTGCCATAATTAAATTCTTATTCAGTGACTGGCTCTTGACTGCACTAACCTAGTTTTTAACAAAACAGGACGTGGCTCCAGTATGAATCATAGGACTGGAAATAACCTGTAATGTCTGTCTGTGCAGGATCCCACCCAAGTAGTTATTTCTTCCCATCAAACCCAAAATATTCTTCAAATGAAATAAAAACAATCGAGGCCAAGAGACTGTAGATAAATATTAACTTGTCCCTTTCCTTAAAAGTGCATATCTTAACTGTCCAGGTGGAAGACCTTTCCACCCCCTTCCAGGTTGCTCCCTAAGAAGATTGCTTAGCAATTTTGTACTGCAACTCACTTTTTGGACTATTAATGAATGTGATGAGAAATGGCAGCACCCAATCTCAGACTGGCTCTCACCAATATATTGACTCATTTTAAAAAGGAGTAGCTCTTTCCATTATCGTCTTGTGAAAGTATCTCTAAATGTTGTTGTTTTGCCTGGTTATGTACAGTATATAGTGTGTCATTAAAAAGTACTTTTACATTGGAAACAGGAATGCTCCTTCATAAGACTAGCTTTTTTTTACAACGCCCTGCCTTCAGAAACACTATTGGGAAATCCCAAATCCTTGTGTGGAGCTCAGCGAACTACAAGGGTGGCGAGAATCAGGCTAGCTCTGGTGTCTCCTACCCTAAAACATGCACAATATAGATAAAAACCTCCAGGTCCTTTCCTGACCAAGGCAAGCATCAACATTTCAATTCAATTGAATTTCTTCTTGTATAGCCCTAAATCACAACATAGTTATTTCAGAGGACTTTACAAAACTGTTGATTTTGCCAACACAGATCAGAGAATCAAACTGTTCCAACACAAGAGAACAGTTTACAGAGACAAATAAAGTGACACATAACGTTAAGTAATTGGTGCAAATTGCTCTGACAACCCCCTTTCACAACACCACCAATACACATGAAAGCTGCTGAACTTGGCTTAACAGGTTTACTGTGACAAAGCATTCAAAGGATGAAGATAAATAGTTGAAATGTTTTTTTATTGTGATTTATAACGCTTATCACATATCATAATGATCAACGTGTGTCATAAACCTCACAGACTGAAGCACAATATTATCCCCTTTAAAAGGGTTGAAAGCGGATCAGGCTCCACACATAACTGCCTTCTCAATCCAATAGCTACAATCAAAGAGCTTAAACTGTTTCACTGTGTTTCGTAGTGATCAAAAACTACAGCAACAGGCCACTCGTTTTGCTTTAATCTCCTCTTTCAGTCTCGGGCTGGATGAAACATCTCAAAATCAGAATCTGTCTTTCTTTAGCGCACTTTCCAACAGAGAGGAAGCTAATCTTCTTATTGGTTCCTTTGACAGCCTTCGGAGAACACTCGCCCGATGCCTCCCTTCTCTCTCCTCCTCTGCTGTCAAGCGATGGTGGGAACAACAGCACTGCCTAATACATTTTGGCATTTCCCTGACAGTGTTTCTAGATCCACCCTCTTTTCTTCTTCCCTTATCGCCTAAATCTCTTTGTTGTGCTAAGTCTTCCACCTTTGGGTATTCCTTTGCAGCCCAGTTTGATGGTGGAAATAATCAAATCAAATAAAAATCAAAAATCAAAAGTCGTGCATGAGAATAGGGTGTCTTACCAGGAGGGAGTAAGTGATTTTGAAGCCAGGTTTTTGAACAAAGTAGTCGTTGGACTTGAAGGTGACCCGCACGACGTTGCCTTTAGAGGTGACGGTGGACGGGCGGTGGGTTCCGCACCATCGTCCCCAGACTATGGAAGCGGTTGCGGTTTCGTCCTCCACTTGCACGTAGTCGCTGGAGTGAAAGGCAAGAGAAACACCTTATGGCTTTGTAATCATGCATGGAAGTATTCTGAACAAATGTAGACTGTTTCATACGGTGGTTTCAATCTGGAGAGACTAGGACAGACACAAAATACATTTTAGAAAGATTTATTGATTAGTGCATTGACCCCGGCAGTGACACTTGCAAAAGGGAGATCGTTGCTGCTGAAGATGATTTCAGATCCGCAGAGTCAAGCACTGGTGGTGGCTAGAGGGTGTAGTGTGAATAGGGCACTGGCGGAGCAGGAGCCAGAGCAGGAGCCAGAGCAGGTGCCAGAGCAGGAGCCAGAGCAGGAGCCAGAGGAGGAGCCAGAGCAGGAGCCAGAGCAGGAGCCAGAGCAGGAGCCAGGGCAGGAGCCAGAGCAGGAACCAGAGCAGGAGCCAGAGCAGGAGCCAGAGCAGGAGCCAGAGCAGGAGCCAGGGCAGGAGCCAGAGCAGGAACCAGAGCAGGAGCCAGAGCAGGAGCCAGGGCAGGAGCCAGAGCAGGAGCCAGAGCGGGAGCTTGAGAGCATTTGGTTTAAAATGACGTTTATACCATGTGATTAAACCCCATATGACTCTACTTATAAATATAATGCTAAAAATAAAATCAGCAGCATTATCTTGTCTTTAGCAAATCGTAACCATAGCGATGTTGTTTGGTAACTTATGATAATTACATGGCTCTAATTATTATATAAACTATACATAACATTGTCCTAACAAACTTTGGTTCCTAAACTTTGTAACTAAAATAAAATGACGACAAATACGACTTGTCAAACACTTTGGAAACATCTCTTAAACCTTTCGTGGCCTTGTTTCACAGTTTTCAATTTATTTTTGTTGTAGTGCGAACACAAGGCATCATATGGTTGCTAACGATGTTTTCTCTTCACGCAGACGCTCGCTCTCACCTTTGGCCGCTCTGAAGGGGCCATTTTGTTTAATTGGACTCTAAATGCACCTCAGGCTGTTGTTTACACATTGTGCAGATCATTAGAACTCGGCCTTCAATAGTGTTGATAGTGTCACAGTGAGACAGTAAACAGAAATACAGACCTTAAACTGTTGTAAAAATATGCACATAAATCATATGTTTATAGGAACAACATTCAACGACATGCACTGCTGCTGAACTATTCTGTGGTTCAAAATCTTGCAGCATTATGGAAAGTTATTAGAGAGTCATTTTTCAGATCTGTGTGATTCTTTAATACCATGAATAACGGATATATATAGCGCATATTCAACGTACTAAAAGTAAAAGAGAGTAGATTTTAAAGTATTTATATAACCATACAGAACTGGAACAGGAGCAATTCAACAGAGTTATGATCTGGTTATGAATTGCCCTGCAGGAATAAATAAATTGTACCTTTAGATACAATGCCTCTTTACCTTTAAATCAAACTTTTACTTTGCCGTTGTAAAAATCTCATCAAGCACAAGCAGAGTTTTAAATGTAAACGTGTGTATGGCTGGTCACTGATGGACTTTATGGACTGTGAGGGGAATGCGCAGCAGACGGTGAGGTCCCACACATTCACCACATTTGGACAAACTGTGCTCGATCAAAGGGACTCGTTATTGGAAGAGTCTTTTTCCAACGACGAGAGAATGTCCCACACAGGTCCACTTTCAAACTAGACCTAAACTGACCTAAGATGTATCAAATGTTTAAGGGAGTATGTGTGTGTGGAGAAGAAAGAGACACATAAGGAACGAGGGTGTGTGTTCTGCTGAATTCCATGTATGCTCTGTAATAAGTTTACTTTTGTAATCTTTTTTATGTCTTTCTTTTGTTTGTTCTGTTTGGGATTGTACTTTTGTGTTTTTGTGTTGTTTTTGGTGTCCTTAAAAAACGTTTAATGTGAGAGAAACCTCTGTTTCATGGACGCGCTGGTGGGACTCGAGACCCTGACTCCCTGGACCTGAGGACTGGTCCACAGCCGTTGGGAGCTGGCGGTTTTGTGACGCCCCTCAAGACGACTGTTGTTGTGATTTCGGGCGATACAAATAAAATTGGTTTGATTTGATGATAATATAAGAAAAACAAAAACACTTATAGCCGTTTGTCACTATCATATTTCTTATAGTTTAATGTAGAGTTAATCTAAATACACCCAATACACTCATTCAACCCTCACCTATTGTACATGTTTTTATTGGTATAGGGGAAAACCGGAGAACCAGGAGGAAACCTACACAGACACGGGGAGAACATGCAAACTCCACACATAAAATCCCTGGAATTGAACCCAGAACCTTGTCTGTGCCACCACTACTTTGTATTTGTGAGCTCCTCATTTCTCGTGTACTGTAACTTGTGATACAACACTGAAATGTCCCCACTGTGGTCTCTTTGATTTTAGCAAAGGCAAAATGAGTTTTGAGAAAAAGGGGATGAGTTTTGTGAACAGTGTCTTCAGCTGAATTGTGTTTATGGTTGTGGAAAGGGGGGTTAGTTTTACTAAATGTGTTTAGGCAACTGGTCATTTGGTTTAGAGTATTGTGTTTTGTGTTGTAGCAATAGAGAAAAACTGCAATTACAGAAAAAACATGACAAACAAAACTGCGACTCTTCCGAGTATTTTTTTGCTTTTTTGGATATTTCATGACACTTTGAAGCTACTGTGGTGAACGTTCTAAATCATCATTCTAACAATATGCACAAGGCAGTATTTTTCCAACACATGTTTTGGTGATCTCAAGGTTGGAGCTACTGGCACCGAGGAAAATGCTGATATCTGCTAATATGCTAATAATGCTAATAAGTCTCCATTCCTCCGCTGTATAATATCACTTACATTATCTAACATATGTATCGATAATAAAACATGTCTTCTGTCTGAATTAAAGACACGATCCTAGACTGTCATTTTCTTCACTTTAGATTCTAATTCTCGAGATCGATACATTGAAAAAGTCCAATTGGGTAACACTTTATATTAATGGTATGAATCAATGCATTAGTTCATGATACATTAATGCATTACTAGATCATGAATTCTCATGAACTAACATGATTACATGTTGGTTCATGGATGACTTCATCCATGAATAATTGGTTGAACTACTGTAATGAATTCACATGAAAATCTTAAAGAATCATCATGATCATGATGATACCATGAATTTACTGCAATGATCATGCATGAACATCATGAAGTGTGATAGTTTGTAAAATAAATTGAAGGAACAACCCATAAATCATTGCTTGACTTTAGGGAGGCCCTACCAGGGGCATGAAGCCCCAGACAGCATAGCTCCCAGGATCATCCGAGTACTCAAACTCCCCCACCACGTTAAGGTGGCAGTCCAGTCGGAGGAGATTCTTTTCCATTCTTGCCTCTTTTCCTTGTTGCACGAAAACTCGTTTTAAAATAAAATGACACGCAACACAAATCGGTGCTACTTATTCTTCAAAAGGACGTATATCCAAATGCACTGCATGGAAATGGATTGAATTTTTGTAATTAATGCAAAAATAAAGTGAAGTAATGCAGCTTTAAAAGACTCGTAATAAAAACAATGCATTATTTAAAGAGTGTGTCCGAGGCGAGAACATGGACCTTTCTTACAAACTTTTAAAAACCCTAAACAAAGACTGATCCATGCACCATAAATATCTGTAAGTGAGCTTTATAGTAAGGCAATCAAAACGTGGCTGGAGCAAGATGCAGAGATCCTAAAGAGAGGGAGAGTACAAAGGGAAGGTCACACGGCCCAAGCCTGCACCCCAAGGCCATCGTGTATGTCTTTTTCATGCTTCCATGTGCACCAAGACACTAGGGGTAATATCCACAGCCCATTTATCATAGGAGACTGGCTAAAGATAAGCAGCACACACATCCCTCCACACCCAGAAGGCTTTGAGCGATAGCATTTAGCCAGATGGAGTAAACTTGGCTTATTTCTCAGGGGTGCATGTACGCTGGGAGTGGATGTACAGACGAGCGCATTAACGAGTGGATAGGCATTTGCCGTGGCGACAGATGTGCGTGTATAACCAGATGTGCAGAGGCAACTTGAACTGATGACAAGAGCCCGAGTTTCGAATGTGCTCGTGCTGCTAATGGGCAATGTTTAACACCGACTAAATACAGGTGTGTAAACAGGCGAGTGGAGACGCTAGGCTGGTTTGGAATTTCAACACACACTGAAAAATGGACCAACAAACAGGACATGTGAGCAGATTAGAATTGTGTTGCGGAACAGATTCAGATTCAGATTCCGTTTATTTTCCATTTGCAGTAAAACCACATTGGAATACATTAGCAAAAGTCTCCAGTGTGCACAGACAAATACAGACATAAAACAACATTAAAAGTACAGAAATAAAACAAATAAAACAGTAAACAAACGTCACTGTGAAATCGATCGGCTAAAACAGTTTCAAAAAAAGTGCAAATCATTAATGTGCTCTGTTCACACTGATAACAGCCTGTGGAAAAAAGCTGTTAGCGTTACGAGATGTCCTGCATCTCAGGGAGCGTTCACTGCGGCGCCCTGACACGGCGCCATCTTGCTAGTCCTCATGCTACTCTCTCTCCTCAGCAGAACAAATGAAATGGATGAAGTTTGAAATATGCTGGATTTTTTGAGAGAAGTGAAGAATGCATTGCAGAATTAGCTTAGCCTTGCGCATTTTGCATGTTTTCCTTGAATTGTTCCCAGTCAAAACAATACATTTCTTCTTTCAGTTTGCTATTGTTCACCAGTTAAAATATGTTTGAAAATGAGAATAGAAACCTGGACTTTGTGTTGAAATGTATTTCATGTATTCATGTTCATGTATTTATTCATGTATTTATTTCAAACATGCATAAACAATTACTCAGAGAAACATTGTACTTTGTTTGAAAATAGATTGGATGAAGCAAAATTATCACTGCAAAAAGTGATTAGTCCAAAATTGCTCAAATTTGGTAAATGCATCTTAATCTGAGCATATTTGGACTGCCTTAAAACGACCTTTGTCCGATGGGAAAAGCAAAATTATGTTGTTTTAAAGAGATACAAGAAATGTCCATCTTAATAAAGCAACAGTTCTTAATAATATTAAATAATAAAGACTAAATGGCTTAACTGTCCCGTTGGCAAATCTTTTTTTAAGACAGTCAGAATGTACTCAAATTAGGCCAAAATTACTTGATTCAAGCAATTACTACCTCATATGTTATCATTGTTTGCAATGCCATCCAAGCCATTCAGACACAAACTACAATGCAATATAAACACAAGAAGAAATGCTCTACGATACTCCATGCTATTATGTTTCAAAAGGGTACAAGATATTCTTTACTGAATAGAATTTTAAATGTGTACATAAGAGCTGTCTTTACAAGTTTCAGCGGTAAAGACGCTGTTGACTTTAATGCACAACATATTAAAGATGGAAATAATTCAATTGGACCTACTTGAATCGACTTGCCTCTCCTGATCACCTTCTCAGGACCAGAACAAATTCCTTATGCAGGGTTTTTGTTATTTTTATTGTGGATTTCAAAATTGCATGACAGTTAATCAATTATTGTCGATCTAAAATAGATTGTAGCAAAAAAAATCCTATATTTCATAAAAAGAATGCGTTTTTAATGAATTGAAGTTGTCTATGCTCTAGCCTGTGTGTGACGTCACAGCGGGTAACGCCCATGCATGTGGATCTATGCCACAGATACTCGCCTGTCCTCTCTTCTCTCCACTGATGTCCGACACAATACTGCCCTCTACAGGTGTCAACTGCTCATTACACATTTATTGCCGTTTGAGAGTGAAAAGGTTGAATATAAGCGAAAAAAGACCAAATACCAAATTGTAAACAACTTACAGCGTTGAAACGTACCCGCTCTGACGTCACCAAGGGCTGTGAAGTTTTTTCGTTTCTAAGGGCGTTGCTATGGGGTTATTTCGATTTGGGGGGATCAGACAAAAAAAACAACAACTGATTTTGAAACCTTTAGTAGTTCTCTTCTAATATAAAATGGTATTAAAACTGTATTTCTAAATAAATCAAACCCTGCATAAGGTCTTTAAGGATCCCAATGACTAATGATTAAAAGCTGCTTTGTGATTTTCAAAATAGATTTGAGCTTTGTTTTAACCACGCCTTTATTTGAGTCAGATTATTATAAGTATCCCCCGAACATTCAAAAAACAAACCTCTTTCAACAGACCCAAACCAGACAAAAATCTACCGACACTGTTCATTGGCCAATTCCAAGACCACTTCTATGGACTATGGTGTTGACTCTGCTTGTGACTGCTTTTGCATTCGCCGGACAAGAAAGACGCTGAAACATAGATTGGCAGAACACAAGTATGCAATTAAACTCGGAAACATGGACTACACAACACGAAACATGGACTAAATGTAATTGTGCACTTTATATATCCTCATAGTGAACTTAATCCTCTGCATTTGACCCATTTTGCTGCCTCTAGGGCCTCTGTCAGGAGCAGTGGTCGCCGTAGTACAGCGCCAAAGGGAACCCATCTCCAAATGTTGATGCTTGGTTTGGTCAGGACTTCCAGAGCTGGGGGATTTTCCTATTTTCTATGTTTTTAATGGTAGAGGAAACCGGTGCACTCAGAGGAACCCTATGCAGACACAGGGAGAACATGCAAACTCCACTCAGTTAGGCCCTGTTCCAACTTCGGTTCGAACCCAGGACTTTATTGCTAATAAGCTAGCCTGCTATCCAGTCACACAGTAGAGAACCTGGAAGTTTTGGAGAACCTCAGGGGACTGCCTCAAACATCTTCTCCAACAAGACTTTTTTTTGACACTTTAAAAGCCCCTGCTCCTCATGGGGTTAAACAAAGAAATCATTTTTACTACTTCAGTGTTCTTCAGATCCCTCTTTTTTGACATTGTGCCAGAACTTTACGTTTCTTTTGTCCTACTTTGACTTTTGCTAAAGCAGATATCAGAGACGGCTGAGACTCCTGAAGATGGGCGGAGCTAACACTTATTCGCTCAAAACTGGGTTGAGGCTTTTTAATAAAGAAGTGACTGTTGTAGTGAAATGTAGACATAAAGAATAGGTCTTCCTGTTTTTGACGCTCATCGGCGCCCCCCACAGGACGGAGCAGTAACTGATCTAACTGAGACACATCAGAGGAACTCTCGGAGAAACCAGAGTGGCTCTTTCCAAAGTGCAGGTTCTAGAAGCTAATGGCTCGGGAATTGTTATTTATTTATTTTTCTCACTGACCTGCTACTGTTTTGCATATGTTTTGGAAATCTTTATGGAGAGTAAGTTGTGTTGCCACTAGGGATTCACCCATACAATGAGTATTGAATATCAGTGAAGTCTTAGATTAAATAAAAATGCATCAATAGTGTTTTTGTTACTATGTGGCAAAGCGTTTGATGAGGGACCAACAGCCATTTTTTTACTGAACCCTATACATTATAGTGCATTTTGTTCAGCACTTTGAGTTGCCTTGTGTATGCATTGTGCTATACAAATAAGCTTGCCTTGCCTTGCCTATATTGGAAATAAATTGTGTTGAATCATATTAAACTAGAAATGCTCTGTATCTGGATGTGTGTCATATCTGTAGGCTCTGAAACCTTAATAATGGTAAAGCAAATCTTATTTACACCTTTTGGGGCTGAAATCATCTTCCGTTAATGATCAATCCATAGAGAGTTTGTCAAAATGTTGAAGTATAATTTCTTACAATATCGCAATATATATATATTACAAATCACACTTTTTATCCTGCAGCTCTAACGTTGTAAATCCCACATATGTATTGGTATAATTACTTTCTGGGACAGAAGTGAAAGTTGTTCTGCCTTGTTGTATAAATGTATCAGTCAAAGGTTAGATGCACTCTTACTATTATTATCATCCTAATTATTATTATTTAATGTGCATTAGATTGGCTCTGCTCTCTGGTCAAGCGCCCTGATTAGGATGCATGTGTTGAGGGCCTTGGCTGAGAGCAGAGTCAGCGAAATCCAGCAGCTCAGTACTTCCTAATTAGCATACTGTATATGCATGTGCTTTGTAAGTCAACACTCATCTTCCATCTCGTTATCCATTGAGCGTCCTTCATTTTGTCCCGTTCAGTTAAGTATAGATCCATGCGTGTACTCCTTCTGCATCACAAATAGAAAGTTCCTGCCTCAACTTTTCTTCGTGTCGTCGTCCTGCTCTTCTTCCGTTACGACCGCTGTATCTCCATAGCGATAGTTCGGTCGCCCATGCGTGTAAGTTGCCAGGCGATTAGCGCCCTGATTGACACTTGGATCTGAAATAGATTGCAGAGCCTCAAAGAACATCGCACCCTGCTCAGAGGAGGCGGGAGAACTGTATCCTCAGAAAGTACACACATCGCTCCAACCTACAGGATTCATACTTCATTTTCGAATTGAATCTCATTTTATTTTGTTGATCTTTTGCCGTTCCCTTTTGTTTGTTTGAGGGAGGGACAGGAGGGTGCTAGTCAAAGCCACCTCCATCATGAACAACACCTCCCACTGCACAGGACTGTAGAGGAGCTGAGGAGCTCCTTCAGTGGAAGACTGAGGCACCCTCAGTGTAGGAAGGAGCGCTACCGCAGGGCCTTTATCCCCACCGCTGTCAGACTGTACAATAAGTCACTACTATTGACACTATATCTGACTGCCACTTTAAATTGCCACTTTTATTGTACATATATATCCTGCATGTAACATGTTTGCACATTTCCTCCTTTTGCACAATCTGAGTGTTCTATCCATGCCAAATGTGACATATACATTTCTCCTTGTGAGATAAATAAAGCACATCTTATCTTATATTATCTTATCTTTATTTGTTTGTGACAAATACACACATACATGCATTTACATACCATGCTTCCTGAACTATAAGCCTGAACTATAACACCTGTAAATAACTCGTAAAACCTATGAAAAGTCCACATATAAGCCACTCTTGAATATAAGACACAGGTTTTCATACTGTGATGTAACGGATAGATGATTGTTTTAACTGGTCACAGCATGATTTAATGACTAGGTTTGTTTGATTGTTTTTATTTTTAGCTACAGATAGCTTCTGAAATAGCCATTGCGGTGTATATTTAATGATGAGGTGTTTAACAGCTTAACCATAACAGATTAACCAACCTCAACCAGCCTGTACTCATTCAAAAGTCTATTCCTCACATTATAAGTGTCCTTTAGCTAATTAAACTTGGTTTGAGTCAATATAAAAAGTTAATAAACTCTGCTCTGACAACTCTCCCACATAAAAGACACACACATTAGCCACATTGTTATATAAGCCACAGGGTTCAAAGAACTAGAAAAAAGTAGCAGGTTATAGTCTGTAAAGTGCGGTATACATATATTAGTGCGGTATATCATATATTGTCACATACGTATATTAGAGTCAGATTCAGTTATTTGCAGTAAAACCACATTGGAATACATGTGCAAAGGTATGCCAGTGTGCACCAGACCAGTGTGTATATATTCTTTAAGAAATATATATATATATATATATAGTGGTTATATATATATATATATATATATATATATATATATATATATATATATATATATATATATATATATATATATATATATATATAATTAGTGGTTACAGCGGATCCCTGGAACAACCTCGGACATCTCGGTCCAGAAATGTGCAGTGCTAGGAACAGCAAAGATACTGCGCAGAACCCTCAAGCTCCCAGGCCTCTGGTAGAGGACCCGAGCTTAGAGAGGGATAACCGCCCACGGAGGGCCAAAGGCGAGATTTTTATATATATATATATATATATATATATATATATATATATATATATATATATATATATATATATATATATATATATATATATAGTTATGTAATGTTGGAGGAGAATGAAGCCTAATTACTGCGTCAGACGAGCGTTGGTGTTCAAGAGCGTTCATATGTAGGAGAGTGACTGACATCGTCTGAAGTATAAAACAGTTTATGTTTCATTTGTTGAAATGAACAGGTTTTCCTTTTAAGATGTGCTTGGAAAGAACGTTAGTGATTTTATAAAGAGTTTGACTGAGGAATAATTATTCATGGGTTTAAGAGCTTTTCTGTGCTGCATTTGAAGACAACAATTACTGATTCAAGATATATTATTATCTAGTTTAAAAGGGTTTTTACAACAACTGCCCTCAGTTACAGTATCATCATAAAATGCAGGATGCAAATAATGATCAGAAGTTATTTTCTTTCTTTGATCACTGATGTGTTAAATTAAATAAATAATCCTAGAAAGAGACTGCACACATTTCTTTGCTTCTCATCTTTAATATAACCAATATAATGATGACAACATACAGGGAAAAACACAAACACCTATTTGTTGCTGTTATTCACCGTCTGTGCACTTTGGTGAGCCGGGGCTGTTATTCAATGTGTTTTACAAATTAGTAATAATTGATTAATTGACCATGAAAGTAATACAAGAATACATCTTATTATTATGTATAGCCTGTAGGTGACATTTCATTTTATTCAGATTAAATTCTGCATTTATTTATTCAGTTGCATTTATTTTCAAAAGCACTGGAACAGAATTTGTGTGAATGCCACTAAAATAAATAAAAATGAGGAGATGGGTTTTGGTATTTGGAATGAGGAAATCTCATCATATAGCCCATATGTGTGTGTGGGATAGCAGTCATATTATCACCTAGGGTTGCTATTAATATGCATTTCATTTTCACCGCTCCACTGCCTGCAAATGTGAGTACAGCTCCAAATAGAACGGGCAAATAACCACACGAGTATAAAAATCAACGGTGAAATACGTTGATTAAGATTCTTCTTGATTTTTATCTGGCGTCACTTACAATTATAACGCCGACCTGGCATCACCCCAGACCCCCCCCCCCCCCCCTCCCCCATTGAACATGAAACAGTAAAAATTGGAATTCCGATTTGTCTATTTACTCTTTTAGAAGGTTCCAGTATACAATAGGATGTCTCTCAGTCTGTTCCACGCCATCAGAGAGCTACCCTAGTTTGTCGGTTCTGAACAATAAGAAAAGAGAAAATACATTTGTGAGCGGAGGCTGAACATAATCATATATAACAAGTTAAAAGAACATTTTGAATTATGCACATCTGGCAAAGGGACTGCAGATGATAAATGACGCTCATCAGCTAACGGAGAGAGCGTGTTTGCAATGTTTGGATGTTGAATAATGTGCCTTGTCCCTTTCTTTTAAATAAGACATGCAGTCAGTTACATAGAAATTAGGGATATGCCGTAATTGTACATTTTCTCCCGCTTTTTTCTTCCGTTACCGGGTCGAGGGGGCAGCTGTCGAAGCAGAGATGCCCAGACTTCCCTATCCGCACACACAGTTCCTCCAACGTATCCTGGGTCGTCCCCTGCACCTCTCCAGGGAGGTGTCCAGGAGGCATTCAGAACAGATGCAAGAGCAACCTCAACTAGCTCCTCTCTCGATGTGGAGAAGCAGCGGCTCTACTCTGAGCTCCTCCTGTGTGACTGAGCTCCTCACCCTATGGAGGAAACCCATATGGATCGCATGTATCTGCGACTTCGTCCTTTTGGTCATTAACGAAAGCTCATGATCATAGGTGAGGAAAGGGAAAGCAGCAAAATCAGTAAATTGAGAGCTCTGACTGCAGACGCTGCTCCATCTTCACCCCAACTGTCGGGTACAGCGGCTGCATCACTGCTCACCCCGCACCAATTTGTCAATCCCACGCTCTTGATAATGACTGTTAATTATAATTAGAACGCAAATACTTTTATTTGACAGAAATCGACTAAGAAAGGGGTAGAAAATGAATGAATGACTGACTGAATACTTTTATTCTATTATTCATAAATATTATTATAAAGCTAATTCTTACATTACATAATTTTTTATTAATGTGTGGATACTTTTTGTTTATTTTTCTTATCCTAATGAAAACAAGCACTGTTTAGACCCGCCCTCGCTCACCCTTCCAGCGTTCTGATTGGTCGAAATTAATTCAAATTCTTGAGGCCCTTTGCCATGTGTTTAACTGTTCTCCTCCAGCAAATCTTACAGGTCGAAGTTGTCCAAGGGGATGGACTATTTTAAACATATACATTACGGAAAAAACTTGAATAGAGAATAGTACATTGCCCCATGGTAAGAAATAAATATTCTTGTATGAAAAATGTCATGAAAAGTTGCTTACAGCACCTTGAAGTACCTTAAGTCATCCTTTAGCAGAAAAAAACTATAATTGAATCTTCCAAAAGGAAAAACCGCAAATAGACCCATTTCAAACCGGTGGGTGCATACAGATCTCACTACATTCAGCAGTTTTGATGACCATTTAAGACGTATCAATCCTATAGTGCTAAATGTGTTCCCCTGAGCTTTTATAAGTCAATGAACCCTCTCCGTCAGCTCTGTGATCAGCAGAGTGGGAGAGGTCTATTTCCAACCAGCTCCTATAACCCACCCTCCGGCCCCTATAGCCCGCACCATATCATGAGTACTGCGGATTTATTATCTCACATGGACAGTCAAGCATTGGGTTGAATTTGGAACATTTTTGCCTCGGTAGATCTGTTAGAACCGTGTAAAATCAGCGATGTGCAATGATTTGAGTGAGCTTGACAGGGGGGAAATTGAGATGGTGAAAGGACTTGGTGAGGGCATCTGTGAAACTGCAGCTTCTGTGCCGGGATGTTTTATGTCTGTTTCTATTTGTCGATTACGATCAAACATGGAAGGAAGTGGCAGGTGGTGTCTGTGCGCTTGACCTGGTCCAACTGAACAGGACCAAAAGTTTTTGAGTTATTAAATATTCTGTTTCTGATTTTTATCGAGTTACATTATACATAGTTCCCACAGACCAATGAATGTCACATGACCTCCTCGGAGACGCCATCTTTGATGGCACGCTGCTGTGTTTGTGCATTCCATTAAACAGAAGAATGAGAATAAATGTAGATATTCAAACGCAAATTGGAAAAAAAGGGCAACTTTTGAGCAAATAATTGTATATTAATACAATGGCACCACAGTTTAACGTGCTACGGACATGTTTTACATATTTGATCAAATTATGCAGCAAAAATTAACAAGCAATGCAAACATTTCTCAAAAACTTTAGATTTAATACCAGTTGGAGCTCCATTTAATTATTTTAATTATATTAACAATTAATTTAATTAATGCTAATGCCACACGGACACTCTGGATTGCTGTTATTGTTTATTTCCGCGTTTTTGACCGTATGTTTTGGTGAATGGTGGGCAACTGATTTTTCCAGGCGTAAAGAGCAGTTTATTTTATGACACAGATATTTTTACAGAAGCAATGCTGTTTGTGAACATTGTTTTAGCCCACCATAGAACTATTATTATCTATTTAATACATTTACGTTGCCCTCGAGAGCCTCGGACGCGACACCGATCCTCCTCATAATAAAGTAATCTAACGCTAAATAATGAAACTCTCAAGTTACCAGATATCAGCATACACAAGTTAGTACTGAGTAAATTACGTCTGTCAACACATTATAAGATACGATACGCACCTGACACAAAGTGCTCCAAGCATATTCTTGCGTGTTTTGAGGGAGTTTCTTGCCTGTTTATCTTCGCAAGCCATAACCTCCGTGGTTGTTCTGACAAAAGCTTAGTCTTCTCACATTCATGAAGTCTAATGATGGGTATACTGTAAAATCCAAGTTTAACGGAACCTCCGGCACGATTAGAACATCCATTGACCCAGCAGGAGATGACCATTTTCAACTTTATCACGACATTAACACGTTTCAGCTTCTTTTTCTATTGTTTTGCCCACAGCATGCCAACACAAATGGTGCCGGGTCGGCAAATCTCCGTATGTAGTGACGTCATGTGGGAACTATGTATAGGAGGATCTTGGAGTGACGTCATTGTTTATAGTTTTTCGCGCCGGTCACGTGACTGTGTGGCACTACAGCACAGAAAGCTACCTGGATGCTACAGAGTTAGCTATTTTTAGAAGTTTGTAGAGAGGTTTTACTAAATCAAATGGTCCGTTCTTGTTCTGTGGTCGGTTGTACGGCCCGCTGGGGACAGATTACGTTAATTCTATTTTTTTCTGAAAAGAACAGCGAAAAACGGCCGCGGTAAAGTGGTTGCCCTTCTATGCTGTTACCTACGGTAAACTTAGAACGGGAAGCTGGGGGGATGAGGGGATAAAAATTCATAAACAATTTTAATTTTAAGCTACTTTCACTGCGCACTTGTTCACTCATTCATTGATTCATGAATGACGAATAATTGTAAACATTGCATTTTGGTTGCTCATCCCCGCGGCTTCCTGTTCCACCTTTACCGTAAGTAACAGCAAAAAGGGGCAACCTGCTTTTAATGTGTGGCGAAATGCAAGAAATGGATTTTCACCACGGACCCATCTTGAGTGAAGGGTCCCGGGTTTTCTATGAAGTAAGAATAAATGTCTCCCAGTCCCAGTCCCAGCAGATCTGTGCCAAAGGCGGTGAGTCTGACCAATTTTTCTTCTCGTCATCCCAGGTCTCATATGGGCTTTGAATTTGTTCAGTTCGGTCTCATTTACTTATTTTTAGCTTGTCTTTATATCTCCTCTGATCTTCTTGCGTTAAAGTGCTTATATACAGTGCTACTCGCCCACTGAGTCTTTTAAAAGTACTCGTCGCATCCATGCTTCAGTATGAGCCGCTCTGTCTTCCTGCCACACAGCGAGGGGCGCATGCACACACGGGTCTCTATGTCTTTCAAGTTGGGTTTTTTTCACCTCCATAATGTTATTTAATTGTTTGGACCATGTTTTGGAGATCTTTAATGATAACACAAACACCTTTCCCCCACTACTTGTCCATGTATTAGCTATGTTTGTATTTGTTTTTTTTTTTACATGAGTTCTTTTTTGGTTTTGTTTTATATTTACGTCCTGTCCTGTTTCGTTTGTTTTATTGCATTTATAGTTTTTCCCCTAGACTTGTATTTACCACCATTGAATCCGTTTTTTATTCTTGAATTTTGGGTCCTTCCTTCATTTCAAAATGTGACACTTTCTCGTTTCAAATTATGACATCATTGCGCAGACTTGTAGAACGGTGAAATTGCAAAGCAGCCCAGGAATTTACAAGTACCAAGAATAATGGGCAGCTTTACCAGCAGAGAGGATAAAAAAGCTCCTCCACTTTACTGCTAGTACCAGAAAAGACGCCAAGCTGTCATAGATTTTAAAATACTGTATGTGTCATCATAATCGGAAATATGTCCAAAGTAGTTTTTCTTTTTTACTTTCTGGGTGTTTAAACTTTAAAGAACAATCATTCTCTTTATGGATTGAACTGGTATACCGCAAAAAACGCGTGTCCAGTGATGAAGGACGGAACTATACTTCAGTCAGATGAACAGAGAGGTGTAAAAATGTGTATAAACTTTTAGGATGTAACGTTGGTCAAAAACGCTGGATTTGATCAATACGTAAAGATTTGTTTTTCTTTTTTCTCCAAGGTGAGAGAGAATTGAGTGATTGTAATGAAAAGTGTATCCTGATGTTCAGTAGTAGGTAACTGAATAGGATTTTCAAAGTAATCTCTGCTCTCATCGCAAAAACAATTGTCATACTTTCTCAGCACCTGTTGGTCTTGCCTTCAAGTTACTTTCAAGTTACTTTCAAGTTACTTTCAAGTTACTTTCAATCAAAGCAGTACCTGATGAGATTCACAGGGATACTGATCAGTGTGGTGGTGGTGGTGGTGGTGGGGGGGGGGCAGAAAATCATCAAATGGGCACGTTGTGTAAAATGACTGACGAAAGCTAAAACGCTGTAATGACTATAATGAGAGGATAGACGGGCCGGGCTGCAGAGGGAGGAGAGAAGGAAAAGGCCAAACCTCCTCCTCCTCATCAGCATCACATCCCCAGGGAGACTGTTGGACCCTTGATTATGCATTCAGCTTCCCCACAAAAAGCAGCCAGCCTTCACAAAATACAGCTCCGTCAGCCCACTTCAGCACAGCCTGACCTTCAGCACGCGAGCAACTTCAAGATACTCAAGTAAATAAGCGTTTGTCATAGAGTCTTTTGCTGCATTCTCTCTTTTGCTGTGAGTTAAACAGTTGGTTGATTATGTTAAATTATGCTCGCCCCGCTCTTGTCCGTCACAAAGTGCAAATCTCATTTCAGACATTTCATTCCACTATGTCATTGGATCTACTGTAATGTGTCTGTGTGAGGGTTAGAGTCCTGACAGAGGCAGAGACAGTGTAGCACCCTGTACAGAGACATGTCCAGATGGTGATGCCCAATCTGGTCAGGAGGATTTTACCTGTGGTTCATGATTTTAGTGGTATATGGGAAACCGGAGCACCTGAAGGAAACTTATACGCAAACTTTCCTCAGATTGACCCTGTCCCGACTAGGATTGTGACCACACTGCTACGGCACAGTCCAATGTTTAACAACCATCAAATCACCTACCATCAAATCATCTACTGCTGGGACTCTGAGGAGCACAGGGACTGGTCTCCTGCTGGGACTCTGAGGAGCACAGGGACTGGCCTCCTGCTGGGACTCTGAGGAGCACAGGGACTGGCCTCCTGCTGGGACTCTGAGAAGCACAGTGACTGGCCTCCTGCTGGGACTCTGAGGAGCACAGGGACTGGCCTCCTGCTGGGACTCTGAGGAGCACAGGGACTGGTCTCCTGCTGGGACTCTGAGGAGCACAGGGACTGGCCTCCTGCTGGGACTCTGAGAAGCACAGTGACTGGCCTCCTGCTGGGACTCTGAGGAGTAGAGGGACTGGCCTCCTGCTGGGACTCTGAGGAGCACAGGGACTGGTCTCCTGCTGGGACTATAAGGAGCACAGGGACTCCTCTCCTGCTGGGACTCTGAGGAGCACAGGGACTGGTCTCCTGCTGGGACTATGAGGAGCACAGGGACTGGCCTCCTGCTGGGACTCTGAGAAGCACAGGGACTGGCCTCCTGCTGGGACTCTGAGGAGCACAGGGACATGGCCTCCTGCTGGGACTATGAGGAGCACAGGGACTGGCCTCCTGCTGGGACTATGAGGAGCACAGGGACTGGCCTCCTGCTGGGACTCTGAGGAGCACAGGGACTGGCCTCCTGCTGGGACTATGAGGAGCACAGGGACTGGCCTCCTGCTGGTCCCAGAGTCAGGATTTAACATACAGAGGCAGCATTTCCGATTTACGCAGCTACAATGTGGAACACTTCTTGAAAGTTTAAGACAAGATTCAACTCTGACAATACTTATAAATACAAATGAGCAGTGTCTATATGTGTCTTCTCACTCCCTTTTCAAGTAAAATTAACTATTTTTTGTATCTGTTATGCATTGTGTGTTGTGCACTTATGCATGTAAAGCTTTAGAAATGTTCCAAATCCAGAGTTTCTTACTAATACGTAAAAAATGAACCACATTAATATCTATCATCAATGTACCCACAACCCTATGAACACACACAGAAAAAGAATCGTAAATGAACCGGGAAACTCAAAGATGTGGTCTTGAATCGATTTATGGAACTGACCCAAGTTACCAAAGTAACTTTCCTTACAGCCGTGTATTTCAACAATTTACACCCACAAATGAATCTCCGCCGTTTTCAACTGTCAAAATAGTGTTTTTTCGATGACTTTCTCCTCTTCTCTTTCTCATTGAGCTGAGTAATCCTTGATGTACTGTGTATCTTTGTGAGCACTAACGGCCCGTTCCCTCGCAGCAGACTTGTACCAGGTGGAGGAGTGCCTCAACGTCACGCAGTTGCCCGGTGTCATCGTCAGCCCACGCTATCCCGAAACCTACCCTCGCAACCTGCTGTTGTCATGGAAACTGGAGTCCCCACCGGGCAGCCGCATCCGCCTGGAGTTTGACAACAAGTTCCGTTTGGAGGCACCGGTGAGAGGAGTTTGCAGGTAACAGACACTTTGCTAAAGCCTTTGTCTCTGTTCAGCTCAGACTGGGCAAAGAGAAGCAGAGTCTTCCTACATTTTGCATTTATACTTAAAACTGGGGTACCTAACTTTGATTCAGAAAATAATTTAACTATATAAAATCTAAAACTAGTCCCCCACTTTTTTCAGACAGAAAAGTTAGAACTCTCAATCAGCCAACTCGGCACAAAGCGATACATAGTGAGTGACAGGGTTTTTTCAGTGTGCAAAACAAATACAACTGAATAGTGTGACTGTTGACTTGGAATACATTTGATTGTGTGTATGTGTAGGGGTGTGCAACTGTATGTGTGTGTCTGTATGTCTGTCTCTGTGTGCATGTACAGAGTGTATGTGTGTGTGTATGCATGTGCCTGCGTGTAAGGTATGGTAAGGTACACTTTGTTTTTTGCCATTAAGAACTTTGTCCTTTGAACCCTCTGGGACCCGTGTCCAGATGTTGATGCTCGGCTTACTCAGAGGAAACATTCGCAGACACGGGGAGAACAAGCAAACTCCACTCAGAAAGACGGATACGAACCCAGGACCTTCTTGCTGAGAAACTGGATTGCTAACTACTGTGTCACCGCGTGAGTGTCTGTGTGTGTATTTGTGTATGTGTGTTTTTGTGTGCGTGTGTCTATGCATGTGTGAGTGTCTCTCTGTGTGCATGTTGTTGTGTGCATATGCGTGTGTGTGTGTGTGTGTGCGCGTGTGTGTATGCCTCCTGCGTGCATGTTTCCATGCATGTGCTTGTAGTGTGCATTATATGCATGTGCGTGTATGTGTGTGTATTAATGTGTGCGCTTGTGGTATGCGTATGTATGTGTGTTTGCGTGTTTATGTGTGTGTGTGTAAACCTCCTGCGTGTGTGTGCTTGTGACGTATGTGTGTGTGTGTGTGTGTATTTGTGTGTGAGCTTGTGGTATTCTTGGTATGCGTATATATGTGTGCGTGTTTATGTGTGTGTGTTTGCCTCCTGCGTGTGTGTGTGTGTGTGTGCCTGTTTATGTGTGTATATGCATGTTTGTGTGTGTGCGTGTGTGTGTGTGCATCCTTCCTGCGTGCGTGTATCCATGCATGTCCTTGTGGTGTGCATATTATGTATGTGCGTGTGTGTGTGTGTATTTGTGTGTGAGCTTGTGGTGTTCTTAGTATGCGTATGTATGTGTGTGTGTGCGTGTTTATGTGTGTGTATGCCTCCTGCGTGCATATGCATGTGCTTGTGGCCTGCGTAGGTGTGCGTGTGTGTGTGTGTGTGCGTGTTTGTGTGTGTGTGTATGCCTCCTGCGTGCATGTGCTTGTGGCGTGCGTAGGTGTGCGTGTGTGTGTGTATGTGTGTGTGTGTGTGCGTGTTTGTGTGTGTGTGTATGCCTCCTGCGTGCATGTGCTTGTGGCGTGCGTAGGTGTGTGTGTGCGTGTTTGTGTGTGTGTATGCCTCCTGCGTACATGTGCTTGTAGCGTGCGTAGGTGTGCGTGTGTGTGTGTGTGTGCGTGTTTGTGTGTGTGTATGCCTCCTGCGTGCATGTGCTTGTAGCGTGCGTAGGTGTGCGTGTGTGTGTGTGTGTGCGTGTTTGTGTGTGTGTATGCCTCCTGCGTGCATGTGCTTGTAGCGTGCGTAGGTGTGCGTGTGTGTGTGTGTGTGCGTGTTTGTGTGTGTGTATGCCTCCTGCGTGCATGTGCTTGTAGCGTGCGTAGGTGTGCGTGTGTGTGTGTTCTGCCATTAGTCCACAACAGGATTAAAGACAGGCAGAAAGGGGCTGGAGTTTCTCACTTCCACAGAAGGATGCTTGATGCTTGAAGTGTGCTTTCTTGGCGAAAATCAGAAAAACTTTGTCCTTGAAAGTGGAGGAGAGGAAAATATATGTTTTAATCCGAGCGAGCGACTTTGTAGAAGAGAGGAGCAGCAGGAGGGAGAAGTGTGGAGCAGAGAGATGCACAGCTCTGGCCACTGCTTCAAACACTGCTCATTAGTTTTGTGTACGGCAACTTTCCCCTGAAGAGATTTTAGCCGAAGATTCTTGAGCTGCAATTAAAAACATTGTAATGGAAAGTAATCCACTGTTTGGTTTATCAGTCATTTCAGTCACATCTATTCATTATGCCCCAACATTAGCATTCATGAGCCTTCACAATATCATGGCAAGCCGGTTTATTTGTATTGCACAGTTCGAACACAAGGCAACTCAAAGTGCTCAACAAAACAAGATAAAACCATCTAATTCGGCTGCACGGTGGCTGAGTGGATATAGCACTCTCGCCTCTCAGCAAGAAGGTCCTGGGTTCGAATCCTGGTCAAAACAGGGTCTTTTATGAGTGGAGTTTGCATGTTCTCCCTGTGCTTGCCTAGGTTTCCTCCAGGTGCTCCAGTTTCCCCTACCGCTAAAAACATGCTCACTCGGTTAAATCCTCCAGCTCTGGTCCTGACCAAGTCGAGCATCAACAGCTGGAGATGGGTTCCCGGGCGCTGTTACTATGGCGACCACTGCTCCTGACTTAAGCCTTAGTGGCATCAGGATAAAGAAGCTAGTATAACATTTCGAGCTTTAGCATAATAAAGAAGCTAGTATAACATTTCGAGCTTTAGCATACCGAAGAAGGAAGCTACCCTCACTCAGCCAATCAACTATCAGCCCAAAGATTCAAATCAGGAGACGGCGATTTCTTACAGAATGTGTTCTAATGACATGAAGACAGAATGTTGTGAGATGATTATTTACTTTTACAGGACTCTCTTTGTTGGGATACACCGCTTGGATTACTTATGAATCGAAAAAGTGAGGTACCCAAGCTTTAACATCACATAAAAAGTGAAAAGATTTGTGTGACAACAACAAACCAAGGCACACGTGCAATGTAAAAGTCACCACAAACCTTGGGAATCATAAATACTGTATGGGTCATCGATTTTCTGCGTTGCTTGTCTGCATCTCTCTGTGCCTTTTCATTGTATCCTTGTTGGAAATCATTTTGGAAGACCCATGACTTCTTTACATTTCAGTTCCATTGCTCCCTCTTGATTAGACAAAAGCAAGAGACAAGCAAGCTTTCTCCCTATTGGTTCAACTATTCTCTCGGAGTTGTTACCACACAAATAGGGAAATAGCAAATATGTGTTTTTGGCAAATCAAATTCAATGTTTAAATCCAGGTTAAAGACTGTTCTGTTTGCCTGTGCATACAACTGAAGGATTTTTATCTCCATTTTTAATGCACTGCTGTCATTTATTTATTTATTTTTTTTAATTTCTTGTGTAACTTTGAAAGTGTTAATGGTTTTATTCTTTTGTGTGATTTTATTGTTTTTATTGTGTTTTAATCTTTTGTGTGATTTTAATGTTTTAATTGTGTTTTATTCTTTTGTGTGATTTTATTGTTTTTATTGTGTTTTAATCTTTTGTGTGATTTTAATGTTTTTATTGTGTTTTAATCTTTTGTGTGATTTTAATGTTTTAATTGTGTTTTAATCTTTTGTGTGATTTTAATGTTTTTATTGTGTTTTAATCTTTTGTGTGATTTTAATGTTTTAATTGTGATTCTGGTGTTTGTTTTATGTGATGATTTGTGATGTGGACTGTGAAGCGCTTTGTGTTGCCCTGTGCATGAAAGGCGCTCTACAAATAAACTTTGATTGATTGATTGATTGATTGAATGGTAACCACGTGGAAATGGGTCTGGCACTCCACGATATGATGATTTCCTAATGTGGTGACAGACTTTGTGCCTTTAATCCTGCTTTTCTTGCTGCTTTTCCTTTGTGTACATCATTTTTCCCATATATTTTGCCAGGTTCATCCCGGGTGTATTTTCAGTTATCAAGCTTGCTTTTGTTTAATGTTTGTTGATACTTGCCTGATAGAGCCTTAGTCTGCCAGGTTGTACCCTGTGTGCGGAGCCACAATGTAAAAGAGCTCCTTTGGTTTTGGCTTTTTGCATTTTGAGTTCCGCCGTCTTATTTTGACGCTTCCCACACCACCCCTGCTGTAGACCGTACCCTGAGCCTGACTCTTAATGTGTGACTTGTTTTGTTACTGTCATGGTGTGGATTTTTATTTCTGTATTTGGTTTTATTTTGACATTAGTTATCTGGTTTCATTTAAGTTTTACTTCATGTCCTGTTTGCCCCTGTCTTGATTGTCTGCCCCGCCCTGATGTGTTTCACCTGTGTCTGTGTCTATATGTGCCCTGTGCTTCTCTCCCCTTGTTGCTGCTGCATTGTCTTGTCTAGTTTTGTCCTAGTCACTTTGGATTTTTGGAGTTGTTCTTTGCCTTGGACTTTGTTTTATTAAAAGCTTTATTTTGGCATTCCTGCATTTTGAGTCTTCCTCATTTTCACCACGTGACAGTTACGCTGCTATTGGAGTTGCAGTCCTGTATGAAATGTGTAATCTATTTATAAAAGGCTGTCTTCTTTAACAACTGATAACTTGAGCTGTCCAACGTCTCCCATTGACCGGCCTCACAGCCTCACGCCTGCTCCAGGTGATGGAGGACTCGATAGGGTGTGGACGCCGGAAGCACATCCATCTTAAGCATGCACATTAATTAGCATATTCTTTTCAGCTCCTCTGAAAATGTCACTTAAACCTGAATGTAGATGTAACAGCTGTGACGGGCCTCCCACGCACCAATTACAGAGCAGCTACATTAGTCACAATGGCTGCCTCTCACCGCTGCGGTTCTACCTGACGGAGAGCGTTTACATAAGGGACACACTCCACCGGTAACTCTGCACTTTTAGATGTTATCTTTGATATATGTGCCTTGTAATTTATGACACTGCTACTATTGATTGCACTGGCTTTGATAGCGCCTGAAGCTGAAACTAAAGGGTGGGAAAAATGACCCACTTTAGAAAAGAGAGGAGAGGAAATATTCTAATGAGAAAGCGGGATCGAAAAAGTATGAAAAGGAACTGTTATTTTTTTTACATTTTTATTTTTATGATGTAAGTAAGTAAGTAGTAAGTTAGTAAGTAAGTTTTTATTTATATACCGCCTTTTCACTGCAGATCTGAGTCTCAAAGCGGTTTACAATTGTTAATTTTGGGCATTTGTCTCTCACTCCACACAGAGATGGGAGCGGGGTCGCCAGTACAGGAGGCACATGCCAGACCTATTGTACATATTTTTAGTGGTAGGGGAAACCGGAGTACCCGGAGGAAACCTACGCAGACACGGGGAGAACATGCAAACTCCACTCAGAAAGGCCCTGGTCCGACCGGGATTCGAACCCAGGACCTTCTTGCTGAGAGGCGAGAGTGCTATCCACTCAGCCACCGTGCCGCCCTGATGCAGATTGTGGAGGGTGTAATGTCACTGAGTACTAAATTTTTTTTTAGAAGAATGTACCTTTATGTTTAACCAGCTGAAAATGTACAATAAAGTAAAGTAATAGTAATAGAAGTTACCGTTATACGCGTTTATAATGGTTTAAAATATATGATTTTGTATCCTGTCTATTTAGTTGATGATAAAGAAGACCATTATAATTCATTTTATTCATGTGTTTCATTATTATTTTTTATTAAATGTAAATAAGTTTGAAATAGAATTTATTTTAAAACAGTTTAGATCCTTTAGATTGCCTTAAATGTATGCATACACTACACTGATAGTGTCAGTGTGGCAGACGGCTTACTTTACTTTACTTACACTAGTCTGAGAGTGGACTGTGGCCTTCAAAATATTCTTGCCTCTAATTAAAAGCCTGTGACTAAACGGAGCTGTCTGTCAGGCAAATTATAAAAAAGAGAGATGATTAGAGGACAGGGGAGAGAGGGAGGGATGAGGTGTGAAAGGTGTGGAAGACAAGTGTCACCAAATAGAAAAAGCTGGAGTAATTACCAAACCGAGCCCACCCTGGAGTTATTTGTTTTATTCAGGGAAAGACCTCACCCATATGCTTATTTGTATAATGTGCAAATCTGCATTATGGTTGTCAATTCTACTTTCTGTTGCTATCACATGTAACTAGCCAAGGAATGTATATTTTCACATGTCATTTGCAAATATCTGCTATCAGAGTGGTTTGATACCCAAATGTGTGGCCCAAATATACTTGTAAGGAAGAAAATAGATGGTAAACTAATGGTGCATCCCACACAGCTGGAATAATTCCCAGGTCCGACTTGAAAAATGACCCTGGAACGCTGCCTGAACAGGATGAGGCGATGGAAGTAGATCACAAACACATAACATACATGTGAACATGAGCCAACGGTTTAGAAATGCCCATGTTATTTGCATAATGAGTTAAGTGGGACCTTCTAATTGCCTGAAACGAGCTTCACAGCAAGAAGGTTGTGTGTTTTATTCATGGGTCTATTATAATAACTGGATTGGTCATTACTAGCTTATTGCTGTCCCACCCACGCAGTACTGTAGAGTAAATTAATGTGTCCCCTAGAACTCAATGTAAACTGAAACAACTCGACCTCAGCGACAGAGAACCAACCATTTTCATAAAGGTTGGATTTTGTGAGAATGGTTAGTGTCCCTTGTCATCCTGAACTTTTTTCCTTGTTAAATATGCCTGTTTTCTATAAATCCACACTTTGGTGCAACTAACTTTTGTCCTCAGGCGGGACAAGTTGGCATGTTTCTCCCTGTGTCTGGTTGGATTTCCTCAGGGTGCTCCGGGTTATCCCTTGGCTTCTGTCACCACCCGAGTGCAGAGAAGGATCAGTGACTTCAGGCTTTGTAGAACTTCAACAAGCATGCAGGGTGTGCAAGAAATATATATATAAACTAATCATTTATAGTCAATACATTATGAATCTAGTGATTATATTTCAATCCAATTAAAATGTATTTGGATTTTCTTCCCATTCATTAACAAATACTAAATTATTCATGTTTATCCTAAAGTGAAGCTAAAATTATCAAGATAGAGAAACCGAAATCTTTCGAACGCAAGCTGCAGTTAGTCCCGCCCCCACAGGTCCCTGATTGGATGCAATAAATGAAAATCCTTGACAGACAGCTGAAGTCCTTCACCATGGGTCTAACTATCTAACTATCCTCCTCTAGCAAACCATACTGCTTATGGATGCTTATTCCAAGGGCGGAGGGTATTTTGATGATGAATTCTACAGGGTCATTTGATCAAGATTATTTATCACTTTCAAAATGGAATACAATTGAAGTTCCAGACATTTATTTCCCATCCATCCATCTTCCATCAACACCCACACTGCATTGCCACTTTGTCTTAGCCCCAATGTTAGTGCTTTGCCTTAAAGACAAGGTTCACATCACATAACCAAAATTTCCAAATGTACTTTTCATGCATTTGAGGTTCGTGTTGTACAGACGAGACAGAAAAGTGGATTCTAATGAAACAGACTGATAACTTTTTAGCTGACGAACATGAATTAAAACTCCCTCACAAGTTTCGCCTCGCAGCACATACAATCCAAATTCTGTGGGACTCACGCTGCCCTATATCCCGCTAAGCTTCCCCCCCGCACAAAAAGCAGAAATAAAAGGCGTCCTAAGACAAAGAGCGAATATAATAGGCAGAGGAGATGGGGGTAGTGAGCTGAGGAGCTGATAAAGACGCAGGGAAGTGTGCATGGGAGACAAGAGTGTGTTTGATCATCCCGCTGAATCAGCACCAGGCCTGGATGGATGTCCCTATACACTTTGTGAGTTTGTGCTTCATTCATATGTATCGCCGACGTCCTCCCCTCCTTCGCTTAGACACCACTTGTCTCCTCTATTCGCCGTTTTGTCTCTCCGGCTGACAGACTCTCCCCAGTGTTCACTTTTCTCCTCAGCTCATCTTTTTTCCCACAATGAAGCCCTATATTGTTTCGTATATTCACCCAAAAGGACATCTTTCAGCCTGCAGCTATTGCAGAGAAAAGCCATTGAAAGTACTTCTTTTTCCGTTATGAGTTTAAGTCGAATCAGCATTGTTTGGTGGCCACTAACCTCCAGATGCCTACTCTCTTGACTTAGAAAAGCAAGTTTGGTTCGAAGTACATTTTTCGGCAGTGTCTCTGGTGGGAAGAGAATGTGAGGGAGTCTGTGTCCACATATATGAAACCACTCCAACAAGAATTCAATTTAGTGTCTTTTTGTATAGCCCTACACCACAGCCGTCGTTTAAGGACTTTACAAAGTTAGAAAACCAACAGATACGAAAACCAAGCAGTTCAGACACAATAATGACTAATGTCCATATATATATCGTGAATGTCCATAAATGTCCTGGGTCATCGCTGTCCATCGACTCTACTGCAGGGGTCTCCAACTTTATTCACCCGGAGAGCTACTTTATAAGGAATAAAGGGTCAGATTATATCACAGCTTGAGGTACTCATTCTAACCGTGTGGGTTAGATATCTTAGATTAGGTGCTGCTACTATCAATAATCATTATTTCTAACTTACAACCACTTTAGTTTTCATTTAAAGTTGTGGGCATGTGAAGAACACGTTTGGAATGTTTTGCATATTTACGTAATTACTAAATCCTTTGGTGAGCTACTTGCAAGGGGGTGGTGAGCTACTGGTATCTCCCGAGCTACAGGTTGGAGACCCCTGCCCCAGTGCATCTGCAAGCTTAAAAACCCAGTGGGTAAAAAGTGTGAGCCATGGGAGACCAACACTGAGAGAGGGATCACGGACGTATAGGCTATAGATTCAGGACTCAGGCTGTAGAAGAGGAATCATTTACGGCGTCTGTAGTTGGTCAAAGTGGATTTTGAATAAACATAATGGTACAGTTTACAGATGGAATTGAAGAAATCTTTGGAGACACCTGTGCAGACGGATGTGCTTACCTCGGCTCTCACACCCACAACTCTGCCCATTGTAATTCATTTCCTGTCAGTTCAATTTAGTTATGTCTGTTTGGTTGCACTGTACTTCAAAAAATTGAAGGTTTGATTAAAATTATAGGGAACCACCCTGGCACAATGTACAAGGGATTGCCTTTTGGAAGTTCACCGTGTGGGTGCTGTGGCTCGCTCTGACCGGGTCCTGCCTCGATCATGCAGGCAGAGAGCATACACTGCAAAAAAAAGATAAAATATTGTATGGAGGTGATAATTGCTTGAATCAAGTGTTTTTTTTTCTAACTTGAGTATATTCTGAAGATTTGCCAACGGGACACGCTATTTAGACTTTTTTCAAGAACTGTTGCTGTATTTCTTGTATCTCTTCAAAAAATATCATTTTGCTTTTCCCATTAGCAATGCCCTGCCCTATGACTGCCCTAATTAGCATTAGGGCAGTCATAATTTACATTTTGCCAAGTTTGTGCAATTTTTTGATTTTTTTCCATCACTTTGTAGTGTTCAAAAACATACATAGCTACAGCAGACTGTGTGTAGGAATGATAATGCTAACCTGCAAGCTCTATGACGCCTAATAGGAAAGTACTCATATAGCCTCTATGTAATACAATACACAATACAATTTATTCTTGTATAGCCCTAGGTCACAACAGAAGTCATCTCAGAGGACTTAACAAAACCATTGAAATCACCAACACAGGTCAGAGAATCAACAGCCAAAACACATGGAGAATATAAAGCACACACAGAAGAAAATGTCCATACATGTTGTAGAATGCTAAAGTGTCCTGATCATCACCAATCCTTTCTGTTGGACACTAACTGTCCAACAAGACCCTCCTGCATCGACAAGGAAAAACTCTTAAAAAACCCAGTGGGAAAAAGTGAGAAACCTTGGAGGAGAACTAGGGAAACCCACAGGGAGGGAGACCCATATGAGAAAGGGATCCGCTCCTCCGGACGGACAGGCTAATGATCTAGGACCTAAGCTAGCTACAGAACTATGTCACTAATAATGTACAAAACTAGATTCAAAACATTTGCTGTTTACACGATATTTGTTTTAATTGTACATACGTGCTTAAAACAGTGTCTATCTCTCTGTAACTGAAGTATTTTACCTGCAGAGATTAATGTTTGAATATGGTTTCTACTACTTAAATGCACATGCAATACTTTGTGGGCATTTTTTGTGTTTAAAAAAAAATGTGGTTATCTAATCAACTTATCTGTGGCCAAGTCGGACTCTGAGGAGCACTGGGAATGTCCTTCTGCCGGTGCCCAGAGTCAGGACTAAACATGGGGAGGCAGCGTTTCAGGTTGTTGCAGCAAAAATCTGGAACAGTCTTCCTGATGGGAGGCCTCTAGCAATGTCTGAGATGAAAACCCTTCTTTTTAGCTGTGCATTATTATTATTATTTGTTTATTTGATAGGGACAGAACAAGAAGCATTGTTACAGGAACCGATGCTGTGTTCATAGGCCGTATAGCTAACAGCTAACAGCAGTTTTATATATTTCGTTTGTATACAGTTTTTATTCAAACATTCAGTCTGAAATATGTTTTTTTGTTCTTGTTTACCTTATGGTTTAAAATGCCTGTAAATGTGTTTGATTGTATGTCTGTGTAAAGCACTTTGGATTGCACTGCATGAATTGAGCTTTTTGATTGAACTTAATTGATCATCATGTGCTAAATAAACAAATACCTAACATTTTAAACTGTTTAGAAACACTTAAACGCAAAAGACAGAAGTCTGGCGATTGAATTGAATTGATAAATTTTAAACAGAAAAAAAGGTATTTCAAGGACAATCAAATATACATCCAATAAGATGGATGTATAATAATATACATCCAATCAGAATCATTCTGAAAATGATTCTGATTCTGAATAATCACCCTTACTTCAGATTCATAATTATGACTGGGATTTTCAAGATCTCAGCCCTGAATTGTTCCTTGTGTTGAATTATTTACAAATTGACCTAATAAATAATAAGTGCAGTCAGTAGCCCGCAAACGCCTTAAGGTGCAGAGTGGATGTGGCTGTGTTGGCTTGGGGCTGGAGCACAGATTGGCAGCCGGTTGCTCTCTCGCATTGTGTAACCTCCAATGAGAAGGACTTGTGTTTATATTTACACTTTCTTTTTATTTGCTGCCAATCACAGTGCGGCGAGCCAGAGAGGAATGCAAAATTAGCTGCTAAACTGCAATAGGAAACCACGCTGTTGTTGTGGTGGGTGTCTGGGGGGCAGGATACGACAAGAGTATTCCAATGTTTCAATTTTCAGTTCAGAGCTGTGGCCAAATGAAGACATACTTAGATTACATGATGCGTGTTAATTAAAGATTCCATGGGGGAGATGCTGTAGAGATGGTTGTAGCTCCTAGGCATAGCAAGTTTGGATTCAGTAAAAGATTTTGGTACATGAGCCAAAAGCCGTATACAGTATCTGCTGCTTGTACGTACATATTTCTGTCTTATGCCAAACCTTCTGGGCCATTGCAGCCAACTGTTCGACACATGATTCAAAGCTTCAATGAGCTTCATCTGAGCTCCACTACACCATCATGTGGACAAAAATGTACTACATACTAAGAGCTTATAACAAATAGTGGTGTCTCAAACTGGGGAAAATCTCCTCTTTCTTGCCAAAACTCCAATATGATGCGAAAAAGAAGCGCAATAACCCAAATACACCAAATTTAAGAGGAATCCATTGCATTTCACTATAATGTAAAGTAATGAGTGAATGGATGGTGTCGGTTGATGCCAGTGTGTTTGGGGTCTCACTTCTGTCATCACTGTGTGGAGAGAATGGAAGAATATCTGAACTCTGGACATCGTAAAGTGCTTTGGGTGACCTTGGTGTGTAAGAATGCGCTATATAAATAAAGTTGACTTACTTACTACTACCTACTACAAGACACTTAACCCACTTTGCCTGAAGACCCCACTGAAAGATCTCAGCTCCTGTGGACTCAGCACCTGCAGGAGGATCAGTGAGGGGCTGGTGCTCTGTGAACTGGGTGCAGCTCTGACTGCCACCCCCCCGACCCAGAAATGGATTAAAGGGAAGAAAATGGATGGATGGATACTTACTACTTACAATGGTGGAGGAAAGATAGCTTTGCGTCTGCTGCTGTTACTTTGGGTTGGTAAACAAACTACAAGCTTCTGTCCGTCCAATAGTGCGTCATCATCTTTCTGTGATTGGTTCCCAAATGTCAAAGTGCAAAACAATATGGTAGAAGAATTCCTTGAAGTGGGATAAAATTTTCAAGCAAAATCACACGTGTTGTAAAGGAGACAGATTACACAAAAACGTCTTCGTGAGCTTGCTACACCATTGCTCCTCATCAATAAAAGACCAGGAGATGTTTTTAGATCCATCAACGCCAACATTAGGAGTAGGGATGTAAATCGGCGACCGGTTAACCGGTGGTTGACCGTCACAGCGTTAACCGGTCAAAGCTGTCGGTTAAAAAAGAGAAAAAGGGGAGAGGGGAGGTCTCTTAATAATGCTTTTTCAAGCCCTATTTGCACGGTGTGACGAGCGGGTCTGTCTCTAGCTGTGTGCGCCCATGTATTATAAACTCCGGGACGACTCTCACGCCGCACGAGCCACATATGCACACACGCACGCACGCGCACACACACACACACACACACACTTTCCCCCTCTCCATACGTAACATCCACACCCATCATCTCTCCCCTCTGTTACCGCCAAAGTTGCACACTGGCGCGGGTCAGAACTACATTGGAGCTTACATTTACACACACACATATACATACACACACACATACATACACACACACATACATACACACACATACCGGTCTGTCGCGCTCTTCTGTGTCACGGAGCCCAAAGGATTCGCGCAAATACGCAGCTCCAGTCAAACCACATGGAACATGTTTGTGTTTATGGTCCTCGGGATCAGCTCCACACACATCACTTGTATTTAAACTTTTGTGAAGACCTGTGAGACGCGTCACTCGCTGCTCTGACCATGTGAACGAGCCGTCGTTTGCTGCTAGAAAGTTTTGGTATTAACCCGCAGCACAGCAGAATGGGAAGATTAAAAAAGCAGTTCTCTGTGCGCAAAGGTGCCGGAGCTGTTGTGGGTTTGGGCGCCGCTGTCTCGGCTCTGATCCAGTAGAACGCAGAGCTGCACTTATGAAAAGTACGCGGCTCGAAATGGCTGTTATTTCAAAGAACGTGGACTATTTTAAACTACGCGGTTAACCGGTTTCAACCGGTTAATGAGGCTCGGTGGTCGGTCATGAAAATTCATAGTTTTTTACATCCCTAATTAGGAGCAACTTGCACAAACATGTAACCCCGCCCCCTTCTCTCTAAAAGCTCCTGTCTCAGTCCTTCAACAGTATGATGTAGTTGTGAATATGTGCTATGTGAATTTATTTGCTATCACATGGCTGTGGTTGCAGCTGGTAATTTTTACATTTTGAGAATGTTTACATGTCCGTCTGGTGACAGCATAGGGAAAGGGCAAATTGATAGCATTCTTCATGCCTTGTTTCAAAATATATTCTACTGATGATATTATTCATCATTCTGAAACATTAATTGCCAAAAATAACGTGTAATATTTCATCTTTAAAGCATCTCGACTATGCATATTCAAAGTATATACAGTATGCATAATATATATATACTTTCCCATTAGGTTGTCGGTCTGCAGCGACGTGCAGGCTACAGTCTTCTGTTGCTTCTTGCTCAGTCCCCGGTTAAGCCTCATTTCAAGTTGTTTGTGTTTTCCTCTCTGCTGAACATGTTTGCGTGCCCTCTTTATTGTGCATAAACAGAATGGCTGCTGTGAAGTTGTCTTTAATGCTAAGTAGTGTTGACCTAAATGGGAACGGTGCAGGCCTCCTATCTGGATCTCTGGCAAGAAGATGGTGTGAATTGGCACAAGAGAAACTAAACATTATTTAGTCTGACTGTTTAAATGTGGAAACGCAGTGGTCAATAGTTACTCCCCACGGTGGGCACAGTTTAGGAAAGCAGAAGAAAGGTTTGCTTATTATGACTGTTACGGCCACTATCAGGCCGTATAGCCTCTCCTCTCAGATGGGACCTGCGCTCATTGGTGCGTCAGACGGAGCCGCGCCTTTAAAGCTCTGGTGCAAGCCAGACATTCTTGTTGGCTCATTCCGCTCCCATCCTGCCACCTGCGTGCCCCGCCTCCTTTGGTTTGGTTTGCCTGGTTTGGTTTGGTTAGTTTTGGTTCGTTTAGGTTGTGGTCTATTTTCTACACACTATTCAACACCGCAGACTAAAGCCTAGTTTATACTCGCGCGGTGCGGAGCTTACGGAGGTGACGTGACGTCACTTGCGCAACGCGTTGGTCACCGCAAGGCCCTTACGTTGCCTGTCCTGCAGCATCGAAATTTTCTAACTACGTAAAGGTCGCCGCAAGGAATCTCCGCTGTGATTGGTCCGTGTGTGTGTTTTGGAAGGAAGCACGGAGCGGCTGCAGCAGGAGCATGGACGAGGCACTATGGAGCAGAGAGCTTTGTGCTTCGAAGGAAAAGCAGTTTGGGCTCAGAGCCTGATATACAGGAGACTGTGGACTATCTAACATATATATAACATATATATAACATATATCTAACTTATATCTAACATATATATAACTTATAAACTGTGCAGTCGTTTGTTTTGCACTGTTCCTGTCTTTGTTTGAATCGTAGCTGCGTTTGTTGCTTTCCTCCTGCACTCGTAAATCGTTCATGTTTGTCTCAGATATTTACCACTATTATTGTTTTGCTGTTTGTGCTGAAAACTATTTAATAATAACTATGTTTCCAACAAGAACTGTGTCTTTATTCACAGCATCACAGTTGAAATGTCATAAAATAATGAATCCATAAAACTATCACATAAACCTACAGTAGAAACACGTGTAATGAGCTCAAACAGCTTTGTTTGTTATTGTTGTTCTGAAGAAGACAAAGTAGCAGCGTAAATGGGACCGCTCCTGTGTGATCGCCCTCATGTGGTTTGTTGTGGGATTACAACATTCTCCTCAAAACTCCGTAAGGGGAACGCGCCAGTATAACATCAATTGTGCTTACGTAGGTCCACCGCAACCGCTAACGTAAGCCACGCCGCGCAAGTATACTCTAGGCTTTACCTTCACAGCACATACACTCGCACGCACTCACTACAGACTTACACACCCCATTAAAACATTAAGTTTGGTTATTAATAAACATTATTCCAATTGGCAACGGTTTGGCGTGTTTCTGTCATTTCTATTTGAGCCGAGTTATGACAGAATGGGGGCTCGTCAAAGTTATTAGTTGGAAGCGCATTGAGGGGAATTCGTTTACTTATTTATTTGGTTGTTTTTCGTATAGGTGGTTTTGTGTCCTTCATTATTTGCAGTCCTGAGTTTACTCTGGCGGGTGTGCGCCGCAAGGTGGCTTGAGAGCAGAGTCTTCTTCGGTGGCGCGAAGACGCTGTGGGTGATCTCTCGGAGGCATCTGCTCTTTGTGTGGATGGGAGTTGGAGGGATGAGTTTGGCCCGTGTTCAGCGAATCAAGGTGAGTGAAGTGTCAGTGGATATTCAGCACCTAGATCCAGTGGTGACAGTTTGACCGGTGTCCCGGGTAGGCACAGGGACGTGGCTCTTTTGACTGCGTTTTTTTTTTTTGTTTAAGTCGCGGGGAGCGGTTGGTGTTCGCCGTTTTCACGGCGTTCTCGGGTGCACAAACCGTGGTCACACTGGTCTCCCCTTGGAGTGCTTAAAACCCCGCCGCAGAACCGTGTGAAGATCAGGGTTGAGTATAGGTTTAGCGGGGCATTGGGGTCAGCTGTGGATCATTTTGGGTGTATGTTTGCTTTGAGCACTTTAGCTCACATTGATTTTTGCTGGCCTGGGTTGGGAAACAGAGAAGGATGGTGAACATCTCTGACTTTTTTGATGCTCCCTCTGTGGAGTTTTTGTTCCAATGCACAAAGGAACAACTCAAAGACATTGGGAAAAGATATGACCTGGACTTGGACATGAAAAGCTTGAAAGAAAATCTACGGTTGATATTAGTGGCAAATTTGATTGATCTCGGGGTGTTGTAGGGCAGGCCGCTAGTTACAGCGGGGTCTGCAAGTGCTACAGGTGTTGCTGCTGGTCCTGAGGCGGCAGCGGCACAAGCATTGACGTATGAGCAGCAACTGAGATTGTTGATTAATTGGGAATTTACGTTTATTGCCAACATTTTCAGAAAAAGATCCTGATTCGTTCTTCCACATTTTTGAGCGCTTGGCTGAAGCGCGGGGATGGAACTATCCAGAGCGCACAATGCTGTTACAGTGTGTTTTGGTAGGCCGCGCGCAGGAGGCCTTGTCTGTGCTGTCTGTGTCAGACAGTCAGGATTATGACGTGGTGAAGGCCGCAGTCCTGAAGGCGTACGAGTTGGTGCCAGAGGCCTATAGGCAGCGGTTTCGGATGTGCAAAAAATCAGGAGGACAGAGTTATCTGGAGTTCACGCGGGATTTGAAGGCACATTTTTCTTGTTGGTGCGCAGCGTCCAAAGTCACAAATTTTGAAAAGTTGGGTGAGTTGATTGTCTTAGAGCAATTGAAGAATTCTATGCCAAAAGCGGTGGCGACGTACATTTGTGAGCAGAAGGCTGAGACAGCGAGTGCAGCTGCTGCGCTTGCAGATGATTATGTTCTGATTCACAGGGGGCCGATGGATTCGGCAAACCGACATACGGATATGCGTGGTATAGGATACATGCGCGAGAGTGATCAGGGGCGTGATTCGAGTGAAATGTGTAATTATTGTCACGAGGAAGGGCATTGGAAGTCTGATTGTCCAGTGTTGAGGTCCAAGAGTAGAATGTCAAGGTCTTACGTCAAGCCTGCTGCGTTCACTGCCCCAATTCGTGGTGAAGCGGAGGTGTTTGAATCTTTATCACCATTTATATGTGAAGGCTCGTTATCTCTGCCTGGGGGAGGTACGGTTCCAATTAAAATTCTGCGGGACACAGGAGCGTATGACTCATTCGTGGTCGGTTCGGTGTTGCCTTTCTCCGCAGAGACCGCGACAGGGGACTTCACACTGAGCAGGGGCATGGGCATGACTGTGTTGCCTATTCCGTTACACAGGATGAAATTAGAGTGTGAGCTGGTGCGGGGAGAGGTCACTGTCGGTGTGCGACCAGCGTTGCCCATCGAGGGGATTCATTTTATTTTGGGGAATGGGTTGGCTGGTGGTCGTGTCTGGGCTGACACAGACACTGGTGGCGGGGAGACTGTGGATGCTGACGAGGTGGAGCTTCCAGCCGCACCTGTTGTTACACTGTGTCCCATGGTCCCCGAGAGCGGCTCTTCATCGCAGCTAGACGTGTTCCCCGCGTGCGCGGGCCATGCATAAAGTGGCCTCTGCATCCTCGGCAGCTTCCAGTGATTTTGTGTTGTCTATGGCAGAGTTTCCATTAAATGTATCCCGCGCTGAATTGGTTCGGGCGCAGCGAGACGATCTGACTTTGGAGAAGTTATTTGATTTGGCTGTCTCCGAGGCACAAATAGCGAGTTTGGCAAATGGATATTTTGTTCAAAATGATGTGCTGTTCAGGAAGTACACGTTTGCGGGGGACTGTGTGCACGAGGCCGTGTATCAAGTGGTAGTTCCAGCAAAGTTTCGTGGGGCTGTTCTTGAGGTGATGCACAATAATTCTGGTCACTTTGGTGTGCGTAAAACATATTTGAGTCTTCTCAAGCATTTTTTTTGGCCGCGAGTGAAAAGAGATGTGTTCGCGTTTGTTAAGACGTGTCACACATGTCAGTTAACAGGAAAGCCGAACCAGGCAATAGCCCCAGCGCCACTGCAGCCTATTCCAGCTGTGAGTGAGCCATTTGAATATTTGTTAATAGATTGTGTGGGCCCATTGCCGTGTGCTAGATCTGGGTGCAAATATCTTCTAACAGTGATGTGTCAGGGTACCTGCTATCCGGCTGCTTATCCACTACAGTCGATTACAACGAAGTCAGTGGTTAAGGCTTTGTCGCAATTTATTTCGGTGTTCGGCATCCCCAAGATCATTCAAAGTGACCGTGGTTCGAATTTCACGTCGCATATGTTTGCACAGGTTTTGAAAGCACTTGGAGTGAGGCATAACCAGTCCTCCGCGTATCATGCGCAGAGTCAGGGGGCGCTGGAGCGGTTCCACCAGACTCTGAAGTCTCTGCTGCGGGCCTACTGTACTGAGCTGGAGAGAGACTGGGAAGACAGGCTCCCGTGGCTGCTTTTGGCTGCGCGTGAGGCGGTGCAGGAGAGCACTGGGTTTAGCCCTAATGAGTTGGTCTTTAGCCACTCTGTGCGAGGTCCGTTGGCTGCCTTGAAGAGCAGTTTTGTTGAGGCAGACCCACCCCGGAATCTCGTTGATTTTGTGAATGGTTTCCGTCATCGCTTGTTCATGGCTGGCTTTATGGCTAAAGAGAAGTTACATCAATCTCAGAAGAAAATGAAGGGTATTTATGATCGGACACCCCATTAAAACATTAAGTTTGGTTATGAATAAACATTATTCCAATTGGCAACGGTTTGGCGTGTTTCTGTCATTTCTATTTGAGCCGAGTTATGACATGACTGGGATAAACAAAAAAGCTTTAGATGTATGACATTCTGTACATGGAATAAAAAGCCATTTGAGCTTTGCGTACCCCTTAGACATATGGTGCTAACTCGACTTTTTTGAGATTGTATCCATGTTGCAACATTGTCCCTTTATATCAATCCACGCTGACACAGACATGTGACTCCGCCCATTCAGTGCTGTCAAAGAATGATGTCAATGTAAACAGTGGCATTAAACTATATTTTCTGCCTTTTAAAACAAGACTTTTGTCCATGAATTAGTTTAGGTAATTTCAAATTGAGACAAGATAAGATAAGATAGACTTTATTGATCTCACACTGGAGATATTTACATATTTGGTATAGATAGAAAACCTCAGATTGTGCAAAAGACAGAAATGTGCAAACTTGTAAAATATTGTCTGTGCAAGTTTTTTCAGTCCTAGTGCATTAGTGACTTAAAGTGACTTATTCTACAGTCTGACAGCAGTGGAGATAAAGACCCTCAGTGTAGAGAGCTGATTGGCTGAGTGAGTGTGGCCCTCTTTTCCACTTTTCTGTCTCAAAAACTACATTTGAAAACAAGTGATGGAGCCAGACAGATTTGAGAACAATGAGATGGATTTAATACACAGGGTTTTTGTATTTTAATAACGTTTTGCCATCCTTCAGTGTAAAAACTCAAATGGATTCAATGTTTGTGTAAGTTGTTTGCGTAAGCCTGTCACGTTAACTAATTTAGATGGACGAGATATTGATTCAGAGAATGTTGCGATAAACGCTAATGTCAAAACCAATAAAGCCTCTGATGCTATTACAGTCAATCTGGATAATGCCAGTCATGAAATATTTGAATGTGTCCTTTTTAATTAAAAAGCATGGGTTGTGAAAATATTCAACAAAAATAAGTACTATTTAGTCTACAGCTAAATCTTCCTCATTTTTCTATAACACAAATCTCTCCCTTTCTGTTCAGAAAATGTACTGACGATAAATATTGAGCCCCAAAATACATGATTTTTCTCCAACAATCCATGAGCAATAAGTTTTAATATTTCTAGTGACACGTCCATGTTTGCCGTGAAAAAGAATTTTGAAATCAACAAAAAGGCAACATGGTTCACTTTGGGCTTTGAGATTACTTCAAATACTCCATAAAAGTAAATAACCTCCATGTCCCAAACTATCGGCATTCAGATTGCAAACTTGAGTTCACTTACATGTAATTCTATCTGCAGCCTTGATTACGGATAAAAGTGAAATAAAAGTCATGTTTATGTATATAGTGCCTTTCACAGACCAGAGTCACAAAGCATTTCACAATTGTTGTGGGCTTTTGTCTCTCACTCCACACCTACGCAGACACGGGGAGAACATGCAAGCAAGCTCGACACAGAAAGGTCTGGAAAGTGCACCATTGGATTTCTCTAGTTCTGTGATTGATTGATTTTATTCATTCAAGCAGTAATCATACATTACAAGTATTTACAATATATACAATCCTTAGTTTATGGAGAATTTTTCTACACCCTGCCTATCAGGCTTACCCCAGCCCCGGTGATCCAAGATGGCGCCCTATTCAAATGAATGGCTTGTGCTCAGTCAGTAGTTCATGGGACTTCATGGAAACCGGGAGATTAGCTGAACTCGCCCATATTTGGGCATCGTCTGGTCCTCCCGGTTCTGCGCAGTGGACGATCTCCCATGATGTGTTGTTCTCTGTCAGCTGAGGTTGAGCTGTTTTAATTTACATTGAGATCTATGGGACTTTTTTCTGTGTAGCCCTCGTGAATTTAGTTTGCACCTCTTCTTCTTCTTCAAGCCACAACATTTGCCATACTTTCACCATGTGTTGGTATATTTACAATTTCAATATATATTTACAATGTCAATATATTTACACATGTATTTCTATTTATTTTTTTTCCCAACACATTAAAAATATACCTGAAAACCATCAAACCTCCAAGTTATCCAGGCAAGCCAAAAGCCCATATACGTGCTGAAGTAAAGTACTATTACCACCACATCTTTGACATGTGCACGGCGGCACGGTGGCTGAGTGGATAGCACTCTCGCCTCTCAGCAAGAAGGTCCTGGGTTCAAATCCTGGTTGGACCAGGGCCTTTCTGAGTGGAGTTTGCATGTTCTCCCCGTGTCTGCGTAGGTTTCCTCCGGGTGCTCCGGTTTCCCCTACCACTAAAAATATGTACAATAGGTATGGCATGTGCCTCCTGTTCTGGCACCCCCACTCCCAAAAAATAACAATTGTAAACCGCTTTGAGACTCCGATGTGCAGTGAAAAGGCGGTATATAAAATAAAGATTACTACTACTATGTGCTTTCTTTCCTGCCTCATTCCTCCTTCCACGCCACAATCTCCTCCAACACAAACTATATGAGTAATGCTTTCGTTCACTGAAGTAGTTTTTGTCTGAGCATCGATCACAAAAAGCACTTACATCAGAGTTACATTTCATATTGTTTGGCCACGACTGCGGCTTTTCACTCTGCTAAAAGAACATTCTCATTACTGCAGCCTTATAAATCCATTGTAATAGTACCAGCGTTGTTCAATCTGCTTGTCGTGCATGGACAAAGGGATGGTTGTCCAGCCAGTGCAATAACATTAGGTAGAAACAGGAACCATCTGTGCAATTAGATTTACATAGCGTGGACTTAGTGTTTGTTATTTATCCCAACTGGGCGGAAGCAGAAGCAGAGATCTGTTTTCTAACTGCATACTACACGCTGGATATTCCCCGTCAACATAATCATTGAGCAAAACAAAAACGCCTGCCTTGTTTTTACGTCAATAAAGAGGAAATATCTTGGGTCTTGTTCACGTTGAGGGAAGGATGGAGCGTGAGATTGACAGACGGATCGGTGCAGACTGTGCAGTGATGCAGCGGGGACCATGAGGTAGAGCTCGGACTTCTGTTTGAGATGCCAGCCGTCCCAGGTCTCACTGGGAAGAGACAATGAAAGCCCCGGGATTCCCCAGGACGAGCTGGAGACAGTGTGAGTGGATATAGGAAGTCTGGGTCTGGGCATATCTGCTTCAATTCAGAATCAGAATTGTTTATTGATGACCAAACAACATGTTGGTGGAAAATGGCTGCCGCCGATGACTGGATAAAGCGGAAGAAAATAGATGGATGGATGTTCTCAAGTATTTTGACTGTGATATTTTTAATGATGTTACTTCCTGCTGCGAAAGTGACATACGTAGAAATATACTGAAATCAATCTGTAAAGCCCAAATGTGTTTGTCTAAAAATGTTAAAAAAAGAAAATAGTATCCATCAACATGTTTTGCGGAGCTTACTGCCGACACCAGTTACCGTGACACCCCTGGTCAGAAGTTTTGCAAAACTTGAAAAAGGACTGTTGGTAGAGAAGATTATTGTGAGACCTAAGGACCAGTTCGCACAATTTCAATGTTAGTTTTTCAGTTTCATTCCGTCCCACGAGATCATACCAGTCTTACCCTTAACCACTGTGGGACGAAGAAGCGATCTCTTAATCATATCGCCCTGATCTATTGTTTTGTGGCCATACTTGCATGTGAAAGCCAGATCCCGTCAGACCTTTGAATCTAAGCAGGGCAGGGCCTGTTTAGTGCTGTGATGGGAGACCTCTGGGAACACCAGGTGCCACACTGGGCCGGCTGCCAAAGTGCCTAAAGTGCTAAACTGTCTTCACCCACATTGCCTAGAATGAGTGTGGTGGTGGTCGGATGGGGCGATGGCACAGACTGGTTGCCTCGCTTTTGTCAGTGCCCCAGGGCAGCTGTGGCTACAGTAGTAGTTCATAACCAACCTGTATGGAGTGAATGGATAATGACTTACACTGTAAAGAATTTCCTTGTATAAAAACAGTAAAAAGCTGCAAATATGGTTCCAGGGATTTACCGTTTTGTCAACATGGCATCACCGTTGCTAATTTTAACGGTTAAAGTCTGTTTCACTGAATCACGTTATGCCTTTGGGATTTCAGGATTTAACTGTATGTTCCTGATAATTCACATAAAACAAAAACAGCATTATAATGTTAATTTTGTATAATTACACCATGTGACTGTTTCTGTTTCTAATTAATTTTATTGAACAAAAAACGACACAGTTTTATTTTGTTTTCCTTTAATGAACACAACTTTTCAATAATTTTTTAACGTCTTCAGTTTATAGTCTTTACTTCTATAACATGCTCAACACAAAAGCATCATTTTAACAAAAGCAGAGTGTGCACCTCTTACACTCATGGTTTTAGCAAACAGTGGATGTTAAATTACAGTAATCACATGTGATTTTATGGTATTGTAACATATTTTTGTAATCACATTATGATTGTGGTAATAAAACGCCACTGGATGTTTTATAACAAATTTATACTTCAATTTGCATGTTTGCACTGTTTTTCAAAATAACATTTGTTTAATGTTCAAATTTCATTGTAATTCTACAGAAATGTGTTACAGTGTATGAAGCGTCCAAAAAAGCGCTATAGAAAAAAACCAATGCATTCATATTAAGCTTTCCACGGTTAAGCAAAACAACAAAGTCCCAGTCCCTGTCAACAAATGCACTGTGCCTCTTCATCCGCCTTGATTAAGTTCTCATCTCAAAGGAAAAGACATTTAATGAACAAAGAGGCATTTTCTTTCTCGTCTTCTAACGCACTGTTCACTTGCAGCTGCTGTTAACTAGAAAGTCAAGTACATATATTTTTTTACAACCACTTAATACAGTATTTTATTTTCTTGCAATGGCTGCACAGGGTTTAATCTCACCTTTTATGACTTTGTTAATGAGCTGTTGTTGAGGCTAATAAGGACGGTCAGATTTTACATGTTTCACTTACTGTAGCTTTGGTGTGCAAAGGGGATTCTGCCTCTCTCCACTCAGCACATTTTGACTAAACCTTTTAAAATGTGAAATTCGACATTATGATTGTTGCGTAATTTATCCATGAGCAAACATACGATATGGTGCCAATAACTGAGTGGGATAATGCATTTATATTTTCGTACATACACAGCTACATTAAGACGTTTGAGCCGAACATTTGATCGGTTGATTATGTGGGAATATTTGGGGAGAAAGTAGTAAATACCTGAGCTCAATATTAGACATCCAATATGAGACCCATGTCATGTTTTTTAGGGGGGGGCTGGCTGACCGTTTTAGTGAAAATCAGATTCAGAAAACTTTATTGATCCCAAAGGACAAGTAATCTGCAGCAGAATCCCAAAGCAGAACTCCTACACCAACAATAATTGAGGTATAGAATATTCTCAATTATTGTTGTTAAATTCTGAGCGTTGATGGTGAGAGATTCCCCCAGAATGTGATACCTAATTTTAAGGCTAATATTCTTCATAAATCAACCAATCCCTTTATTCAATTCAAATTAACAATAGTGAAATACAAAAGTAAATGATTGCCAGTCGGACTATCCTTCAATCCAGTTTTGGCTCAATCCAAACTCAACTGAACCAATTTTAGTTCAAGAAAACTAGCAGAAAAGAATATCCAAACTATTGTTAAATTGTTTTTGGCAAAATACCTCATAATATAAAACATGAATAGATAAAAAAAAAATATGTAGAAAAAACAGCTTCAAAATAAAACGTTCCTCTAAGAAAGTGTTGGAATAACTTTTAAGAGAAAGTTTACGACCCTGCGGCTTCTTCCACATATTAGCCTTCTGAGTGAAATAGTTTGGGTACCCCTGCTTTCACATTTACAGTACAGTATGTTTTGGATCTACTGCTTCTTTGTTGTCATCATGCATACAAGGATGAACTGCGTATGGGCCAGGATTGTCAAAAAACGCAGAAGTCATTCGTCTTTTTGCACAATATTTAGATTGGAAATGATCAAAATGTATAAGTTTGTCATTTGTTGTAACAGTTAAATGCATCTCAAAACATGAAATCAAACCATGTGCAGTGAACGTCCAACACTGCTCTTTGGCTACAACACAACAGCCTGCATGAAACTACTGTATAATGTTTGTTTAGCTGGAAACCATTAGGAGAGACCACAGGTCAGATATGACAGGTGACTGCGGACCCGTGGGTGCTCTCTCGCGGTGACCTTAACCCCCTTCCCGAACGCCAACATTACACTGAATAATTGATTTAGTGAAAGGTCAGAAAGAGGCTACCACACAGATGATTGGCGTGTTTGATAGTGGTAGAGAACACCAACTGAATGCATGATGTAATAGGCCCGTTTCTCAAAATATGTTCCCAGTGCGATTAAAACACTAGAAACACAGCGATATCCACCGATAATGAACATTTCTACCAGTTGATTCATAACAAAAGTAATGACTATTGTGTTCTGTTCTTGTTTGTGGAATTTGGTGAAGAAGTTTAGATACCTTAGACACATGTTGAATTCTATCGGTGTGTATTTGTGTGCAAAACTTACATTGTGAAGATTCCAATTCCAAATGTTTGATGACATTTTGCTATGTTCACTTGATCAGGGACAGAATGAGGTTGACCCCATTTTGCAATATCAAACCATATCATCTGTGGCCATACCTGCATGTGTAAGCCAGATCCAGTCAGACCTCTGAAGTTGAGCAGGGCAGAGCCTGGTTAGTACTGTGATGGGAGACCTCTGGGAATACCAGGAGCCATAGTGGAGCAGTTGTGTCCTTCTGCAAGACACTTCACCCCCATTGCCTAGACTGAGTCTGGTGTGAGTGTGAATGGTTGGTAGTGGTCAGAGAGGCTGATGGCACAGACTGGTTGCCTCACTTCTGTTTGTGTGCCTCAGGGCAGCTGTGGCTACTGTAGTAGTTTATCACCGCCGTGTGTGGAGTTAAAGAATGACATGTGAAGCCTCATAAACGCTATATAAAATTGATCCATTGTTTTGATTTATCCGTCTATCGAAGATGAAAAATAGGCTTTGACCTAAATCATGATATGTTATAGAATTTCTCAATACCAGCCATTGTTATTAATGATTCACTTTTGTGCTTTGTAGACGGAAGTAATTATTTCCACACAAAAAAAGCAGTGGAGAAAGGGAGGGGAGACAGTCGGGGAGACCTGTGTCTACGCTGAACATTTGAGAAATGCTTGCCCCAAAAACCATGTTTGTGCTCCTTGCAATACAGCGGTCTCTTGAAAGCATGACGAGTGAATCAGGTTACTGGGGTTATTATAATCATAGACAGTAAATAATATGACACAGGCGTCAAGGTAAAACAGCCAGTCTGGCGTCGCGACCTCTTCTGATGAGTTGATAACAATGCATTTGCATTGTCAACATTGATGGAGAATTATGCTACTCCCAGGCCTTTCTGACACTACAGACACATGCAGTTGGAAAGTGTTGGAAAAGTATGTGGAGGACTGAAATGAATTAGTTAAATCAAGCAAAAAGCCTCACACTCAAGTTGCAGAATCTGGACTACAAGAGACAAGATGTATTAAAAGTTTTCCTGATTGCAAGTTTGTTTGCTCTATGAGGGTCGCTGCTCGAAGGTGCCATATTTCACTTTTCTTCATTCACACTAGTGATGGCAACAGGGCAAGGTGGATGCATGCGATGAAACCCTGACGCAAAGGTGACGAGGAGGTTGTTTGTGCGGCTTGAAAGTGTGTTTGGTGTGAAGTGTCCATTTTTGGTGTTGGCCGGGGAGTTGACGAAGCTGATGTGAGGCTGAGGAAGGGCCAACCTCGTGCGATACGTGCCAGTCTGAAGTCACGCTTAAGCTGCGTTTTGGCCACAATGACTTTTGATGCACTTCTATGGTAGCAGTAAATACACTGGTCTTCTACTGTTCCCTCCTGTAAGCCCAATGAAAAGATACTGCTCCACCTAAAACAATGAAGTATGGTGAATATTATGTTGACTTTTTGACCCATTTCCCTCTAAAATCAAGTGTCTGTGCTGTAACCACAAGAGAGACAGACGTGTGGGCCTTAATACTGTGGTTTGAAATGGAGCGTGTACAAGCACATATTGAATAGCATTTGAAATCACCAGTAAATCACTGCTTTATGACAGTAAGTGGGGTTGTTTATGGCACATACACAAAATTACGCAGCCTCCCAGTATGACTAATGTCTTCTCAAAAGTACAACTGATGCCTCTTATTATCATAGTTAGTGTCTCCTCTAACTGTTCTTATGAGAATAGCTGCCTGCTGCTTACGCCCAACAGGCTGAAAAAAATGACTTGCATTTTTAGTGGGTGATTTTATGCCTTTATTGTCATTGCGTACATCTGTTTGCTGTTGTGCGATTTGCCTTCATATACAGTCATTCACTTTTGTATTTTCAATCCCCTGCCCAAGGATTTCATTTCATTTTCATCCCTTTATTCATCCATTTCTGGGTCAGGAGTCCAGCCCAAGGATTGTTTTTTTCCTACCAGTGTTGAGGCTGTAAAAAGCTTGAAGTTAAGAGAGAAAATGCCACCAAGTAATGTAAATAAAGAAAGTAATATTTAGCGAAAAATAATCTATGTCTATGATGTTGTGGCAAAGAAAAACTTATTTTCTAGGCCTGTCAAAAGAATCGCTTTAACACACGTTTTAATCATTGCGTTAAAAAAAACCCCGCATTAACGCATGTGCCGAATGACCCGCCCATGCATCCCATAATAACACAGAAGTGACGCGGACACATGCGTGTGGGATGGAGAAAGGGCAGGTGTATGGGGTAAGGTTACTGTCAATAAAGACGTGCATATTTATCAGTAATTAAGAATTAAGATTAACAACGTGGCTCAAAATCAGGTATATAACTATATTTTATCATTTCGGTCGTAAATGAATGTGTAAGAAATATTAATTCCATAAAATGTGTTCAAAAGAAGATGTTTCGTGTCCCTCTCTAGAAAAGTTTTTTTGGCAATGTAGTTTTGTCACTTTCTTCATCCCTTTTGACCATTTCTCTAAAGCAACAGGTGTCAAAGTCAAGGCCCGGGGGCCAGATCCGGCCCGCGAGACCATTTCCAGTGGCCCCTGAGATGTTTTAAATTATTATATTAAATAGCAGCATTTTGAACAAAACTCTCTGGTCTTATTTGACGAGCACGAATCACCAGAATGATTGACAGTTGGGAGGACCAGTGATCTGATGATCCACCCGGAAGGAGAAAATCTTCACATTAACCTTCAATATTTGGTCCAGTTTTGGTCCAGTCCACAGGAACTGAACTAAATCTATTCAAAAAAGAATATCCAGTCTGACTAATGTGAAACAAGTCATTTATATAGATACCTTCATATTATAAAAAGTATAAAAAATGAAACCCACTTCTTCTTTCGGCCCCTGAACGGCCCTTTTTTTTTTCGGCCCTCAACCAAAATAAGTTTGACACCCCTGCTCTAAAGTCTATTCACATAAAATCAAGAAGAGCATATAAGTGACAAATGTGGACGTAACCAGCGATTTAAATGACTATAGACCATTGTCTTTGGACATATCTGTACAATATCCATCCAAATGCTTTGTTGTCTGAACTGTGTACCATTTCAGACAGCTATTTAATTAGACGGTATTTAGCCCTTTAGCATCCAGCTGAATTTCAATTTCACAATATCTCTTTTGTACAACTTTGCATTTTTCTGCTGTGGCCCGTACAATAAGTATGTAGCCAGAAGCACTCTGCAATTGTGCTTACTAATTCTTTTGCCCGGAGCATATGCCTTTGAAGCGGTGCACGGCTAGCTAATAGCTTTTAATATTAATTCATTTCCTCTCTCCCTATTAATAACCTGTATCATCCCTGAGTGGTGTGAAGTTTGGGGGTGCTGCATCGCTCATTAGCCATTTACTCGATAATATGAAGGTGCGCAGCCAGCAGAAACAAGCCAGTTGGCATAGTCGTCCAACAAGGGAGGGTTCGAAATGGTTGTTCAGACAAGCCCAGGTTAAAAGAGAAGAATATTGCAGATTTACAGTATTACAGATTGTGGTTTTGTTTCAGTAAATAAACCACTGAAACAAAACCACAATCTGGTTTTGTTTCATTTCCACTTCTTCATTATGGAGTTCTTCGCGAAAGTTCACTGTGGTAGACCCGGCCGCTGCTGCCAGATCTACAAGCCTGCTCATCCTCTACTCATTACACCAGCAAAACGCCCACATCTAATCCACCAATAACCACCAGGACAGCAAGTTAAAAGCCGGAGACGCCCACTTCCCGGCCTTCTGAAGTTTGCAAAGCCTCCGCCGCCCCACCTCCTCCTTCTCTCTTCGGAGCGTGCTTGCCTACTGCCTCTGCCGTCACCAGTGCTTAGGCCCCGGGGGGGATTATGCGCGCGAGCAAGCGCCGCACTCATCAGCATCTCTCCCGGGCCTAGGGCGCCAAACATGCTCAATCAACAAACTTCTAACTGCATTTTCCCTCTTGGGTCTCTCCAAAGTGAAATGTGGAAATGACTTCCTGGATTTGCAGATGACACAACATCCTTTAGCATTACTGGTAAACTAAATCCAGTATAATTATGGGTATCAAGTTTGCTAGCATAAACATGTATGTGCTGTGTAAAAAAGACACACTGATATATATATATATATATATATTTATTTTAATCTACATAACCATATTTGCATTTTTAAAGTGAGTAGCAAAGATGGGACCCCGGAGCCTGATACCTCTGCTCAGACCTGTAGACCAGACCCCACTGGGACCCCCCCAGTGGGGGGTCCCAGTGGGGGGGTCTCGGTACCATGTAAAATCATGGTACCGAGAGTGGCACATATCAGAGCTTATAGGTCCCCAGCTAACATGAACTGTGATGGCCACTGACATGTTAAATGCAGGATATATTATGTACAATAAAAAAAGTGGAAATTTCAAAGTGGCAATCAGAAATAGTGTCAATATTAGTGCAGGTTTTTCAGTCTTATACAGTGACTTAAAGTGACTTGTTGTACAGTCTGACAGCAGTGGGGATAAAGGCCCTGCGGTAGCGCTCCTTCCTACACTGAGGGTGTCTCAGTCTTCCACTGAAGGAGTTCCTCAGCTCCTCCTCAGTCCTGTGCAGTGGGAGGTATTGTTCATGATGGAGGTGGCTTTGGCTAGCACCCTCCTGTCCCTCACCTCCTCCACAGAGTCCAGGGGCCTCCTGTCCCTCACCTCCTCCACAGAGTCCAGGGGCCCCCTGTCCCTCACCACCTCCACAGAGTCCAGGGGCCTCCTGTCCCTCACCTCCTCCACAGAGTCCAGGGGCCTCCTGTCCCTCACCTCCTCCACAGAGTCCAGGGGCCCCCTGTCCCTCACCACCTCCACAGAGTCCAGGGGCCTCCTGTCCCTCACCTCCTCCACAGAGTCCAGGGGCCTCCTGTCCCTCACCTCCTCCACAGAGTCCAGGGGCCCCCTGTCCCTCACCACCTCCACAGAGTCCAGGGGCCTCCTGTCCCTCACCTCCTCCAGAGTCCAGGGAGCAGCCCAGAGTGGAGCTGGCCCTCCTGACCAGCTTGTTCAGTCTGTTTCTGTCCCGCTCTGTGCTGCCCGGGGCCCAGCACACGGCAGCGTAGTAAATGGCAGAAGCTACCACAGAGTCATAAAAAGTCCTGAGCAGAGGCCTGCTCACTCCGAAGGACCTCAGCCTCCTCAGAAGGACCTCAGCCTCCTCAGAAGGAAGAGGCGACTTTGGCCCTTCTTGTGCAGGGCGTTGGTGTAATGGACCAGTCCAGTTTATTGTTAATGTGAACACCCAGGTACTTGAAGCTGTCCACCAGCTCAATGTCCTCCCCCTGGATGTTCAGCAGCGTGTGGGAAAGTGGTTTTCTCCTGAAATCGATGACCATCATTTGCAGAGGACAAATATTGCTTATAAAGTACATTTGTTAATTCCATCTGTGTAGAACCTAGAAAATAATAGAAGTCTACCAGATTGTTTTCTCCCCAAGGCAAACTGGGATTAGAAACGCCCTTTCTAACCCCAGTGCTTCCTGATTGGAAGAGATTCATTTGAATCCTTGACACACACACAAGGGCCCTTGCCATTGGTCAAACTATTCTCCTCAGCAAATCTTACTGGTGATGGGAGGGACTATTACAAGTATTGTTTTTTGAAAAATACTAACCTATCATTCCCAGAGCAGTCATGGGTGTGTTTAGTTTTGGAAGTGTAATTTCTCAGCATATTCACATTTTTGTTTGTTTTCTGAACTTTGGCTTTTTCCTGTATGTACATTACTTTTATGAAATTCACTATTTATTTTTGAGTAGTTCTATCTTTGACTCATGCATATAAAGCCATTTCTGGTTGCTAGGGTTCTAAAGCCCCTTTATACAGATGCAAATATTTGTTTCTGTATTTTAGTTATACAGTATTCACCAGTTTTACCACCATTAAAAGTGAGTCAAGGTTAAAAAAAAAACTAATAAATGCCTTGGATTTTTTCAGAATTGAATGAGAGAAGTCAAATATACAGTTCTGCGGGTTCGAGTAGTTTAATTCCTAACGCATTCTCTTTTTTTAATGAAATACCACTGAAGTTCCTAACATCATCTTTAATACGTCCCAACACAACCGTTTCATGAACTACACAAAGCCAGTCCTCAGCCTACACACAACACCACCACAGCACATGACCCTTCCTCATTAGGTGGATGAAAGGTGGATGTCTTCATGTCTGCAGAGCCTGAGTCAGCTGCTTCCTCTCTGTAGCGTGCAGTGTGATGTGTCCCACCAGAGCTCCCTCCCGTCTCTGCGTCCTCAAACAGGGCTTTCCTCACTATGGCTTCCTCTGTGGCGCTTTCCTGCCTCCGCGACCTCGCATCATCCGCAAACGCGCTGGCCAGACACGGGAGCGCGCCTCACTCATTTTGGGAAAAAAAAAGGAAAAAAAAAAGTTTGAAGGCGCCGACTTTGGCAAAAGGAGTTTTTACTGCGAGACGCGGCACAGACAGAAAGTGGAACAAATATGCAGGATATTTTTCAGTGACGGGAGAGAATTTATCCAGAGCGCAGTGATAAGAAGTGGGGCGCCTGTAATCTTATATCTGACCATGAACGAGGCTATAACATCCCCTCATCCGCGCCTACTTTGACACTTTTACCCTGGATCACGTCTACTGGAAGCAGGTGAAACCACGACTTTCTTTTAATTTGATTTAACAACTTTTTCGCGGACATTACGCAGAGAGGACTATAGATGTGTGCCGTTGTCATGAGTGGACGCGCGCTCCCAAACCTGTGGATGTTGTTTTTGTTGTTGTTGTTGGGCTTTTGGAGTGAAGAGGTGCGGGCACAAGTCGCCAACGCCAAAGTGATCAAAGGGAGCCCCCGAAGAGAAGGTAAGAGCAGCTTGTTATTACTGGTGTTTTACTTGGAGAGAAACTTTGTGGGTGGAAATACGCATGATGGATGAACACATTTGGTACGTGTCCATGCATTTTACTCAGAGTCTGACGCAGCATACACTTTGACTAATACTTGTTTTAATTAACAGTGCTCCTACATGAGTGATAGTTGTGGTTATTCTCCCTACGGTCAAGTTAGTATAAGTCTATTTCTCTATATTCAACTTATAACCATAAGGGACAAAAACGTCATGTTGTAAATATATCCTTTGCGCAATTGTGTTCCTTGTAGCATTGTGTGGATTCCCCTTCTTGACTGCATCCATCCATTCATTTTCTTCCACTTTATCTGTTGCCGGGTTGCAGGGGCAGCTGTCTAAGCAGAGACACCCACTTTCCTATCCACACACACTTTCTCCTGCTTGAGAATACCTTAAATATTTAAACAAAATAGCAGTTACTTTAGTTTCTCTCAAATACTTCTTATGTCTCAGAGTACCATTTATGTTGAAGTAACTTGTATATTTAGCTGCCTGTAAACATTCTGTGATCTGTTTGTTTATGTGTATGTTTTTTGTATTCAATTCCTTGCATTTCAGTGTTTTATCCCTTTTTATCTTATGGCAAGATAAAAATAGCAAAAACGGGGAAGTGTGCAATTTCAAGTGAAAATGAAGCAACTTCTTTCACAATATTTACAATTATTTAAAACTTGTATTTACAACTTTTACCATGAGACGTTCGATTACAGCTGCTTTGCCTTATGTCACTTGTGCTAATATTGGACAGTTTTTTATGCAGGGAATTTGAATCTGCACCAAAGTTACAACTGTAGTTTTTTTGTCTGCACACATGAGGCCAGACCTTCCCTCAGGCTGCAGTCATGGCTCTGCACACCTCACACCTCTCTGCTGCAGGGTTAGACAAGGGGGAAAAACACAAATCTTCATGTTGCTGCCCTCAGAATGGATAGGAAAACAGAGAGCGATGAGGAATCTGTCAAAAAGCTCTAAACAAATCAGTCCTTGAATGTGGTCTGGTCTCGATCACATTCTAATTCTCGTTAGTGATTGTCCTAATTGTTGCATATCCCTGAGCTGTCTGCACTGGACTCATTCTAAAATACTGAAACTCCAGCTACAGGCTTTGTGTCCTCCAACTCAGCGCTGAAACAATGCTCTGATTAATGTCTGTCAAAGTGACCAGACCCCAGAGATCCTCAGATTGACTATGTCTTGTTAGTCTAAGAAGTTGTAAAGTTATGTTGGCGTCGTCTTCGTCTGCATAGAAATTAGACTTATTTAAACCAACTACTATTATTATACACTGCAAAAAATATGTATCTCAATTTGAGCACATTTGGACTGCCTTAAAACAATATTTGCCAATGGGTCAAGCAAAATTATCTTGTTTTAAAAATTTACAAGAAATCTTGCAATAAGACGAAATGGCTTTGTCCCATTAGCAAATCTTTATTTTCAGACTGTCAGAATGTACTCAAACTAAGATAAAAACAACTAAATTCAAGCAAGTATCACCTCCTATTTTATCTTTTTTTGCAGTGAATAGAGCAGTGGGGGCGGGTTCCAGCTCAAAAGTGTCCGAAATTATGTGCGCTGGCATGCTGCAATACCACCCCGGGCCTGTGAGGGTGGACCCAGAATAAGAATTAGCCAATGCTAACATATAGCATTGGCAGACCTCTCAAAAACGTCTTTACAGGATGGACCAAAAGTTGGCTCTTGGCCCAAAGCTCCGTTCCACATGTGTGTCAATGCTGAGGGGGTGTTTTGGACCAGTCTAGTTTACTTGCTGTGAATTTTTGAAGTCTCTCGTTCAAATGAATGGAGCTGCGCCGGCTGACACATGCGCAGATGCGTTTTTTCACAATTTTCTTGTGGGCGGGACCACTCGCGGCCATTTTGGATTGCTCCAGTAGAGCACTATTTGCGGAGATAGACGTGACTATGTCTATTATTTTTTACAGTCTATGGCGCAGATGCGTTTTTTCACATTTTCCAGCCCCCGCGGCCATTTTGAATCACTCCATGAAAGCGCAATTTTTGACCCATTAGTTAGAAAGGCGGAGATAGGTGTGACTACGTCTGTTAATATATACAGTCTATGGTATAGAGTGTGCTGCTTTGACGTTTTTACAAATTGTTTTAGTATTTTGAAATTGGTGCTCTGAATATTAATGTGTATTGAACTGTAAACGTTCTGGCCCAGTGATGTGGTGATGATAGAATTGTTAAGAACAATATGCACCAAACCCTACAGTGCCTTGAAAAATAATTCAGTATGGCGCATAATAAACATCTACTAAAACATGGCTGAAAAGGCTGAACAAAATGAGTTATGCACAACACAAATCTGGCCTTAATGGAAAAGTGGTAGATAGAAAGCCTTGTTAAAATAAAAGCCTTTTGGCCCAAATGAAAAACATTTATCAATGATTGGAAACGAACACTGCTCATCACTCTAATCAGCTCATCTCCACAGGCCTAATTTGTTTATTTTTGTATGTCATTAAAAGCATTTGAATTTGGAAAGACTCGAATAATGTATTAGAATTATGTTAATTGAGTCACGTTTGCATGATGTGTTGATGGTGGTTGATAGACTGCGTACACCTGCCAGAATGTAGAATGGTAAATGATTATATTTATTGACGCTTGGCATGTTGGGATATGGTTTGACTCTGAGGCCACAGGAGATATAGCACATGATAGGACTGGGCGATATGGAGCCAAATATCAAGATGTTTTGCTAAATCTTGATATACAATATATACTGTATAACTCAAGATTTTACGGGATAAAGAACCCCCCAAAAACTACTTGAAAACAAATATGCCAAATTCCAAAGTGCTTCTGTCATATTTGTTTCAACTTCTTGTAAACGAAAAATATAATTTAACTGTAAAATAAATAAAGAAATGATACATATTGCTTTTAATATTGCTTCAAATAAAATATCTAAAAGCATGCAGTGCATAAACAGTGCTTCTGCAACATTTAAGATGAAAAAAGAAACAAAAAAATCCCTGAATACGTAAATCGTAAGTAACCTTTTTCAATTCCGCGGGCAGCCACTCTCTCCGTAGTGCACAGGAGTTCTTGTAAGGCCGACTCGGTAATCTGTATATGAGATTAACTGTTTTTAGGCAAGGTAAATTCATTTGTATAGCCCCGTTCAAACATGAGGCAACTCAAATTGATTAACAAAACACTCTACCGAATCACTGTAGATTAAAAGGATATTTTAGCATGCGTAGAAATGCCACGCCCACCGCTGCATGAAAGACTCTATAATGCACTTCTTTCATATTCCACACTGCATTTCTTTAGACAAGTTTGTAGACGGTCGAGGGACGGATGCGTGAGCGAGCAAAGCACAGTAAAAAGAATCCAAACAGGCCAAACCGCGAAAGTGAAATATAAACATTTCGTTGATATGTCAAAATTAATTTTGAGTTTAACAAATATACCGTATATATCACCCAGCCCAAGCGCATGAGATATACAGGAGGAAATTCAAAAAAAGAGATATGAAAACAAAATTCCCTCTGGGTCTAGATGGGGAGGAGGAGGGTTGTGGCTTGAGTTGACGCTGTTAAATGCAGCAATGTAGGCTGATTGGAAGCAGAGGTGTGTAACTGTGCCAGTTGAAGTAGAAAGCTGAACAGCAGAGACACAGGTATGTAGCAGTGGGAGTGAAGGGTGAGATCATGCCTGTAGGAGAATGGAGGACACCAGTCTGAACCTCCCCTTTAGCTTCAAAAGTCTTCACTGGGAGTGCGTTTTCACCTCCACGTTTCTCCTCCACAAACCTCAAGTATGGATTCTTCTGCTTTAATCTAGTATTTTTAAATGTGTTAGAGTTAGAGTTAAAGTTGGAGTAGACTTGCCCAACGTTCTGTGTCATATACATTCTGCTTATCAAGACAGAAAGACACACAACAGACAACAACAAGCTGTTTTTATTCTAACACATACTGAGAGCTGAGGCTGAATGAGGTCTGTGATGAAGTATTAAACAACTGGTCCAAAGATGTGACAGAGGCCGTACATACAAGCATGTGACTAGTCCAGCTTTAAAGTTAGTCTGAGAAATGTGAAAGAATGTAAAACACAGACATATCTGGACAGGTATTTACACCAACATTGTTTCAAATATATTTCATTTTTCATATAAAACCTCTTGGAAGAACTTTGAAGTGCTTGTTGAGGTGAGAGCTGTTTTTGAAGAATATACTGTAGGTCAGTTTTTCCAGGCACTTAAGTCAATTCCCTGAGTCCATTATGACTGCCACATCACAATAGCAGGAAAAGTACTTTTGAGGCTCTTTGGATCCTGACCCTGTAATGTCTCTGTGCATTTTTAGCTGGCTTACATGCAACCCGAGCACCAGGTTCACCGTTTGATTGACTGGTGCTGACGGGCGGCGTTTTCATGCACGGTGGTGACCTGCTGCTGCTGTGGGCTTAGGAGGGTTCACTTGTCCGCTTAGCTGTTTTTTCTGCTCTGCGTTCATGTCCTTTGTATGTGCTCCTTTGTGCCAATCCTCTGACAGTCTACGGCCTGAACTTATTCCAAGAATTCACCCCAGGCTCTCCCTCCCGTGTTTGTTCAGAACTCTGCTCCTGTCTGCTGTTTCTCCATTGGAGTGTGGCAGCGCACATTCAAAAGGTTAGAGAGGGAGGTACAGTGGTGGAATGTAATAAAGATATAAATGTTTTATGTATCCATACTTGAGTTAGGAATGTATTGCACTTGGTAATTTTATTTCCCATTTTGTCTCATTTTGTGAGCAGGTGCAATGGTACAACATTTTGTCATGTTTACAACCACAAACGATTTGACATCTTTCCCTAACGATTAAATAGAGCCAACCTGAGTGTAATCCCTCACTCAAATACAGATGTTGTGTGATGGCTGCAGAGTGCTTTGGTCTCTAAAGTTCAGGAGAAGTTTAAAGCAGCTCTAAGTTATTAAAAAAATCACCAAGCTTTGAACATCTCACTGAGTATGGCACCACTGCAAACTTACCAATACACAGCTAAAGGGACAAGCCAAACAAGGGGAGTCCTGGTTATAGATGTAACCTTCACGTGCTCCAGGATGACTCTGAATCTAGACATGGAGCAAATAGTCTGACTAGTCTCTGGACCAATGGCAAGAAAAAGGCCACTGTTGAAATAAAGCTATAAACAATCTAGTGCGCAGTTTGACGATTGTCATATGATGGACACGATAACTTTTTGGCAGAAAATGTATTATGTATTAGACAAAACTATAATATCCATCAGTGCTCCATGATGCTGCCACCCCTTGCATATTTGATACTGAGTGGAAGCATCATGCTGTGGGCCTGGCGTTTCTAGCAATGATGGAGATGATTGTTTTACAAAAAATGAGAAGATGGATGGAATATAGGAAAAAACGTTCATGTTGTCACCAAAACAGTTGAGGCTGGGCAGAGATTCACCTTCGAGCAAGACGATGGCCCTTCCATAGTAAGTAAGTAAGTAAGTAAGTAAGTAATCTTTATTTATATACCGCCTTTCACAGACCAGAGTCACAAAGCGGTTTACAATTGTTAATTTTGGGCACTTGTCCTCTCACTCCACACAGAGATGGGAGCAGGGTCGCCGAACAGGAGGCGCATGCCAGACCTATTGTACATATTTTTAGTGGTAGGGGAAACCGGAGTACCCGGAGGAAACCTACGCAGACACGGGGAGAACATGCAAACTCCACTCAGAAAGGCCCTGGTCCGACCGGGATTCAAACCCAGGACCTTCTTGCTGAGAGGCGAGAGTGCTATCCACTCAGCCACCGTGCCGCCAGTTCCATAATACCAGAGCTACAATGGGAAAACAACATAAGTAACGTGTTGGAGCGGCCAAGAACCCCAAAAGTATTAGACTAAATGCGTTTAAAAAAAACTGCAGTTCACAAACGTTCTCTTGACCTAACAAGCCAAACGGGCAAAACTTTCAAAGCTGCAAAAGACGTGATACTGGCTTCAAAAGTGGATTCACAAAATACTATGTCATGAATACTGTAAATCTTTATACACCTTACTATTTCTGCTTCCACCACATCCTGAGCTGTGAGACTGTGGCCTTATGCAAGTGTGGAAGTATGCACTCGCACAAGCAGGTACAGACACAACTCGAAACAATCCATGACTTACCAAAAGTGCTTTAGTAACGTTGGGTCAGATTTGACGGGAAAACACACCCACATATTTTTGAATTTTTTTGAATTTATTTCTTTATTTCAAAAACCTGCACAGAAGACACATTTGACAAATGTTCAGACACATGTTCAAGGTTTGAAAAGGGGTTGGATGAAGCACTATGCTTATTTTAGCCCAACCCTCTCACCCACACAACAACCGTCAAAATAATCCAAAAATCACATTACAAAGTACTATTGTCAATACAACACTACCACCAATAGTATACAAGAATACTACTGTACATTTTGCCAAGAATTTCAATACAATACTACCACCAATGGTATACAACAAAAAATTTATATATATATATATATATATATATATATATATATAAAACAAAACAAAAAAACAACCCATGCGCATACACGCACATTCACACACACACACACACACGCACACACACAGGCCCGAACACTCTGACCCCACCCCTCTCTGCCTTCACTCGCTCTGTGCTGAGGGCATCACTCTCTTTCCTCCTTGTATTTCTTTAGTACATCTTTTTTAAACAAAGCTTTAAATTGAGTCAGATTTGTACTATTTTTAAGTTCATCCTTTAAGGTATTCCATAGAGAAACTCCTCGCACTGAGACACACATTGACTTTAAAGTGGTCCTAAATTTAGGCAAGTATACATTTTTATTTCCTCTTAGTCTATGACTATGATGTGCGTCTCTGTCACGAAATAAATTCTGAACATTTGGAGGCAGAGAGTTTTTTGATGCCCTGAACATAATCTGAGCAGTTCTAAAGTGAATCCAATCTTGTAATTTAAATTCTTTCAACTCTATGAACAGTGGGTGAGTATGATGCTTGTAGTGAACATTAGAGACAATAATATTCCAAATAGTTATGGAATTACTCCATCGCTAAACAAATTAACTCTCCATAATGTGTCTATTATACTGCCATCCAAATGTGCTTAACGGGTAATTCAACAAAGGCTTTAAATGTCAACTTTTTTAGTCTGCAAAAAGAGATGAAGTATTATAGCAGTGAGATGTTCAAAACAAGGGTATGAGGCGGGTGATTGATGGATAGAGGGATTTTTAATGAACCCTTTGTGGTGCAATTTATGCGATTTCATTTACATTGACTTTGAAGCCGAATCCCATAGTAATCTATATATTGTTTCATATCAATCTCATTTCTTTTCTCCTAAGTCTATTAGAGGAGTATACACACTCCAAATCTATTTAAAATTCATGAAGATCTCGCAAACCTTTGGGGTTGATTCACCCGTGTGGATTTAGAGAATTGCATAAATGCCCTCATGTCAAAATGGATGCACACAACACCCACATTTCCGAATTGCTGGAATAATTGGAAAAAAAAATAGTTTGAGAAAATCTGGTTTTACAATATATTACTTTAAGAAAATAAAAGTGTTTTTGTTCAGCACAGCTCATGCACAAGATATCTCAAAGTGCTAAAAAACAAGGCATACATACATATTCACAGTACATTAAACCTGGATTTGAACATTGTGAGAGTCCAAACTTTCAGGAAAACTGTTCCAGAGTTTAGCTGCATGAATCTGAAATGCTGCCTCTCCACATGTCCTGTGTGGGACTTGAACCTGTGCATTGACATTTACTGGCATTTTGATATATACCTAATGTGCTAAAGGCGACTGTCGTATGGGGCTAATAATGACTTTCATTGGCCTCATCTCGACTGGTAACTGCTCCTGAACCAATTTGTATCAATACTGCTAAATCCATGGATATATCCTTTATTCGTGACACAGTGGGGACGTTTCAGTGTTGCATAACAAGTTACAGAACCTTAGAAATGAGAAGCACACAAGATAGATGGATAGATAGATAATTAATTGATCTGCATAGGAGACATTCAGGTGTCCAGCAGCAGAAAACACATCCATATAAACACATAAGTCAATGATAAACATTTCCAGCTAACTACCAAACAATAGTGCATGAATGAATGGATGAATGAATGCCATGTCTGTTGTACAGTCTGACAGTTGAAGGAACAAAGGATCTCTTAAAACAATATGTGAAGATCAAGTATAGCTCACAATATATTAAAATAAACATATAATGGGTTGAAAGCTCATAAAAGTCCTATAGGCTTGCTTAAATTGGAAGGTTTTAGGCCTCTTCAACTCTTTGGGAGCGTGTGAATATAGCATTAGTTGAAGTAAGAAGTAATATTTTGGATATGGGATAAAAAGGCGATAACAGTAAAAGTAATAGAGTTGATTTTTTTACAATAAACGTGTGTAAAAAGTAACAAATACCCATTACATTGGATCAGCTCTGGCTCATGGGCTATCGCTCCTTCACTGATCCACAGAAAGCGAAACTGGTGGCACATCAGTCTGAAAATAAATGGTGGTGTTTAAAGGCTGTGTGTGTAAATGTCAAGGCTGCGATTAACTGGCCATTACCCAGCGTCCACTCCTGGCTAATGTCAGCTTCTATAGCACAGGGAGAACCGCAACATTGTCGTATCATAAAGGACCATGCTGGCTACACACAGCGAGTAAATAGTGAGAAAAACGGCCACATACTATTTGAAGTCTTCCATACAGGCAAGTAAGGAAGCGAACCAGTCAGAGACACACTATTGTTAACCTGTTTGCGGTTTAAAGTGATTATTAGTTGGTATCTGATTTGTTGAGAGATTTTTTTTAAAGGCAAGCTCCGATTAGACCCGCCCATTCTCATCCCACTGGTTTAATGATTGGACGGAATGAATGTAAATCCAAGATAGACCGATGGCAAGGGCCCTCGTCTGTCTAGTTGGACTCTTAACTATTCTCCACCTGTAAATCTTTCTTGTGGTGGCTATGGCAAGGAGAGGGACTATGTTCAATATATTGTTTTTGAAAAATACTTTCTTACTTAAGGAAGCTATACCCGATTTTTTTTCCAATGTGTTCAGAAAAATACTTATTACTACATACAAGTTGTATTATAATCCGTAATTTCATTGATAACTTGAGCTAGCGGGCCGATCATCCTGCTCCACTCATAGAACGAGGCTGCGTCCTCTAGCCTCTACAGCGCTGCTAAACACAGTAGCATGTTAGCATAAGTGGCTGTAACTGCAGACACAGCAAAACAGCCCAAACCACACAACAGTGAGGAAGAGAAGAGGAACTAAAGCCAAAACATGATCAAAGAAGAAACCAAGCCCTGAACAGAGCTAGCTTACATCGTATCCTCTGGAGAGACTGGTCTGTGGGAGAGACCTGCGGGACCGCCTCGGACTATCTACGCTCGAACTATCTATGCTCGGACTATCTACGCTCGGACTATCTATCCTCGGACTATCTACGCTCGGACTATCTACGCTCGGACTATCTATCCTCGGACTATCTATGCTTGGACTATCTACGCTCGGACTATCTACGCTCGGACTATCTATCCTCGGACTATCTACCCTCGGACTATCTACGCTCGGACTATCTACCCTCGGACTATCTACCCTCGGACTATCTACCCTCGGACTATCTATCCTCGGACTATCTATCCTCGGACTATCTATCCTCGGACTATCTACGCTTGGACTATCTACGCTCGGACTATCTACGCTCGGACTATCTACGCTCGGACTATCTATCCTCGGACTCTCTACGCTTGGACTATCTACGCTCGGACTATCTACGCTCGGACTATCTACGCTCGGACTATCTATCCTCGGACTATCTATCCTCGGACTATCTATCCTCGGACTATCTATCCTCGGACTATCTATCCTCAGACTATCTATCCTCGGACTATCTATGCTCTGACTATCTATGCTCTGACTATCGACGCTCGGACTATCGACGCTCGGACTATCTATGCTCGGACTATCTACGCTCTGACTATCTATGCTCGGACCACATTCGGACGCGAAACTAATTTCATTGATAACTTGAGCTAGCGGGCCGATCATCCTGCTCCACTTATAGAACGAGAATAGACAGCTCTGCTTGTTACAAGTCTCTCCATGGCCTCGCACCAAAATATATTAGTGACATGTTAGTCCCATATGAACCAGCCCGGACTCTGAGGAGCACAGGGACTGGACTCCTGCTGGGACTCTGAGGAGCACAGGGACTGGCCTCCTGCTGGGACTCTGAGGAGCACAGGGACTGGACTCCTGCTGGGACTCTGAGGAGCACAGGGACTGGACTCCTGCTGGGACTCTGAGGAGCACAGGGACTGGACTCCTGCTGGGACTCTGAGGAGCACAGGGACTGGACTCCTGCTGGGACTCTGAGGAGCACAGGGACTGGACTCCTGTTAGTGCCCAGAGTCAGAACTAAACATGCGGAGGCAGCTTTTCAGATTCATGCTGCTGCTTCCTGAAGATGTGAGACAGGCCTCCTCTCTGACAATGTTTAAAACCAGGTTAAAGACAGTTCTGTTCAGCTGTGCTACAACTGAGGGATTTTATATTTATATCTTTCTTTTTAATGTTCTGGGATTATTTATGATTTTAATGCTTTCTTATTTTGTTCAGCACTTTGAATTGCCTTGTGTATGAATTGTGCTATATAAATAAACTTGCCTTGCCTATATGCACAAATTAGGCTACAAATACAAGACTAGTGAAAAAACTGTATGTTTGTCTACGTCTTAACTTTTGTGTATAGAGACAGGATTACGACAGCAAAGCTTTCCGCAGAGAAAATGCCAATCTTGATCCATTTTCCGATGCCATTGCGTCTTTACATTTCTCCTTCAACCTCTCCTCTGTTCTTTCCACAATATTTATCTTCCATTCTCCCGCCAGCTGTTTCAACTGCATTTAATCAAAGCTTCGCCTGTCGCCGGTGTGAGCAAACACAATGCTGCAAACACAGTGATGGACACACTTCAGATTAGGGCCGACGCACAAGGACAGATCACTTTGGCAGCCTCCACCTCCTCCACCTCCTCCACCACCTCCTTCATTACCTCCTCCTCCATCTCCCCCTCTCCCTCCACCACAAATGTTTTAATTTATGCACTTTTTGTATGGGTGTGTTTCTGCAGCTGGACACCTGAATTTCTCCTACAGAGGGGATTAATAAAGAGTCTCAATCAATCAATCAATCAATCAATCAGAATAAAAACAACAAAGCGTCCAGCCTGTTGATTCCTGAACAACTAACTATTCATAATTCTTCGACCACAAAAACATTTGTAACAAATCTGCATTATGTTGATGTTTGAAAATACAACATAAAAAGTACACAATAATACATGATATGCGATATATAGTTGGGTGTAAGGACAGTAATGATCCAGGACATGTATGGACATCAGTCAGATGACTGCTGTTGGGATTGAGGGTTATACAAAAATAAATGTTATGTTAATTTGTCCATAATGTGGTTCTAAGATGGGCCCCAGAATATTAAAGGAAATGTTACTTCTGTGAGAATGATTAAAATATTATCAGAATCAGAATATTTTTTATTGCCACGTAAGTAACAAAACTTACCACTTGGAAATTGTTTTGGCAGCGTGCCACTAAAATGATGTGAAATAGATAGAATTATATAGTATATTTTAGTTACATTAGTTTGCATTGGGCTTCATCGGGTTATTAATACATTTGACTTTATAAAGCTGTTTTCACAGAGAAGGGACGCAGTGTTGAACTGATTTTTTAATTGAATTTTATTCAAATACTTTAAGATCATAATTTAGCATCATATTTTGAGGGTGAAAGCACATCTCACGTCAGAATGATTTCATAGAATTGATAAATGACCGAAAATGTCCACAGCTGATGGAATTCATCATAAGATACAGTTTGGTTCAATTTCTCCGTAAAAGCAGTAAGAGGCCTTTGGTCTGTCACGTCTGCAGCTGAGTGAGGTTATAGGAACTCATGAGTCACTTTCTCATAAGAAGGAACACCCAGAGTACAATGACAGGATCTGCCCTTCCAGAGAATCCCCCAAACATTTGTCATCACCAGGAACTTACAGTCGAGACGCCCACCGTAGGACCACACTCTTTCCTCTGAACAGAGAGGGTCTGCAGCAGCAGAGGTAGCTCTGGATACAAATAGAATTTAAAATACAATATACAATTAGGAAAGTTGCAAATGATTGTGAAAAAGTCATCAAAATAACACATATAAAAAATAATGATTAGAAATGTGTTTTGTATATTCTTTTAACAAATAGAATGTTAAGACCAAATTAAGTCAACCAAAGTAAAATATGTAATACTATTATACTTATACTATATACTATTATGCAGTGAAAAGGCGGTATATAAATAAAAACTTACTTACTTACTTACTTACTTACTTCCATATGTTTCCACTATACAGTATTAGCACTGCATGTGACCAACCTCATGAAATCAAACTTTCTTAAGACTAAAGTTAGGTTTATGCCATACAAACCCATGAAAAGCACTCAAAAACATCTATTTGACCCATTCAGCCTGTGTCAGCAGCAGTGACCCAGGGACCCATCCCCAGATGTGGATGCACTTGGTCAGGACCATAGAACCTATGGTGCATGTTTGGGGTGATGGGGGCAACGCCTGGAGGAGAAACATGCAAACAGGCTCGGAATCAAACCTATGACCTTAAATTTGTGAATGAGTATTACCTCTAAAATAGTCACATCTGTTGATTATTAATATTATGTGACTTGACTTATCATGATTAGTGATGAACATTATAACCCTGACATATTCACTTTACAATATCGACTTTATGCAAAACAAAAGGAAACTGTTTTGTATTTGACAGTTCTCAGGCCGGCTGCCAGACTTCCCCCTCCCTAGACACTTCCTACATTCTTGGCTAACCCTCAAAACTCTTTCGTCAGGTGCACGCTTAACTGTTCAGCAGTAAATAAATCCAAGTCAACTGGTTCAAATATCAAGGCTCTTTTATCATAGTGTTAAAAGAGTGTACAGTTTTTATTTTTGCATTTATTTTTTTCAATTGTGGACGTGAAACAATTGAAATAAACATAAACATGCCATGAACAACAGCAACAAATCCGGCCCACACTAAAAGCGTCAATAACAACATGTATTCATTTTAATGGCAATATCCAGCAACAACAGTGACACACACACACACACACACACACACACACACACACACACACTCATTACAGTTTTGTAGCTACTTCTAGGACTGATTTTTGTTATCCATAATATTCTTTTATGTAGAAATATTGCCAGTTGAAACTTGTAAACAGTAGTTGTTTTTGTAGTGAGAGGTTGATGGTACAGATTTGTAGCCTATAGCTTGCAAGAGCAATTTCATCACAAAAATCTGGCATCATTGACTATATTAAAGCCTTTAGCATTAATTCATGCTAAAGATAGAGATTTTATACTGCTTATTTTTATGAGAATTTACCTTTATTTTAGATGTAATTGTATTTTAGTATAGAGTTATTATTCATTTATCTTGCGCTGTGTGCTCCTCATTCCAACTCTCTTAATCTTAACATTTACATAATTATAGAAAATATTACCAATGCAGGAGTTTAGGGCCCAAAACCTTGCTTTCCTGTTCCACCTCAGACACATTCTAAAAATCCACCACCAGGTTACGCAGTGCACCTTTAACACGATGGGCAAATGTTAAAAATTAAAGTTTGGACAAGGATTTCTGAAAGTTTAAGGGCAAAAACGTAGGTGGCCTGAGCTTAGATAACTTCAAATACTGCATCAGTATATTTTTTTTTTTTTTTTCGTTTTTAGCTTCCGTCAGCTTTAGAAGGAGAGATAGTGGACCAGCGGCGAGCCAAATGGACAAAGTCTCAAAGGGATGAAGGACAGGCACAAGTGTAGGGCATAGTCTGCAGATAAGGTAATTATAGAAAGGACAGGACGATAAAATATAAGAATAATATCTCATCTCCGCCACGGTAAAGCAATGTCACTGCAATGAATCTTCACATACAGCGTGTCGAATGCAGAGGCCTCCTGGTATTGATCTGCAGCAGTGTTATTGAGAGGCGGTACACTTCTGAAAACTGCCTGTCAAGAGCTTCTGTATAGCCTCACCATACTCATAAAACTACTCTATTGTTTACTCACTACGTTGTCAAAAAAACTGCCAAAGTTAGCCATGGCATTACGTGTTCCTCGCTGCAGTGTTATTACTCTGGGTATGGATTTGAAATATTCTTTTGTGGCCTGAGGTACACGTTGTTGAAAAGCATTCGTATCTAAGTTTGAGTTTAGGTATACAGTATGTAATCTTTCCATAAATCCCTTGTGCTATCCTCCCACCACAGTGATTAAAACATAGACTAAATGTTTTTGTTTCGAGCTGAATTTGGATGATATTTCCTAACTTGACCAGCCCTGGGTCATTTAGACTTTATGAGACCTTAAGTCTACTTTCAATCACTGTGTCCCCAGATAATGGGTCAATATGAGTTATTCTTAATTAACAAAATACTTGACATGATGTACATAATATCAATTATTACGTTTTTATAGCAGATTTTCCAATCAAAGAGCAGACTGAGGCTTTCCATTTTGTCACGTACAATTTAGTTTATTTTTTTTATTTTTTTTTTTGCAAAATTCACACCAAAAAAAAAAACTAGCACACTAATTTAAATTAAACCATATACCGAAATAATTAGTCTGATTAAAGATGCAGTAAGCGATTTTATTAGCTTAGCCGTAGCACCAACTGAAACCACTCCCCCCTCCCCTCGCCTCTCCACCAAACCAAAACAACCGGCACACGTGAACGCGAATCCACAAGTGACATTATTTGTCATCAGTTGAACATGTCTCATTCTCCTGATGAGCAGAGGAGTCGCATATAGCGGCTGTGTACACAGCTGCAGAGTCACGGCTGCTGCTGTCTCTGTGAGGTCTATGGAGAAGTGTAGAGGACAGTGTAATGTGTTCACTGACACTAATGATCAGACCGATGGGTTGTGTTTGTACGTTTACTCTGCACTCAGTCCTACACAGTACAGACGTGTTGCTGCAGCCGTTACTATTTGTCGGCTCGCACGTATGTTAGTGTTTGGGGCGTTCACAGGCAGTCCGTACAAAAAGTATTGACATGACAGAAAGTGCGGTAGAGCAGTAAAATCCACATGTACGTGTTTGTCCTCATGGTCTCTGTGGCTGTTGTGGTCAGACGTGAGACTTTATGAACAGCGTGAAGAGGAGAGACCTTCTCCACCGACTCCCACTGATGTCTGCTGTCGTTGTGTCCTTGGGCAACACACTTAACCCCACTTTTCCTGAAGCCCCCGCTGAAAGATCAAGGCTCCTGTGGACTCAGCACCTGCAGGAGGATCAGTGAGGGGCTGGTGCTCTGTGTTCTGGGTGGTATCTCTGGCCACCTCCCCGACTCAGAAATGGATACAGGGGTAGAAAATGGATGGATGGATGGACAACCATCAAAATCATAATTAGCCACAGTGGATTCAAAAGAGTAAAGAGAAAATCACAGCCAACTATCAAAGAAGTGCCTCACAGATCACATGTTTTCTATAAGGAAGTCGACGGCATGTTTGTTCACAACATTTTACTTTACGAGGCACTTTCTGTTGGCACAAACACCATGGATCCTTAATGAGAAAAAGTTAGGTAACAGCGAAGTCTTCATTAAAATCTTTTCGTTCTTTCTTATGAGTTGCTTTTGACTTTTTGAATCTATCTTTAAAACTCCACTCACTACACATGACTTTCCTCCCTCTATCTCGACTGTTAATTTCCCACCAATACATCATGAAATCTCACTTTACTCACGCTAAATAATTCCTATACGATTTTTTTTTCTTCCCCTCTTGATCTTCTTGTGCTGAAGTCTCTAACGTTCTAAATTGGAACTTGGACGCCTTCTCCCTGGGTTTTTCTTTTATTCATATATTTGTGGGTGCAGAGGCGCTCTCCTCCTCCTCCTCACCTCAGATTCTTCATCTGACTTTTATCGTTGCTTTCCCTATTGGCCTCATCACACTCTCTGATCCCTCACGTTGAACTGGTTCTTCCACCCCGTTTGCCCTCTCCTCGTGCACATGACACAAACTAAAAAGACACCTGGAAAAGTTTATTTGCACCTTTTCCATTGGACGACATCAGTATAAAAGACTATATGGAGAATGTAGCAAATATGTAAAGAATTCAGGCTGTGCAGTCAGTTTGTCCATGCATTGTCTGATAGTCTAGGCTGGATTTGTTTTATATTTGCGGCAATAACATTGTATTGTATTATTAGTGTGCAATCTCTGAACCGAGATGAGCAAAACAATACATTATGCAAAATGTGTAAGTCCCACACCTGACCACAGGGGGCGCCGTGAAATGTTTTAATGAGCTTTTTGGGGCAAAATGGATTCATAAATACAGTCATATATGACCCTGAACACAACAATATGCAACACACAAGTGTGAATGCACCAGCGCCAGCCACAGGAAGTTCGTGGTGTTGTGTTTATGAATTTCATCTAGTCCCAGGTTTTTAATCACACAGACTTCTACCATGTAATTTCTCCATCTTGAAATTATATAATCATCAAAAAAAGTTAGAATTTTATCATTGTTTTCATGCCAGACAGCAGTGAATTTCACATGATTGTATGAACCTTAGGGACGCAATACCCAACCTGACCACCTGTAGTGCACACTTTGCTGAATAAAGCACATTCTGAAACAGCTGGGGTTCTGTCCCTGCGGATAGCATAGAGGTTAAATTCTGCACTGTGATTCCAATCTTCACCAAAATCGCAGGGTTAAATCTTTACATCTATACAAGCAAAATATTACATTACACAGAGGGCGCATTTCCCACGGTTGAACACTAGGGCCGATCCTGGATCCTTTTGTTTGTGTAATCCTGGTCCGATCAGGCTGCTAGTTCATCAGCAAGTGCACTGCATGACGCTTATGGGACTGGCGTCTGGGAGGCGGTTGCGATAGTGGCGGGGGCTCTCATTGTCACTTGCAGCTTTAATTTTACTGCTAAACGACTTCCTCAAACTCAAAAAGACAGTTACACAAGGCATTCAAATCCTAAATTATAAAAGAGTACAGGTAAGATCCCTCAGTTGTATGCACAGCAAGGCAAGGCAAGTTTATTTGTATAGCACAATTCATACACAAGGCAACTCAAAGTGCTGAACATAAAAAACAAAGATGGCGCCTCGTACGGTCGACATGGCTCTTTGCTGCTCTCTTTTTCTTTTGTTTTTACTTTTTAACTGTGCATCTGGCTGTTCCTACACCCGTGAGGAACCCACCGTTCCCATGGACCTATTGCCTGTTTTCTTGGCATCTGCGGCTGATTTAGTTCATGTTCTAGCCAAAAAAGTGTGGGCCCGTAAAAGGGGAAGGCGCGGAGGCTGCTCGTGCGTCTTAGGAGGAGAGGAGCGCGCACGGCTCTCCCCGGCATTTTTCTCTCCAACGTACGCTCACTGGGCAATAAGATGGACGAACTCAGCCTGCTCATGAGAAGAAACAAGGACTTCGCCACATCCTGTGTCCTCTGCTTCACTGAGACCTGGCTAAATGAGCGGATCCCGGACTGCGCTCTGGAGCTGCAGGGCTTTGGGCTGTTCCGCGCGGATCGCCATTGTGCGCTCTCAGGGAAGAGCAGAGGCGGAGGGCTGTGTGTCTACGTCAATACAAACTGGTGTAACGATGTGACAGTGATCTCCAAGCACTGCTCTCCTGCTCTGGAATATCTTTTCATTCATTGTAAACCATTTTACTCCCCGCGCTAAATTGTTTCATTCATTCTTGCCTCTGTTTACATACCGCCATGCGCGGACGCGCGCGAGGCTCAGCGCGCACTTGCAGGGAAACTTGAGCCAGGAATTACCCAAATACAGACAGTTTATCAAATGCCCGACCAGAGAGGAGAACACTCTGGATCACTGTTACACCACCGTGCGCGGAGCTTTTTGCGCTGTTGCCAAGCCAGCCCTTGGCTTCTCAGATCACTCCATGATACATCTGGTTCCTGCTTACAGACAGAGACTAAAGCTCTCGAAACCTGCAGTGAGGAGCTCCAAAGTGTGGTCTGATGAAGCTGTGGAAGAGCTGCGTGCATGCATGGAATCTACAGACTGGGACCTTTTCAGAGCTGCCACAGATAGTTTGGATGAATATACGGACACTGTGACGTCATACATTCACTTCTGTGAGGATAGCATCATTCCAACAAGGACCAGGGTCATCTATAACAACGACAAACCCTGGTTCACTGCTAAACTCCGGCAGCTCAGGAAAGCAAAGGAGTCTGCTTTCAGGGAGGGGGACCGCAGCGGCTACAAAGCAGCTAAATATCAGTTCAGGAAAGAACTGAAAGCAGCCAAGTCCCGGCACAGAGAACGACTACAGGAGCAGTTTGGTAACAACGATACTGCTTCTGTCTGGAGGGGCCTACGGGAGATCACCAACTACAAGCCCAAAGCCCCCCCCTGTGCTGACGACCACAAGCTAGCTGACGATCTGAACTTATTTTTCAGTCGCTTTGATGCTGCCCCTGACACCTCTCCCTCCCCCACCCCCCACTACTCTAACGACCCACCCATCAGCCCTGCCCCCAGCCTAACAATAGCCGCTAAAGAGATTAAACAACTCTTCCTGAGGCTGCACCCCCGCAAAGCTCCTGGCCCGGACCACGTGTCTCCGGCCACTCTGAGACACTGTGCCAGTGAACTTACTCCTGTGTTCACGGACATTTTCAACACCTCTCTGCAGTCCTGCCATGTCCCGGCCTGCTTCAAATCCTCCATCATTGTCCCCGTCCCGAAGAAGCCCAGGATCACAGGACTCAATGACTACAGACCTGTAGCACTTACGTCTGTCGTCATGAAGTCATTTGAACGCCTGGTTCTCTCCCATCTCAAGTCCCTCACCTCCCCCCTCCTGGACCCCCTGCAGTTCGCCTACAGAGCCAACAGATCTGTAGACGACGCAATTAACCTGGCCCTCCACCACATCCTACAGCACCTGGACTCCCCGGGGACCTACGCCAGGGTCCTGTTCGTGGACTTCAGCTCTGCCTTCAACACAATCCTGCCATCCCTGCTCCAGGACAAGCTCTCCCAGCTCAACGTGCCCGATTCCACCTGCAGGTGGATCACTGACTTCCTGACGGACAGGAAGCAGCGAGTGCGTCTGGGGAAGAATGTCTCGGACTCTCGGATTATAAATACAGGAGCCCCACAGGGCTGTGTTCTTTCTCCCCTGCTCTTCTCCCTGTACACCAACCACTGCACCTCCAGCCACGACTCCGTGAAGCTGATCAAGTTCGCGGACGACACCACCCTCATTGGACTCATCTCCAACAACGATGAGTCCGCCTACAGGAGGGAGGTGGACCGGCTGGTGTCCTGGTGCAGTGGTAACAACCTGGAGCTGAACGCCCAGAAGACAGTGGAGATGATTGTGGACTTCAGGAAGAGCACTGTCCCCCCACCCCCACCCTCCGTGATGGACTCCCCCATCACCTCTGTGGAGTCCTTCCGTTTCCTGGGCACCACCATCACCCAGGAAGTGGGAGCCGACCATCAGCTCCCTCATCAAGAAGGCCCAGCAGAGGATGTACTTCCTGCGGCAGCTCAGGAAAGCCAAGCTGCCTGCACAGATGTTGGTGCAGTTCTACACGGCCATCATCGAGTCCTCCTCCGTCACCGTGTGGTTTGCTGGAGCCACAGTCAGGGACAAACAGAGACTACAGCGCATTGTGCGCTCTGCAGAGGAAGTGATCGGCCGCAGCCTTCCATCGCTGCAGGACCTGTACGTCGCCCGAGCTCGAGGCCGGGCTGGTCGTATCACAGCCGACCCCTCTCACCTGCACATGGACTATTCCAACCACTCCCCTCAGGCGGGAGACTGCGGTCCATCAGGACTAGAACCTCCCGCCACAAGAACAGTTTCTTCCCCTCTGCTGTTGGACTCTTGAACACTTCTTAACCTGTCCCCCCGCCCTTTATAAAGTCACTTTACTGCCCATCATACGTCACTTTACTTCACTGTACTGCTGTCACCTTACATTGTGTGCACCATGTGCACTTGTATATTGTAAATAGTAACTGTAACTCTATTTTAAATTTAAATTTATTCTTTAGAAGTGTTTTTTATTCTTATTTTTATTATCTCTTTTTGACTGTTGCACTGAGCCAAAGCAATTTCCTAGTCTGTGACCTCCTGTTACTTACGTGGCAATAAAAATGATTCTGATTCTGATTCTGATAACAAGATAGCATTAAAATCATAAATAATCACAGTACATTAAAAAGAAAGATAAAAATATAAAATCCCTCAGTTGTATGCACAGCTAAACAGAACTGTTTTTAACCTGTGGACGGAATGCTCCCGGCATGTGGACGGAATGCTTCCGGTAAGCAGTACTGCAGGGCTGCTCTGTGCACCTTTTTAGTAAACTTTTAACAACTTTTTAGCGCGTTTTTATTGTTCAGTTTTTTAATATATCTGAGTGTTTTATCTTATTAATTCAGTGGTTTCAGCAAATAGCGCTTAGTCCCGACTGAAACCCACTAGTAGCACAGAGGCTAACACAAGCTAACGAGGACATGGAAAGTGACAATGAAATTGGCTCAAACATGCACAATATTAGTCGCCTCACCTTGGAGCTCCGTGAGAGCGACCGTGCCACCATTGCAGAACTACGAAAAGAAGTCCTTCGTCTCACCGCAGAGTTGAATGAGAAACAATCTCTAGTGTCCAAACTTTTTGAAGTCGCTGGTGGGCAGCATTCACGGCTTATGTCACTGAGCGCTGCATATTGTGACACTGTCGTGTGGGAGAGATCCGTCAGCTCCGGACCCTCCTGTTCTACACCTAAGCGCCCGGTTCCGAATAACGAGCCCGCGGATTCCGAGGAGACATCCTGCGCCGTGGCCCATGTCCTGAGTCTGGCAAACCGCTATGCAGCCCTCTCCACTGACATCCCGGCCCCCTCAGCAGAATCCCTGGACACTGCAGCGTACTCTACTGCTCGAGGATCCAAGTCCACTACGAGGAAAACGCTCCTAAAGGAAGCAGTCCTCAGGCGAAAGAGCGGTCCACCAGCCATGTTGGCCTGTTCCCCTTCTTTGACCCCAGTGCAGCAGCCTCAGACTGGGGTAGCGAGCCATCATTACCACCGCTCACCTCCACCGGGTCAGCAGCAGCGCCCAGAGCCAGCCCCTCTCACCGCTCCAGCGTCCCCGAGCACACAGCGTGGGTCGCCTGTAGCTGAGAGTCAGCACCCCCGCTCCTCCTCTCCATGTGTTCAGCGGCGCTCAGGCTCGGGTCCTGCTTCGGGTGAACCCGCTGGTTCCGTCCACCGAGCTCCATCTCCGAGGCCACTCTTCGCCCCGACCACTCTGATTATTGGAGATTCCATCGTGAGACACGTCCGCTTCTTTAACGCGGTCACTCGCTGTATTCCCGGAGCTACTGTACCAGACCTGCTCATACGTCTCCCTCCTCTGCTTCAGTCCCTGCCTGATACCGTTTCCAAGGTAGTCGTGCATGTGGGAATTAACGACATGAAACTTCAGCAGTCAGAAGTCACTAAGAAACATTTTATGGATCTGTTCCACCTCCTTCAATCCACGGGATTATCTGTTTTTATCTCTGGTCCAATCCCGACTGTAAACAGAGGTGACTGCCTCTACAGTCGTGTTGTGGCGCTGCATGTGTGGCTTCAGGCTACATGCAGCTCTTTTAACTTTGTCTTTGTGAATAACTTTGCCCTTTTTTCTGGAAACGTTACGAAGCCTATCGTCCAGACGGATTACACCCAAACAGATACGGTAGCAGCCTGTTGATGGGCTACATGCGTTACGTTGTTCAGCGTTCCCCGAGGGGGGCGTGACTGTTTACATCTGAGCCCCCTCGGACCCCACCGCACTCCCCCGCCTCCTGCTCACCAGCACCGGGTGAGTACAACGGTGCAAACACTGCTCCCTGTCCGTCTGGCAGTGCATTACCAGTCCAAACACTGAACTGTGCTGACTCCCTTCTGACTCTGGGAGCTAAAGAACAACAAGGGTTTTCACATTTTAGTCCAATTGAGACTGTGTGTGTTCCTCGCACCAGCTCAAAAATGTTTTTAAATTCTAAAAAACGAAATCAAAACAGGACAGCAGTTAGACGGTCCAACTCTGCAAATCTAATTTCTGTTCCCTGTAGAAATCAATCAACCACATTAATCGACTCTGACGTTATTTTTAAACTTGCTATGCTTAATGTCAGATCTCTATGTAACAAATCATTTTTAATTAATAATTTTATCACTTCTTATGATCTTGATTTTATGCTTATGGCTGAAACATGGCTGGACCAAAATACAGGAAATGCAGTTCTAATAGAAGCAACACCACCCAATTTTAAATTCGAATCCGAAATACGAGAAAACAAAAGGGGGGGAGGCATAGCTGCAGTTTTTAGAGAGCACTTTGTCTCCCATAGAATGCCCCTTGGAAATTTTTCATCGTTTGAGTATATTTCTTTTAAAATGGAACAAAAGCAATCTTCTACTCTTTTCATTGTCCTGTACAGGCCACCACAGTCATGTTGCGATTTTATTGACCATTTTACTGAACTACTTTCATTCGTGTGCACAGATTTTGATAGTTTAGTTATTACAGGTGATTTTAATGTACATGTTGATAATGTTGATGACAGAAATGCAAAGGAGCTGGCTTCTGTATTTGAGACCTTTGGTTTCATTCAGCACGTGAGTGGCCCCACCCACAGCAGGGGGCACACTCTTGACCTGCTAATTACAAAGGGGGTTAATGTATCAAATGTTAATGTAGTTGATGTTGCTTTGTCAGATCATTTCTGTGTATTTTTTGACATGTGTTTTGCTAGCAAACCACCAGCTGAATTTACAATTGCTAGAAGAAGACACATACATGAAAACACAGGTGAACTGTTCATGGGAATGCTAAATTTTGAGAAAACTCCATGCTCTACTGTTGATGAATTGTATAACTCTGTCACCACCAGTGTTCTGAATGTTCTGGACGCCATTGCTCCTGTGACGGTTAAAATAGTTACCAGTAAGAAAAAGGCCCCATGGACTAAGGCAGACTCGGTCAGGGCACAGAAGCAAGAGTGCCGGAGGGCCGAACGGAAGTGGCGAAAGTCCAATTTCCAGGGCGATTATGAAATCTTTAAAGATGAGTTGGGTGAATTTAACCGGGTTCTACGAAGAACAAGAGAAATGTATTTTTCTGACATTATTGGAGGTTGCAGTAACAATTTTCGTGTTATGTTTTCAACAGTTGGTAGATTAACGAACCCCCCTGTAAAGTTGCCCCTAGAATTTTCCTCTAAATCTAGGTGTAATGAGTTCGCACAGTTTTTCGATGACAAAGTACAAGGAATCAAAAACACTATCACCTCCACAGCACGTATAACAATGCAACAGCCAGAGAAGCTTTTTGAGCTAACTCACTTTGCACCTGTGGATACTGAAACTGTCAAAAAGATAATCATGAGTCTGAGCTCCTCCACATGTAGCCTGGATATATTGCCCTCTAAATTTCTGAAGTCCGTCCTGAGCAGTTTGTTACCTTCACTGACACAAATAGTAAACATGTCTCTGTCGTCAGGAACATTTCCTATGGCCCTAAAAACAGCAGTCATAAGACCTCTCCTAAAAAAGAGCAGTCTGGATCCTGCGGGACTTCAAAATTATCGCCCCATATCGAATCTGCCATTCATTGGAAAAATTCTTGAAAAAGTGGCCTCCCAACAACTTACTGAATTTTTAACAATGAATAATTCTTTTGATATGTTCCAGTCTGGGTTTAGACCCCACCACAGCACTGAGACCGCTCTAGTGAAGGTAACAAACGACATTCGACTTCACACTGATGCAGGTAAAGTCACAGTTTTGGTCATGTTAGATCTTAGTGCCGCGTTCGACACTGTCGACCATGAGATCCTCATGCAGAGACTGGAGGACTGGGTTGGTGTCACTGGCACAGCCCTAGACTGGTTTAGGTCTTACCTGGAGGATAGGAAGTACTTTGTGGAGATTGGAGACTGCGTCTCAGATCATGTGGCCCTGACCTGTGGAGTACCACAGGGGTCGATCCTGGGACCTCTCCTATTTAATCTCTACATGCTGCCGTTAGGTCAGTTAATACAAAGAAACAAAGTGTCCTACCACAATTACGCCGACGACACTCAGATCTATGTCTCACTGACTGCAGGAGAACATGGACCACTGGATTTGCTCCTTCACTGTATCCAACAGATCAGTGAGTGGATGCAAAATAATTTCCTCCAGCTAAATGCAGACAAAACCGAAATCATTGTCTTTGGTCCCCAGAAACAAAGAGAGGGCGTCATCTGTCACCTCCAGTCTCTCTCCCTAAAACCTTCAAACAAGGTCAGAAATTTGGGGGTAATACTGGACTCAGACCTAAATTTCAATAGCCACATAAAATCAATAACATCAACAGCTTTTTACCATCTGAAGAACATTGCCAAAGTCAGAAATATAGTGTCCAGGGCAGACTTGGAGATTCTTGTCCACGCATTTGTCTCCAGCAGGCTAGACTACTGCAATGGCCTGCTTACAGGTCTGTCCAAACAGACCTGTAAGCAGCTGCAGTACATCCAAAATGCAGCAGCTAGAGTCCTGACAGGAACCAGGAAGTATGACCATATTAGTCCGGTCCTCAGGTCTCTGCACTGGCTTCCTGTGGCTCAAAGAATAGATTTTAAAACAGCTCTGCTTGTGTACAAGTCTCTCCATGGCCTTGCACCAGAATACATTAGTGACATGTTGGTGTCATATGAACCAGCCCGGACTCTGAGGAGCACAGGGACTGGCCTCCTGCTGGTGCCCAGAGTGAGAACCAAACATGGGGAGGCTGCGTTTCAGATCTATGCAGCTAAGATCTGGAACAATCTCCCTGAAAATGTGAGGGAGGCGTCTACTCTGTCAATGTTTAAATCCAGGTTAAAGACTGTTCTGTTTGCCTGTGCATACAACTGAAGGATTTTATCTCCATTTGTAATGCACTGCTGTCATTTATTTATTTATTTTTTTTAAATTTCTTGTGTAACTTTGAAAGTGTTAATGGTTTTATTCTTTTGTGTGATTTCATTGTTTTTATTGTGTTTTAATCTTTTGTGTGATTTTAATGTTTTAATTGTGATTCTGGTGTTTGTTTTATGTGATGATTTGTGATGTGGACTGTGAAGCGCTTTGTGTTGCCCTGTGCATGAAAGGCGCTCTACAAATAAACTTTGATTGATTGATTGATTGAACCTGGTTTTAAACATTGTCAGAGAGGAGGCCTGTCTCACAACTTCAGGAAGATTGTTCCAGATTTTAGCAGCATGAATCTGAAAAGCAGCCTCCCCATGTTTAGTTCTGACTCTGGGCACTAACAGGAGTCCAGTCCCTGTGCTCCTCAGAGTCCCAGCAGGAGTCCAGTCCCTGTGCTCCTCAGAGTCCCAGCAGGAGTCCAGTCCCTGTGCTCCTCAGAGTCCGGGCTGGTTCATATGGGACTAACATGTCACTCATATATTTTGGTGCGAGGCCATGGAGAGACTTGTACACAAGCAGAGCTGTTTTAAAGTCTATTCTCTGAGCCACAGGAAGCCAGTGCAGGGACCTGAGAACTGGACTAATGTGGCCGTACTTCCTGGTTCTAGTCAGGACTAATGTGGTCGTACTTCCTGGTTCTAGTCAGGACTAACGTGGTCGTACTTCCTGGTTCTAGTCAGGACTAATGTGGTCGTACTTCCTGGTTCTAGTCAGGACTCGAGCTGCTGCATTTTGAATGTACTGCAGCTGTTTTACAGCCTGTTTGGACAGACCTGTGAGCAGGCCATTGCAGTAGTCTAACCTACTGGAGACAAATGCATGGATAAGAATCTCCAAGTCTGCTTTAGACACTATGTTTTTGATCCTGGCAATGTTTTTTAGATGGTAAAAAGCTGCTGATGTTACTGATTTGATGTGGCTATTAAAATTTAAGTCTGAGTCCAGTCCATTACCCCTAGATTTCTGACCTTGTTTGAAGGTTTTAGGGAGAGAGACTGTAGGTGACAGATGACGCTCTCTCTTTGTTTCTGGGGACCAAAGACAATCATTTCAGTTTTGTCTGCGTTTAGCTGAAGGAAGTTGTTTTGCATCCACTCACTGATCTGTTGGATACAGTGAAGGAGTGAGTCCACTGGTCCATGTTCTCCTGCAGTCAGTGAGACATAGATCTGAGTGTCGTCTGCATAGTTATGATAGGACACTTTGTTTCTGCGTATTAACTGACCTAACGGCAGCATGTAGAGATTGAACAGAAGAGGTCCCAGGATCGACCCTTGTGGTACTCCACAGGTCAGGGCCATATGATCTGAGACACAGTCTCCAATCTCCACAAAGTACTTCCTGTCCTCAAGGTAAGACCTAAACCAACTTAGGGCGGTGCCAGCGACTCCAACCCAGTCCTCTAGTCTCTGTAAGAGGATCTCATGGTCGACAGTATCAAAGGCAGCACTCAGATCTAACAAGATTAAGATTGAGACTTTGCCTGCGTCAGTGTTCAGCCGGATATAGTTTGTAACCTTAAGGAGAGCAGTCTCAGTGCTGTGGTGGGGTCTAAAGCCGGACTGAAACATATCAAATGAGTTGTTGATTATAAGAAATCTAGTAAGCTGTAGGTAGACAACTTTCTCAAGGACTTTCCCCATAAATGGCAGATTTGAGATGGGACGATAGTTGTTAAGTACCGTAGCATCCAGGCTGCTCTTTTTTAGCAGGGGCCTGATGACTGCAGTTTTCAGGGCCTTTGGGAATATTCCAGAATGAAGGGACATGTTTACTATCTGTGTGAGTGAAGGTAACAGACTGCTCAGAACAGACTTCAGAAATCTAGTGGGTAGTACATCCAGGCTGCATGTGGAGGAGCTCAAACTGGAGATTATCTCTTGGACAGTTTGATCATTTACAGGTGCAAAGTGAGTTAGGTCAAAGAGCCTTTCTGGCTGTTGGATTGTTATCTGCGGATTGGAGACAATGGCGTTTTTGAAGCCTTGAACCTTGTCATTGAAAAAGCTAAAAGGATCCGTTTTTAACCTGGATTTTAACATTGTCAGAGAAGAGGCCTGTCCCACATTTTCAGGACGACTGTTCCAGATTTTAGCAGCATGAATCTGAAAAGCATCCTCTCCATGTTTGGTTCTGACTCTGGGCACTAACAGCAGGCCAGTCCCTGTGCTCCTCAGAGTCAGAGTTGGTTCATATGGGACTAACATGTCACTGATGTTCAACTTCACATTTTACTACTGACTCTTACACCAGGCATGTCCGAACACAGGCCTGTGGGCCAAATGCGACCCATTGTGTTATTTAATTTGGTCTCCTGTCTTGTCGTTAACTTTATTTGCATACACTGACGTTTGTTTTCGATTGTATCACAAAATTCCAATTCCCCAATAGTGTCTGTGAAAGGTTCAACATAAGTAAAGATTACTTACTTTCTCATTTTGGGAAATTTTGCCTTCTGACATGATGTCATGGTTTTGTTTTTTTAATCAATAATTGAATCATGCTTAAATTATCATCTAGCTTCCATACTAGCTTTGATTCAAAACCATCTGTTTTTTGATTGAAGATTAATCTGCAGTGATTGATCGCACTGCACTCTCAAGAGCTGTCAAGTTTATTTTCATTTCTAAACACATTAGAGAAACAGAGAAGCAGAGATGCTCCTTGGTTAAACAAACTGACATTACAGTTCATCAATAAGAGGCAGTGGGCGGCAGCCAAGTATGTCTTGTTATACACTGGAAACTACTCAAATTAGTTTTTATTTTAAAGCTAAGCCCGGCGTTGGAGTTAATATTGGTCTATAATTTTTGCTGTAACTCTGGTGTTTGGATCAGACTCTTTATGTTTGGACTAAACCAGGGTTGATAATGGGGGACATAGTGCCTTTTAACATGTGAGTTTTCATGCTCCCGTGATGCGGAAGTACCGCTTTATAATACAATAAACTTATTGTGCACCTCCGTGAACACATACTACTGAACAAATTGAAAATGTGGTTTGATACAAACAATTTGTCCTTGAATTTAAAAAAAAACAAACTTATGATTTTTGGCAACCGTAAAAGCTATATACCATTTAGAATAATTATTGATGAAATACCAATTGAACATGTTAAAGAAAATGTATTTTTAGGAGTCATACTAGACGAGAATCTGACTTGGAAACCTCACATAAGTTACGTAAGGACCAAAGTTGCAAAATGTGTTGGAATGTTGAGAAGATCAAGTCATTTAATTATTACTAATGCTCTGTTATTATTGTATCGCTCATTTAATATGTCTTATTTGAACTACTGTGTTGAGGTGTGGGGGAATTGTTATAAATCTCACTTGCAGCCCTTCTTTGTTTTACAAAAGAAAGCCCTGAGGATTGTGGGTAACGTCCAGTACAGATCCTTCAAATCCCTGTTCATTGCAAAACAAGAACTCAAACTGTACGACCTAATTATGTTTAAAACTGCTCTGATAATGTTCAGGGCGCCTGTAAACTCTCTCCATCCGACTTACAGGAGCTGTTCCATGACAGAGACGCTCACCACAGGCACAAACTCAGAGGAAACGGTCAATTATATCAACCTGAAGTTAGAACAACCCTTAAAGTGGACATATCGTGTTTTCAAATAATTGATTTTTACATCTAAATCATTAATTTGTGGCCTATATAAAGCGTAACTGCAATGCCTGGGTCTGAGTTTCATTATTTGTAGCTCCACGGGCCTTTCTTCTACACCTGTTCGAGGTGCGTCTGAGAGCAACCTGTTTTGGTGCTGTCTCTTTAAATGCAAATGAGGCGCTTTTGACCACGCCCCCATCCAGGTGACACAGGTTCAACTCCACCCCGAGCGGCCATTTTCGTAGTTTCTAAGCACAGATACAATTATCTCATAGAAACTTCTCATTACATCGCAAACATGAAGCAGTCCTTCCTCATTGACTGAAAGCAAATGTTAATTTTCATTCTTAGTCCAGTATTATTATCGACTCTTCTCTTTTTAGCTTTGGGATCTATGCGCACAGTCAAGGCAAGGAAAGGCAAGTTTATTTATATAGCACAATTCATACACAAGGCAATTCAAAGTGCTGAACAAAATAAGAAAGCATTAAAATCATACATAATCACAGAACATTAAAAAGAAAGATAAAAATATAAAATCTCTCAGTTGTATGCACAGCTAAACATAACTGTTTTTAACCTGGTTTTAAACATTGTCAGAGAGGAGGCCTGTCTCACATCTTCAGGAAGACTGTTCCAGATTTTAGCAGCATGAATCTGAAAAGCAGCCTCCCCATGTTTAGTTCTGACTCTGGGCACTAACAGGAGTCCAGTCCCTGTGCTCCTCAGAGTCCCAGCAGGAGTCCAGTCCCTGTGCTCCTCAGAGTCCCAGCAGGAGTCCAGTCCCTGTGCTCCTCAGAGTCCGGGCTGGTTCGTATGGTACTAACATGTCACTAATATATTTTGGAGCGAGGCCATGGAGACACTTGTACACAAGCAGAGCTCACATGCCGGTTTGTTTACAACAGCGGCCGCCTGGCGCGGGCCTACGTCGCAGGATAAGACGCACTACGTTGACAGAAATGTTTAAATTGAATATTACTTATGCACAATTTTACAGCATTTAATAACGTTAACTCACTGACTGCCAGGCATTTTCAGATTTGAGAAGTGCATTCTGCCAGCAATTTCAGGTGATTTGACCCAACTTTGAAGTGCCACAGAATATTCATTTTTTAGACGATGTAAACACCAAGGGCACCAAATTAAAGATTCACCTCTCTGCTTTACTCTGAAAAAAACAGTTTGTTTCTACCTCTTACCGTTCTTGCGTTATTCGCCATAGAACAAAGCATACTTTCACCCATAACACCTGGTCTGAGCAAGAAAACAGAGAAAACGAGCTGTATGTAAACAGGAACATATCAAGCAGAAAAGAGACTTTTAGATGCATTTTTGCTGCTTTAGTGACAACTCAAAACATCTTCACACTTGTTCCATTACAAAAATTATAAAAACATGACTCTGAAATAATACTTTTGATGGCAAATTGTTGGCAATTTATTCACAGATAGAAAATTTAACTTTCTTCTATACCATCAACCAAAACGTCAAACAACAACAACAAAGATCAATAAAACTATAGATGTATAAAATAGAATGAAGCATGTGAATGTCAGTGTGCGAGTGAGTGTCTGTGTGAGTGAGTGTCTGTGTGTGAATGTCAGTGTGTGTGAATGTCAGTGTGTGTGAATGTCAGTGTGCGAGTGAGTGTCTGTGTGCGTGAGTGAGTGAGTGAGTGCGTGTGAGTGTTTGTGAGTGTGTCCGATAAATCATGATCAGGTTTGCTGAACGAATCCGAGGCATCAGTAACAACAGCAGCTGATACGCTGGAGAGGCGGAAGGTGTGTCTCTGCTCTTGCTCCGCGCAAATGTAGCTGCAGAGACGGACCTCCACCGGGGTCTCCACTCTCTCCCCTCTCGACCTCACTCACTGATCCGCGAGTCAATCTCTGAAGCAGTGTCAGCTGCTTATAACTATTCTTTTTCGCCATCACTCTTGCTATACTATCGCTAAACTAGATCGCTGATCCGTCTCAATGCTACAGCAGCACGCTCTCTCACACTCCCACACTCCTCCTCCTTCTCTCCACTGACTTATGACCTCTCCTGTGGTGCAATACTGCATCCTACTGGTGGTGATTTATCATTACAGGTATATTTGCACTATATATCAGTGTTGTGGGTCATTAACAAGGTGCGCCAGACATTACTGCAGCCTCCCGTGTAATAACATGAAAAACTCGTCAAACTCGTCATGGGCAGTGAGCGTTACTATTCAACATGACGAGTTTTGTTAGACGCCCATGCCCTTATATAGCAGTCTCGCTGCAAATACTGTGACGTAATAATTCTAAACACGTAATAGAGAATGGCAAAATCAGAACGGGTTGAAAAATCTTACCTAAGCAGAAAATGAAGTGTTCTCTGCAACCCATGAAGAGACTGATTTCAACTTTTTTGCACTTCTAGAGGCTCCAACTACACAACATAAGGCATTTAAGGCACAAAAAGTGGATTTTTCATGATATGTCCCCTTTAAGTCAATGTGTGTCTCAGTGTGTGGAGTTCATATTTCGAACGGACTGTCGGATGAATTGAAATCATCCTCAAACAGTTGAATATTCAAGAACAAATTTAAAAACTGTTACAGAAATACTTGGAGGAGAGTGTGATGCCCTGGGCTTGTTCTGATGCTGAGAGAGGGGTGTAGGGTCGGAGAGTGATTGGGCCAATGTGAGTGTTTGTGTGTTTTGTGTGTATGTTGGTGTTATGTTTGTGTGTGTCTTTATGTCCTGTCTGTATGAGTGTGGAGTGTAAGAGAGGAGGTTGGAAATATACAAGCGTTTGCTTCAGCCAACCCCCTTTCCAAACCTTGTTTATTGATTGTATTATTCTGTTGTACAATTATGTTAATGATGGTTTTTTGGAATAAACAGATGAAAACTAAACTAAACTACTGTTATATACAGTCCGTGGAAGGTTTCTGAACACAGACACGCTGCAAAGCTGTTATTGGAGAAGATCTGTACACAAGAAGCCGCTAGCTAAACTCTGTTAGCATCAGAGCCGGCCGGCTACTTCCGCCACTTCCGGCGCGTGCCAGGACTTCTAGTCTGAAGACCCCTGCGTCTGAAAACTAGAGAACGTGCGTTTCAGCGTTGGCGGTCTGAAAGCACCTTCAGTCTTCCACTGAGGGAGTTCCTCAGCTCCTCTACAGTTCTGTGCAGTGGGTGGGAGGTGTTGTTCATGATGGGGGTGACTTTGACTAGCACCCTCCTGTCCCTCACCTCCTCCAGAGTCCAGGGAGCAGCCCAGAGTGGAGCTGGCCCTCCTGACCAGCTTGTTCAGTCTGCTCCTGTCCCGCTCTGTGCTGCCCGGGGCCCAGCACACGACAGCAAAGTGTATGGCAGAGGCTACCACAGAGTCATAAAAAGTCCTGAGCAGAGGCCTGCTCACTCCGAAGGACCTCAGCCTCCTCAGAAGGAAGAGGCGACTTTGGCCCTTCTTGCACAGGGCGTTTGTATTATGGGACCAGTCCAGTTTATTGTTAATGTGAACACCCAGGTACTTGAAGCTGTCCACCAGCTCAATGTCCTCCCCCTGGATGTTCAGCAGCGTGTGGGAAAGTGGTTTTCTCCTGAAGTCGATGATCATCTCCTTGGTCTTACTGGTGTTCAAGCACAAGTGGTTGGCTCACACCAGTCGACAAAGTCCGTGATAACGACGGGTATTCCAGTTCATTCCCCTTAGACACACAACCCACGATGGCGGAGTTGTTGAAGAACTTCTGCAGGTGACAGCTGTGTGTGTCGTGTGTGAAGTCTGAAGTGTACTCCTCACTCCCTCTAAGTCTTTCCTGCTCATCCCCCCCTCACCTTGCCCCCTCTGACGGCCCACATTGGCGAAGGGTGGCTGGAGTTCACTTCCATAATAAAAACGTCTGTTTTATCCAAAACATAATGTGTCTTATCCAAATTGTCTTGTGATATGTATGTTACTGCTCTCTGCTGTTTATTCTACTGTTTGTCGCATGGCAAGGCAAGGCAAGGCAAGTTTATTTGTATAGCACAATTCATACACAAGGCAACTCAAAGTGCTGAACAAAACAAGAAAGCATTAAAATCATAAATAATCACAGTACATTAAAAAAAATTTTTTTTTAAAAGATAAAAATATAAAATCCCTCAGTTGTATGCACAGCTAAACAGAACCGTCTTTAACCTGGTTTTAAACATTGTCAGAGAGGAGGCCTGTCTCACATCTTCAGGAAGACTGTTCCAGATTTTAGCAGCATGAATCTGAAAAGCAGTCTCCCCATGTTTAGTTCTTACTCTGGGCACTAACAGGAGTCCAGTCCCTGTGCTCCTCAGAGTCCCAGCAGGAGTCCAGTCCCTGTGCTCCTCAGAGTCCGGGCTGGTTCATATGGTACGGCTAATATATTTTGGTGCGAGGCCATGGAGAGACTTGTACACAAGCAGAGCTGTTTTAAAGTATATTCTCTGAGCCACAGGAAGCCAGTGCAGAGACCTGAGGACCGGACTAATGTGGTCGTACTTCCTGGTTCTAGTCAGGACTCGAGCTGCTGCATTTTGAATGTACTGCAGCTGTTTTACAGCCTGTTTGGACAGACCTGTGAGCAGGCCATTGCAGTAGTCTAACCTACTGGAGACAAATGCATGGATAAGAATCTCCAAGTCTGCTTTGGACACTATGTTTTTGATCCTGGCAATGTTTTTTAGATGGTAAAAAGCTGCTGATGTTACTGATTTGATGTGGCTATTAAAATTTAAGTCTGAGTCCAGTATTACCCCTAGATTTCTGACCTTGTTTGAAGGTTTTAGGGAGAGAGACTGGAGGTGACAGATGACGCTCTCTCTTTGTTTCTGGGGACCAAAGACAATCATTTCAGTTTTGTCTGCGTTTAGCTGAAGGAAGTTGTTTTGCATCCACTCACTGATCTGTTGGATACAGTGAAGGAGTGAGTCCACTGGTCCATGTTCTCCTGCAGTCAGTGAGACATAGATCTGAGTGTTGTCTGCATAGTTGTGATAGGACACTTTGTTTCTGCGTATTAACTGACCTAACGGCAGCATGTAGAGATTGAACAGAAGAGGTCCCAGGATCGACCCCTGTGGGACTCCACAGGTCAGGGCCATATGATCTGAGACACAGTTTCCAATCTCCACAAAGTACTTCCTGTCTTCAAGGTAAGACCTAAACCAACTTAGGGCGGTGCCAGCGACTCCAACCCAGTCCTCTAATCTTTGTAAGAGGATCTCATGGTCGACGGTGTCAAAGGCAGCACTCAGATCTAACAAGATTAAGATTGAGACTTTGCCTGCGTCAGTGTTCAGCCGGATATAGTTTGTAACCTTAAGGAGAGCAGTCTCAGTGCTGTGGTGGGGTCTAAAGCCGGACTGAAACATATCAAATGAGTTGTTGATTATAAGAAATCTAGTAAGCTGTAGGTAGACAACTTTTTCAAGGACTGTCCCCATAAATGGCAGATTTGAGATGGGACGATAGTTGTTAAGTACCGTAGCATCCAGACTGCTCTTTTTTAGCAGGGGCCTGATGACTGCAGTTTTCAGGGCCTTTGGGAATATTCCAGAATGAAGGGACATGTTTACTATCTGTGTGAGTGAAGGTAACAGACTGCTCAGAACAGACTTCAGAAATCTAGTGGGTAGTACATCCAGGCTGCATGTGGAGGAGCTCAAACTGGAGATTATTTCTTGGACATTTTTATCATCTACAGGTGCAAAGTAAGTTAGCTCAGAGAGCCTTTCAGGCTGTTGGATGGTTATCTGTGGATTGGAGACAATGGCGTTTTTGATGCCTTGAACCTTGTCATTGAAAAAGTGTGCAAACTCATTGCATTTACGTTTGGAAGTTAGCTCTAATGGCATCTGAACAGGGGGGTTTGTTAATCTATTAACTGTTGAAAACAGAACACGCAGATTGTTGCTGCAGCCTTCAATCATTTCAGAAAAATACCTTTCTCTCGTACTACGTAGCACCCGGTTAAACTCACACAACTTATCCTTGAATATCTTGTAATCAACCTGGAGGTTGGACTTGCGCCACTTCCGCTCGGCCCTCCGGCACTTTCTCTTCAGTGCTCTGACCGAGTCTGCTTTAGCCCACGGCGCCTTCTGCTTATTTTTCACTATTTTAACCTTCACAGGAGCGATGGTGTCCAGAAATTTCAAAACACTAGAGGTGACAGAGTTAAACAGTTAATCTACAGTAGAATACGATGCATTTTCAAAGTTTATCATTCCCATAAATAGTTCACCCGTATTTTCATTTATGTGTCTTCTTCGAACAGTTGCAGAGTCCACTGGTGGTTTGTTAGTGAAACACATGTCAAAAAATACACAGAAATGATCCGAAAGAGCAACATCGACCACGCTTATATTTGAAATATTCACCCCCTTAGTAACTAACAGGTCTAGAGTGTGCCCTCTGCTGTGGGTGGGGCCACTCACGTGCTGAGTGAGATCAAAGGTATCAAGTAAAGAACTCAGCTCTTTTGCATTTCTGTCATCAACATTATCCATATGAATATTAAAATCACCTGTAATAACTAAACTATCAAAATCTGTGCATACAACTGAAAGCAACTCGGTAAAATCATCAATAAAACTGTGACATGACTGCGGTGGCTTGTATAGGACTATGAAGAGCACGTACAGTGGTCGGTCTCGGAGGTGGTCGATGGTCGAATGAATCTGCATAAAAATGACGCAAACATTGTATAAGATTCTCCAAAACAAATTCAAGCAAGGTCATCATGCCTTAAAAAAATACAAAATGATCCATAATCGGTCTCATTTGAATGTGTATTCCTCAGATGACCGCATGCAGGCGGAGCGGTCTCATATGGAGACAAATCCTCCACATCTTTGTTACTCTCTGGCACAAATGAAAAACAGACCATTTTCCTCTTTCTGTCAAACCCTTTTATCTTTGGTGCTCTGACTGTCAGCATCTCCTTCGCCAGCCTCTCATTGCATGTTTGTGTACCTCAGCACTCCTCTGTTTGTCTGCTACACTTTGCCCCGTCTCATCTTGTCTTCATTAGTTCCCTCTGCTCTTCCCATCCCATCATTAAGAGTGAGCGTACGGGGCCTCTGCTTGTGTTTGGAGTTGGAGAAAGCAACAAGAACAAGTCAGGTGGAAAAAACAAAACAAAGAGGCAGTTTGTTGGGGTTCCACCTGTCAATGCTCCGGGAGACGAATGCTCTTGGGATACTCATGATTGTTACAATGGGCGAGCCACATTGAAATAAAAACTGTACCATGAAAAAAAATAGGAACTATCTAGGCATCAGAATGTGAGCCACACAAGGAAATCTTATATAAAAGACCTTTATGGCAAAAGCAAAAAAAAAATCTGATTGAAAACGGAATCATGTTGACCTGATTCGGGTGACGGTGTGCTTTTTTATGTGAAAACATGGAAACAAGCCAAAGCATTGTGATGTGTAGCCATCTGTTTCTATTAGTGGGAAACAGGTGGATTACCCAATGACCTTTCCAAAGGCAAATGACTTTATTCAACACAATAACAAGAAAAACAGGGTATGTCATCAATTATCAGCATCTTAAAGCTGAAAATCTAAAACTGGAATTAAAGTAGCAGTATGTAATATTTGCATGTCAAGTCATTATTAAATGGCCCCAATATTTCAAAAGGTGTTTTTAAATCATGCTCTTTTCGAATTCATCTTTAACTGATGACAGTAGTTCAGAGATATTTGAATATCAAAATTAGTTTTACGACCCGTAAAAGTTGTTATTGTTTTGATTTTGATGTCCTACCCTCCGCCGTTTCGCCAATCAGGAAGTGTCATGTACGTCCGTGATCGGGTTGCCAGAACTCCGTGCGGCTCATTAATCTCAGTGGTAAAATAACATGTGGCGCAGAACAAAAAAAGGTCTTGTTATGACTCTCAAATCATTAATGACAAAACAAAGACTAAAACGATGATTTATATCGTGACGCCTTTGAACAATGAGACAGCGGATAAAAGTTTACGTGTGATGCAAAATTTGCTCGTTTGAGTCCGTTCTTTAGAGTGGTGTTTTCAACGTGAATTGGTGGTCGAGTGGTTAAAACTACGCGCTCACGATGCAGTAACCCGGGTTCGATTTCGGGCGATGTCTTTTTGTATTAAATTGCATGTTATCACATTCTATGACAGATTGCTCTAAAAACGGTAAAAGACTAAGGTTTTTTTTGCAGATTATAGCTCAGTTGTAAAAATAATCGTTTAAGACCACATGTACCCAATTAAAATAATGTTAGTCTCTTTTTGATGTGGGACTTATACATGTTTGTCTAAAAAATATGGGAATAAATAAAATGAAAGGTGATATCCTCTTGAGCAAACCCTGATGTTGATACGCTGAAGAAATACGTTCCAACATCCATTCTTCCCACTCCTATTTTGGACATCAATTGCTTAATCTATAATTACATTGCTTTTATTTTGTTTTGTGTTTTTTATCTCAAATGTCCAAATAAAAAAAAAAAAGTTCAACATTCATTTAACATTAGCACGGCTCATGGCAATGTGAGAGACAGACAAACATCTGATAAAATAATTGCTGCTGGATTTGGTGTGTATCTGGCAACCTGAGTCAGGGAGATGGGAGAGGACTACACAATATTGACTGTGACCACTTTGGCCAGATTTTTACATATTGTTCCTTTAAATTTGTGTTTGTGTTTTAGTTATTTTGCCTAAAAGCAAGAAAGTCTTGGGTTTGATTCCACCTCCAGACCTTTATGGAGTGTGTATGTTCTCCCCATGTCTTCAAAGGTTCCCTCCGGGTGCTTCAGTTTGCCCTACCACTAAAAAGATGAACGATAGTCCCCCATAACACCCTCCCTGACCCCACTCCTGCCCCCTCTCTCTAGGGACAGGACTCCTCTAACAAAAATAGGATTCTGAACTCTGAGTGGGACTTTCCTGGTTTATTAAGTGTCAATAAATACATAAAAATCCTACCCTATATTGTCAGTTTAGACATTTTTGTACTGAGAAAACGGATGTTACTGTTAAGCTTGATCAGCACCACTTTGTCAGACTCTCCGAAGCAAAACCAGCGATATACAGTCAAACATGTCTCAAGACAGAAACCATATTATATACTTGCTTGTGTGTGTGTGTGTGTGTGAGTGTGTGTGTGTGTGTGTGAGTGTGTGTGTGTGTGTGTGTGTGTGTGTGTGTGTGTGTGTGTGAGTGTGTGTGTGTGTGTGCGTGAGTGTGTGTGTGTGTGAGTGTGTGTGTGAGCCTGCAGCAAGGCGAGTGTTCCCTGTGGTGATGCAAGGTCAGATGAGTCGGACAGCCAGGCCAGTGTTTAACCCTGCTCTGTTACAGTCTGCGCACGGCCAGGGCACACTTGTAGACACTCGACAGACGGCCCAAGATGACTGTCAAAACATCAGCCACACAGTGCTGAAGAGCAGGCCTCCCGGGGATCCCATTTGATAAACTAGTGCTACTCCGGTTCGGGCTTATCTAAACACATGCATGCTCCCACACGACAGCTGATTCTGCAGGGCTTGTCTCTCGCTTTTGGGAAAAATTTGTCTCGCAATTGATGCAGATAATGGATATGATGCATCCATTAAATGATAACCTCTCCAAAGTGCAAAAGCAGTTGGTGAGTATTGAGTCTGCTGATGCAATATTGATAGACATGAATATGATTTGTTGAGGTGGCACTTTCCCTGAATCAATCACCAATGGTCTAAGCCAGAGGGCCACTTTAGTTCAGACTTGTCCAGGAGCTGACAAACACAGAATATAAAACTTTTTTTTAGTTTTACTGGATGGGCTCTTTTGAGATTTAATAAGGTGAACATATAATTTCTCATGTCTTTTTGTTTGGTTTTTGTTGACGGAGCTGAAGTTGTCTGAATGACTTTCTCATGAGCTACATTGTGCCATAAACCATCACAAGTAAAATAAAGGTTCTGAGCTTTGCAGCGAAGTATAGCATGTCTGTATTGGGGGAGCTGAAGTTGGCTGGATTACACTGTGAACGTGTGTTTATGATCTTAATGGCTTTGGGTTAGCAAAACAGAGAGCCACGTGAAGTGACACAGAGGGCCAGGATTAGCCCGTTAACCGGACTTTGGCAACGTGAAATATGTTTTCAGTGGTCCCATCCAAGTACTAAGCAGAACTATAGTTTAGCTTCTGATATTTGTCAGATTATACAAGTTACTACAAAAGAATTGCAAGAGTGCAGACCTCCGACAAGAGGCACAGATCCATTCCTTAACGAAGACATATACTGTACATGCTCGTCTCTGAAATCACACAGTGTGCAAAAAGCCACAGCTGCCCTGGGGCACACTGGTGTATGTGTATTTTATATGTATTGTGCTCTTTATTCTGTTTGTGCACACAAAGTACCTTTTTTGCGTATGTATTCCAATGTGGTTTTCATACTGCACATGGCAAATAAAATGAATCTGAATCTGACAGAAACAAGACAAGTCATCTGTGCCATCGGCCCCTCTGACCACCACCAACCATTCACACACACCAGACTCATTCTAGGCAATGTGGATGAAGTGTCTTGCCCTAGGACATTAAAAAGTTTCACGAATTATTAAGAACGTGAAACGCTTTGCTGTTGGTAATTTTCAATTTACTAAAATTACAGGCACTGTGTTGATGCTTCGTCACCCCCCTCACCCCCACTCTACTCCAGAAATGATTGTGTTCAAACTAAATTCTCAACCAGAGAATATCCAGATCCAGCACAGTTTATTCTCTGTGTGCTTTTTGCAAAGGACTTCTGTCAGCTGTGGCACTCTGGCTGCTTTCTCATGAAAGAACAAATTCCTGCATCCAAATGGGGAACCGGATCACTTCCTAAACTTGTTCCATCTCCAATTTCAGAATCAGAATCAGAATCATTTTTATTGCCAACGTAAGTAACGGGAGGTCACAGACTTGGAAATTGCTTTGGCTCAGTGCAACAGTCAAAAAGAGATAATAAAAATAAGAATAAAAAACACTTCTAAAGAATAAATTTAAATTTAAAATAGAGTTACAGTTACTATTTACAATATACAAGTGCACATGGTGCACACAATGTAAGGTGACAGCAGTACAGTGAAGTAAAGTGACGTATGATGGGCAGTAAAGTGACTTTATAAAGGGCGGGGGGACAGGTTAAGAAGTGTTCAAGAGTCCAACAGCAGAGGGGAAGAAACTGTTCTTGTGGCGGGAGGTTCTAGTCCTGATGGACCGCAGCCTCCTGCCTGAGGGGAGTGGTTGGAATAGTCCATGTGCAGGGTGAGAGGGGTCGGCTGTGATACGACCAGCCCGGCCTCGAGCTCGGGCGACGTACAGGTCCTGCAGCGATGGAAGGCTGCGGCCGATCACTTCCTCTGCAGAGCGCACAATGCGCTGTAGTCTCTGTTTGTCCCTGACTGTGGCTCCAGCGAACCACACGGTGATGGAGGAGGTGAGGATGGACTCGATGATGGCCGTGTAGAACTGCACCAACATCTGTGCAGGCAGCTTGGCTTTCCTGAGCTGCCGCAGGAAGTACATCCTCTGCTGGGCCTTCTTGATGAGAGAGCTGATGGTCGGCTCCCACTTGAGGTCCTGGGTGATGGTGGTGCCCAGGAAACGGAAGGACTCCACAGAGGTGATGGGGGAGTCCATCACGGAGGGTGGGGGCGGGGGGACAGTGCTCTTCCTGAAGTCCACAATCATCTCCACTGTCTTCTGGGCGTTCAGCTCCAGGTTGTTACCACTGCACCAGGACACCAGCCGGTGTTCCAAACATTACTGAAAACGTACTCAATATTTTGCAAAAAACCTTTTGGGCTATTACGCACACAAACAAAAACTAACAAACGCTGCTGATTGCATCGTCTCTTAACCTATAGCAAGGATGGATATCAAAGTTCTTGGATCCAGACATGATCTGGATCACCTCCCATTCTGCATTTGTTGCTTGTCCCGTTTATGAGATTTACTCAACTTAAATTCTGAAGTATTCTTATTTCTTTCCATACATTTTTTTGTTATCTTTCTAACCAACTAACTACAGGTAACTGAAAAACAGTCAGACAGCTGTATGCCAGCAGACGTAACAATATCCCCACAGAAAAGGCAATAAAAAGCGACTCTCTTCTCATGCACAGCTCCACGGGCACATACATGCCCGACAACATGATGTTGTCATCATGTGGGACTCCGTGCCCTCGGGGTTCCTCCCTCAGATAAGCCGCAGGTCCTGGGGCTGCACTGGCTGATGCTCCCCCAGAGGCGTTCAGTGATGGATGGGTTAAGTGCATGTTGAATTTCCCTATGGCTTTACCGCAGTCATCCTCCACTCGAGCCGTACGGGGCTGTCTTTGTAGCCCTCTCTGACCTATCATTACCACTGTCCCCTGAGACCGGTCCCAACTCACCCCATTTGAAACCAGGGGCCAAGCACTATGACAGCGGCGGTCTGCTCTCCCAGGGCGTATTTTGGAGATGAGCTGAGGAGGTTGGAAGGAGGACGTGGGAGGATAAGGACTCACTATATTGGTAGTTGGCAGTTTTCTTAGTGTATGCTTCAATTCAATTCAATTCACTTTTTTTAAAACCCTAAATCACAACAGCAAGTCACCTCAGAGGACTTTACACAGTTGTAGTTTCATCAACACAAATCAGCGAATCAAACGGTTAGAACGCAGGAAATGCAATAATAACAAACACATGTTTTTGTTTGATGTGATGATTTGTGCCTTGGTATGGTTTTTTTATTTTTTATTTTTACCGGGGCAGTGTACAATAAACATTAGCCAAAAGGAGAGATGCGTTGTACCAGGATTGATTGATTGATTGATAGCAGCCATTGGTCTATAGGAAGTGGATGACCAATGTCCATAAATGTTAATAAATGTCCTTAAAAGTGAAGGGTCTTCACCACTGTCCTCAGACCCTCATGACTCCTGTGCTTGTTGAAATGGGAAAGAAAATATTTTTGGTTGAGTTGATTCACTGATGATACATTCTATGTTATACATTTGCGTATAGATATTTTTGTTTTTATTTCATTCCAAACGTTGAACCCGGGACACTTGTGAATAATATCCGATCAAGTAAGGAAAGCAATAATTGTTTTGGTTCAGTCCAAGTTTGTACTCATTTTGAAGCAAAAAAAGAAATAGAAAAATCTGCTATTAAATTGAATCAATCAGAAGCAAAAGATGTACAAGACCTTGGTTTATCAGTAAAGCTTAAAACATGTGTGAGCCACAAACAAGTGAGCTCATGGGAATGTGAAAGATTTTACCCCCTTAACATCAGCGCTCTACCTGTTTTTCTTTATGATTCTCTTTTGTGCAAACGTTCTACACAACTGTCTTAGACTTGGCAGAAAAGGTTGTTTAAAGTACATCTGGACAAATGTTCTTTTCCACAATCCACAAACTTATTTTCGCCTGACGATTGAACTCCCAGCCTGAGTCGTCACTGATCCATTGTCGTCCAGACTGACAGTTTCATAGAAAGAAGCAAGCGGCAAACCCTTCAGCTGCAAACTAATTGCACATTTTATTATAATTTCTCCGTGTTTAAAAGTCCTGTCTGCACAATATCATGGAGGACATTTTAAAATATGCTGGAATTTTTTGGTGTGTCTGTGTCGGGTTATGTTAAACAGTGTTTGGCTGCCACTAATAAGACATGATGTAACTTACAAAAGCTATTTAGCCGTACGGGACCAAAAGTGTGTTGTAATGAGTAAATTAAAGCTGGGGTGCCTACCTTTTTTGTTTTAAAAATACATCTTTAAGTCCCAACAGAAAGGTTCTTGTTTAAGTACCACTTTGTGAACACAGCAGACATTAACACTCTGTCTTTATCTTATTAGAAAACATTTTACATACTGAGAGCGGAGTGAGGGCTTGTACTGTTTTTCACTGAAGAAGCTGATCTAAAGATATGACCGAGGCCAACAATACATGCATCTGAAAACTACTGATACAATCAGTTTGAGATCTATAGGAACTAGTTATGTGGACTTTTTTACATCAGTTTTGACACTAACTCCCAGAGCAGCATTTTGACAGCTTCTAGTTTTGCAAGCTCATAAAACTTTGTGACTTTTTCTCTTTCTATACTTTGTTTTTTTATATGTTATTATTTTCATGACATTATCTTTTATCTTTGAAATGTGTGTAGTTCTACATTTAACTAAACTTCAATTTTCTTTCCATGATATTTAAGCCCTTTTTTCCTGGCCCTGGACTGGTTTTGGTTTCCATAGCAACACACTGTCAGTCACTGTCAGCAGTTAGCATTTGGTCTTTAGCATTAGCCTTTCAACAAACCAGTTTTAAGATTAAGATTAAGATGAGATCCTTTATTTGTCCCACAGTGGGGAAATTTCGGTGTTGCATCACAAGTTATAGAACAGTAGGAAAGAGGAGCACACGTTAAGTGAACAGTAGCTATACTAATTAAAATAAAACAAAATCTCTAACTCTATCCATCCATCCATCCATTTTCTTCCCCTTAATCCATTTCTGGGTCGGGGGGGTGGCAGTCAGAGCTGCACCCAGAACACAGAGCACCAGCCCCTCACTGATCCTCCTGCAGGTGCTGAGTCCACATGAGCTGAGATCTTTCAGTGGGAGCTTCAGGCAAAGTTGGGTTAAGTGTCTTGCCCAAGGACACAACGACAGCAGTCATCAGTGGGAGTCGTGAAGTAGGTCTTATGGTGGGCTTGAACCCACGACCTTCAGGCCCAAAGGCTCTACCAACTGAGCTACTGTCGCCCCTCTCTAACTCTATCATCTTGAAAATAATAATAGATGTAAAAATTTAACACTTGGCAAAATAAGAGGCAAGTATAAAGTACTGTGTATTCCAGTGCAAGTAAAGTATAGTTATATGTTAGCATCTGTACATTAGCAGCAGTATGTTTTAGCCCTTAGTACAAGTAAGTGAAGGTAAAACCCTTATAAATGACTTAATTTTATTCAGTATAAAACTTAATAACTTTTTTGGTTAGGGTTAGGTTTGAATGACAGCTGTGGGAGTTCCGTAAGTTTCAGAATTCTGACAGTCCTAGTGTCAAAGAAACCTGGAGAACATAAACACACCTGGTTAATTTTCACAATCGAATGACAGATTTGCAGTGTATATCATCCAAACTAAACACTGCATCTACGTCTGCGGACTGGAACGCCGACACAAATCACACTATGGCAAAAACCTTCATACACATGTTCACTAAACGTTTATTCTCCCCAGGAGGTGCTGTTTCGCCGCCATAACAAAGTGATTTAACATGTTCAATCGCAGCACTTTAAATGGCCTCTACATGGCACGGTGCGAGATTTGCACTTTTGTGTGTGCGCACACCCTCACGAGAATATCAATGCGCCCCGGTGCGTGTGAGATGCAAGGCTAATTGATTGTCCCCCCTCACCCCCCATCCAACCCCCCCTCCTCACCCTCCTCCCCCCTCCTTCCCCGACTGCAGTATCTGTCAGCAGGAGACTTAACAAGCTTTTTTTCCCCCAACACAATCCTCTCGATACTCCATCCTCTCGCCGGCATCATCGCATCGGTCTTCACCGAACACAAACCGCCGCGGTTTAGTGCAGACATAACTCATCAGGAATGCGCGCTCATGGACGGAGGAGACAGAGAGTGGAGTGGAGAGCGGCGTGGAGGAGCATTCTTGACATTTGCCGGCGTGAATGACAGTCGTTGGGAAAATGTGGAGAATTCCGTGGCATTTCTCGAGCGGCGCAACCAAAAGCTGTGGTCTAACCTCGCCCCGAGCCTTGGCGCTGCGCAAACGTCAATGCGATGTGTGACGTCCGGAGATGTGTGTGATGTGAATCTGTACTTTCAATATTCAATGTCTAAAAACACAGACTTATTTATTTTTTTATCTTTATTGGAAGCATTAAGAACAAAAGTGACAAATTGCATTATACAGAAACAGGGCAAATTCATATTAACATGAAATTCCTACTGGGAAGGAATCAGTGGAGGTATAGGGAGGGGAGGGAGGTGGGATTCTAAGCATTTAATACATCTCGTGTGTGTGTGTGCGTGTGCGCGTGCGCGTGTGCGTGTGTGTGTGTCATTTTCAAGAAAGGCAGTGCACAATGATGTCAACTCCAGGGCAGTGGACTGGGGAAATTCTCGATCGATTTAGAGACATGTCTGTGCATCTGCTCAAGTGAGCTAGGAGTAAGCGATTTTGATCCCCATGTAATACAAACAACATTGTCTAATACATTTCAAAAGGCAAGTTTATTTGTATAGTACAGTTCATACACAAGGCAACTCAAAGTGCTGAACAAAATAAGAAAGGAACAATCATATAAATCACACTGCATTACAAAGATAAATTCCCTCAGTTGTATGCACAGCTAAACACGACTGTTCTTAACCTGGATTTAAACCGTGTCCTAGCAGTGGGCGTTAAAGTTTATTCTCTGAGCCACAGGAAGCCAGTGCAGAGACCTGAGGACTGGACAAATGTGGTCGTACTTCCTGGTTCTAGTCAGGACTAATGTGGTCGTACTTCCTGGTTCTAGTCAGGACTCGAGCTGCAGCTTTTTTACAGCCTGTTTGGACAGACAGTCTAACCTACTGGAGACAAATGCACGATAAGAATCTCCAAGTCTGCTTTAGACATTTTGGTTTCTGCCAATGTTTTTCAGATGGTAAAAAGCTGCTGACATACATCATAGAATTCACTTCTAGTAAAGCAGCAGCTAACTTACTCCATATCTTCTCCATTATACTTTACCTAATAACAATAATTATTTCTATAAATAGAATTTTGACAACTTTCTCCCAGATTTCTTAACCTTTGCAAGCGTAAGCCAAGCCAAGCCTAATATTGCCACGCCTAATATTCCCTCAGATAATCTTTGAACCATTTCACTACGGGAATACATGATTGTATCTCCCCTCATGTCTGTGAAATGACCAAAGCATTGCCCGCAGGTGTCGATTGATTCTATTGATTGACAAATAATGGCCGACCTATACAGTACACCTATTATCTTATACAGTATACTCATTACACTTATGGCCACATATAGAGTTGTTCCTTGGCAATGTGTGATGATCATAGACTGTAAAAAATAATGGACAGAGTTACGCCTATCTCCGCCGTTCTAACTAATGGGCCAAAAAGAGTGCATCTGTGCATGCGTCAGCCGGCGCAGCTCCATTCATTTGAACGAGAGACTTCAAAAATTCCCCGCGAGTAAACTAGAGTGGACCAAAAAAAATTCACCCCCCTCAGCGTTGACACACATGTGGAACGGAGCTTTGGGCCAAGAGACAACTTTTGGTCCATCCTGTAAAGACGTTTTCGAGATGTAAGAAGATGATATATGTTTGTATTGGCTAATTCTTATTCCGGGTCCACCCCCACAGGCCCGGGGTGGTATTGCAAGCATGTCAGCGCACATCAATTTGGCCACTTTTGAGCCGGGACCCGCCCCCACTGGTGATGATCCAGGACATTTATGGACATCGGTCATCCGTCCCCTATGTACCGATGTCGCCCATGTGTTTGTCCATCCATCCATTTTCTTCCGCTTTATCCGTTGCCGGGTCGCGGGGGCAGCAGTCTAAGCAGAGACGCCCAGACTTCCCTATCCACACACACCTCCTCAAGCTCGTCCGGGGGGACCTCAAGGCGTTCCCAGGCCAGCTGAGAGACATAGTCTCTCCAGCGTGTCCTGGGTCTTCCCCGGGGCCTCCTCCCGGTGGGACGTGCCCGGAACACCTCCCCAGGAAGGCGTCCAGGAGGCATCCTGAACAGATGCCCGAGCCACCTCAACTGGTTCCTCTCGACGTGGAGAAGCAGCGGCTCTACTCCGAGCTCCTCCCGTGTGACCGAGCTCCTCACCCTATCTCTAAGGGAGCGCCCAGCCACTCTGCGGAGGAAGCTCATTTCGACCGCTTGTATCCGCGATCTCGTTCTTTCGGTCATTACCCACAGCTCATGACCATAGGTGAGGGAGGGAACGAAGATTGACCGGTAAATTGAGAGCTTTGCCTTTCGGCTCAGCTCCCTCTTTACCACAACGGTCCGATACAGAGACCGCATCACTGCGCACGCTGCACCGATCCGCCTGTCAATCTCACGCTCCATCCGTCCCTCACTCGTGAACAAGACCCCGAGATACTTGAACTCCTCCACTTGAGGAAGGACCTCTCCACCCACCTGGAGAGGGCAAGGCACCTTTTTCCGGTCGAGCACCATGGCCTCGGATTTGGAGGTGCTGATTCTCATCCCAGCCGCTTCACACTCGGCTGCAAACCGTCCCAGTGCATGTTGCAGGTCCTGGTTCGTTGGAGCCAGTAGGACGACATCATCCGCAAAAAGTAGAGATGAAATCCTGTGGTTCCCGAACCGGACCCCCTCCGGCCCCTGGCTGCGCCTAGAGATTCTGTCCATAAATACAGTGAACAGAACCGGTGACAAAGGGCAGCCTTGGCGGAGGCCAACATGCACCGGGAACAGGTCTGACTTACTGCCGGCAATGCGAACACAGCTCTGGCTCCGGTCATACAGGGACCGAACAGCCCTCAGCAGAGGACCCCGGACCCCGTACTCCCGGAGGACCCCCCAAAGGACACCCCGGGGAACGCGGTCGAACGCCTTCTCCAAATCCACAAAGCACATGTGGACAGGTTGGGCGAACTCCCATGAACCCTCGAGTATCCGATGGAGAGTATAGAGCTGGTCCAGTGTTCCGCGACCGGGACGAAAACCACACTGCTCCTCCTGAATCCGAGATTCCACCATCGGCCGTAACCTCCTCTCCAGTACCTTGGAGTAAACCTTACCAGGGAGGCTGAGGAGTGTGATCCCACGATAATTGGAACACACCCTCCGGTCCCCCTTCTTGTAGAGAGGGACCACCACCCCGGTCTGCCACTCCATTGGCACCGCCCCCGATCGCCACGCGATGTTGCAGAGACGTGTCAGCCAAGACAGTCCTACAACATCCAGAGACTTTAGATAGTCAGGACGGATCTCATCCACTCCCGGCGCCTTGCCACCATGGAGGCTGCCAACCACCTTGGTGACCTCGGCCAGGGAGATGGAAGTATCCGCCCCAACATCCTCAGCCTCTGCCTCCTGGACGGGGGACGTGACGGGGGGATTGAGGAGAACCTCGAAGTATTCCTTCCACCGCCCGACAATATCCCCAGTCGAGGTCAGCAGCCCTCCACCCGCACCATACACGGTGTTGGCAAAGAACTGCTTCCCCCTCCTGAGGCGCCGGACGGTTTGCCAGAACCTCTTCGAGGCCGACCGATAGTCATGCTCCATGGACTCTCCGAACTCCTCCCAGTCCCGGGTTTTTGCCTCTGCAACAGCCCGGGCCGCGGCACGTTTGGCCTGCCGGTACTGGACAGCTGCCTCAGGAGTCCCACGAACCATCATTGCTCGATAGGACTCCTTCTTCAGCCTGACGGCATCCCTTACTGCCGGTGTCCACCACCGGGTTCGGGGATTGCCGCCGGGACCAGCACCAGAGACCTTGCGACCACAGCTACGAGCCGCCGCATTGGCGATAGAGGAAGAGAACATGGTCCACTCGGACTCGATGTCCCCCTCCTCTGCCGGGACCTGGGAGAAGCTCTCCCGGAGGTGTGAGTTGAAAGTCCGTCTGACAGGGGGCTCAGCGAGACGTTCCCAGCAAACCCTCACTACACGCTTGGGCCTGCCAGGTCTGACCGGCCTCCTGCCCTGCCAGCGGATCCAACTCACGACCAGGTGATGATCGGTTGACAGCTCCGCCCCTCTCTTCACCCGAGTGTCCGAGACACGCGGTCGAAGGTCAGATGATACGACTACAAAGTCGATCATCGACCTCCGGCCTAGGGTGTCCTGGTGCCACGTGCACTGATGGACACCCTTGTGCTCGAACATGGTGTTCGTGATGGACAGGCCGTGACTGGCACAGAAGTCCAACAACTGAACACCACTCGGGTTCAGATCAGGGGGGCCGCTCTTCCCGATCACCCCTCTCCAAGTGTCACTGGCATTTCCCACATGGGCGTTGAAGTCCCCCAGGAGAATAACGGAGTCCCCGGGCGGTGCACTGTCCAGTACCCCTCCCAAGGACTCCAAGAAGGCCGGGTACTCTGCACTACCGTTAGGCCCGTAGGCCGTCACAACAGTGAGAGACTTGTCCCCCACCCGGAGGCGGAGGGACGCGACCCTCTCATTCACCGGGGAGAACTCCAACACGTGGCGGCTGAGATGGGGGGCAATGAGTATGGCCACCCCAGCTCGCCGCCTCTCCCCGCGGGAAACACCAGAAAAGTGGAGCGTCCAACCCCTCTCAAGGAGTTGGGTTCCAGAGCCCAAGCTGTGTGTGGAGGTGAGGCCGACTATCTCTAGTCGGATCGCTCAACCTCCCCCACAAGCTCGGGCTCCTTCCCCCCCAGTGAGGTGACGTTCCACGTCCCAAGAGCCAGATGTTGGGTGTGTGGACTGGGTCGTCGAGGTCTCCGCCTTCGACTGCTGCCCAGTCCTCTCTGCACCTCGCCACCACGGACCCCTCTGCAGGTGGTGAGCCCACAGGAGGGACTGCCCACGTCATCCCTTCGGGCTGAGCCCGGCCGGGCCCCGTGGGCTAAGGCCCGGCCACCAGGCGCTCGCTTGCGAGCCCCGACCCCAGGCCTGGCTCCAGGGTGGGGCCCCGGCTGCGCCATGCCGGGCGACGTCACGGTTTTTGTTGTCGTGCTGTCCATGGTTGGCTTCGGACTGCGCTTCGTCTGACTCGTCACTTGAGACCTGTCTGCCATGGGAGGCCCTACCAGGGGCATGAAGCCCCAGACAGCATAGCTCCCAGGATCATCCGAGTGTTTGTCCCAAGCCCATGTGTTTGTTATTATTGAATTTCCTGTGTTTGAACCGATTGGTGGCCTCCGAGTCTGCTGTTGTGATACAGCTGCACAACAAAAAATTGAATTGAATTGAATGTCCATTGTTCATTGCAGCAAATCGGAGTATTGGAGTTGTCTGCAGAATTATAATAGTATGGCTGCGTACACTTGTGCGTCATAGTCGTCGTGGACATTGCACTGCCTCAGAAACCTCAGTTGTGATGTATTGGTTCGATGTTTTTCTCATGTGACTGTATCCGTAAAATCTCCAGAGAGGACATTGACAGACTACTTTAAGAAACACAAAATCATTCAACATTATAAACTACAGCACTCATCTCCAGACCAATAAAGGACTTGAAGGACAGTATGTAATCTGCACTCTCAGTGGTCTAAGTCAATACAAGTGCAATCCAACTTCCAGAATCTAACTATCCTGTGGCACTTTTAAGTACTGCTCACAGATGCAATCCACCTGCTGGAGCTGTAATATAAAATGACTACTATTGTGGTGACACCTGCAGGTGAAAGCCAGATGCCAAGCTAAGCAGGGCAGGGCCTGGTTGCTACTATGATGGGAGAAACCAGGTGCCACAGTAGGGCAGCTGTAGCTCTAAAGTGATAAACTGTTCTTGTGTCCTTGGGCAAAACACTTCACCCACATTTCCAGGCAAGAGTCTGGTGTGGCCATAAATGGTTAGTGGTGGTCAGAAGAGGCGATGGCATGTATAAAGTAGTATTTTATCATCACTGTATATGGAGTTAATGAATATCAACCTGAAATTTTTATTTTTATTTTTTTATATCTGGTTTAATTTAAATATGTCTGTGTTTTTATTTGTGAATTTATTTAAAAAAAAAAAAAAAAAAACAGATTTAAATTTTTAAATTTTAAGCAACTATGCACATCATTCCCACTGTATTTTTAATGAAGAATCTCACCAGTTTATGTTAAAATATGTTTACCTATTATCTGGTTACACCTATATGTGATGTAGATATCAATTTAAATATTACAAACAAACTCTTCAAACCAGGCCATCCATACTGAACAACAGTAAAGAGCTGGAGTTGAAGATGTGGTTGGCTCTTGGATCAAATACAGTATATGGATGAGAGTTAGTGTAATGAAGTATTTGTTCCAGCGGTCCAATCAGGCAGACTGTGGTAAATACACTCCATCACTTAGAAGAGGTGAGACCGGGACAAACCCCTGCTCTCTCTAGCCCTCGATTGAGCCATTCCCCTGAAACCTCCTTATAATCTGTTCTCATCTCATTTTCCACATCTCGATATGGACGTTTTATTGTCTCCTCCTGCTTTTCTCAGTCTTGTCAGCGCTATAGGATTCTGCCTGTTTAGGAGAGATGGATTTGTCTCGCCATGACACCTTTTCTTCCATTACTTCCTTCCTTGAGCAGAGCAGCAGGTGGACATGTTGTATGTAATGTTCTATGTTAAAGCTGGACTAACTACCTTTTTTGTCTCATAAAAGTAAAAAATGGTGAATAAATCTTTTTCCCGGATGAGTCACTATTGGACGCTTAAGGGCTGTGAGAGTGGTCCTCTTTTTCTTGTCTTTTTCCGAAAAATCTGATTGTAAGATGTGATTGTTAGATGTGACAAAGGCTAAAGAACTAGAAAAAGAATAAAATAATCAAACTCTTTTCAGAGCAAGGAGCCAGTTACAAGGATATTTTTTAGATTTTAGGAGCCATTATCATCTATTTGGTCCAAATAATGTGAAAAGAATACAATGTGAGAAGATTAGAACAAATGATTTCTTGTTTGATTTTATAAATAATACACATTGATGAGAATGACTTTGCTTTGATTATTTAGGGCTGCAGAGTTTTTTGCATTAGTTTTGTGCCACAGCTCAAAAAGGTAGGCCTACATACAAAATATACAGTACAGTTATGTTCTTTTAGAGCGGCTATCTGTTATTCTTACCTCACTATGTTTGAAACTGAACTAGAAAGTAAAAGTACTTCCCAATAAAATCATTATTATTAGCAAATTTGTGGTAGACAAAAACGTGAATCCAAATCTTGACTCAATTCTTAACAAGATAACTCAGGCATCATAGTGGCTTGATATCCCTTACAGCAGGACTCCCTACATAAAAAAAAAAAAAAAAACGTTGCCATAATCTTGCCATAAGTAAAATTAGGAAAAAATCCAGACCATATTACCGGTCATTATTCATAGTAAAAAACAAATAAAGCAAACGTCCAGCTTCTATGGCCAGTCTCTCATTACGTGCCCATAATGAAGCCCAGTTGTCGCCTCCACCACTGCCAAAGGATATCACACCTACAATTATGTAATCTCACCACTCATTTCCTGCATGGAAGAAATGTTGTAAAAATACCAAACCGTTTGCTCCAAAGTAGAGCCATTTCCTTGACGACTGAAATGGACACAGCTGTCAGTCAAACTTCACACGCTTTAATAAAGGGCCATTTCATATGCAGTTTGTGAGTTGGCATCATCCATTGGCCAGCTGTCACCATGGCTACGGTTCAACACAGATTAATAGGAAAACTGTTTATGGAGATTTAGTGGAGGTTCTTTAATCGTTATTTCCACAACAGCATTTCTACTGCCGCTCAAATCTGGAACTGTCGTATACGGGAGGTTTCATCTCTTGCCCTAACCCTAACCCTAACCCTAACCCATCAGTGTGTCAGGAGTGGGTCCTATTATTAAATTATGGAAAAACAATAATGAGCAGTGGAATCATTTTTAAAGCTTTTTTTTTTTTTTACTAGAAATGAGAGCATGAAAGTAACAAAAACATCCACAGATTTTCCTGAACCCGGATCATCTTCTCTCTCATCTCAGAAAGCTCCTGCACAAAGGAATTTAGTTTTTTGAGCAAATTACAGTCAAGATGTCTTTTCAAGAATCAAAAACTTAACATGGAAAATGTCATTCGCAACATTTGTGACGGTAGATTTTTTTAAAATGAGGTTAAAGAGAATGTACAGTAGGCTCTGCTTGTGTCTCTCCACGGCCTTGCACTAACGTTTATCTGTGACAAGTGAATCAACTTGGACTCTGAGGAGCACAGGGACTGGCCTCCTTCTGGGACTCTGAGGAGCACAGGGACTGGCCTCCTTCTGGGACTCTGAGGAGCACAGGGACTGGCCTCCTTCTGGGACTCTGAGGAGCACAGGGACTGGCCTCCTTCTGGGACTCAGGACTAAGCATAAGTGAGGGATTTTATCATCTGGAACAGTCTTCCTGAAAAAGTGAGACAGGCTTCTTCTCTAACAATGTTCAAATCCAGGTTAAAAGTCTATCTGTGCATAACAACTGAAGGATCTTTTCTCTCTTCAGTCTTCTGTGAAGATAAGATAAGATAAGATGTGCTTTATTTATCTCCCAGAGGAGAAATGTACATGTCACATTTGGCATGGATAGAAACACTCAGATTGTGCAAAAGGAGGAAATGTGCAAACATGTTACATCCAGGATATATGTACAATAAAGTGACAATAATTATGTACAACAAAAGTGACAAGTGTCAATTGGAAACAGTGTCAATAGTAGTGCAGGTTTTCACACAGTGATCATTTAAAGTGACTTGTTGTACAGTCTGACAGCGGTGGGGATAAAGGCCCTGCGGTAGCGCTCCTTCCTACACTGAGGGTGTCTCAGTCTTCCACTGAAGGAGCTCCTCAGCTCCTCTACAGTCCTGTTCAGTGGGAGGTATTGTTCATGATGGAGGTGGCTTTGACTAGCACCCTCCTGTCCCTCACCTCCTCCACAGAGTCCAGGGGCCTCCTGTCCCTCACCTCCACAGAGTCCAGGGGCCTCCTGTCCCTCACCTCCTCCACAGAGTCCAGGGGCCTCCTGTCCCTCACCTCCTCCACAGAGTCCAGGGGCCTCCTGTCCCTCACCTCCTCCTGACCAGCTTGTTCAGTCTGTTTCTGTCCCGCTCTGTGCTGCCCGGGGCCCAACACACGGCAGCGTAGTAAATGGCAGAAGCTACCACAGAGTCATAAAAAGTCCTGAGCAGAGGCCTGCTCACTCCGAAGGACCTCAGCCTCCTCAGAAGGAAGTGGCGACTTTGGCCCTTCTTGTGCAGGGCGTTTGTATTATGGACCAGTCCAGTTAATGTGAACACCCAGGTAATGTATCATTTGAAAGCCTTGTGTGATTTCCATGTTTCTTTTCTTGTTTTGTTAAATACAGTACTTTAAATTGCCTTTTGTCTGAACTGTCCTCTGCAAAAGAATCTGTCCTCACCTTATGTCGTAATAAGACCAAAACTTCCCCACTGCTCGAACCCTTAAAGTTGACTTATTTAGAAAGGGAAAATGCATAATTTGACTCATCAGGCGGTGACTGATGAGGCCCCATTACAGCGCTCTCATCAGAGTTCCGAGGCGCTCTACAGCAGGTGGGCGGCCGGAGCTTTAATGTACATTGATTATGCACAGTATCTCTCTAGAGCAGGTCTTCTTGCTTCACCTGAAGTGTGTGCGTGCTGTGTGTGTGTGTGTGTGTGTGTGAGAGTGTAAGTGAGCGTGGTGTGTGTGTGCGTCCGTGTATATGTTTGTATGTGTGTGCATATGTATGTGTATGTGTGTGCGTTTATGTGTGTCTATGTATGTGTGTGCAAATGTGTGCGTATGTGTGCATGTGTATGTACGTATGTATGTGTACTGTATGTGCGTATGTATGTGTACTGTATGTGTGTGTATGCGTATGTATGTGTACTGTATGTATGTGTGTGTATATGTGTGTGTGCGTATATGTGTGTGTACATATGTGTGTGTGTGTGCGTATGTGTGTGTGCATATGTATGTGTTCGTATATGTGTGTGTGTATGTGTGTGTGTGCATATGTATGTGTTCGTGCATATGTGTGTGTGCATATGTGTGTGTGCATATGTATGTGTTCGTATATGTGTGTGTGTATGTGTGTGTGTGCATATGTATGTGTTCGTGCATATGTGTGTGTGCATATGTATGTGTTCGTATATGTGTGTGTGTATGTGTGTGTGTGCATATGTATGTGTGCGTGCATATGTGTGTGTGCATATGTATGTGTGCGTATGTATGTGTGTGTGTGCGTATGTGTGCGTGCAGGCTGCTCCTCCATGGCCTTGTGCGTCTCGTTGCTGAGTCAGCCTGTGCATTATTTAGGGTGCCGTTAACAGGCCTCACGGCGCAGGACAGCGCTGGGCTAAGTATCTGCAGGACTCTGGTTCAGACTGGAACAGGTTTCAGCAGAGCACAGGGACAGGAAGTGATTGTCGTGATTATTCCTGCCATAATTAAGCAAGATTGTGACTTTTAGGAGGAAAAATAAGTCATTTCCAAACATTACAGAAGAGCGGTAGGCAACCTGTGGCTCCTCAGACTCATTGAAATGGTGTTTTTGGATTCGACAAAACAAATTAAAGTAAATGTTTATCATTTTGCAGAGCACCACTGTGGTACAAAGCATTGTTATAAACCTATTACAGTGTATGCAAAAATAAAAATGAAGATCTACAATAGTCACGATGGGTCTGTTGCAATTTTATTTCCTTTTCATGTATAATATCTGTGTTTGTTGTATTCAATAGTTGTGGCGAATAAGTTATAAGTTAAGTGTATGTTATGAGATAAGTTATGCTTTTTGCAGCTCATTTGTGCATTCATTTTTTTTAATGAAAATGAATAAAGAATGGTGTGGTTTGGGTCAGGCTGTTAACGACTATCGAACCTCTTCTTTGAATAGTTGTAACATTTGACAGTGTGGACTAACTTCTATAGTTGCAGCAAAATTCCAAAATTCCAACAGCTTTCATCTCATGGCTTCACAAAAATGTTGATTTGCAAATAGAAAATTAGAAATCCAAGCAACCGTCATGTCTTGGCCACGGAGCACGGCGGGATGAGTAAACTTTTGATTATGAAATTAACACACTTTTGGATAGCTTATTATCTATTGAACATATAGATTTCTTTTTTCTTGTTGATAATCTAAATATAAATCTGTAATATATTCACGGTTTTTGTGCATGAGAAGGAATGCTGTTTTTTTCATCAGCTGTTATTTGTGCCACATTTTTTGATAGTACAGAATTACAGAAGAATATCACACAAAATACAGCAGAAACCTTAGAGCCAGAGGTACTCCCGCCTTGTCTTAACACGGCTCCCTTTACTCTCACCAAATAGAGTGTCAGCCAACTGCTCTAACAGAATCCTGGTCCGGATAAAGCACATTATCCTTTGCAGCTCAAACTTGTGGAGTGCTGGTGCGCCACTCTCCTGTCTGGCCTTTAGAATCATCTGGTCTCATCAACAGGTGCTGAGTCACAGAGGCCTTAGAGCCACTCACTGAACCCGAGTGGATCCTAATGCTGATCACACACACACACAATAACACACACACACAGATACAGAGGACCATAATATAACGTCAAAGAGTAACAAGGGGCAAAACTGTTGCAGTTTTGACAACGCTTTTGCCATTTTGGACTGAACCAGAGACGGTTACCATAGCGACAAACTATACAGCAATAACATTATGTCTGAAAATAAATGGAAACGTGTGTGGCGTCTCCAAAAGCCCTGGATCATTTGCATACTGTTGTTGTTTGTGACATCTTTGTGATCTGACAAAAGTGTTTAATAAAAAATTGATCCAAAAACATTACTCAATCCATTTGAGTACATCCTATATAAATAATTGAAAACCAAGTAAACTTTTCACTTTCCTTAAACTGCTTCTGAATTGGCAAATTGATTGAAACCTGTAGACTACCTATATTCTATGACAGTTGTGTCGCATTCAGTCCAAGATGGCGGCACTGCGGCTTAGTTACGAGGGCATTTGTTTTGGGACGTTATTATTGAGTTTTGCCTCTTGGTACTTCTGTACTCTTTGATCACGTTGTGAGGGCAGGATGGAAACATGTAAACAAGGGTTGCATTCATTAAATAGCTTATCGATTCTTCTTTATGCCTTTGAAGGAGATGAGAGAAAGACAGCTTCAATGGGGCACGATTTATAGCACAAATAAAACACAAACCTTCTACACATGTGAGTGACTGCACAACACCACACACACACACACAGAGAGAAAGACACACACGTACACACACACACACACACACACAGAGAGTGTCATGTCTGGTTAAGTTATATTCTGTGATGTAAAGCTGTTTTATTTTGAAATTTGTTTCTCGTTAGACTTCCTTCCTGCTCTTCCCTGTTTCCCCGCCTATGTGATTACCTGCCTCGCCCCTAATGTGTGACACCTGTGTCCTTGCCCTCACCTCTGTGTATATAAGCCTGTATCTTCCCCATTGTCTCTGTCAGATTGTCTTTGTCCATGTGCAGGTAATCATATCAGTTTGTTCTTGTATGTTTTTCAGTTTTGACTGACTTTCTTTTTGTGCTTTGTCCATGTGCAGACTCTGTGGGAATTTTATGTTAACGATCCTGTTTTCTGACCACGAAAATAAAAGAAACTGAGCAACGCAGTTGGGTCTCCTGTGCTGAGTCTGATAGAGAGAGAGCGTACAGACACACACGTACACACACACACAGAGAGAGAGAAAGACACACACACACACACACACACACACACACACACACACACACACACACACACACACACACACACACACACACACACACACACACACACACACACACACACAGAGAGAGAGAAAGACACACACGTACACAGAGAGAGAGAAAGACACACACGTACACAGACACAGAGAGAAAGACACACACGTACACAGAGAGAGAGAAAGACACACACGTACACAGAGAGAGAGAGAGAAAGACACACACGTACACAGACACAGAGAGAGAGAAAGACACACACGTACACAGAGACAGAGAGAGAGAAAGACACACACGGACACAGAGAGAGAGAAAGACACACACGTACACACAAACACACACACACAGAGGCACACACAGCCACACGAGATAGAGCAGTGTGTTATTCATGAGCGGAGCCGGAACATGCTCTTTGCTGAGGCCTTTTCTGTGTTTGAAGTGCTGAGGTGTCTGGGGGCTTGCTGGACTTTCTTCTTCTCTTTTTGCTACATTCTTAAACCCATGCTTTCAGTCCATCAGAGCCACATCCAACTTGGGTATAGAGCAAGGGTGTGCTGCAAAAGATTATTTGGACAAATATTGATATTTTTCAGTCAATGCAAAATCTGTCCATAACCCAAAATGTGAAGGTGTCCAGTAGGAATCAGATGCCCGAGCAGTTTCAGCTGGCTCCTCGACATGGAGAAACAGAGGCTCTACTCTGAGCTCATCCCATTTGACCGAGCCCCTCACTCTGTCTCTATGGGAATTGTCGCTCCCTTAGAGACAACAGCAAAGGGGAGCGTCCTCCCCAGTCATTATGTGTTTGTTCTGTCCATTCATGAAGCAGGGGTTGAGTTGAAAACTATACCAGCCTGCTGATCTAACGCCATGTTTAAATGGTCACCCAGATTTAAAACATTGAAAACCACCGCTCCCCTGGCCCGCGCACACTCACACACACACACGCACCTGCACACATACACAAACACAACCCCTCAGAGGATAAACATGTGAAGATGGAGGATGTGAGCTGCTGTTGTTCCAAATTGTGCTGAAGTAAACCTTGTGATTAAGCTGTGATATGTATCTAGCCCCACAGAGCGACCTGGTGGGCAGAGGGTGGTCTGAGGGTGGTCTGAGGGTGGACTGAGGGTGGACTGAGGGTGGTCTGAGGGTGGACTGAGGGTGGACTGAGGGTGGTCTGAGGGTGGTCTGAGGTGGCCAGGTTCAGCTCCCTGCAGTGGTGACGATTGTGTCCAAGTGACCTCACACATATGAACACTGCGAGGGTCACATGGTTTTGTCACAATTTTGGAACAACATAATTCTGCTCGTAACTCTCCTAAGTCTATTTGAGTTTAATATGCAGTAAAAAAGAGCTTAGTAAACTCAATAAATACTACTCAAAACCATGTATTTTGCAACATTTTGTCTTGCGAACATTTATCAAAATAGTAAATTATGGCAACTATTGATATGGTGCTTAGTCTGTGCTACCATGGCATGTTACTCCTTATTTTAAGCCATATTAATTTTACCCTCAATATTAAACCCCAAAGGCAATGGGTAATAATAACAACACAAAGCAAATGCAGCGTTCTTTCTCCACTTCTGGTTCAATGCAAGCACATCTCATTTTGTCCAGGAAAAAACAAAATAATAAGACTATTCAGACCTGAACTCAATTTTTTCAATATACCTTATTAATTTAAATGGTATATACAGTAAACAAAAAGGACAAACTCAAAACCACAAAAACAAAGCAGTAAACACACCTTTGAATGAGACGTATTGTGATCTATTATTGACAATTATATGTGCAATATACAATTTATACTAAAGTCGCATCGTCAGCCATGTATCGCTTATGACATGATATCTTCAGGGACCCGGAGATTCCCAGCCCTCGTCACAACTGAGACATTCATTTTAATTCATTCTGATTTGAAATAGCATTGAATATGAATACATTACAGCATAAAATGTGGTTACAGCTTAAAATGCTTTGCACAAATGAGAAAAAGATCAGAGATGAAGGTGTGCAGTGTGAAGGAGGCCGGTTATGACTCATCCAATGTGTCGCTCAATTTTAAAATAACCCCATGCAAACACTCGGTTGCCAAGGCAACCGAGTGCAATGGTGACATATCATTGTGTTCCGACATGCACTGAGATGAACAACAAAACCTGTCTGCCGGCTTTTTTCTAATACTTCTTTAACTGATAACAGTAATTCAGCAGAGATATTTGGATTTCAAAATTAGTTTTACAGCCCCTAAATCTTGTTATTGTTTTCATTTCGATGTCCCGCCCTCCACCGTTTTACCGATCAGAAAGTCCGTGATCCGGGATGCGAGAACTCACAGCATCGAGCTAATCTCACTGGTAAAGTAACACGTGGCTGCAAAAAGACAAAGAAAGTATTTCTATCAGTGGCTTTTGTGAAAAAGGTGTTGGTTCTAGATTTGTTGTTGACAAAACTCTTGTCTATTCAGATTTTTTGGTACCAGCATATCTGGCAACCTGAGTCAAGGAGAGTGGGAGAAGTTGCAATACCTCTATGGGCCAGATTTTTACATACTGCTCCTTTTAAATAGGTTTTGGTAATATATCAGGAACATTCACATCTCTCATATCAGTATGAGAGACTCTCTTGCGCCTGCGTGGAGGGGCTGCACGTCTGTTTGCTCGCCTGAGTGTTTTGACTTCTTTATGCTGTTGTCTGTTCGGGGGGGGGGGCAGTGTATTCTGTATATATTGTGTGCTCCCTGTGTGCTCTTACTACTGTCCTGTCTGTGCGCTGCAACTACAAAATTTCCCCACTGTGGGACGAATAAAGGAACTCTTATCTTATCTCATCTTAAGAAAGAGGGACACTGAGAGGCAGAACCGGCTTGTTAGAAAGACGGGCTCTGTGGTGGGTCTGGGTCTGGAGTCAGTGGAGGAGGTGGTGGAGCAAAGAACACTCTCCAGTCTTGTCCAATCAGAGCCATCCCCTGAACTCATTTTTTTTCCCGCCAGAGAAGCACCATGAGCTCCAGACTCCTCTCTCTGAGGTGCTCCAAGGACAGACTCAAAAACTCTTTTGTCCCCAACGCCATCAGGCTCTATAACAAAGCCACTTCAGGGAGGAGCAGGGGGGGAGGAGGAGGGAGGAGGAGGGAGGAGCAGGGGGGAGGAGGAGGAGGGGGGAGGAGGAGGGAGGGCGAGGTCTTCAGAATTGTCTTGCAGTGTCTTCCTTAACTTCTCTCGTTTAATGATTTAACTCTATCCTATGTTTGTATGATTGCGAGCAATGGACCAATGCACAATTTCCTTTTTGGATCAAGATAAGATAAGATATTCTTTATTTATCTCACAAGGAGGAGAAATGTTCATGTCACATTTGGCATGGATAGAAACACTCAGATTGTGCCAAAAAAGGGAGGAAATGTGCAAACATGTTAAATTCAGGATATATTATGTACAATAAAAAAGTGGCAGTTTCAAAGTGGCAATCAGAAACAGTGTCAATAGTAGTGCAGGTTTTTCAGTCTTATACAGTGACTTAAAGTGACTTGTTGTACAGTCTGACAGCGGTGGGGATAAAGGCCCTGCGGTAGCGCTCCTTCCTACACTGAGGGTGCCTCAGTCTTCCACTGAAGGAGCTCCTCAGCTCCTCTACAGTCCTGTGCAGTGGGAGGTATTGTTCATGATGGAGGTGGCTTTGACTAGCACCCTCCTGTCCCTCACCTCCTCCACAGAGTCCAGGGGCCTCCTGTCCCTCACCTCCTCCACAGAGTCCAGGGGCCTCCTGTCCCTCACCTCCTCCACAGAGTCCAGGGGCCTCCTGTCCCTCACCTCCTCCACAGAGTCCAGGGGCCTCCTGTCCCTCACCTCCTCCAGAGTCCAGGGGCCTCCTGTCCCTCACCTCCTCCACAGAGTCCAGGGGCCTCCTGTCCCTCACCTCCTCCACAGAGTCCAGGGGCCTCCTGTCCCTCACCTCCTCCACAGAGTCCAGGGGCCTCCTGTCCCTCACCTCCACAGAGTCCAGGGGCCTCTTGTCCCTCACCTCCAGAGAGTCCAGGGGCCTCCTGTCCCTCACCTCCTCCACAGAGTCCAGGGGCCTCCTGTCCCTCACCTCCTCCAGAGTCCAGGGGCCTCCTGTCCCTCACCTCCACAGAGTCCAGGGGCCTCTTTTCCCTCACCTCCACAGAGTCCAGGGGCCTCCTGTCCCTCACCTCCTCCACAGAGTCCAGGGGCCTCCTGTCCCTCACCTCCTCCACAGAGTCCAGGGAGCAGCCCAGAGTGGAGCTGGCCCTCCTGACCAGCTTGTTCATTCTGCTCCTGTCCCGCTCTGTGCTGCCCGGGGCCCAGCACACAGCAGCGTAGTGGCTGAGGCTACCACAGAGTCATAAAAAGTCCTGAGCAGAGGCCTCCTCAGAAGGACCTCAGCCTCCTCAGAAGGAAGAGGTGACTTTGGCCCTTCTTGTGCAGGGCGTTGGTGTTATGGACCAGTCCAGTTTATTGTTAATGTGAACACCCAGGTACTTGAAGCTGTCCACCAGCTCAATGTCCTCCCCCTGGATGTTCAGCAGCGTGTGGGAAAGTAAAGTATAAACAAAGTATATACTGTATCTATCTATCTATCTATCTATTAGAGTGACAAAAGACAGGTAGCATTTATTTACCCTTGAGATTTGTCCTCCGTATAGTTTCTACTTACAATTTTAGTTCACATTCTAAAACATTCAATGACAAACTTAAAGCTGCACTAACTGACTTTGTGACATTTTCGAATGAGAGCGCTGGCCTCGCTCTTTTTGCTCGCCCTCCCTGCACCCACGGAGCTTTCACACCCCACTACCCCCCTCCCCCTCAGCCTGTGTGCTAATTGTTTATAGAGCTCACGTCTCACATGGATGGCGTGACCATAGAATGAAAGAACCGGGAAGCGTGGAGGAACGAGACTTTCTTTTGGCTGTTTTGCTGAGTAAGCAGTAACTGGTATCGAAGACACGGAAAGTTTCAGGTTAGCCTCCGCCGCTTGATTACCTCAGCTGTCTGTGCTAACAAGAGACCTGTAGCTTTTGTCAAGAAAGTGGGGGCCAGTGGTCCGCTGTGATTGGTCACAATCAGGTCCCGAAACACATTCTTTTCCTCCATTCATCCATCCATTTTCTTCCGCTTTATCCGTTGCCGGGTCGCGGGGGCAGCAGTCTAAGCAGAGACGCCCAGACTTCCCTATCCACACACACTTCCTCCAGCTCGTCCGGGGGGACCCCAAGGCGTTCCCAGGCCAGCTGAGAGACATAGTCTCTCCAGCGTGTCCTAGGTCTTCCGCGGGGCCTCCTCCCGGTGGGACGTGCCCGGAATACCTCCCCAGGGAGGCGTCCAGGAGGCATCCGGAACAGATGCCCGAGCCACCTCAACTGGTTCCTCTCGACGTGGAGAAGCAGCGGCTCTACTCCGAGCTCCTCCCGTGTGACTGAGCTCCTCACCCTATCTCTAAGGGAGCGCCCAGCCACTCTGCGGAGGAAGCTCATTTCGACCGCTTGTATCCGCGATCTCGTTCTTTCGGTCATTACCCAAAGCTCATGACCATAGGTGAGGGAGGGAACGAAGATTGACCGGTAAATCGAGAGCTTTGCCTTTCGGCTCAGCTCCCTCTTTACCACAACGGTCCGATACAGAGACCGCATCACTGCGCACGCTGCACCGATCCGCCTGTCAATCTCACGCTCCATTCTTCCCTCACTCGTGAACAAGACCCCGAGATACTTGAACTCCTCCACTTGAGGAAGGACCTCTCCACCCACCTGAAGAGGGCAGGGCACCTTTTTCCGGTCGAGCACCATGGCCTCGGATTTGGAGGTGCTGATTCTCATCCCAGCCGCTTCACACTCGGCTGCAAACCGTCCCAGTGAATGCTGCAGGTCCTGGTTCGTTGGAGCCAACAGGACAACATCGTCCGCAAACAGCAGAGATGAAATTCTGTGGTCCCCGAACCGGACCCCCTCCAACCCCTGGCTGCGCCTAGATATTCTGTCCATAAATACAGTGAACAGAACCGGTGACAAAGGGCAGCCCTGTCGGAGGCCAACATTCACCGGGAACAGGTCTGACTTACTGCCGGCAATGCGAACACAGCTCTGGCTCCGGTCATACAGGGACCGGATGGCCCTCAGCAGACGACCCCCGACCCCGTACTCCCGGAGAACCCCCCAAAGGACACCCCGGGGAACACAGTCGAACGCCTTCTCCAAATCCACAAAGCACATGTGGACAGGTTGGGCGAACTCCCATGAACCCTCGAGTATCCGATGGAGAGTATAGAGCTGGTCCAGTGTTCCGCGACCGGGACGAAAACCACACTGCTCCTCCTGGATCCGAGATTCGACCATCGGCCGTAGCCTCCTCTCCAGTACCTTGGAGTAGACCTTACCGGGGAGGCTGAGGAGTGTGATCCCACGATAATTGGAACACACCCTCCGGTCCCCCTTCTTATAGAGAGGGACCACCACCCCGGTCTGCCACTCCATTGGCACCGCCCCCGATCGCCACGCGATGCTGCAGAGACGTGTCAGCCAAGACAGTCCTACAACATCCAGAGACTTTAGATAATCAGGGCGGATCTCATCCACACCCGGAGCCTTGCCACCATGGAGGCTACCAACCACCTTGGTGACCTCAGCCAGGGAGATGGATGTATCCGCCCCAGCATCCTCAGCCTCTGCCTCTGAGACAGAGGACGTGACGGGGGGATTGAGGAGAACCTCAAAGTATTCCTTCCACCGCCCGACAATATCCCCCGTCGAGGTCAGCAGCTCTCCACCCGCACCGTACATGGTGTTGGCAAAGAACTGCTTCCCCCTCCTGAGGTGCCGGACGGTTTGCCAGAATTTCTTTGAGGCCGACCGATAGTCATGCTCCATGGACTCTCGGTATCAGGGCGAACGAACTCCTCCCAGTCCCGGGTTTTTGCCTCTGCAACAGCCCGGGCCGCGGCACGCTTGGCCTGCCGGTACTGGACAGCTGCCTCAGGTCCTGAGTGAACCTTGAGATTATCGCATGTTTACGTGTCTTATCGCCGTAAATCGCCGATAATAGAGCGATCTCAGCTGCATTTGACCTTGACTGAGGGACTGAGACTGGACTGATGTAGACTACTGCTGATTCATCTTCCAAAAGTGGGGAAAAGCGGTTTCTTGTATATTAAAGATTTTGCTGTGGCATTATGACACTCTTGTTTATCATTAGCTTTGCCTTGTTTGGGCTTGGCACCATATGTGTTCCAACAATTGTCTCTGTTGATTTTGGGAATGAAATAGCGTCATCATAAACTTACGTTTTGTCCATTTGGTCCATTTCCCTTCACTGGTCATTGTTTGTTAAGCCCCAATTCTGATTCAAGCACCAAACATTCGGTCTGAAGAAGTTTTAGCTCCTGTTGAGTGAAAAACAGCCGTCGCAAAGTTTTGTTCTGTTTTCCGCGTCCTCTGACATGCTGTAAAGTTAGGTAAATTCCACAAGTCTTGTGTTGAAGTTTGTAAAAAGGAGTAATCCGTGTTTTGTGGAATAAAAAAGTAGCAAAAATGATTAAGGAGATTTAAAAAGCAGCATAGCGAGGGAGGAGCCAGCAAGAGAATGCGACTGCTCTGTCCAGAGGTCGCACACAACACCGTCAGTGACATGTTGGTGTCATATGAACCGGCTCGGGGACTCTGAGGAGCACAGGACTTGGCCTCCCTGCTGGTGCAAGAGTGAGAACCAAACATGGGGAGGCAGCGTTTCAGATCCCATGCAGCTAAGATCTTGGAACAATCTCCCTGAAAATGTGAGGGAGGCGTCTACTCTGTCAATGTTCAAATCCAGGGTTAAGGACTGTTCTGTTTTGCCTGTGCATACAACTGAAGGATTTTATCTGATTTCTAATGCACTGCTGTCCCATTTATTTATTTATTTATATTTTTTAATTTCTTGTGTAATTTTGAAAAGTTTTTAATGGTTTTATTCTTTTGTGTGATTTTAATCTGTTTTAATTGTGTTTAATCTTTTGTGTGATTTTAATGTTTTAATTGTGTTTTAATCTTTTGTGTGATTTTAATGTTTTAATTGTGATTCTGGTGTTTGTTTTTATGTGATGATTTGTGATGTGGACTGTGAAGCGCTTGGTGTTGCCTGTGTATGAAAGGCGCTCTACAAATAACTTTGATTGATTGATTGATACTAGTAAAAGACCACAGATAAAAAACAGTATTACACAAGATGATAACGTATATATTCTGGTTGTTTAATACTTCATGGGTTTATTCATCAGTAAACTTGAATCTAAACATTACCACATTAATTATCTTATTGCATGAAGTTTCTGTAGGTGAATAAGTTATTGGCTCTAATTCTTGTTGCTACTACTTTGCAGCACGGAGTATCTGCGACAACACTTCAGTTGAGTAAAACTACGGTTTGTCACACACCGGTTGTTAAACTGTACATGTTTCTTTTAGTGGAACAAAAAGTCTATGGTGAATTCAGCTTCAGGAAGAATCAACGTTAAGGATCAGAAAGATAAGATAAGATAAGATTGCTTTATTTATCCTCAGAGGAGAAATTTACAAAATGCCACAAGGCCAGTTCATCCTATGGTTAACGTGTCTTGACATCCTGCTGCTTAATAGCCAAACGTCTAAAGAATCTTAGGCTCTTCGCTGCAATGCATATTAGCCAAATCGGCAGTGCTCCTTATTCAAGTGCACGCGTTTACACCGACAACGGAAAATTAATGTAGTTCTGCACCTCGACAGTAGTGGCAGTGAAAACGCTACAGCACGACATTCGCAACCCCAGGGTAGATCCCACTTCCCAAAAAATCCTCCTCGGGCGCGCAAGACGTGAAAAGAATGCACCGACATAATTTTTGCATTGAACAGTAGACTGCGGGAATTTAGGAACTGAGAATACAGCTTTGCTTGGTTTTGTTTCGACGAAAACGGTGCTCGATGCAGGACGAAGCTAGTAAGTTGTTAAGTTGCAGGAAGTGTCAGTACGTTACCTCTGGGATTAGGGCTTGTGGCTTTTTGTAATTTCTCCTCTGTGAGATATAATAAAGCAATCTGATTATTATCTTATCTTTTTGATCCTTAACGATGATCTCCTGAAGCAGAATTCACATTGGATTTTTTGTTCACTAATAAGAAAACTTGTACAGGGTTTTAGACGTGGTGAGGACCGGTTAGTTTTACTCTACTGATGTGTTGTTGCAGTAGTAATCCTTGCTGTGCAATAGTTGTTGCAACAAGGATATTAGAGCATAAAACTTTGATCACTACAGAAACTTGCATGCAATATGATTATATATGTGGGTAATGTTTATATTCAAGTTTATGATGAATAAACCCATGAAGTATTAACCATCCAAGAATATATTCGTTATCATTTGTGTAATACTGTTTTTGATCTGTGGTCATTTATGTATCATCATTCAATCAAGTTTATTTGTAGAGCGCTCGTCGTCATACACAGGGCTACACAAAGCGATTCCAGTCACTTCACAAATCATCACATAAATCAAACATCAGAATAAATTATAACTTAAAATCATCACAAAAGATTAAAACACAATTAAAACATTAAAATCACACAAAAGATTAAAACACAATTAAAACTTTAAAATCTCAACAAAAGATAAAACCATTAAAAACTTTCATACATTTCACAAGAAATTAAAAAATAAAATAAATAAATAATGACAGCAGTTGCATTAGAAATGCAGATAAAATCTTCAGTTGTATGCACAGGCAAACAGAACAGTCTTTTAACCTGGATTTGAACATTGACAGAGTAGACGCTCCTCACATTTTCCGGGAGATTGTTCAGATCTAGCTGCATGGCTCTGAAACGCTGCCTCCCATGTGTGGTTCTCACTCGTGGCACCAGCAGGAGGCAGTCCTGTGCTCCTCAGAGTCCAGCGGTTCTAGGACCACCTAACATGTCCCTGACGGTGTGTGTGCGGACCTCTGGAGAGCAGTCGCATTCCTCTTGCTGCTCCTCCCTCGCTTGCGTGCTTTTTATCTCTTTAATCATTTTTGCTTACATTTTTATTCCACAAAACACGGATTACTCCTTGTACAATCTTCAACACAAGACTTGTGGAATTTACATAACTTACGCATGTCAGGTATCTGTATAGGACGGGAAAAACAGAACAAAAAACTTTGCGACGGCTGTTTTTTCACTCAAACTGGAGCTAAACTTCTTTCAAGACCGAATGTTTTGTGTTGAATCAGAATTGGGGCTGAACACAACAATACCAGTGAAGGAAGATGACCAAATGACAAACGTAAGTTATGATGTCCGTATGTCATTTCAAATTCACAGAGACATTGACTGGAAAACACTATGGTGCCAAGCCCAAACAAGGCAAAGTAATGATAACAAGAGTGTATAATGCCCAGCAAAATCTTTAATTACAAGGAAACAGCTTTTCCCCCACTTTTGGAAGATGAATCAGCAGTAGTCTCTCAGTCCAGTCTCAGTTCAGTCAAGGTCAAATGCAGCTGAGTCGCTCTTTATCGGCGATTCGGCGATCAAGACACGTAAACATGCGTATCTCAAGGTTCACTCAGTACACTCTGCCAAAGTGGATGAGATAGGCGGCTGGCTCCGAGGCTTGGGTCTGAGACGGCGGGGGTAAAAAGTATTGTTGATCCACGTGGGGGCAGTAGACGTCTATGACAACACATGTGAAAGTTGAAACGGGATTACTCTCTCTTATTGGACGGTCCTTGCTAAAATGGACGCATACTATCGTTTCAGTGGCCACTACCTAATGTGACGGAAGCAATGAAATTCGTCGTCGTTCAGCTAAATACATGCCTATCAACGATGTTCCGCAAGAGGACTTGCTTCATTGAGAATTTTTATCTGTTCTGGAATAGGCATGAGCTTTTGAAGGGAAAGGGCCCCATCTGAACACTTAGGAGTAAAAAGTGTTGATGGTTAACCTTTTTTTGCCTGAGACCTCAGCCTGCGCAGCGGTGCAGCCATCGAAAGGGAGGAGCGACTCTAAGTTCAGCACCTCCACCACCTCGAAAGGATCGTCAACACCTCCCACCACATCGAAGGATCTCATCACCACACACCTCAAAGGGATCTCAACACCCACACCTCGAAGGATCTCAACACACCACCACCTCGAAGGATCTCAACTCACCACCACTCGAGGATATAACCATCACCGGCCTCAGGATCTCAACACCTCCTGTCATCAGAAGCAGCTGCTCTTCCCAGTAGCAGGACCAGCAGCACGACCACCACCACACCAACTTCTTTAACCCCAGCCTGCCTCCAAGCGCCCGCTTCTTCTTTACAGCGCCTTGAAGCCCCCATCCTACCCCAGGTTACGCAGACGCCGTGATGGGGTTTCCTCCAACCACCGGCCCTACCATCAAAGACTCCATCGCCACTCCATGGACCTGTCTGGGTCCACCCTGCACGTCCACTCCATCAAGAGAGAATGGGGTCACGTCCTTTGATTTTCATCCCGCCTTCACTGTTAGGACCTACCTGAAACACTCTGCAGGCTATAAAATCGGCGATGAAGACTATTCCTCTCACACCCATATTAGCAGATCTAGAGTCCTGTACAACATGCAAACCACTCCCCATATGTACTCAAAACCACTAGGGATTCAAGTTCACCTACAAAACACATCTGCAGTCCCTCCCTAACCTCATGACCATTCCACCCCCACTTCCCCCTCGTTCTAACACCAAAACCTTGCCTCAGCCCACCAGGCCTTAACCCATCACCAATAACCCCTCTATCCTGCCCCCCCTCGTTCAACACCAAAAGCACCCACCTCTCCATCCTCTCCCCGCTTCACCCTTCCCCTCTTTTCTATAAACACTAGGATGCACATGGGTCTCTGCTTCGCTGCCTCTGGGCAGTCTAGTTAGAGGAGAGACCGGTGGGCCCTGTCATGCAGCCACCTGTCCCATTTCCCTTAGTGAGAACACATAAAGAATAATTACAGAAGGGGACAATCTGGAGTTAATAGGTCTATCTGGAAAAATCTAATCTTGTTGTTGTAAGATCTGCCGACCACAACGCTGATACTGAAACTTTGAAACTTGCTCGCCTTATGTCATATCTCTTTGTAACTAGTCTTTTTTAATCATTATTTTCTTTGTTCTCCTAATCTTGATCTTATGTTATGGCTGAAACTTGGCTGACCAAAATTCTAGGAATGCTGTTTTAATAGAAGCATCACACCAATTTCAAGATTGAATTCTGAACTACGGGAAAACAAAATAGGAGGAGGCTTAGCTCCTTTTTCAGAGACCATTTGTCTCCCATAGAATGTCCCTTGGGAAGTTTTCGTCTTTTGAATATGTGTTATTTAAAATACAACAAAACAATCTCCTCAATACTTTCGTTGTCTATACAGCCACCGCATGTCATGTCACAGTTTTATTTATAATTTTACGAAGTGCTTTCAGTGTATGCACAGATTTTGATAGTTTGGTTTTACAGGTGATTTTAATATTCATGTGGATAATGTTGGTGGACAGAAAATTGCAAATGAGTGAGTTCTGTACTTGAATCCTTTGATCTCATCAGCTCGTAAGTGGCCCACCACAGCAGAGGGCACACTCTAGATCTGTTAGTTATATGGGGGTGATTATTTCAAATGTAAACGTGGTCGATGTTGCTCTTTCGGATCCATTTCTGTGTTTTTTTTGACATGTGTTTCCACTAACAACCACCAGTGGACTCTGCAACTGTACGAAGAAGACACATAAATGAAACTACGAGTGAAACTATTTATGGGAATGATAAACATTTGAGAATGCATCGTATTCTACGGAGATGAACTGTTTAACTCTGTCACCTCTAGTGTTTTGAATGTTGGATACCGTTGCCCCTGTGAGTTAAAATAGTGAAAAATAAGCAGAAGGCGCGTGGCTAAAGCAGACTCGGTCAGGGCCAAAAGAGAAAGTTGCCGGTCGGGCCGAGCGTGGAAGTGGGCTAGTCCAACTCCGGTTGATTACGAGATCTTAAAGATTAAGTTGTGCGAGTTTAACGGGTGCTACGTAGTACGAGAAAAAGGTATTTTTCTGAAATGATTGAAGGCTGCAGCAACAATCTGCGTTTCTGTTTTCAAAACAGTTAATAGATTAACAAACCCCTGTTCAAATTGCATTAGAGCTTCTTCCAAACGTAAATGCAATGAGTTTGCTAATTTTTTCTATGACAAAGTCATGCATCAAAAACGCCATTGTCTCCATTCCACTGATACCCATCAACAGCCAGAAAGCTCTCTGAGATAACTCACTTTGCACCTGGTAAATGATAATACTGTCAAGAGATAATCTCCAGTTTGAGCTCTCCACATGCAGCTTGGATGTACTACCCATAGATTTCTGAAGTCTGTTCTGAGTCGTCGTACCTTCACGCACAAGATAGTAAACATGTCCCTTCATCTGGAATAATTCAAAGGCCTGAAAACTGCCCAGTCATCAAAAGAAAGCCCCGGCTTAAAAAGAGCAGTCGCGATGATACGGGTATCTTAACAACTATCGTACCATCTCAAATCTTGCCATTTATGGGGAAATTCCTTGAAAAATAGTTGTTCTACTACAGCTTATTTAGATTTCTTATAATCAACAACTCATTGATAGTTGCAGTCCGGCTTTGACCCCACCACAGCACAGAGATGCTCTCGTCAGGTTACAAGATATCGGCTGAACACTGCGCCAGGCAAAGTCTCGATTTAATCTTGTTAGATCTAAGTGCTGCCTTTGACACCCGTCGACCATGAGATCCTCTGTACAGAGATTAGAGGACTGGGTGGAGACGCTGGCACGCCCTAAGGTTGGTTTAGGTCTTATTGAGGACAGAAGTACTTTGTGGAGATTGGAAATTTGTCTCAGATCATATGGCCCTGGACTGTTGAGTCCACAGGTGTCGATCTGGGACCTATTCTGTTTCAATTCTCTACATGCTGCCGTTAGGTCAGGTTAATAAGCAGAAACAAAGTTTCCTATCATAACTATGCAGACGGACACTCAGATATATGTTCAATGACTGTGGAGAACATGGACCAGTGGCTCACTCCTTCACTGTATCCAACAGTTCAGTGTATGTGGTGCAAAACACTTCCTGAGCTAAACGCAGACAATACTGAAATGATTGTCTTTGGGTCCCCAAACAAGAGGAGCGTCATACTGTCACCTCCAGTTCTCTCTCCCTATAACCTTCAAAAAGGGTCTGAAATCTAGGGGTAATACTGGACTCAGACTTAAATTTTATAGCCACATCAAATCAGTAACATCTAGCGCTTTTTACCTCTAAAAAACATTGCAGGATCAACTAACATAGTGTCTAAAGCAGGACTTGGAGTTCTTATTCCTTTGCATTTGTCTACAGTAGGTTTAGACTATGCAATGGCCTGTCACAGGTCTGTCCAAACAGGCTGTAAAAACAGCTGCAGTTACATTCAAATGCAGCAGCTCGAGTCCTGATAGAACCAGGAAGTACGGGACCATTATTAGTCGGTCTCAGGTCTCGCACTGGCTTCGGTTGGCTCAGAGAATAGACTTTAAAAAGTTGCTTGTGTACAAGTCTCTCCTTGGCCTCGACACCAAAATATATTAGTGACATTGTTAGTCCCATATGCACCAGCCGGTCTTGTGAGCACTGGGACTGGTCTCTGTTAGTGCCAGAGTCGAAACTAAACTGGGAGGCTGCTTTTCAGATTCATGCTGCTAAAATCTGAACTGTCTTCCTGGAGAGGTGAGACAGGCCTCTCTCTGACATGTTTAAAACCAGGTTAAAGACAGTTGGTTTAGCTGTGCATACAATGAGGGATTTTTTATTTGTATCATTCTTTTTAAGGTTCTGTGATTATTTATTTGATTTTAATTGTTTCTTGTTTTGTTCAGCACTTTGAATTGCTTGTGTATGAATTGTGCTAGTATATATTAAACTTGCCTTGACCTTGCACTTGACCTGCATTGCTAATGTATTTTGTGCATGGCCATTGGAGAGACTTGGACACAAGCAGAGCTGTTTTAAAATCTATTCTCTGTGCACAGGAAGCAGGCAGAGGACTGAGGCCCGGACTAATATGGTCATTCTTCCTGGTTCTGTCAGGACTTCAGCTGCCTGCATTTTGGATGTACTGCAGCTGATTACAGGTCTGTTGGGACAGACCTGTAAGCAGGCCATTGCAGTTGTTAGCTTGCTGGAGACAAATGCATGGACAAGAATCTCAAGTCTGCCTTTAGACACTATATTTCTAACTTTGCAATGTTCTTCAGATGGTTAAAAGATGTTGATGTTATTGATTTTATGTGGCTATTTGACAAATTTTGTGTCTGAGGCCAGATATTACCCCCTAATTTTGCCCTTGTCTGAAGGATGAGGGAGAGAGATGAAGTTGACAAATGACGGCCCTCTTCTTGTTTCTGGGGACCAAACAGACAATGATTTCGGTTACTTGTCTGCATTTAGTGACGGAAATTATTTTGCATCCAGTCACTGATCTGTTGGATACTGTGAAGGAGCAATCCAGTGGTCCCTGTTCTCCTGCAGTCAGTGAGACATAGATTGAGTGTCGTCGGAGTAATTGTGGTAGGACACTATGTTTTTTGTATTCACTGACCTAACGCAGCATAGTAGTGATTAAATAGGAAGAGGTCCCAGGAATCGACCTCGTGGTAATACACAGGATCAGGGCCACATGATCCGGACGCAGTCTCCAATCTCCACAAGTACTTCCTATCCCTCCAGGTAAGACCTAAACCAGTCTAGGGCTGTGCCAGTGTTACCAACACAGTACTCCAGTCTCTGCAGGAGGTATCATGCGTCGACAGTGTCGAACGCGGACTAAGATCTATCATGACCAAAACTGTGTCTTTAACTGCATCAGTGTGAAGTCGAATGTCGTTTGTTACCTTCACTAGTGCGGTCTCAGTGTGTGGTGAGGTCTATAACCAGACAGGAAATCTCAAAAGAATTATTCTTTGTTAAAAATTCAGTAAAGTTGTTGGATGCCACTTTTTCATGATTTTTTCCAATGACTGGAGATTCGATAAGGGGCGATAATTTTGAAGCCCGCAGGAATCCTGACTGCTCTTTTTTAGGGAGGTCTTATGACTGGCTGTTTTTTTAGGGCCATAGGAAATGTTCTGACGCCAGAGACATGTTTACTATTTGTGTAGTGAAAGGTAACAAACTGCTCAGGACGGACTTCAGAAATTTAGAGGGCAATATATCCAGGCTTACATTGGAGGAGCTAGAATCATGATTATCTTTTAGACAGTTTCAGTATCCACTGGTGCAATGAGAGTTAGCTCAATAAGCTTCTCCGGGCTGTTGCGATTGTTATACGTGCTGTGGAGGTGTTAGTGTTTTTGCATTCATTGTACTTTGTCATCGAAAAACTGTGAGAACTCATACACCTAGATTTAGAGGATAAGATTCTAGGGGCAACTTTACAGGGGGTTAGTTCATCTACAACTGTTGAAAATTACACGAAAATTGTTACTGCAACATCCAATAATGTCAGAAAAATTCATTTCTCTGGTTCTAGTAGAACCAGGGTTAAATTCACCCAACTCATCTTAAAGATTTCATAATCGCCTGAAATTGGACTTTCGCCACTTCCGTGCGGCCTCCGGCACTCTTGCTTCTGTGCCCTGACGAGTCTGCCTTAGTCCATGGGACTTTTTCCTATGGTAACTGGTTTTTACCGTACAGGAGCAATGGCGTCCAGAACAGTCAGAAAACCACTGTGTGGGTGACAGAGTTTTACAATTCATCACCAGTAGAGCATGGGTTTTCTCATAAAGTTAGCATTCCATGAACAGTTCACTTGTGTTTTCAATGTATGTGTTTCTTCGAACAATGTAAAAAAAAAAAAAAAAAAAAAAAAAAAAAAAAAAAATTCAGCTGGTGGTTTGCTAGCAAAAAAACATGTCAAAAAAATACACAGAAAATGATCTGACAAAGCAACATCAACTACATTAAAATTTGATACAATAACCCCTTTGTAATTAGCAGGTCAAGAGTGTGCCCCTGCTGTGGGTGGGGCCACTTACAGTGCTGAATGAAAACAAAGGTCTCAATACAGAAGCCAGCTCTTTGCATTTCTGTCTCAACATTTTCAACACTGTACATTTAAAATCACCTGTTATAACTAAAACTTTCATATCTGTGCACACGTATGAAAGTCGTTCTGTAAAATGTCAATAAAAATCGCAAACATGACTGTGGTGGCTGTACAGGACAATGAAAAGAGTAGAAGATTGCTTTTGTTCATTTGTAAAGGAAATTTTTTTACCCCTCAACGATGAAAAAATTTCCAAGGGCATTCTAGGGAGACAAAGTGCTCTCTAAAAACTGCAGCTATGCCTCCCCCTTTGTTTTCTCGTATTCGGATTCGAAGTTAAACTTGGGTGGTGTTGTTCTATTTGAACTGCATTTCCTGTAGTTTGGTCCAGCATTCTCCTGTATTTTGGTCCAGCCATGTTTCAGCCATATGCATAAAATATGGCTGAACATGGGCTGGACCAAAATACAGGAATTGGCTTGGACAAAATTCAGGAAATGCAGTTCTAATAGAAGCTATCTACACCAATTTTAAATTTCGAATCGAAATACGAGAAGAAAACAAGAAGGGGGGGAGGCATGAGCTGAGTTTTTAGAGAGCCCTTTGTCTCCCGAGATATGCCCTGGAAATTTTTAATCGTTTGAGTATATTCTTTACAATGGAACAAAAAGCAATCTTCTACTCTTTTCATGTCCTGTGTACAGGCCCACCACAGTCAATGGGTTTGCGATTTTATTGTGACCATTTTACTGAACTACTTTCATTCGTCTTGTTTGTGCACAGTTTTTGATAGTTTAGTTATTACAGGTGATTTTAATGGACTGTTGATACTGTGGATGACAGAATTGCAAAGGTGTGGCTTCTGTATTTTTGAGACCTTTGGTTTCATTCAGCACGTTAAGGGGCCCCACCCAACGCAGGTGGGCACACTCTTGCCTGCTAATTACAAAGGGGGATTAATGATCAAATGTTAATGTAGTTGATGTTGCTTTGTCAGGATCATTTCTGTGTATTTTTTGACATGTTGTTTTGCTTAGGCAAACCACCAGCTGGATTTTAACAATTGATTCGAAGAGAACATACATGAAAAACACAAGGTGAACTGTCTTGGGAATGCTAAATTTTGAGAAAATCCATGCTCTACGGTTGATGATTGGATAACTCTGTCCACCACAGTGTTCTGACTGTTTCTGGACGGCCATTGCCTGTGGACGGTTAAAACTGTTCCAGTAGGAAAAAGGCCCCATAGGACTAGGCCAGGGATCGGTCAGGGCACAGAAGAAGAGTATTCGGAGGGCGAACGGAAAGTGGCGATAAGTCCAATTTCCAGGGCGATTATGAATCTATTAAGAGGAGTTGGGTGAATTTAACAGGTTCTTAGTTAGAACAAGAGAAATGTATTTTTCTGACAATTTTGGAGGTTGCGAAGTTAAACATTTTCGTGTTGTTTTCAACAGTTGGTAGATTAAGAAACCCCCTGTAAGTTGCCCCTTGAATTTTCCTCTAATTCTAGGTTGTTAATGAGTTCGCACTGTTTTTCGGATGACAAAAAGTTACAAGGAATCAAAAACACTTCACCTCACAGACGTATAACACCCATGCAACAGCGAGAAGCTTTTTGAGCTAACTCACTTTTGATGGGATACTGAAACTGTCAAAAAGATAATCATGAGTCTGAGATCTCTCCCCACATGTCAGCCTGGATATATTGCCCTCTAATTTTTGAAGTCCGTCGCTGAGCAGTTTGTTACTTCACTGACACCAATAGTAAACATGTCTCTGTCGTCGGAGAAATTGCTATGGCTCCTAAAAACAAGCGTCATAAGACTCTAATAAAAAAGAGCAGTCTGGATCCTGCGGACTAAAATTATCGCCCTTATCGAATCTGCCATATATTGGATAAAATTCTTGAAAAAGTGGCCTCACATCAACGTACCTGAATTTTAACAATGAAGAATTCTTTTTGATTGTTCAGTCTGGGTTTAGACCTCACACAGCACTGAGACCGTCTAGGAAGGTGAACCAAACGACATTCGACTTCACACTGATGCAGTTAAAGTCACAGTTTTGGTCATGTTAGTTCTTTGTGCGCGTTCGACAATGGTGTCGACCAATGAGATCCTCATGCAGAGACTGGAGGACTGGGTTGGTATCACTGGCACAGCCTTAGACGCGTTTAGGGTTTACTGGGGATAGGAAGGACTTTGTGGAGATTGGAGACTGCGTCTCGGATCATGTGGGCCCTGACTGTGGAGGACAAAAGGGTCGTCCGAGATCTGGGATCCATCTCTATTTTTTTTTTGTTTCAATCTATACTTGCTGCCGTTAGGTCAGTTAATACAAGACAACATAGTGTCCTACCACAATTACGCCGACGACACTCAGATCTATGTCTCATGATGCAGGAGACCATGGACCATGGATTTGCTCTTCATTGTATCCAACAGATCATGTGACTGGATGCAAACTAATTGCCTTCAGCTAAATGCAGACAGACCGAAACATTGTCTTTGGTCCCCTGAAACAAGACTGAGGGCGTCATTTGTCAACTTCAGTCTCTCTCCCTAATTCCTTTCAAGACAAGGTCAGAAATTTTGGGGGTAATACTGGACTCAGACCTTATTTCATTAGCCACTTAAAATAATACATTCAACAGCTTTTTCCATCTGAAGAACTGCCAAAGTTAGAATTTGTGTCTAAAGCAGAATTGGAGATTCTTGTCCATGCATTTTCTCCAGCAGCTAGGACTACTGCAATGGCCTGCTTACAGGTCTGTCCAAACAGACATGTAGCAGGCTGCATGTACATTCCAAAATGCAGATGCTAGAGTCCTGACAGGAACTGGACGTATGACCATTTTAGTCCGGCCTCAGGTATCGCATGGTGCCTGTGGCTCCAGAGAATTAGATTTAAAAACAGCTCTGCTTGGTGTACAAGTTCTCCATGGCCTGCACCAAAATACATTAGGCAAGGAAGGCAAGGGCAAGGCAAGGAAGTTTATTTATATAGCACAATTCTTAACACAAGGCAACTTCAAAGTGTGCTGAAACAAAACAAGAAGCATTTAAATAAAATCATAAATAATCACTGAACATTAAAAGAAAGATACTAATATAAAATCCTCAGTTGTTAGGCACAGCTATACAGAACTGTCTTTAACCTGGTTTTATTCATTGTTCAGAGAGAGGCCTATTGTTCACATATCCAGGAAGAGTTCCAGATTTAGCAGCATGAATCTGAAAAGCAGCCTCCCCATGTTTTGTTCTGACTTGGCACTAACAGGAGTCCAGTCCCTGTGCTCTCAGAGTCCGGGCTGGTTATTCTGGGATAACATTCACTAATATATTTTGGTGCGAGGCCATGGAGAGACTTGTTACAACAAGCCAGAGCTGTTTTAAAGTCTATTCTCTGAGCCACAGGAAGCCAGTGAGAGACCTGAGGAGCCGGACTAATATGGTCGTACTTCTGGTTCTAGTCAGGACTCGAGGATGCTGCATTTTGAATGTTACTGCGCTGTTTTACAGCTTGTTTGGACAGACCTGTGAGCAGGTCCATTGCAGTAGTCTAACCTACTGGAGGACAATGCATGGATAAGAATCACCAAGTCTGCTTTAGACACTATGTTTTGATCCTGGCATGTTTTTTCGATGGTTAAAAGCTAGTTGATGTTACTGATTTGATGTGGTTATTAAAATTTAAGTCTGAGTTCAAGTATTACCCCTTAGATTTCTGACCTTGTTTGAAGGTTTTAGGGAGAGAGAATGTAGGTGACAGATGACGCTCTCTCTATTTGGTTTCTGGTGACAAAGACATTCATTTCAGTTTTGTCTGCGTTTAGTGAAGGAAGTTGTTTGTGCATCCATCACTGATCTGTGGGACAGTGAAGGAAGTGTGTCAACTGGTCCTATGTTCTCCTGCATGTCAGTTGAGACATAGATTTGAGTGGTCGTCTGCATAGTTATGATAGGAAACTTTGTTTTGCGTATTAACTGATCCTAACGGCAGCATGTAGAGATTGAACAGAAGAGGTCCAGGATGGACCCTGTGGGACTCACAGGTAGGGCCATATGATCTGAGACACAGTTTCAATTACAAAGTACTTCCTGTCTCAGGGTAAGACTAAACAACTTAGGGCGGGTTGCAGCGACTCCAACCGAGGCCTCTATATCTCTGTAAGAGGATCTCATGGTCGACGGTGGTCAAAGGCTTGAGCACTTAGATCTTACAAGATTAAGATGAGACTTTGCCTGCGTCTGTGTTTCAGCCGGATATCGTTTGTATCCTGACTGAGAGCAGTCTCTGTGCTGTGGGTGGGGTCTAATGCGGACTGAACATATCCAATTGTGTTGTTGATTATAAGATAAATTGTAGCTGAAGGTAGGACAACTTTTTCAAGGAATTCCCCATAGAATGGCAGACAGATTTGAGATGGACGATGTTGTTATGTACTGTTAGTCAATCGAGAATGCTCATTTTTTGAGCAGGGGGCCTGGATGACTGCAGTTTTTCAGGGCCTTTGGGAAATTCCTGAATGAAGGCGGACATGTTTATATCTGTTTGTGAGTGAAGGTAACAGATGCTCAGAAACAGACTTCAGGAAATCTAGTGGGGTAGTACATCCAAGCTGCATGTGGAGGAGCTCAAACTGGAGTTTTCTCTTGGACAGGTTTTTTCATTACAGGGCATAGTGAGGTAGTCAGAGAGCATTTTGGCGGTTGGATGGTTATCTGTGGATTGGTGACAAATGGCGTTTTTTGATGCTTGAACTTGTATTGAAATAAGTTGCAACTCATGCATATTTACGTTTTGGAACGTAAGATTAATGGCATTTGAACAGGGGGGGTTGTTATCTATTAACTGTGGGAAACAGACTAAGCAGATTGTTGCTGCAGCCTTCTATCATGTCAGAAAATACCTTTCTCTGTATAACGTAGCACCCGGTTAAACTCGCACAACTTATCTTTTGAAGATCTGTAATCAACCGGGAGGTTTGGGACTTGCGCACATCCGCTCGGCCTCCTGCACTTCTCTTTTGTGCCGCTGACCGAGTTCCTGCTTTAGCCCACGGCGCCTTTGCTTATTTTTCACTTTTTACCTTCACAGGGGGCAACGGTATCCAGAACATTCAAAACATAGAGGTGACAGAGTTAACAGTTCATCTACAGTAGATACGATGATTCTCCAAGTTTATCAATTCCATAATTAGTTTCATCGTATTTTCATTTATGTGTATTTATTCGTTACAGTTGCCAGAGTCCATGGTGGTTTGTTAGTGAAAATCATGTCAAAAAAAAACTCAGAAATGATCGGAAAGTAGCATACAGTCGACCACGTTTACATTTGAAAATATTACCCCTTAGTAACTACAGATCTAGAGTGTGCCCTCTGGTTGTGGGTGGCCACTTATCGTGCTGAAGTGAGATCAAAGATTCAAGTACAGAACTCGCTCTTTTGCATTTCTGTATAACATTATCCACTGTATATTAAAAATCACCTGTAATAACAAACTTATCAAAATCTGTGATACAATGAAAGCAATCGGTAAAATTATCAATAAAAACTGTGACATGACTGCGGTGGCTTGTATAGTAGGACATCGAAAAGTATTGGAGGAGGATTTTTTTTGTTGTATTTTAAAAGACACATTATTCAAAAGACGAAACTTCTCCATTGGATCATTCTATGGGAGACAAAGTTGGGTCTACTGAAAAAGGCAGTCTAAGCCTCTCCTTTTTGTTTTCCCGTTATTCAGATGCAAATTGAAATTTGGTGGTGATGCTTCTATTAAAAATCTGCATTTTCCTGAATTTTGGTCAGCAGTTTCAGCTATGAAAAATTAAGTATCAAGATTATGAGAACAAATTAAAAATTATTGATTAAAAAAGGACTTGTTACAAAGAGATCTGACATTTAGGTAGCGCAAGTTTCAAAGTTTCAGTATCAGCGGGTTTGTGGTCGGGCTGATTTTACACGAACAAGAATTGATTTTAAGATTAGACTTATTAACTCCAGATGTCTTTCGGTAAGTGTCTTCTTTTGTGTTATCAGCCTAAGGGAATGAGACAGGTGGACTTCATGACGGGCCCTGCCGGGTCTCTCCTTATACTTAGATGCCAGTGGCTGCGAGCGAGACCTGTGCATTCTAGTGTTTAGAGAATGAGGGGATGGGGAAGGCGGGGGAGGGAGGATGGAGAGGGTGGGTGGCTTTGGGTGTTTGAACGAGGGGGGCGGGTGGTGGAGGGCGTTTTTTGGTGAGGGTTAGGGGGGGGTGGGCTGAGCAGAGGTTTTGGGGTGTTGAACGAGGGAATGTGGGGGTTGGAATGGTCATGAGGTTAGGGGATGGGACTGGCTGACGGTGGTTTTTGTAGGTGAATTGGAAACCCTAGGTGGTTTTGGAGGTAACATTATGGGGAGGTGGTTTAGCATGGTGGACTGGCTCTAGATCTAGCAAATATGGGTGTGAGTGGAATAGTCTTCATCGCGATTTTGATTAGCCTGCAGATGTTCAGGTAGGTTTCCTACAGTGAGGCTGGGGTTGAAAAAAAACAGGGACGTGTACCCTTTCTATTTTGATGGAGTGGAGTGCAGGGTTGGGACCCAAGACAGGTCCATGGGAGGTGGCGAGGGAGTCTTTGATGGAGGGGAAGGGTGGTTGAGGAAACCCCGCACAGGCCTGTTGCTGTTATCTGGGGTGAGGATGGGGGTTCAGAGGCGCTGTAGAAGAAGAAGGCGTGGTGCTTTGGAGCAGGATGGGGATGATGATGTTGGGGGTGGTGCGTGGTCCGCAGTGTCGTGTGCTGCTGGTTCTGGCTTCTGGTGCTGATGCAGCTGCTTTCTGATGACAGTGGAGGTGTTGAGTTCTTTGAGGGCGGTGATGGTGTGGAGATCCTTCGAGGGTGGTGGTGGGGTGTTGAGATCCTTCGAGGTGTTGGTGGTGTTGAGATCCTTCGAGGGGGTGGTGGTGTTGAGATCCTGAGGTTGGTGGAGGTGTGTTGAGCTCCTTCGATGTGGTGGAGTGTTGAGATCCTTCGATGGTGGTGGAGGTTGCTGAGGGACTTTTAGAGTCGGCTTCCCTCCCTTTCGATGGTGCACGGTGCGCAGGTAGAGGTCTCAGGGCAAAGAAAGGTTTATCCATCCAACACTTTTACTCCGTAAGTGTTTCAGATGTGGCCCTTCCCTTCAAATAGCTCATGCTATTCCAGAACAGATTAAAATTCTCAATGAAGGCAAGTCCTGCTGCGTGAACATTAGTTGAGTAGGAAAGTATTTAGCTTATACAGACGATGAATTTCATTTGGTCCTGTCCCACTTGTTATGGTAGTGGGCCATGATACGGATAGTTGGTCCATTTTGCAAGTGGTCGTCCAATAGAGAGAGTAATCCCGTTTCAACTTTACATTGTGTTGGTCATAGACGTCTACTGCCCACGTGGATCAACTATCTTTTTACACCCCGCCGGTCTCAGTCAGAAAGCCACGGAGCCAGCGCCTTCTCTCAATCCACTTTGGCATAGTGTACTGAAGTGAACCTTGAGAGTACGCATGTTTCGTGTCTTATCGCCGAATCGCCGATAAAGAGCGATCTCAGCTGCATTTGTCTTGGACTGAGACTGAGATGGAGATCTGAGAGACTAATGCTGATTCATCTTTCAACAGTGGGAAAAGCGGTTTTTGTAATTCAAGTTTTGCTGTGGATTATGACACTCTTGTTATCATTTGCTTGGGCATTGTTTGGGCTTGGCAGCATATGTGTTCCAACAATTGTGCTCTGTTGATTTTGGGAAATGATAATAGCGTCATCAATAACTTACGTTTTGTCCATTTGGTCCATTTTCCTTCACTGGTTATTGTTGTGTTCAGCCCCCATTTCTGATTCACGCACAAACCATTCGGTCTTGACGAAAGTTTTAGATCCTGTTTGAGTGAAAAACAGCCGTCGCAAAGTTTGGTTTCTGTTTTCCCGTCCTCCTGAATGCTGTAAGTTAGGTAATATTCACAGTCTTGTGTTTGCAGTTTGTAAAAAGGAGTAATCAGTGTTTTGTGGAATAAAAGTAAAGCAAAAATGATTAAAGGAGATAAAATAGCAGCAAGCGAGTGGCGGAGCGCAAGAGAAATGCGACTGCTCTGACAGAGGTCGCGACACACACCGGCAGTGACATGTTTGGTGTCATATGAACCGGCTCGGATATGAGGAGCCGGGTCTGGCCTCCTGATTGGTGCAAGAGTGGAGAACCCAAACAGGGAGGAGGCAGCGTTTCAGATCCATGCAGATAAGATCTGGAACTATCTCCTGATAATTGTGAGGAGGCGTCTACTCTGTCAATGTTCAAATCCAGTTAAAGACCTGTTCTGTTTGCGCTGTGCATACACACTGAAGGATTTTTTGCATTTCTAATGCACCTGCTGTCCTTTATTTTTTATTTATTTTTATTTCTTGTGTAAATTTTGAATGTTTTAATGTTTTATTCTTTTGTGTGATTTTAATGTTTTAATTGTGTTTAATTTTTGTGTGGATTTTAATGTTTTAATTGTGTTTTAATCTTTTGTGTGATTTTTAAGTTTTTAATTGTGATTCTGGTGTTTGTTTTATGTGATGATTTGTGATGTGGACTGTTGAGCGCTTTGTGTTGCCTGTGTATGAAAGGCGCTCTACAAATATAACTTGATTGATTGATTGTTACTGTAAAAGACCCAGATTAAAAACAGTATTACACAAATGAGAAGTATTATATTTTGGTTGTTTAATACTTCTTGGGTTTTATTCATCAGTAAACTTGAATATAAACAGTTACACATTTATGATCTTATGGCATGCAAGTTTCTGTAGTGGATAAAGTTATTGGCTCTTAATTCCTTGTTGCAAACTACCTTTTGCACAGCACGGATTACTACTGCATACAACACATCAGTAGAGTAAAATAACCGGTCCTCACCACAGGTCTAAAACCTGTTCAAGTTTCTTATAGTGAAACAAAAATCCAATGGTGCATTCTGCTTCAGGAAGAATCAACGTTAAAGGATTCCAAAGGATAAGATAGAGATAAGATTGCTTTATTTTTATCACAGAGGAGAAATTTACAAAAAGCCCACAAGCCAGTTCTCCCTGTTGTAAGTGTCTGACACTTCTTGCTGCATTAAAAACCCAAACAGGCTAAAGATTTTCTTAGATCTTCGCTGCAAAGCAATTATGCCAAAACGGCCAGGCTCCGTATTCAAGTGCTCGCGTTTACACGACAACGGAAATATGTAGTTCTAGCACTCGTCAGGTTGCAGTCTTGGAAGTGAACGCTACCAGCACGACATAACGCAACCCCCCAGCGGTAGATCCACTTCCAAAACATCTCCTCGGGCCGCCGCAAAGACGTGAAAGAATGCACCGACATTATTTCTTGCATTTAACAGTAGCCTGCGGAATAGGACACTGAAACTACGCTTTGCATGGTTTTGTTTGGACGATAAACGTGCTCGAAGCAGGACGTAGCTAGTAAGTTGTTAAAGTAGCAGTAAGTGTCAGACACTTTTACCACAGGGATAAACGGGCTTGTGGCTTTTGTAAATTTCTCCTCTGTGAGATAAATAAAGCATCTTATTTATCTTTTCTTTTTGTTCCTTTAACGTTGATTCTTCCTGAAGCAGAATTCACCATTGGATTTTTGTTCCACTTTTATGAAACTTGTACAGGGTTAGACCGTGGTGAGACCGGTTTAGTTTTACTCTACTGATGTGTTGTTGCAGTAGTTATCCTGTGCTGTGCAAAAGTTGTTGAAACAAGTATTAGAGCCCTTACTTCTATCCATACAGAAACTTTGCAGGCAATAAGTAATAAATGTGGGTAATGTTTATATTCAAGTTTACTGATGAAAAACCCATGAAGTATTAAACAACCAAGATTATATACGTTATTCATTGTGTAATATGTTTTTATTGTGGTCTTTTATAGTATCAATCAATCAATCAAGTTTTTGTAGAGCGCTTTTACACAGTGCACACAAAGCGCTTCACAGTCCACATCACAAATATCACATAAAAACATACACCAGAATCACAAATAAAACATTAAAATCACACAAAGATTATAAACACAATTATAAACAGTAAAATCATCAAAGATTAAAAACAATTTAAACATTAAAATACACTAAAAGAATAAACACATTAAAACTTTCAAAATTACACAAGAAGTAAAAATAAATAAACTATAATAAGATGACAGCAGTGCATTCGAAAATGCAGATAAAATCCTTCTGTTGTATGCACAGGCAAACAGAACAGTCTTTAACCTGGATTTGAACATTGACAGAGTAGACGCTCCCTACATTTTCAGGAGATTGTTCCAGATCTTAGCTGCTGGATCTGAAACGTGCATCCCATGTTTGATTTTCACTTTGGCACAGCAGGAGGCCAGTCCTGTGCTCCTCAAGAGTCGAGACGGTTCATATGACACCACTGTCCACTGACCGGTGTGTGTGCGACCTCGGACAGAGCAGTCGCATTTTCTGCTGCGCTCCTCGTTGCTGGCTTGTTTATCTCTTTAATCATTTTGCTTACAATTTTATTCCACAAACACGGATTACTCCTTTTTTACAAACAATGCAACACATAGTGACTTGTGGATTTACCTTAACTTACAGCATGTCAGGAAGACTTAAGCTTTTGTTTGTTGATTACCTGGTAGAGAAGGGTTTGTCTTGAGTCTGACATGGGAAAACTGAACAAACTTTGCGACGGCTGTTTTTCACTCAAAACAGGAGCTAAAACTTCTTCAAACGACGATGATTATTTGTGCTTGTATCAGAATTGGGCTGAAACACAACATTACCAGTGAAGGGAAATGGACCAAATGGAACAAAACGTAAGTTCTGATGACGCTTTTATTTCCAAAATCAACAGAGACAATTGTTGGAACCACATTATGGTGCCAAGCCAAACAGGAACAAGCTAATGATAACGAGTGTGTCATAATGCACAGCAAAAATCTTTATTTCAAGAGAAAACACGCTTTTCCCCACTTTTGGAAGTATGAAATCAGCCAGTAGTCTCTCAGTCCAGTTCTTCAGTCTCAGTCAGGGTCAAATGCAGCTGAGTCGCTCTTTATCGGCGATTCAGGCGATAGAAGTATACATGGTAATCTAAAGGTTCACTCAGTACACTTGCCAAAGTGGATGAGATTAAGGCGGCTGGCTCCGATGCTTCTGTCTGAGACGGCGGGGTTTTAAAAAGATTGTTGATCCACGGTGGGGGCAGTAGGACGTCTATGACAACACAAGGTGTGAGGTGAAAAGTTGATAGGGAGTTACTATCTCTTATTGGAGACCTTGCTAAATTGGGACGCAAACTATTCGTTATCAGTGGCCCATACCAAATGTGGACGAGAAAGCAATGAAATTCTGTCGTCTGGATTCAGCTACAATACTTTTCCTACTCAACGAATGTTCTGCAGAGGACTTGCCTTCATTGAGACTTTTAATCTGTTCTGGAATAGGCATGGAGCTTTTTGAGGTAAGGGAAACATCTGAACCACTTTCGGAGTAAAGTGTTGATGGATAACTTTCTTTTGCCCTGAGACCTCTGCCTGCGCAGCGCGTGCAGCCATCGAAAGGGAGGCAAGCCGTCTCTAATAAGTCTCAGCACCTCAACCCACTCGAGGATCTCAACACCTCCACACATCGAAGGATCTCAACACACCACACCTCAACAGGATCTCAAACACCAACACCGCGGAAAGGATCTCAACACCCACACCACTCGAAGGATCTCAACACACCCACACTCGAAGGCTCTCAACACCTATCACGCCTCACATGATTCAACACCTCCCGTCATCAGAAGCAGCTGCATCATCACCAGTGCAGAACCAGCAGCACGACCATCCACACCACCAAATCTTCTTCCCCAGCATGTCAAAGCAGCCCACGCCTTTTCTTCTACGCGTCTGATAGCCCCCATCTACCCAGGTTTACAGCAGAAGGCCTTGCTGGGGTTTCTCAACCACTGCCCTCCATCAAAGGACCTCCTCGCCACTCCCATGGAACTGTCTTTGGGTCCCCCCTGCCCGTACACTTCATCAAGAGAGAATGGACACGTCCCTTTGTTTTTCATCCCCGCCTTCACTGTTAGTCTACCTGAAAACCACTCTGCAGGGCTAATAAAATCGGCGATGAAGTAATTCCTTACACCCATATTATGCTAGATTGAGTCCTGTCCAAATTGCTAAACCACCATATGTACCTCCAAAACCTCAGAGGGTTTCAATTCACTACAAAAACCACCTCAGCCAGTCCCTCCCCTAAACCTATGCACATTCCACCCCACTTCCCCTCGTTCAACACCCAAAACCTTGACTCAGCCCACCCGGCCTTACCCATTCCAAAAACCCCTCACCTCCCTGCCCCTCGGTTCAACACCAAAAGCCTCCCACCTCTCCAATCGCCTCCCCCGCCTTCCCCTTCCCCTCTTATTCTAACCATTAGATGCACAGGGTTCTGCATCGCAGACACTGGCAGTTAGTTAGTGGTAGAGGACCCGGGTGGGGCATGTCATGATAGACACCTGTTCCATTCCCTTAGTGATAACCAAAGAATACATTACAGAAGACATCTGAGTTAAAAGTTAATCTTCTGTTATTTCTTATTCTTGTTCCGTGTAAGAAATCAGCGACACTACCGTGGATACTGATGAAAACTTTGAACTTGCTTGCTAATGTCAGATCTCGTTGGTAACAAGTCTTTTTAATCAATGAATTTTATTTGTTTCATAATCTTGATTTATGTTCATGGCTGAAAACTTGGCTTGACAAATATTCAGGAAATGCAGTTTTATTGAAGCTCCACAAATTTCATGTTTGAATCTGAAAAATACGGGAAAAAACAAAAAAGGAGGAGGCTTAGCTGCCTTTTTCAGAGACCACTTGGTCTCCCATAGCATGTCCTTGGGAATTTTTCGTCTTTTGAATAATGTGTCTTTTAAAATACAATCAAAAAACAATCTCTCCATACGTTTCGTTGTCCTATACAAGCCACCGCAGTCATGTCCCAGTTTTTATTGTAATTTTAGAGTTGCTTTCAGTTGTATGCACAGAATTATGATAGTTTGTTATTACAGGGTGATTTTAATATTCATGTGGATAATGTTGATGACACCAGAAATGTGCAAATGAGCTGAGTTCTGTACTTGATTCCCTTTGATCTCACTCAGCACGTATGTGGCCCACCACAGCAGAGGGCAACTCTAGATCTGTTAGTTACTAAGGGGGTGAATATTTCAATGTAACGTGGTGATGTTGCTCTTTCGGATCATTTCTGTGTTTATTTTTGACATGTGTTTCACTAACAAAACACGTGGACTCTGCTACTGTACCGAAGAAGACACATAAATGAAATTCGAGTGAATATTATGGGATGATAACACTTGAGAATGCATCGTATTGAGTATAGAGTAGGATGAAACTGTTTTACTCTGTCACCTCTTGTGTTTTGAATGGTTCTGGATACCGTTGCCCCTGTGAAGGTTAAAATAGTGAAAAATAAGCAGAAGGCGCAGTGGTAAAGAAAAAAAAAAAAAAAAAAAACAGACTCGGTCAAGGGCAAAAAAGAGAAAGTGCCGGAGGGCCGAGCGGATGTGGCGCACGTCCATCTCATGGTTGATTACGAGATCTTCAAGATAAGTTGTGCGCGTTTAACCGGGTGCTCGTATTTACGAGAGAAAGGTATTTTTTCTGAAATGATTGATGGCTGCAGCAACAATTGCGTGTTCTGTTTTCAAAGTTAATAGTTAACAACCCCTGTTCAATAGCCATTAGAGCTTACTTCAAAGTTAATGCAATGTGTTTGCTAATTTTTTCAATGCAAGGTTCAAGGCATCAAAAACGCCATTGTCTCCAAACCACAGATAACCATCCACAGCCAGAAGCTCTCTGTGCTAACTCACTTTGCACCTGTAAATGATAAAACTGTCCAAGAGATAATCCTCCAGTTTGAGCTCCCTCACTTGCTAGCGTGGATGTACTACCCACTAGATTTTGAAGGTCTGTTCTGATCAGTCTGTTCCTTACCCACACGATAGTAAAAACATGTCCTTCATTCTGGATATTCCCAAAGGCCTGCCACTGCAGTAATCAGGCCTGCTAAAAAAAGCGTATCGATGCTTCGGTACTTAACACTTTCGTCCCATTCAAATCTGCCATTTTGGGACAAGTCCTTGAAAAGGTGTATACCTAAGCTTACTAGATTTTCTTATAATCAACAACTCATTTTGATATGTTTCTGTCGGCTTTAGGACCCCACCACAGCACTGGGACGGCTCTCGTCAAGGTTACAACGATATCAGGCTGAACATGGAAGGCAAGTCTCAATCTTAATTCTTGTTAGATCTACGTGCTGCTTTGACCACCGTCGACATGAGATCCTCTAACAGAGAATAGAGGACTGGGTTGGAGTCGCTGGCACGCCCTAAGTTGTTTAGGCGTCTTACCTTGAGGACAGGAAGTACTTTGTGGAGATTGGAAACTGTGTCTCTCAGTTCATATGGCCCATGACTATGGAGTCCCAAGGGGTCGATCCTGGGACTCTTCTGTTCAATTCTACTTGCTGCCGTAGGTCAGTTAATCGCAGAAACAAAGGTTTCCATATCATAACTATGCAGACGACACATCAGATCTATGTCTCACTGATGAGGAGAACATGGAGGACAGTTGACTCACTCCTTCACTGTATCAACAGATCAGTGAGGGATGCAAAACAAAAAATTCCTTTTCCGCTAAACGCAGACAAAAACTTAATGATTGTCTTTGGTCCCCAGAAATCCAAGAGAGAGCGTCATCTGTCCACTAAGTCTCTTCCTAAAACCTTCAACAAGGTCCGTAATCTAGGGGTAATACTGGACCCTTATTTTCTCCCCCCCCCCCCCCCCCCCCCCCCCCCCCCCCCCCCCCCCCCCCCCCCCCCCCCCCCCCACCCCCACCCCCCCCCCCCCCCCCCCCCCCCCCCCCCCCCCCCCCCCCTGACTTAAATTTTAATAGACATAAATCAGTACCTCAGGCAGTTTTTTACCATCTAAAACAACATTGCCAGGATCAAAAACATAGTGTCTAAAGCAGCTTGGATGATTCTTATCCATGATTTGTCTCCAGTAGTTGTCTACATGCAATGGCCTGCTCACAGGTCTTGTCAAACAGGCTGTAAAACAGCTGCCGTACATTCAAATGCGCAGTGAGTCCTGATAGAACCCGGAAGTACGGAACCATATTAGTCCGGTCCTTCAGGTCTCTGCATGGCTTCCTGGGGCTCAGTGAATTAGACTCTTAATACAGCTTGCTTGTGTGCAAGTTCTCCATGGCCTCGCTACCAAAATATATGAGGGACCATGTTTGGTCCCATATGAAACCAGCCAGGCTCTGAGGAGCACAGGGACTGGACTCTGTTAGTTGCCAGAGTAGAAACTAAACATGGGGGGTGCTTTTCAGATTCATGCGGCTAAAATCTGGCTACTGTTTCCTGGGATGTGAGGACAGGCCACCTCTTGACAATGTTTAAACCAGGTTAAAGAAGTCTTAGTTTAGGGTGCATACTAAACTGAGGGATTTATATTTGTCTCTTTCTTTTTAATGTTTCTGTGATTATTATGATTTTATGCTTTTGTTTTTTTTACTGCACTTTGATTGCCTTGTGTATGGAATTGTGCTATATAAATAAACTTGCCCTTGCCTTGCATTGCCTTGCCTTGCCTAATGTATTTTGGATGCAAGGCCATTGGAGAGACTTGTAACAAGCAGAGCTGTTTTAAAATCTATTCTCTGAGCCACAGGAAGCCAGTTGCAGTGACCAGAGGACACGGACTAATATGGTCTACGTCCTGGTTCTGGCCAGACTCTAGCTGCTGCATTTAGGATGTACTGCAGCTGTTAAGGTCTGTTTGGACAGACCTGTAAGCAGGCATGGCAGAGTCTAGTGCTGGAGACAATGCTATGGTACAAGAATCTCCAAGTTGCCTTTTGACGCTATATTTCTAACTTTGGCAATGTTCTTCAGATGGTAAAAAGCTGTGATGTTATTGATTTTATGTGGCTATTGATATTTTAGGTCTGTGTCCCAGTATTACACCCCAAATTTCTGACCATTGTCTGAAGGAAGTAGGGTGTGAGACCTGAAGTTGACAAATGTACGCCCTCTCTTTGTTTCTGGGGACCAAATAGACAATGATTTCGGTCTTGTCTGCATTTGCTGAAGAAATTATTTGCATCACAGTCACTGATTGTTGGATCCATTGCGAAGGAGCAAATCCAGGTTGTCCATGTTCTCCTGCAGTCAGTGAGACATAGATTGAGTGTCGTCGGCGTAATTGTGGTAGGACCCTTTGTTTCTTGTATTTACTGACCGAACGGCCCCAGCATTGTAGAGATTAAATTATGAGAGGTCCCTGGTCGACCCTTGTGGTACTCCACAGGGCAGGGACACATGATCCGAGACGCAGTCTCCAATCTCCACAAAGTATCTTCCTATCCTCCAGGTAAGACCTAAAACAGTCTAGAGGTGCTGTGCCAGTGATACAACCAGTCCTCCGGTTCTCTGCGTTGAGGATCTCATGGGTCGACAGTGTCGAAACGCGCACTAAGATCATAACATGACCAAAAACTGTGACTTTACCGCCATCAGTTGTGAAGTCGAAGTCGTTTGTTACCTCACTAGAGCGGTCTCAGTGTGTGGTGAGGGTCTAAACCCAGACTGGAAACATATCAAAAGAAAATATGCATTGTTAAAATTTCAGTATGTTGTTGGGAGGCACTTTTTCAAGGAATTTTGCCAATGAATGGCTAGATTTCGATATGGGGCGATAATTTGAGTCCCGCAGGATCCAGACGGACTCTTTTTTAGGAGAGGTCTTATGACGGCTGTTTTTAGGGCCATAGGAAATGTTCTGACGACAGAGACATGTTTTACTAGTGTGTCAGTGAAGGTAAACAAACTGTCAGGACGGACTTCAGAGAAATTTTAGGGGAAATAGTATCCAGGGCTTCATGTGGAGGAGCTCAGACTCATGATTATCTTTTTGACAGTTTCAGGATACAGGTGCAAGTGCGTAGTCAAATGCTTCGCTGGCTGTTGAATTAGTTTATACGTGCTGTGGAGGTGGGGGATAAGGGGGGTGGGGTTTTGATTCATTGTACTTTGTCAATCGAAAAACTGTGCGAATCATTACACCTAGATTTAGAGGAAAATTCTAGGGCCAAACTTTACAGGGGGGATTCGTTAATCTACCAACTGTTGAAAAAACATAAATCGAAAATTGTTACTGACCCTCCAATAATGTCAGAAAACAAATACATTTCTCTTGTTCTACGTGAACACGGTTAAATTCACCCAACTCATATTTAAGATTTCATAATCGCCCTGGAATTGGACTTCGCCACTTCCGTTCGGCCCTCCGGCCACTCTTGTTCTGTTCCATGACCGGTCTGCCTTAGTCCATGGGGCTTTTTCCTATGGTAACCTGTTTTAAACCGTCACCGGAGCAATGGCGTCAGAACAGTCAGATTACATCGTGGTGACAGAGTTTTACAATTCATCAACAGTAGAGCATCGGAGTTTTCTCAAAATTTTGCAATTACCATGATACAGGTAACTTGTGTTTCATGGATGTGTCTTCTTGAACAATTGTAAAATTCAGCTGGTGGTTTGCTAGCAAAAACACATAGTCAAAAAATACACAGAAATGATCGGACAAGCAACATCAACTACTATAACATTTGATACATTAATCCCCCTTTGTAATTAGCAGTTCAAGAGTGTGCCCCTGCTGTGGGTGGGGCCACTTACGTGCTGAATGAACACCAAAGGTATCAAATACAGAAGCCAGCTCTTTGCATTTCTGTCATCAACCTATCAAACATGTACATTAAAATCTCCTGTAATACTTAACTATGCAAAATCTGGTGCACACGAATGAAGTAGTTCAGTAAAATGGTCAATTAAATTCGCAACATGACTGGGGTGGCTGTACAGGGTCAATGAAATGGTAGAGAGGGGAATTTGGTTCCATTTTAACAAAGAATATACTCAAACGATGAAAAATTTCAAGGGGCTTCTATGGGAGACAAAGTGCTCTCTAAAAACTGCAGCTATGCCTCCCCCTTTTGTTTTCTCGTATTTCGGATTTTCGAATTTAAAATTGGGTGTGTTGTTTTATTTAGAACTGCATTTCCTGTATTTTGGGTCCAGCAATTCCTGTTTTTTGGTCAAGCCATGTTTCACGCCATAAGAATAAAATATGGTGAAACATGGTGACCAATATACAGTAATGCTGGACCAAAATACAGGAAATGCAGTTCTAAATAGAAGCAACACCACCCAATTTGAATTTCGAATCCGAAATACGATGAAAACAAACAGGGGGGGGTAGCGATAGCTGCAGTTTTTAGAGAGAACTTGTCTCCCAAGAATGCCCCTTGGAATTTTTCATCGTTTGTGTATATTTCTTTCTAAAATGGAACAAAGCAATTGCTACTCTTTCATTGTCCTGTACAGGCACACAGTCTGTTGCGTTTATTGTCCCATTTTACTGAATACTTTCATTAGTGTGCACGATTTTGTTAGTTTAAATATTACAGGTGATTTTCATGTACATGTTGATATGTTGATGACAGAAATGCAAAGGAGTGGGCTTCTGTATTTGAACGACCTTTGGTTTCATTCAGCAGGTATGTGGCCCCACCCACAGCGGGGGCCACTCGAGACCTGCTTTTTACCAAAGGGGGTTAATGTATCAAATCGTTAAGTGTGATGTTGCTTGTCAGTTCATTTCTGTGTATTTTTTGACATTGTGTTTTGCTAGCAAACCACCAGCCTGAATTTACACATTGTTCGAGAGACCAATACATGAAAAAACACACGTGAATGTTCTTGGGAATGCAAATTTTGAGAAAACTACATGTCTATGTGGATGAATTGTATTAACTTCTGTCACTCCAGTGTTCTGACTGTTCTGGAGCCATTGCTCCGGTGACCGGTTTTAAAACAGTTACACCGTAGGAAAAAGGCCCCATGGACTAAGGTCAGACTCGGTCAGCGGACAGAAGCCAGTGGCCGGAGGGCCGCACGGAAGTGGCGAATGTCAATTTCCGGGGATTTTGAAACTTTAAAGTTGAGTTGGGTGAATGTAACGTGTTCTAAGTTAGAACAAGAGAAATGTATTTTTCTGACATTATTGGAGGTTGCAAGTTAACAATTTTCGTGTTTGTTTATGGTTTTCAAACAGTTGGTAGATTACGAACCCCCTGTTTAAATTGCCCTGTAGAATTTTCCTCTAAATCATAGGTGTAATGAGTTGAACAGTTTTCGATGACTAAGTACAAGAATCAAAAAACACCTATCAACCTCAACAGCAGTTATAACAATGCAAAAAAGCCAGAGGAAGCTTTTGAGCTAACTCACTTTGCACCTGTGGATACTGGAAAACCTGTCAAAAGATATTTATATCATGCGTCTGAGCTCCTTCCAATGTACCTGGATAAATTGCCCCTCTAAATTTCTGAAGTCGTCGCCTGAGCAGTTTGTACCTTCACTGACACAAATAGTAAACATGTCTCTGTAGTCGAGGAAATTTCCTATGGCCCTAAAAACAGCAGGTCTAAGACCTCTCCTAAAAATAGTAAGCAGTCTGGATCTGCGGGACTTCAAAATTATCGCCCCCATATGAATTGCCAATTCATTGGAAAATGCTTGAAAAAGTTGGGGCCCTCCCAACAACTACTGAATTTTTAACAATGAGAATAATTTCTTTTGATATGTTTCAGTCTGGGTGTAGACCTCACATCAGCACCTGAGACCGCTCTAGTGGAAGGTAAACAAAAGACATTCGACTTACACTGATGCAGGTAAGTCACAGTTTTGGTCCATGTTAGATCTTAGTGCCGCGTTGACACTGTCGACCATGAGATTCCTCATGGCAGAGACTGGAGGATGGGTTGGTATCATGGCACAGCCTAGGAATGGTTTAGGTCTTACCTGGAGGATAGGGAGTACTTTGTGGAGATTGGAGACTGGTATCGGATCATGTGGCCCTGATGTGGAGTATCAGGGGTCGATCCTGGGACCTCTCCTATTTAATTTTCTACATGCTGCCGTTAGGTCTGTTTAATACAAAGAAACAAAGTGTCATACACAATTACGCCGAGACACTAGATCTATGTCTCACTGACTGAGGAGAAACATGGAACCACTGGATTTGCTCTTTCACGTATCACAACAGATCAGTGATTGGATGCAAAATAATTTCCTTCAGTAAATGCTGACAGAACGAAATCATTGTATTTGGTCCCCAGAAACAAAGAGTGGGCGGTATTTTGTCAATAACTTCAGTCTCTTCCTACTTCCTTTGACAAGGTCAGAAATTGGGGGGTAATATGGAGCTCAGACCTAAATTTACAATTGCCAATAAAATCAATACATCAACAGTCTTTTTTACCATCTGAAGAACATTGCAAAGTTAGAAATATTGTGTCTACTAATCAGGGACTTGAGATTTCTTGTCTCATGCTTTTGGTCTCCAGCAGGCTAGACTACCTGCAATGGGCCTAGATTACAGGTCTAGACCAAACAGACCTGTAAGCAGCTGCTGTACTTCAAAAGCAGCTGCTGAGTCCTGCCTGACAGGAAAACAGGAAGTATGACCATATTAGTCCGGTCCCTCAGTGTCTCTGCATGGCTTCTGTGGCTCAGAGAATAGAATTTTTAAAACAGCTTGCTTGTGTTACAAAGCTCTCCATGGCCTTGCACAAAATACATTAGCAAGGCCAAGCAAGGGGCAAGGCAAGGCAAGTTTATTTATATAGCACAATTAATACACAAGGAAATTCAAAGTGCTGACAAACAAGAAAGCCATTAAAATATAAATAAATCACAGAACCATTAAAAGAAAGATACAAATATAAATCCCTCAGTTGTATGCACAGCTAAACGATCTGTCTTTATGGTTGTAAACATTTAAGAGAGGAGGCCTGTTCTCACATCTCCAGGAGACGGTTCAGATTTTAGCGCATGATCTGAAAAGCAGCTCCCCATGTTTAGTTCTGACTCTGGGCACTAAAGGAGTTCCAGTCCCGTGCGCTCAGAGTCCGGGCTGGCTCTGTAGGGACTATCATGTCATAATATATTTTGGTGCGAGGCCATGGAGAGACTTGTACACAAGCAGAGCTGTTTTAAAGTCTATTCTATGAGCCAAAGGAAGCCGTGCATGAGACCTGTGGGACCGACTATATGGTCGTACTTCCTGGTTTTGTCAGGACTCGAGCCGCTGCATTTTGAATGTACTGCAGTGTATTACAAGCTGTTTGGACAGACCTGTGAGCAGGCCATTGCAGTAGTCTACCTACTGGAGACAAATGCGATGGATAAGATTCTCCATGTCTGCTTTACGACACGATGTTTTTGATCCTGGCATGTTTTTTTAGATTGGTAATAAAAGATCTGTGCTGATGTTTATGGATTTGATGGTGGTATTAAAATTGAAGTCTGAGCCAGTATTTCACCTCGCTTTCTGACTTGTTTGAAGTTTTAGGGAGAGGATGTAGGTGACAGAGACGCTCTCGCTTTGGCGTTTCTGGGGTACAAAAGAAAATCATTTCAGTTTTGTTCTGCGTTTAGCTGAAGAAAGATTGTTTTGCATTCCACTCACTGATCTGTTGGATACAGTGAAGGACGTGAGTCCACTGGTCCATGTTCTCCGGCAGTCAGTGAGACATAGATTGGTGTGTACGTTGAGCATGTTATGATAGGAAAACTTTGTTTCTGAGTTATTAACTGACACTACGGGCAGCATGTTAGTGATTGAAAGAAGAGGTCCCAGGATCGTCCCCTGTGGGAACTCCACAGGACTGGGCCATTATGATCTGAGACACAGTTTCCAATCTCACCAAAGTACTTCTGTCCTCAAGGTAAGACCTAAACCTATTAGGGCGGTGCCAGCGACTCCAACCCAGTACTCTAATCTTGTAAGCGGATCTACATGGGGGTCGACGGGTTGTCAGGCTGCACTTAGATCTAACAAGATTAAGATTGAGACTGTGCCTGCGTCAGTGTTTCTGCGGGGATATCGTTGTAACTGACGAGAGCAGTTGCAGTGCTGATGGTGGGGTACTAAAGCGGACTGAAACATATCAAATGTGTGTTGTGATTATAAGAAATGAGTAAGCTGGTAGGTAGACAAATTTTTTCAAGGACTTTCCCCATAAATGGCAGATTTGGATGGGTCGATAGTTGTTAAGTACCGTAGCATCGAGATGGCTCTTTTTTAGCAGGGGCCGTGATGACTGCAGTTTCAGGGGCCTTTTGGGAATATTCCAGACTGAAGGGACATGTTTACTATCTGTGTGAGTGAAGGGTAACAGAGCTGCTCAGAACAGACTTACAGAATCTGTGGGTAGTTACATCCGAAGCTGCATGTGGAGGAGTCAAAAGGGAGTAGTCTTGGACTGTTTTTATCATGTAAGGTGCAAAGTGAGTCTAGATCAGAGGGTGCCTTTCTGCTGTTGGATGGTAATCTGTGGATTGGAGACAATGGCGTTTTGATGCCTTGAACCTTGTCATTGAAAATTAGCAAAACTCAAATATGCATTTACGTTTGGAAGTAAGCTCTATGGGAATTTGAACAGGGGGGTTTGTTAATTATTAACTGTTGAAAACAGACACGAGAATTGTTGCTGCAGCTTCAATCATTCAGAAATACCTTTCTCTCGTACTACGTAGCACCCGGTTAAACTCGCACAACGTATCTTTGAAGATCTCGTAATCAACTGGAGGTTGGACTTGCGCCCACTTCCGCTCGGCCCTCGGCACTTTCCTTTTGGTGCCTGACCGAGTCTGCTTTAGACCACGGGCGCCTTTGCTATTTTTTCACTCTATTTTAACCTTCACAGGGGCAACGGTATCCAGAACATTCAAACAATAGAGGTGTCGAGTTAAACAGTTCATCTACAGATTAGAATACGATGCATTCGCAAAGTTTATCATTCCTAATAGTTCAACTCGTATTTTCATTTATGTGTCTTCTGCGTACAGTTGCAGACGAGAGTCAATGGTGGTATGGTAGTGAAACACAGTCAAAACAAAAACACAGAAATGATCCGAAGAAGCACATCGGACACGTTTTACATTTGGAAATATTCACCCCCCTTAGCTAATAACAGATCTAGAGTGTTGCCCTCTGCTGTGGGTGGGCCACTTTACGTGATGCGTGAGATCAAGGATTCAAGTACAGAACTCAGCTCAATTTGCTTTTCTGTCTTCAACATATCCACATGAATATTCAAATCACTGTATTAACCAAACTATCAAAATCTGGCTTACCAATGAAAGCAATCGGTAAAACTTATCAATAATAACTGTGGACATGCATGCGGTGGCTTGTATAGGACAACGAAAGTATTGGAGGAGATTGTTTTTGTTGTATTTTAAAAGACACTATTCAAAATACGAAATCCCAAGGGACTTCTATGGGAGACAAAGTGGTCTCTGAAAAAGTTCAGCTAAGCCCTCTCCCTTTTTTGTTTTCCCGTATTTCAGAATCAAACTTGAAATTGGTGGTGATGCTTCTATTAAAACTGCATTTTCCTGAATTTTGGTCAAGCCATGTTTCAGCCATGAAATAAGATCAAGATTATGAGAACAAATAAAATTATTGTTAAAAAAGACTTGTTTACAAAGAGATCCTGACAATTAAGCGTAGCAAGTGTCAAAGTTTCAGTATCAGCGGTTGTGGTCGGCTGCTGATCTTACACGGAACAAGACTTTTAGATTTTCCAGGAATTAGACTTATTAACTCCAGCTGTCTTTCTGTAATCTGTAGTCTTTGTGGTTATAACTAGGAATGGGACTGGTGGCTTCTGACAGGGCCCCAGACGGGTCTCGCTCTAACTAGGACTGCCAGTGGTGCCGAAGCAGGAGACCTGTGCATCCTAGTGTTTAGATGTACAAGAGGGGAAGGGGAAGGCGGGGGAGGAGGATGGAGAGGTGGGTGGATTTTGGGTATGTTTGAACGAGGGGGGCAGGGAAGGTGCAGGGGGTTTTTGGTTGGATGGGTTCGGGCCGGGGTGGCTTGAGGCAGAGGTTTTGGGTGTTGAAACGAGGGGGACGTGGAAGTGGGGGTTGGAATGGTCATGAGGTTAGGGGAGGGACTGGCTGAGGGGTTTTTCGTAGGTGAATTGGAAACCCTAGGTGGTTTTGGAGGTACATATGGGAGTGGTTTTAGCATGTTGGCCAGGGACTCTAAGGATTAGCAATTTGGGTGTGAGAGGAATAGTCTTCATCGACGATTTTATTAGGCCCTGAGAGTGTTCAGGTAGGTCTAACAGTGAAGGGGGGATGAAAATCAAAGGGACGTGTCCCCATCTATCTTTGATGGACGTGGACGTAGGACAAGGGGGGACCCAAGTACTAGGTCCATGGGAGGTGGAGAGGGAAGTCTTTGATGGAGGGGCAGGTGGTTGGGAAACCCAAGCACAGGCTGTCTGCTTAACCTGGGGGTGAGGATGGGGGCTTCAGAGGCGTGTAGAAGAAGAAGGGTTGGCTTGTGGGGCAGGCTGGGGATGGGGATGAAGATGTTGGTGGCGTGGTGGTGGTGTGCTTGCTTGGTTCTGCTACTGGTGATGATTGCAGATGGCGTCTGGATGTCAGTGGAGGTGTTGAGAGTCCTTTGACGGCGGTGATGGGTGTTGAGATCCTTCGGAGGTGGTGGGGGTTGTTGTAGATCATTCGATGTGGTTGGTGGTGTTGAGATCCTTCGAGGTGGTGGTGGTGTGAGATCCTTTGAGGTGGTGGTGGTGTTGGATCCTTCGATGTGGTGGAGGTGTTGTATCTTCGAGGTGGGTGGAGGGGTGAGACTTTTAGAGTCGGATTCCGCCCTTTCGATGGCCTGCAACGCGCTTGCCGCAGGCTGAGGTCTCAGGGAAAAAGACAAAAAGAAGGTTATCCATAACACTTTTACTCCGTAAGTGTTCAGATGTGGCCCTTTCCCTTCCAAAAGATCATGCTATTCCAGAACTGATTAAATTTCTCAATGAAGGCAAGTCCTCTGCTCTGTGAACATTCGGTTGAGTAGGTAAGTAGTTAGCTGATACAGTCGAACTGAATTTCATTTGCTTCGTCCACATTTGGTAGTGGGCCTCCACTGATAACGATAGTTGCGTCCATTTTAGCGAAGGTAGGTCCAATAGAGAGAGAGTAATCCCGTTTAACTTTTCACTTTGTGTTGTATTTATACGTTACTGCCCCCTCGTGGATCAACATCTTTGTCCACGCCGGTGCAGAAGACGCCCTCGGAGCCAGACGCATTTATCTCATCCACTTTGGCAGAGTGTACTGAGTGAACCTTGAGTTTACGCATGTTTACGTGTTTATACGCCGAATCGGCGTTAAAGGAGCGATCAGCTGCATTTGACCTTGACTGAGACTTGAGGACTGGGGACTGAGAGACTATGCTGATTCATCTTCAAAAGTGGGGAAAAAAGCGGTTTCTAGTAATTAATGATTTTTGCTGTGGCATTATGACACCTCTTGTTATCATTACTTTGCCTTTGTTGGGGCTTGGATCCTAATGTGTTCCAACATTTGTCTTCTGTTGTTGTTTGGGAATGAAATAGCGTCATCATAACTTACGTTTTGTCCATTTGGTCCATTTCCTTCACTGGTATTGTGGTGTTCAGCCCCAATTCTCGATTTCAAGCACTAAACATTCGGTCTTGAAAGAAGTTTTAGCTCTGTCTTGAAGTGAAAAACAGCCGTCGCAAAAGTTTTGTTCTGTTTTCCCGTCCTCTGACTGCTGTAAGTAGGTAATTTCCCACAAGTTTGTGTTGAAGTTGGTAAAAAGGAGTAATCCGTTGTTGTGTGGATAAAAATGGTAATGCTAAAAATGATTTAAGGAGATAAAAAAAGCAGCAAGCGAGGGAGGGCAGCAAGGGAGAATGCGACTGCTAGTCGGAGGTCGCGACACACTCGTCTGGACATGTTGGTGTCATATGAACCGCTCGGGACTTGAGGAGCACTGGGGACTGGCCTCTGGCTGTGCAAAGGAGAGTGAGAACCCCAAACCATGGGGAGGCAGCGTTTCAGATCCATGCAGTCTACGATCTGGACCAACTCCCTGAAAATGGGAGGGAGGCGTCTTACTTTGCTGTCAATGTTCAAAACCATGGTTAAAGGACGGTTTCTGTTTGCCTTGTGATACAACTGAAGGATTTTATCTGCATTTCTAATGCACTGCGTCATTTATTTATTTATTTATTTTTAATTCTTGTGTAATTTTGAAAGTTTTAATGGTTTTATTCTTTTGTGTGATTGTAATGTTTTAATTGTGTTTTTACTCTTTTGGTGTGATTTTAAATGTTTTAATTGTGTTTTAATCTTTGTTTGATTTTAATGTTTTAATTGTGATTTGGTGTTTGTTATTATGTGATGATTTGTGATGTGGGATGTGAAGCGCGTTGTGTTGCCCTGTGTTGAAAGGCGGCTTTACAAATTTAAAGATTAAAATTTTCATATACTTTTTTGATTGATTGATTGTTCATAGTAAAAGACCACATATAAAAACAGTAATTACACAATTGATACGTATATATTTCTTGGTTGTTTATACTTATGTGGTTTATGCATCCAGTAAAATTGAATATAAAACTTTACCCACATTTTATTATTATTGCATGCCAGTTTTGTCGGTGATAAAGTTATTGGCTCTAATTCTTGTTGCAACTACTTTTTGCACAGCACGGATTACTACTGCAACAACACATCAGTAGAGTTAAAACTAACGGTTCACCGGTCTAAACCCTGTACAGGTTCTTATTAGTGGACAAAAATCCAATGGTGAATTCTGCTTAGGAAGAATCAACGTTAAAAGGTTCAAAAAGATAGATAAGTAAGATTGCTTTATTTATCTCACAGAGGGAAATTTACAAAAAGCCACAAGCCAGTATTTTCCCTGTGGTAAGTGTTGACACTTCCGTGCTTAAAACCCAAACCAGTCTAAAGAATTCTTAGGGCTCTTCGCTGCAAAGCAATTAGCCAAACGGCCCAGGCTCCTTATGCAAGTGCACAGCGTTTACACGACAAACGGAATAATAATGTAGTTCTAGCACCTCGACAGTAGTGGGAGTGAAACGCTACGCAACGACATACGCAACCCCCATGCGGTTGATCACTTCCCAAAAAACATCCTCTCGGGTCGCCGCAAAGACGTGAAAGAATGCACTGACATAATTTGCATTTAACAGTAGCTGCGGAAGTAGGACACTGAATGAAACTCAGCTTTGCATGGGTTTTGTTTCTGGACGATAAACGTGCTCGAAGCAGACGAAGCTAGTAAGTTATTAAAGTAGAGGAAGAGTCAGACACGTTACCACAGGGATAACTGGCTTTGGCTTTTTGTAATTTTCTTGTGAGATAAATTAAGCAATATTATCTTATCTTATCTTTTTGATCCTTTAACGTTGTTTTCCTGAAGCAGATTTCACCATTGGATTTTGTTCACTAATAGAAACTTGTAGGTTTAGACGTGGTGAGACGGTTTGTTTTACTCTACTGGATGTGTTGTTGCAGTAGTATTCCTGTGTGTGCAAAAAGTAGGTTGCATACAAGAATTAGAAAGCAATAATTTATCACCTACAGAACTTGCATGCAATTAAGATAAATATATGTGGGTATTGTTTATATTCAAGTTTTTGCTGAATAAAACCCATGAAGTATTAACACAAGAATTTTACGTTATTCATTTGTGTAATACTGTTTTTTATTGTGGTCTTTTACTAGTATCAATCAATCATCAAAAGTTTATTTGTAGAGCGCCTTTCATACTCAGGGCACACAAAGCGCTTCTCAGTCCTCATCACCAAAACATCACATAAAACAAACTCCAGAATCACATTAAAACATTAAATTCTAAAAAGATTAAACACAATTAAACATTAAAATCACACAAAGATTAAAACACCATTAAAACAGTAAAATCACACTAAAGAATAAAACCATTTAAAACTTTCAAATTTACACAAGAAAATTAAAATAAATAATAATAATGACAGCAGTGCATTAGAAATGCAGATAAAATCCTTCATTGTATCACAGGCAAACAGAAACCAGTCTTTAACCTGGATTTGAACATGTCAGAGTAGACGACTCCTCACATTTTCAGGGGATTGTTCAGCTCTTAGCTGCATGGATTGAAACGCTGGTGGTGGGTCTCCCATGTTTTGGTTCTCCTCTGGCACCAAGCAGGTGGCCAGTCCCTGTGCTCTCAGAGTCCGAGCGGGTCTATGACACCAAACATGTCACTGTCGGTGTGTGTGCGACTCTGGAGAGCGTCGCATTCTCTTGCTGCTCCTCCCTCGCTTGCTGCTTTTTTTATACTCCTTTAATCATTTTTGCTTTCATTATTTTTTCCACAAAACACGGATTACTCCTTTTTACAAACTTCAACACAAGACTTGTGGAATTTACCTACTTACAGCATAGTAGAGGAGTGCGGGAAACTGAAAACAAACTTGCGACGGCTGTTTTTCACTCAAACAGGAGCTAAACAACTTCTTCAAGACCGAATGTTTGTGCTTGAATCTGAATTGGGGCTGAACACAACAATACCAGTGAAGGGAATGGACCAAATGGACAAAACGTAAGTTATGATGACGCTATTTCATTTCCCAAAATCAACAGAGAAATTGTTGGAAACCATTATGGTGCAACGCCCAAACAAGGCCAAAGCTAATGATAACAAGAGAGGTCATAATTGCAAGCAAAATCTTTAATTAAAGAAACCGCTTTTTTCCACTTTTGGAAGATGATATCAGCAGTAGTCTTCAGTCCCAGTCTCAGTCTCAGTCAGGTCAATTGCAGCTGAGTCGCTCCTTTATCGGCGATTCGGCGATAAGGACACGTAAACTTGCGTAATCTCAAGGTTCACTCAGTACACTCTGCCAAGTGGATGAGATAAGGCGGCCTGCTCCGAGGTTCTGTCTGGAGGACCGGCGGGGTAAAAAGATTGTTGATCACGTGGGGGGCAGTAGACGTCTATGACAACCACAAGTGAAAAGTTGAAAGGATTTACTCTCTATTATTGGACGACCTTGCTAAAACTGGACGGCAACATCGTTATCAGTGGCACATACAATGTGAGGGAAAGCAAATGAAATTCAGTCGTCCTGTATCAGCTAATATTTCATACTCACGAATGTTCACGCAGAGGACTTGCTTCATGAGAATTTTAATTGTTTGGCATAGGCTGCGTTTTTGAAGGGAAAGGGCCCATCTGAACACTTCGGGAGTTAAAAGAGTTGATGGATAACCTTTCTTTGCCCGAGACCTCAGCCTGCGCGCGCGTGCAGCCATCGAAAGGGAGGAAGCGACTCTAAAAGTCTTCAGCACTCCACCACTCGAAGGATTCAACACCTCCACCACATCGAAGGATCTCAAACACACCACCCAATGGATCTCAATACCACCACACTCGAAGGATCTCAACACCACCACCCACCTCGAAGGATTCAACACACCACACTCGAAGGATCTCAACACCTATCACCGCCTCAAAGGATCTAACAACTCCACTGTCATCGAAGCAGCTGCATCTCTCACCCAGTAGCAGAACCAGCAGCACGGACCACCACCACCACAACATCTTCATCCCCAGCCTGCTCCAAAGCAGCCACGCCTTTTTTCTACAGCGCTCTGAAGCCCATCCTCACCCCAGGTTTACTGCAGACAGGCTGTGCTGGGGTTCTAACACCTGCCCTACCAGATCAAAGACTCTCGCCACCTCCATGGACCTGTCGGGGGTCCCTGCCACGTCCACTCCATCAAGAGAGGAATTGGGATCCGTCCCTTTGGTTTTCAGCCCCGCCTTCACTGTTAGACTTTTTACCTCTATCACTCTGCAGGCTAATAAAATCGGCGATGAAGAATATTCTCTTCACAACCCATATTAGATAGATTAGAGTCCTGGTCAACCTGTTAAACCACTCCCATATGTACTCAAAACCACCTGGAGTTTCCAATTCACCTTCAAAAACCACCTCAGCCAGTCCCTCCCCTGACCTCATGACATTCCACCCCACTTCCCCCTCGGTCAACACCAAACTCTGCTCAGCCACCCGGCCTAACATACCAAAAACCCTCCACCTCCCTGACCCCCTCGTTCAACACCAAAAGCCACCCAACCTCTCCATCCTCCTCCACGCCTTCACCTTCCCATCTTTTTCTAAACACTAGGATGCACTGGGTCTCGCTTCGCAGCCAATGGCTGGTCTAGTTAGAGGAGAGACCCGGCTGGGGCCCTGTCATGAAGCCACCTGTCCATTCCCTTAGTGATAACACAAAGAATACATTTATCAGAAAGATCTGGGAGTTAATAAGTCTATTCTGGAACATCTAATTCTTGGTTCCGTGTAAGAATCGCCGACACAACGCTGTTTACTGAAACTTTGAAACTTGCTCCGCTTAATGTCAGATCTTTTGTAACAAGTCTTTTTTAATCAATAATTTTATTTTGTTCTCCATAATCTTGCTCTTTTGTTCATGGCTGAAACTGGCTTGACCCAAAATTCAGGAAATGCTGTTTTAATAGGACGCATCACCACCAAATTTCAAGTTTGAATCTGAAATTCGGTGAAAACAGAAAGGAGAGCTTAGCTGCTTTTTCAGCGACACTTTGTCTCCCATAGAATTGTCCTGGTAGTTTTGTCTTTTGAATATGTGTCTTTTAAAATACAACAAAAAACAATCTCCTCAATACTTTTCGTTGTACTATACAAGCCACCGCAGTATGTCACAGTTTACTTGAAATTTACGTGTGGCTTTCAGTTGTATGCACAGATTTTGATTGTTTGTTTTTTCAGGTGATTTTAATATTCATGTGGAACTGTTGATGACAGACATGCAAATGATGCTGAGTTCTGTATTGAATCCTTTGATCCACTCGCACGTTATAGTGGGCCCACACAGGCAGAGGCACACTCGAGTTCTTGTTAGTACTAAGGGGGTGATATTTCAAATGTAAACGTGGGTCTGATGTTGCTCTTTCGGATCATTTTCTGTGTTTTTTTAGACATGGGGTTCACTAACAATTCACCAGTGGACTCTCGCAACTGTACGAAGAAGACACATAATGAAATTACGAGGGAATATTTATGGGAATGATAAACTTTGAGAATGCATCGGTATTCTACTGTAGATGAACTGTTTTACTCTGTCACCTCTAGTGTTTTGAATGTTCTGGATAACCGTTGCCCCTGTGAAGGTTTAAATAGTGAAAATAAGCAGAAGGCGCGTGGGCCTATAGCAGGAACTCGGTCAGGGCTCAAAAGAGAAAGTGCGGGAGGGCGAGCGGAAGTGGGGCATAGTCATATCCTCCAGGTTGATTACGAGGATCTTTAGTTACGTTGTGCGAGTTTAACCGGGTGCGACGTAGTCGGAGAAAAGGTATTTTCTGAAATGATTGAAGGCTGCAGCAACATCTGCGTGTTCTGTTTTCAACAGGTAATGATTAAACAAACCCCATGTTCAAATGCCATTAGAGTTACTTCATCGTAAATGCAATGGGTTGCTAATTTTTTCAATGACAAGGTTCAGGCATCAAAAACGCCCTTGTCTCCAATCCACAGATAACCTTCAACTGCCAGAAGGCTCTCTGAGCTAACTCACTTTGCACTGTAAATGATAAAACTGTCCAAGAGATAATCTCCAGTTTGAGCTCCTCCACATGCAGTAGGATGTATATCCTTTGATTTCTGAGAGTCTGTTCTGAGTTCGTCTGTACTTCACTTAACAGATAGTAAACATGTCCCTTCATTCTGCGAAATATTCCAAAGGCCCTGAAAACTGCAGTCATCAGGCCCCTGCTAAAAAAGAGCAGTCTCCGATGCTACGGTAACTTAACAACTATCGTCCATCTCAACTGCCATGTTGTCTAGCGGGGAAAGTCCTTGAAAAAGTGTCTACATACAGCTTACTAGATTTCTTATGATCACACTCATTTGATATGTTTTCAGTCGGCTATTGACCCCACCACAGCATTGAGACTGCTCTCGTCAAGTTTACAAACGATAATCGGCTGAACACTGACGACAGGCGAAGTCTCAATCTTAATTTGTTGATCTAGTTCTGCCTTGCACGTCGACATGAGACCTCCTACAGAGATTAGAAGGACTGGGTGAGTGCTTGGCTCCGGCACTAAGTGGATTAGGTCTTACTTGGGACAGGAAGTACTTTGTGGAGATTGGAAACTGTGTTCAGATCATATGGCCCTGACCTGTGGAGTCACAGGGGGTCGATCTGGACCTCTTCTGATCAATCTCTACATGCTGCCGTTAGGTCAGTTAATACGCAGAAACAAGTTTCTAATCTATCTATGCAGACGACACTCAGTTTTTGTCTCACTGATGCAGTGAGAAATGGACCAGTGACTCACTCCTTCACTGTATCCAATGATCAGTGAGTGGATGCAAAACAACTTTCCTTCAGCTAATCGCAGACAAAACTTGAATGATTGTCTTTGGTCCCCAGGGAAAAAAGATGAGAGGTCATCTGTTCCTACAGTCTCTTCCCTAAAACCTTCATTCAAGGTCATGTAATCTTAGGGGTAATACTGAGGACTCAGACTTACATTTTAATAGCACACATCAAATCAGGACATCTGCAGATTTTTACCATTTAAAAACATTGCCAGGATCAAAAACATAGTGTCTAAAGCAGACTTGGAGATCTTATCATGCATTTGTCTCCAGTTAGGTTAGGACTGATGCAATGGACTGCTCTCAGGTCTGTCCAAACAGGCTGTAAACAGCTGCAGTACATTCAAAATGCAGCAGCTCGAGTCCTGACTAGAACAGAGATGTACGACCATTATTAGTCCGGTCATCAGGTCCTTGCACTGGCTTCCTGTGGTCAGAGTATAGACTTTAAAACAGCTTGCTTGGGTACAAGTATCTCCATGGCCTCGCACCACAAGATATAGGAAAATGTTAGTCCCATTGAACGCCGGACTTGAGGAGCACAGGGATGGCTCCTGTTAGTGCCCAGAGGTCAGAACTAAACATGGGGAGGCTGCTTTTCAGATTCATGCTGCTAAATCGAACAGTCTTCCTGGAGATGTGAGACAGGCTCCTCTCTGACATGTTAAAACAGGTTAAAGACAGTTCTGTTTAGCTGTGCATACAAACTGAGGGATTTTATATTTGTATCTTTCTTGTTTAATGTTCTGTGATTATTTATCGATTTTATGCTTTCTTGTTGTTCAGCACATTGAATTGATGGTGTTGAATTGTGCTATATAAATAAACTTGCCTTGCCTTGCCTTGCCTTGCCTTGCCTTATGTATTTTGGTGCTAAGCCATGGAGGAGACTTGTAACAAGCAGAGCTGTTTTATAATCTATTTCTGAGCCACAGGAAGCCAGTGCAGAGACTGAGGATCGGACTAATATGGTATTCTTCCCAGGTTCCTGTCAGGACTTAGCTTGCTGCATTTTTGGATGTACTGCTGTCTGCATTACAGGTCTGTATGGACAGCCTGTAAGCAGGCCCATTGCAGTAGTCTGCCTGTGGAGACAAATGCATGGACATGAATCTCCAAGTCTGCTTAAGACACTATATTTCTAACTTTGGAAATGTTCTTCAGATGGTAAATGCTGTGATGTTATTGATTTTATGTGGCTATTGATATTTAGGTCTGAGTCCAGTTTTCCCCCAAATTTCTGACTTGTCTGAATAGGATGTAGGGAGAGAGACTGAAGTGACAAAATGACGCCCTCTCTTTGTTTCTGGGGGACCAAAGACAATGATTTCGGTATGTCTGCATTTAGCTGAGGAAATTATTTTGCATCCGTCACTGATCTTGTTGGAACAGTGAAGGTGCAAATCCAGTGTTCATGTTTCTGCAGGTCTGCTGAGTACATAGTTCTGAGTGTCGTCGGCGTAATTGTGGTAGGACACTTTGTTTCTTTGTATTAATGACCTATACGGCAGCATTGTTAGAGTTTAAATAGGAGAGGTCCCAGGATCGTACCCATGTGGTACTCACTAGGTCCAGGGCACATGATCGAGGACGCAGTCTCCTATTCTCCACAAGTACATCCTATCCTCCAGGTAAGACCTAAACAAGTTCTAGGGCTTGTGCCTAGTTGATACCAAACCAGTCTCCAGTTATCGCAATGAGGATCTCATTGGTCGTCAGTGTCGAACGCGCACTAAGATCTAACATGTACCAAAACTGTGGGACCTTTACGCATCAGTGTGAAGTCGAATGTCGTTTGTTACCGTCACTAGAGACGGTTCTCAGTGCTGTGGTGAGTCTAACCCTGACTGGAACATATCAAAATGATTATTCATTGTTAAAAATTCAGTAAGTTGTTGGGAGGCCACCTTTTTCAAGAATTTTTCCATTGAATGGAGATTCGATATGGTGGCGTAATTTGAAGTCCGCAGGATCCAGATGCTCTTTATTAGGAGAGGTCTTATGACTGCGGTATTTTTGGGCATAGAAATGACTGACGACAGAGACTGTTTATATTTGTGTCAGTGAAGTACAAATGCTCAGGAGGACTTCAGATATTTATGAGGGCAATATATCCAGGTACTTGTGGAGGAGCCAGACTCATTGATTATCTTGTTGACAGTTTCAGTACTCCACAGGTGCAAAGTAGTTAGTGCTCAAAAAGCTTCTCTGGTGTTGATTGTTTATACGTGTGTGGAGGTGATAGTGTTTTTGATTCCTTGTACTTTGTCATCGAAAAACTGTGCGAACTCTTTACACAGATTGAGAGGAAAATTCTCGGGGCAACTGTACAGGGGGGTTCTGTTAATCTACCATTGATTTGAAAACATAACAAGAAAATTGTTACTGCAACCTCAATAATGTCAGAAAATAATTTCTTTGTTCTACGTAGAACCCGGTTAAATTCACCCAACTCATCTTTAAAGATTAATAATCGCCCTGGAAATTGGACTTTCGCTCCACTTCCGTTCGCCCTCCGGGCACTCTTGCTTCTGTGCCCTGACCGGAGTTGCCTTAGTCCATGGGGCTTTTCCTACTGGTATGTTTTAAACGTCACAGGAGCTAATGCGTCCAGAACAGTCAGACATGGTGTGACGAGTTTATACAAATTCATACAACTGTTGCAGCATGGAGTGTTCTCAGAATTTAGAATTCCCTGAACTGTTCACTTGGTTTTATGTATGTGCTTCTTCCGAACAAATTGTAAATTCGCTGGTGGTTTGCTAGCAAAAACACATGTCTAAAAATTACTCGGAAATGATCGACAAAGCAACATCTAATACTACCATTTGATCTATTACCCCCCTTTGTAATTAGCAGGTCAAGAGTGTGCCCCTGTGTGGGTGGGGCCACTTACGTGTGAATGAATCCAAAGGTCTCAAAACAGAAAGCCAGCTCTTTGCATTTTGTCATAAACATTATCAACATGTACATTTAAATCACCTGTAATAACTCAATATCAAATCTGTGCACACGAATGAAAGTAGTTCAGGAAAATGGTCATAAATCGCACATGACTGTGGTGGCTGTACAGGACAATGAAAAGAGGAGATGATTGCTTTTGTTCCATTTTAAAAGAAATATATCAAACGATGAAAAATTCAAGGGCATGCTATGGGAGGACAAAGTGCTCTCTAAAAACTGCTGCTAGGCCTCCCCCCTTTTGTTTTCTCGTATTTCCTTTGGATTCGAATTAAAATTGGGTGGGTTGCTTTATTAGAACTGCATTTCCTGTTTTTGGTCCTTGCATTTCTGTATTATGGTCCAGCCTTGTTTCAGCCCATAAGCATAAAATATTTGGCTGAACATGGCTGGGACCAAAATACAGGAATGCTGGACAAAATTACAGGGAAATGAAGTTCTAATAGAAAGCAACACCACCCAATTTAAATTCGAATCCGAATACGAAGGAAACATAAAAGGGGGGGAGGGCTTAGCTGCAGTTTTTAGAAGAGCACTTTGTCTCCCTAGAATGCCCTGGAAATTTTTCTTCGTTTGAGTATATTCTTTTAAATGGAAACAAAAGCAATCTTCTTACTCTTTGCCTCACCCTTTCCCTTTGGTCCTGTACAGGCCACCACGTCAAGTTGCTGATTTTAGTGACCATTTTACTGAACTACTTTCATTCGGGTTTGTGCACAGGATTTTGATAGTTTAGTTATTACAGGTGATTTTAATGTACATTTGTTGATTATGTTGATGACCGAAATGGCAAAGGAGCTGGCTTCTGTTTTGAGACCTTTGGTTTCATTCAGCACGTAAGTGGCCCCACCCAAAGCAGGGGGCAACACTCTTGACCTGCTAATTACAAAGGGGTTAATGTATCAAATGTTAATGTAGTTGATGTTTGCTTTGTCAGATGCATTTCTGTGGATTTTTTGAATGTGTTTTGTCGCAACCACAGCTGAATTATTACAATTGTTTCGAGAGGGACACATACATGAAACACAAGTGAAGGTTCATGGGATGCTAAATTTGAGAAGAAAATACTCCATGATCTATGTTGATGAATTGTATAAACTCTGTTCACCACCAGTGTTATGACTGTTTGACGCATTGCTCCTGTGACGGTTTAAAAAGTTACCCAGTAGGAAAAAGGCGCCATGGACTAAGGCAGACTCGGTCAGGGCACAGATGCTAAAGGGGGTAGTGCCGGAGGGGACGAACGGAGTGGCGTAAGTCCAATTCCAGGGCGATTATGAAATCTTAAATAGATGAGTTGGGTCATTTAACGGGTTCTACGTAGTGTAGAACAAGAGAAATGTATTTTTCTGACATGATTGAGGTCGCGAGTAACAATTTTCGTGTTATGTTTTTCAACTGTTTGGTAGAATAAACGAACCCCCTGTAAAGGTTGCCCCTTGAATTTTCCTTAAATCTAGGTGTAATGAGTTGCACGTTTTTCGATGACAAAGTACAAGGAATCAAAACACTATCGCCTCCATCAGCACGCTATAACAATGGCAAACAGCAGTAAGCTTTTTGAGCTTAACTCACTTTGCACTGTGGATAATGAAACTGTCAAAAAAGATAATCTTGAGTTGTGCTCCTCACATGTTAGCCTGGATTATTGCCCTCTAATTTCTGAAGTCGTCCTGAGCAGTTGTTACCTCACTGACACAAATAGGTATAAAATGGTCTCTGTCTGTCAGAACATTCTTATGGCCTAAAAACAGCAGTCATAAGACCTCTCCTAAAAAAGAGCCGTCTGGATCTGCGGGACTTCAAAATTTTCGCACCATATCGAGATCTGCCTTTTATTGGAAAAAATCTTTAAAAGTGGCTCCCAAATACTTACTGATATTGTTTAACAATGAATAATTCTTCGTTGATATTGTTCCAGTGGGTTTAGACCAAACCACAGCATGAGGACGCTCTAGTTGATGGTAACATAACGACATTCGACTTCACACTGATGCAGTAAGCAACAGTTGTGGTCATGTTAGTTCTTGTGCCGCGTTCGACACTGTCGACCATGAGATCCTCATGCAGAGACGGTAGGACTGGGTTGGTTTCACTGGCACGCCCTAGAATGGTTTTTAGGTCTTACCTGGAGGATAGGAAGTACTTTGTGGAGATGGAGAATGCGTCTACGGATCATGTGGCCTGAACCTGTGAGTACCACAGGGGTCGATCCTGGACCTCTTCCTATTTAATCTCTACATTGCTGCCGTTTGGTCAGTTAATACAAAATGAACAAAGTGTCCTACCACAATTACGCCGACGACACTCAGATCTAAGTCTCACTGACTGCAGGAGGAAACTGGACAACTGGATTTGCTCCTTCACTGTTTTCAACTGGTCAGTGACTGGATGCAAATAAATTTCCTTCAGTAAATGCAGGACAAGACCGAAATCATTGTCTTTGGTCCCAGAAACAAGAAGAGGGCGTCACATTTGTCAACTTCAGTCTCTTCTCCCTACTTCTTCAGACAAGTGGTCGAAATTAGGGCGGGTATTACTGGACTCAGACCTAATTTCATTAGCACATAAATTCAATAACATCACAGCTTTGTACCTATCTGAAGAACAGTGCCAAAGTTAGAATATATAGTGTCTAATAGCAGACTTGGAGATCTTGTCCACTGCATATTGTCCTACAGCAGGCTAGACTACTGCAATGGCCTGCTTACAGGTCTGTCCAACAGACCTGTAAGCAGCTGCAGTTACATCCAAAATGCTAGAGCTAGAGGTCTGACAGGATCCAGGGAAGTAGGGACCATATTAGTCGGTCTAGGTCTCGGCTGGCTTCCTGTGCTCAGAGAATGATTTTTAAAATACAGCTCTGCTGTGTACAAGTCTCTCCTTGGCCTTGCACCATAATACATTAGCAAGGCAAGGGCAAGAAGGCAGGCAAGTTTATTTATATCGCACAATTTCATACACAGGCAATTCTATGGTGCTGAACAAACAAGAAAGCATTAATATCATAATAATCACAGAAATTTAAAATGAAAGATAAATATAAAATCCCTCAGTTGTAGTGCCTCTAGCATAAACAGATCTGTCTTTAACCTGGGTTTTTTTAACATTGTCAGTGAGGAAGGCCTGTCTTACAGCTCAGGAAGACTGTTCCAGTTTTTCGCAGCAATGAATCGGTAAAGCAGACTCCCCTGTGTTTAGTTCTTGACCTCTGGGCACTAACTGGAGTCCAGTCCTGGTGTCCTCAGAGTCGGGTCTGGTTCATTTGGGATATCATGTCATAATATTTTTGGTGCACTGAGGGCATGGAGTGGACTTGTTCACAAGCAGAGCTGAGTGTTTTTTAAAGTCTATTCTTTGGCCACAGGAAGCCAGTGCAGAGACCTGCGGACTGGACTAATGTTGGTTCGTACTTCCTGTTTCTTGTCAGGCTCGAGCTGCTGCATTTTTTGAATGTACTGCAGCAGTTTTACCGCCTGTTTGGACAGAACCTGTGAGCAGGCCATTGCAGTAGTCTAACTTACTGGAAGACAAATGCATGGATAAGAATCTCCAAGTCTGCTTTAGACACTATGTTTTTGATCCTGGCAAGTTTTTTAGATGGTAAAAAGCTGCTGATGTTACTGATTTGATGTGGCTATTAAAATTTAAGTCTGAGTCCAGTATTACCCCTAGATTTCTGGACATTGTTTGAAGGTTTTAGGGAGAGAGACTGTAGGTGACAGATGACCGCTCTCTCTTGTTTCTGGGGGACCAAAGACAATCATTCAGTTTTGTCTGGCGTTTAGCTGAAGAAGTTGTTTTGCATCCACTCACTGATCTGTTGGATACAGTTGAAGGAGTGAGTCACTGGTCCATGTTCTCCTGCAGTCAGTGAGACAAGATCTGAGTAGTGTCTGCATAGTTATGATAGGAAACTTGTTTTCTGCGTATTAATGACCTAACGGCAGCTTGTAGAGATTGACCAGAAGAAGGTCCCAGTATCGACCTGTGGGCACTCCACGGTCAGGGCATATGATCTGAGGACACTAGTTTCCAATTCTCACAAAGTACTCCTGTCCTCATGGTAAGACCTAACCAACTTAGGGCGGTGCCAGCGACTCAACCCAGTCCTTAATCTCTGTTAGTTGTGGATCTACTGGACGACCGGTGTCTAAGGCTAGCACTAGATCTAACAAGATTAAGATTGAGACTTTGTGCGTCATGTTCTGCCGCCGGGATATCGGTTGTAACTGACGAGGCAAGTCTCAGTGCTTGTTGTGTGGTCTAAAGACTGGACTGAAACATATCAAAGAGATGTTGATTATAAGATAACTCTTTAAGCTGTAGAGTAGACAACCTTTTTTTCATGGACTTTACCATAAATGAGATTTGAGATGGGACGATAGTTGTTAAGTACGTAGCATCGAGACTGCCCCCTCCTTTTTTTTAGGCAGGGGCCTGATGACTTGCAGTTTTCGGGCCTTTGGGAATATTCCAGAATGACTAGGGACATGTTTACTATCTGTGTGAGTGAAGGTAACAGATTGTCTCAGACAGACTTCAGAAATCTAGGGGTAATGAGTACATCAAGCTGCTTGTGGAGGAGCTTTCAAACTGGGATTATGCTTTGGACAGTGTTTATCATTTTCAGGGGCAAGTGAGTTAAGCGTCAGAGAGCCTTTTGGCTGTTGGATGGTTATCTGTGGATTGGTTATCCACTATGGCGTTTTGTGAGCCTTGAACCTTGAGTTATACTAGCTTCTTTATTATGCTAAAGCTAGAAATGTTATACTAGCTTCTTTATTATGCTAAAGCTAGAAATGTTATACTAGCTTCTTTATTATGCTAAAGCTAGAAATGTTATACTAGCTTCTTTATTATGCTAAAGCTAGAAATGTTATACTAGCTTCTTTATTATGCTAAAGCTAGAAATGTTATACTAGCTTCTTTATTATGCTAAAGCTAGAAATGTTATACTAGCTTCTTTATTATGCTAAAGCTAGAAATGTTATACTAGCTTCTTTATTATGCTAAAGCTAGAAATGTTATACTAGCTTCTTTATTATGCTAAAGCTAGAAATGTTATACTAGCTTCTTTATTATGCTAAAGCCTAGAAATGTTATACTAGCTTCTTTATTATGCTAAAGCTAGAAATGTTATACTAGCTTCTTTATTATGCTAAAGCTAGAAATGTTATACTAGCTTCTTTATTATGCTAAAGCTAGAAATGTTATACTAGCTTCTTTATTATGCTAACGCTAGAAATGTTATACTAGCTTCTTTATTATGCTAAAGCTAGAAATGTTATACTAGCTTCTTTATTATGCTAAAGCTAGAAATGTTATACTAGCTTCTTTATTATGCTAAAGCTAGAAATGTTATACTAGCTTCTTTATTATGCTAAAGCTAGAAATGTTATACTAGCTTCTTTATTATGCTAAAGCTAGAAATGTTATACTAGCTTCTTTATTATGCTAAAGCTAGAAATGTTATACTAGCTTCTTTATTATGCTAAAGCTAGAAATGTTATACTAGCTTCTTTATTATGCTAAAGCTAGAAATGTTATACTAGCTTCTTTATTATGCTAAAGCTAGAAATGTTATACTAGCTTCTTTATTATGCTAAAGCTAGAAATGTTATACTAGCTTCTTTATTATGCTAAAGCTAGAAATGTTATACTAGCTTCTTTATTATGCTAAAGCTAGAAATGTTATACTAGCTTCTTTATTATGCTAAAGCTAGAAATGTTATACTAGCTTCTTTATTATGCTAAAGCTAGAAATGTTATACTAGCTTCTTTATTATGCTAAAGCTAGAAATGTTATACTAGCTTCTTTATTATGCTAAAGCTAGAAATGTTATACTAGCTTCTTTATTATGCTAAAGCTAGAAATGTTATACTAGCTTCTTTATTATGCTAAAGCTAGAAATGTTATACTAGCTTCTTTATTATGCTAAAGCTAGAAATGTTATACTAGCTTCTTTATTATGCTAAAGCTAGAAATGTTATACTAGCTTCTTTATTATGCTAACGCTAGAAATGTTATACTAGCTTCTTTATTATGCTAACGCTAGAAATGTTATACTAGCTTCTTTATTATGCTAAAGCTAGAAATGTTATACTAGCTTCTTTATTATGCTAAAGCTAGAAATGTTATACTAGCTTCTTTATTATGCTAAAGCTAGAAATGTTATACTAGCTTCTTTATTATGCTAAAGCTAGAAATGTTATACTAGCTTCTTTATTATGCTAAAGCTAGAAATGTTATACTAGCTTCTTTATTATGCTAAAGCTAGAAATGTTATACTAGCTTCTTTATTATGCTAAAGCTAGAAATGTTATACTAGCTTCTTTATTATGCTAAAGCTAGAAATGTCATACTAGCTTCTTTATTATGCTAACGCTAGAAATGTTATACTAGCTTCTTTATTATGCTAAAGCTAGAAATGTTATACTAGCTTCTTTATTATGCTAACGCTAGAAATGTTATACTAGCTTCTTTATTATGCTAACGCTAGAAATGTTATTCTAGCTTCTTTATTATGCTAAAGCTAGAAATGTTATACTAGCTTCTTTATTATGCTAAAGCTAGAAATGTTATACTAGCTTCTTTATTATGCTAAAGCTAGAAATGTTATTCTAGCTTCTTTATTATGCTAAAGCTAGAAATGTTATACTAGCTTCTTTATTATGCTAAAGCTAGAAATGTTATACTAGCTTCTTTATTATGCTAAAGCTAGAAATGTTATACTAGCTTCTTTATTATGCTAAAGCTAGAAATGTTATACTAGCTTCTTTATTATGCTAAACGCTAGAAATGTTATACTAGCTTCTTTATTATGCTAAAGCTAGAAATGTTATACTAGCTTCTTTATTATGCTAAAGCTAGAAATGTTATACTAGCTTCTTTATTATGCTAAAGCTAGAAATGTTATACTAGCTTCTTTATTATGCTAAAGCTAGAAATGTTATACTAGCTTCTTTATTATGCTAAAGCTAGAAATGTTATACTAGCTTCTTTATTATGCTAAAGCTAGAAATGTTATACTAGCTTCTTTATTATGCTAACGCTAGAAATGTTATACTAGCTTCTTTATTATGCTAACGCTAGAAATGTTATACTAGCTTCTTTATTATGCTAAAGCTAGAAATGTTATACTAGCTTCTTTATTATGCTAAAGCTAGAAATGTTATACTAGCTTCTTTATTATGCTAAAGCTAGAAATGTTATACTAGCTTCTTTATTATGCTAAAGCTAGAAATGTTATACTAGCTTCTTTATTATGCTAAAGCTAGAAATGTTATACTAGCTTCTTTATTATGCTAACGCTAGAAATGTTATACTAGCTTCTTTATTATGCTAACGCTAGAAATGTTATACTAGCTTCTTTATTATGCTAAAGCTAGAAATGTTATACTAGCTTCTTTATTATGCTAAAGCTAGAAATGTTATACTAGCTTCTTTATTATGCTAAAGCTAGAAATGTTATACTAGCTTCTTTATTATGCTAAAGCTAGAAATGTTTCTTATGCTAGCTTCTTTATTATGCTAAAGCTAGAAATGTTATACTAGCTTCTTTATTATGCTAAAGCTAGAAATGTTATACTAGCTTCTTTATTATGCTAAAGCTAGAAATGTTATACTAGCTTCTTTATTATGCTAAAGCTAGAAATGTTATACTAGCTTCTTTATTATGCTAACGCTAGAAATGTTATACTAGCTTCTTTATTATGCTAACGCTAGAAATGTTATACTAGCTTCTTTATTATGCTAACGCTAGAAATGTTATACTAGCTTCTTTATTATGCTAAAGCTAGAAATGTTATTCTAGCTTCTTTATTATGCTAAAGCTAGAAATGTTATACTAGCTTCTTTATTATGCTAACGCTAGAAATGTTATACTAGCTTCTTTATTATGCTAACGCTAGAAATGTTATACTAGCTTCTTTATTATGCTAAAGCTAGAAATGTTATACTAGCTTCTTTATTATGCTAAAGCTAGAAATGTTATACTAGCTTCTTTATTATGCTAACGCTAGAAATGTTATACTAGCTTCTTTATTATGCTAACGCTAGAAATGTTATACTAGCTTCTTTATTATGCTAAAGCTAGAAATGTTATACTAGCTTCTTTATTATGCTAAAGCTAGAAATGTTATACTAGCTTCTTTATTATGCTAAAGCTAGAAATGTTATACTAGCTTCTTTATTATGCTAACGCTAGAAATGTTATACTAGCTTCTTTATTATGCTAAAGCTAGAAATGTTATTCTAGCTTCTTTATTATGCTAAAGCTAGAAATGTTATACTAGCTTCTTTATTATGCTAAAGCTAGAAATGTTATGCTAGCTTCTTTATTATGCTAAAGCTAGAAATGTTATACTAGCTTCTTTATTATGCTAAAGCTAGAAATGTTATACTAGCTTCTTTATTATGCTAAAGCTAGAAATGTTATACTAGCTTCTTTATTATGCTAAAGCTAGAAATGTTATACTAGCTTCTTTATTATGCTAACGCTAGAAATGTCATACTAGCTTATTTATTATGCTAAAGCTAGAAATGTTATTCTAGCTTCTTTATTATGCTAAAGCTAGAAATGTTATACTAGCTTCTTTATTATGCTAAAGCTAGAGATGTTATACTAGCTTCTTTATTATGCTAACGCTAGAAATGTTATACTAGCTTCTTTATTATGCTAACGCTAGAAATGTTATACTAGCTTCTTTATTATGCTAAAGCTAGAAATGTTATACTAGCTTCTTTATTATGCTAACGCTAGAAATGTTATACTAGCTTCTTTATTATGCTAAAGCTAGAAATGTTATACTAGCTTCTTTATTATGCTAACGCTAGAAATGTTATACTAGCTTCTTTATTATGCTAAAGCTAGAGGTTTTATACTAGCTTCTTTATTATGCTAAAGCTAGAGATGTTATACTAGCTTCTTTATTATGCTAACGCTAGAAATGTTATACTAGCTTCTTTATTATGCTAAAGCTAGAGATGTTATACTAGCTTCTTTATTATGCTAACGCTAGAAATGTTATACTAGCTTCTTTATTATGCTAAAGCTAGAAATGTTATACTAGCTTCTTTATTATGCTAAAGCTAGAAATGTTATACTAGCTTCTTTATTATGCTAAAGCTAGAGATTTTATACTAGCTTCTTTATTATGCTAAAGCTAGAAATGTTATACTAGCTTCTTTATTATGCTAAAGCTAGAAATGTTATACTAGCTTCTTTATTATGCTAACGCTAGAAATGTTATACTAGCTTCTTTATTATGCTAAACGCTAGAAATGTTATACTAGCTTCTTTATTATGCTAACGCTAGAAATGTTATACTAGCTTCTTTATTATGCTAAAGCTAGAAATGTTATACTAGCTTCTTTATTATGCTAAAGCTAGAAATGTTATACTAGCTTCTTTATTATGCTAAAGCTAGAAATGTTATACTAGCTTCTTTATTATGCTAAAGCTAGAGATGTTATACTAGCTTCTTTATTATGCTAACGCTAGAAATGTTATACTAGCTTCTTTATTATGCTAAAGCTAGAAATGTTATACTAGCTTCTTTATTATGCTAAAGCTAGAAATGTTATACTAGCTTCTTTATTATGCTAAAGCTAGAAATGTTATACTAGCTTCTTTATTATGCTAAAGCTAGAAATGTTATACTAGCTTCTTTATTATGCTAACGCTAGAAATGTTATACTAGCTTCTTTATTATGCTAAAGCTAGAAATGTTATACTAGCTTCTTTATTATGCTAAAGCTAGAAATGTTATACTAGCTTCTTTATTATGCTAAAGCTAGAAATGTTATACTAGCTTCTTTATTATGCTAACGCTAGAAATGTTATACTAGCTTCTTTATTATGCTAAAGCTAGAAATGTTATACTAGCTTCTTTATTATGCTAAAGCTAGAAATGTTATACTAGCTTCTTTATTATGCTAAAGCTAGAAATGTTATACTAGCTTCTTTATTATGCTAACGCTAGAAATGTTATACTAGCTTCTTTATTATGCTAAAGCTAGAAATGTTATACTAGCTTCTTTTATTATGCTAAGCTAGAAATGTTATACTAGCTTCTTTATTATGCTAAAGCTAGAAATGTTATACTAGCTTCTTTATTATGCTAAAGCTAGAAATGTTATACTAGCTTCTTTATTATGCTAAAGCTAGAAATGTTATACTAGCTTCTTTATTATGCTAAAGCTAGAAATGTTATACTAGCTTCTTTATTATGCTAAAGCTAGAAATGTTATACTAGCTTCTTTATTATGCTAAAGCTAGAAATGTTATACTAGCTTCTTTATTATGCTAAAGCTAGAAATGTTATACTAGCTTCTTTATTATGCTAAAGCTAGAAATGTTATACTAGCTTCTTTATTATGCTAAAGCTAGAAATGTTATACTAGCTTCTTTATTATGCTAAAGCTAGAATGTTATACTAGCTTCTTTATTATGCTAAAGCTAAAATGTTATACTAGCTTCTTTATTATGCTAAAGCTAGAAATGTTATAGCTTCTTTATTATGCTAAAGCTAGAAATGTTATACTAGCTTCTTTATTATGCTAAAGCTAGAAATGTTATACTAGCTTCTTTATTATGCTAAAGCTAGAAATGTTATACTAGCTTCTTTATTATGCTAACGCTAGAAATGTTATACTAGCTTCTTTATTATGCTAAAGCTAGAAATGTTATACTAGCTTCTTTATTATGCTAAAGCTAGAAATGTTATACTAGCTTCTTTATTATGCTAAAGCTAGAAATGTTATACTAGCTTCTTTATTATGCTAAAGCTAGAAATGTTATACTAGCTTCTTTATTATGCTAAAGCTAGAAATGTTATACTAGCTTCTTTATTATGCTAAAGCTAGAAATGTTATACTAGCTTCTTTATTATGCTAAAGCTAGAAATGTTATACTAGCTTCTTTATTATGCTAAAGCTAGAAATGTTATACTAGCTTCTTTATTATGCTAACGCTAGAAATGTTATACTAGCTCTCTTTATTATGCTAAAGCTAGAAATGTTATACTAGCTTCTTTATTATGCTAAAGCTAGAAATGTTATACTAGCTTCTTTATTATGCTAAAGCTAGAAATGTTATACTAGCTTCTTTATTATGCTAAAGCTAGAAATGTTATACTAGCTTCTTTATTATGCTAAAGCTAGAAATGTTATACTAGCTTCTTTATTATGCTAAAGCTAGAATGTTATACTAGCTTCTTTATTATGCTAAAGCTAGAAATGTTATACTAGCTTCTTTATTATGCTAAAGCTAGAAATGTTATACTAGCTTCTTTATTATGCTAAAGCTAGAAATGTTATACTAGCTTCTTTATTATGCTAAAGCTAGAAATGTTATACTAGCTTCTTTATTATGCTAAAGCTAGAAATGTTATACTAGCTTCTTTATTATGCTAAAGCTAGAAATGTTATACTAGCTTCTTTATTATGCTAAAGCTAGAAATGTTATACTAGCTTCTTTATTATGCTAAAGCTAGAAATGTTATACTAGCTTCTTTATTATGCTAAAGCTAGAAATGTTATACTAGCTTCTTTATTATGCTAAAGCTAGAAATGTTATACTAGCTTCTTTATTATGCTAAAGCTAGAAATGTTATACTAGCTTCTTTATTATGCTAAAGCTAGAAATGTTATACTAGCTTCTTTATTATGCTAAAGCTAGAAATGTTATACTAGCTTCTTTATTATGCTAAAGCTAGAAATGTTATACTAGCTTCTTTATTATGCTAAAGCTAGAAATGTTATACTAGCTTCTTTATTATGCTAAAGCTAGAAATGTTATACTAGCTTCTTTATTATGCTAAAGCTAGAAATGTTATACTAGCTTCTTTATTATGCTAAAGCTAGAAATGTTATACTAGCTTCTTTATTATGCTAAAGCTAGAAATGTTATACTAGCTTCTTTATTATGCTAAAGCTAGAAATGTTATACTAGCTTCTTTATTATGCTAAAGCTAGAAATGTTATACTAGCTTCTTTATTATGCTAAAGCTAGAAATGTTATACTAGCTTCTTTATTATGCTAAAGCTAGAAATGTTATACTAGCTTCTTTATTATGCTAAAGCTAGAAATGTTATACTAGCTTCTTTATTATGCTAAAGCTAGAAATGTTATACTAGCTTCTTTATTATGCTAAAGCTAGAAATGTTATATAGCTTCTTTATTATGCTAAAGCTAGAAATGTTATACTAGCTTCTTTATTATGCTAAAGCTAGAAATGTTATTCTAGCTTCTTTATTATGCTAAAGCTAGAAATGTTATACTAGCTTCTTTATTATGCTAAAGCTAGAAATGTTATACTAGCTTCTTTATTATGCTAAAGCTAGAAATGTTATACTAGCTTCTTTATTATGCTAAAGCTAGAATGTTATACTAGCTTCTTTATTATGCTAAAGCTAGAAATGTTATACTAGCTTCTTTATTATGCTAAAGCTAGAAATGTTATACTAGCTTCTTTATTATGCTAAAGCTAGAAATGTTATACTAGCTTCTTTATTATGCTAAAGCTAGAAATGTTATACTAGCTTCTTTATTATGCTAAAGCTAGAAATGTTATACTAGCTTCTTTATTATGCTAACGCTAGAAATGTTATACTAGCTTCTTTATTATGCTAACGCTAGAAATGTTATACTAGCTTCTTTATTATGCTAACGCTAGAAAATGTTATACTAGCTTCTTTATTATGCTAAAGCTAGAAATGTTATACTAGCTTCTTTATTATGCTAAAGCTAGAAATGTTATACTAGCTTCTTTATTATGCTAAAGCTAGAAATGTTATACTAGCTTCTTTATTATGCAAAGCTAGAATGTTATACTAGCTTCTTTATTATGCTAAGCTACGATGTTATACTAGCTTCTTTATTATGCTAAAGCTAGAAATGTTATACTAGCTTCTTTATTATGCTAAAGCTAGAAATGTTATACTAGCTTCTTTATTATGCTAAAGCTAGAAATGTTATACTAGCTTCTTTATTATGCTAAAGCTAGAAATGTTATACTAGCTTCTTTATTATGCTAAAGCTAGAAATGTTATACTAGCTTCTTTATTATGCTAAAGCTAGAAATGTTATACTAGCTTCTTTATTATGCTAACGCTAGAAATGTTATACTAGCTTCTTTATTATGCTAAAGCTAGAAATGTTATACTAGCTTCTTTTTATGCTAAAGCTAGAAATGTTATACTAGCTTCTTTATTATGCTAACGCTAGAAATGTTATACTAGCTTCTTTATTATGCTAACGCTAGAAATGTTATACTAGCTTCTTTATTATGCTAACGCTAGAAATGTTATACTAGCTTATTTATTATGCTAACGCTAGAAATGTTATACTAGCTTCTTTATTATGCTAAAGCTAGAAATGTTATACTAGCTTCTTTATTATGCTAACGCTAGAAATGTTATACTAGCTTCTTTATTATGCTAAAGCTAGAAATGTTATACTAGCTTCTTTATTATGCTAAAGCTAGAAATGTTATACTAGCTTCTTTATTATGCTAAAGCTCGAAATGTTATACTAGCTTCTTTATTATGCTAAAGCTAGAAATGTTATACTAGCTTCTTTATTATGCTAAAGCTCGAAATGTTATACTAGCTTCTTTATTATGCTAAAGCTAGAAATGTTATACTAGCTTCTTTATTATGCTAAAGCTAGAAATGTTATACTAGCTTCTTTATTATGCTAAAGCTAGAAATGTTATACTAGCTTCTTTATTATGCTAACGCTAGAAATGTTATTCTAGCTTCTTTATTATGCTAACGCTAGAAATGTTATACTAGCTTCTTTATTATGCTAAAGCTAGAAATGTTATACTAGCTTCTTTATTATGCTAACGCTAGAAATGTCATACTAGCTTCTTTATTATGCTAACGCTAGAAATGTCATACTAGCTTCTTTATTATGCTAACGCTCGAAATGTCATACTAGCTTCTTTATTATGCTAAAGCTAGAAATGTCATACTAGCTTCTTTATTATGCTAACGCTAGAAATGTTATACTAGCTTCTTTATTATGCTAACGCTAGAAATGTTATACTAGCTTCTTTATTATGCTAAAGCTAGAAATGTTATACTAGCTTCTTTATTATGCTAACGCTAGAAATGTTATACTAGCTTCTTTATTATGCTAAAGCTAGAAATGTATACTAGCTTCTTATAGCTTCTTTATTATGCTAACGCTAGAAATGTTATACTAGCTTCTTTATTATGCTAACGCTAGAAATGTCATACTAGCTTCTTTATTATGCTAAAGCTAGAAATGTTATACTAGCTTCTTTATTATGCTAACGCTAGAAATGTTATACTAGCTTCTTTATTATGCTAAAGCTAGAAATGTTATACTAGCTTCTTTATTATGCTAAAGCTAGAAATGTTATACTAGCTTCTTTATTATGCTAAAGCTAGAAATGTTATACTAGCTTCTTTATTATGCTAACGCTAGAAATGTCATACTAGCTTCTTTATTATGCTAAAGCTAGAAATGTTATACTAGCTTCTTTATTATGCTAAAGCTAGAAATGTTATACTAGCTTCTTTATTATGCTAAAGCTAGAAATGTTATACTAGCTTCTTTATTATGCTAACGCTAGAAATGTTATACTAGCTTCTTTATTATGCTAACGCTAGAAATGTTATACTAGCTTCTTTATTATGCTAAAGCTAGAAATGTTATACTAGCTTCTTTATTATGCTAAAGCTAGAAATGTTATACTAGCTTCTTTATTATGCTAAAGCTAGAAATGTTATACTAGCTTCTTTATTATGCTAACGCTAGAAATGTTATACTAGCTTCTTTATTATGCTAAAGCTAGAAATGTTATACTAGCTTCTTTATTATGCTAAAGCTAGAAATGTTATACTAGCTTCTTTATTATGCTAACGCTAGAAATGTCTACTAGCTTCTTTATTATGCTAACGCTAGAAATGTTATACTAGCTTCTTTATTATGCTAACGCTAGAAATGTTATACTAGCTTCTTTATTATGCTAAAGCTAGAAATGTTATACTAGCTTCTTTATTATGCTAAAGCTAGAAATGTTATACTAGCTTCTTTATTATGCTAACGCTAGAAATGTTATACTAGCTTCTTTATTATGCTAACGCTAGAAATGTTATACTAGCTTCTTTATTATGCTAAAGCTAGAAATGTTATACTAGCTTCTTTATTATGCTAAAGCTAGAAATGTTATACTAGCTTCTTTATTATGCTAACGCTAGAAATGTTATTCTAGCTTCTTTATTATCTTATTATGCTAAAGCTAGAAATGTTATACTAGCTTCTTTATTATGCTAAAGCTAGAAATGTTATACTAGCTTCTTTTATTATGCTAAAGCTAGAAATGTTATACTAGCTTCTTTATTATGCTAACGCTAGAAATGTTATACTAGCTTCTTTATTATGCTAAAGCTAGAGATTTTATGTATTTGTTCATTTATGTTTTGTAGTGTGCTCCTCATTCCTACTGTTCTGTAACCGGTGACGCAACACTGAAATTTTCCCACAATGAGACAAATACAGAATCTCTTAATCTCAATCTTCTTCACTTTTATGTCTGAAAAAAGCTGTTTTCAAAATCTGACAAAGGCTAAAACTACAAGCATATGAAATCGAGTAATAGAACCAAACTAATTTTTGAGAACAAAGAACTACTTTCATTGTTCATTTGAAACATAGCTACCCGAGGTTGAATGTTTTTGAGTTCTTGGCCAAAATCTATCTATCTAGTTAAAGAAAATGTGTAGGCCTCAATCAAACCCTTCCCTGAGCATTGTAGGTACTCCCAAAACCTATTGTCAGGTCTGGAATCGGAGAGGAATCCATTTTGTGCCATATTACACCGGTAACTGGTGAGTAAGTAAGAAAAACATATTTTTCCCTTGGCATGCGGCAGATATAATCACAACTGACAGGGAAGTTTACAGACTTTCCAAACTCGACTGCATTCTGGCTGCAGATTAAAACCTTATTTAGATTAAACGTGTTGCTCTTCTGACAGAATATAAACAGGCACAGGGGAAGGGCGAGTGCGAGCTGGTGAACCATAGGAGCCTCAGAAAACTTAGCATAGCGGTGGTGCTGCATTGGCCTAATTAGTTTTCATATAGATTGTGCAGTGTTGACATGTAGTGGATATATGCATGGGCCTTTTAATGGGCTTTTGAATTAACATAGAAGTGTGTGTTTTTATACAGATGCAACAGCTGTGCACAATACATGCTTCAGGATGGAGGTCTTTGGTTGTTTTTCTATAGTGTCAATTCTGTGTCTTGGTGGTATTGACCCCTTGCATGTGACGTCCCGGCCACGCCCACTCTCCATGACAGACGGCAGAAGTCTAACTGCGAGCCTACGGACACCTGACCAAAACAAACCTGTTTCAGCGCATTACAGCCAAAACTGTGATATTTTGCAGTGCGGTTGATTATACTAACAGGCAAGGACATAAGCTTTTTTATCTGATACCTGCTCGTCATGAAGACAGAAGACGACGATGGCGGCAATCAACCAAAAGGACTGGGACCCATCCAAGTGCTCCCTAATATGCAGTGAACACTTTTTACAAGATAAAGCAATCACAAGTTTGTATTTATTTTATTTCCATTAATTTGGAGCACAATGACACACGTCAAACGTGTCTCTTACTACTGTCCTGTGCGCTGCAACATTGACATTTTTATCTTTTAAGTCAATTGCGTGTTTCACTATTTTCCTCTCCGTCAGTACGTATCATGTTTGGCTGTAGACAGAAAAGCCACAGAAAAGTGGACTATTGCTAATGCTACCAGCAAAATGTACATATAAATCTGCTCCAGTGTGAGGGGATGCATTGTTAACGATAATGATAAAGATCATGTAGGGTGAATTTGGGCAAAAATATACATTTTATTTAATCGATAAAATTGACTGTGGGGAGAAGGTACGGGTCAACATCCAGTTAGGCAATCCTTAACTTCTCCAAATACGACTCTTTGTGAGCCCTGACCTGATGTCCTACTTCCACCTATAACGTAATCGAACATGTGCTTGAAGCAGCCACTTCTCCATTTAGGAGGAAGCTCCGTTTTTAAGAGTTGTGTCCGTTTTGCTCTCGCAGCAATGCTAGTTTCCAATACTTCCGCCGTAAGCTCATTCACAATCACGTGACTGGATGACGTTGATGCATCTGGTCAATAGCTCGAGGATCTTTGTGGAGTTTGCATATTCAGAATCAGAATTGTTTTTATTTCAATTGTAACTAACAGGAAATCCGAAACCAGGAAGTATAAAACAAGTTATAAAAGTAAAATTGAGATAAAAGGCCAGCATTTTCATAATCTTCATTTCATGTATTCAAATTATTACTATATACAAGTGCACAAAGTACACACACATCACATCCTCCCTGTGTGATGGGTTCTTTTCACAAACTCATGGCTTTTTTGATTAGAAGCTCTCGTGGGGAAATGTACAAAAACGTATTCACAAAGCACAGCGAAAAGTCTTCAGGCAAAATCACACGACTTCTACAAAAAGTCTGTTTTTCTCTCACTCTCGCTTATGCAGTCACCGTTACCGTCTGCGTAACCAAGCCACGACTGCCTTGGGGCAGACAAGCATACCTTAAACACTCCAGCTTAGTTCATGATTTCATGCTTTTGGCCTTTTTCTTTCTGCACAAGGAATTACACTTGCAGAGCTACAAAAGAGGAAGAATAAAAATGTCCATGTAAATGAGTTGTGGTCCACATGGCTCATGTATGTTTGCCCTAACGCACTACAGAGAGGCCATAGAGACGGCACACAGGTGGGTGGAATGGCAAATGTAGCGGGATTTAACACCATGCAACGCTTCCAAATACACACTTTCCCATCCAAATGAACAAATACATAAAAATAAGACTGGAATGTTGTGTTATTTTATGTAGCTGCTTGAATGAGCAGTTTGGACACCTACATTTTGAGTGTGGTCAGTTGAAAGTAAGAGCAGTGTATTCCATTGAAAGATCTTTATCAGAACAAATTAAATGGGACTTTATGTGCTTTTAATCATGTTACAGTGATACTACAATGTATATAATGTTAGGCGTGTACACATGTGCATGTATAACATTATATACAGTGTAGTATCACTGTCACTATGACAACAGCCCTTGTTTTCATCAGTCATCACACCACTGCTAATTATATCAAGATGTTTAATTGCACAGATGTTTGTTGCACTTGATGATTATATAAGATTTATTTGTATGTGATGTGTTTCTGTTGGCTTGGTTACTTTCTTATCATGACATGACAAAATATATATGCTCTGAGGCAACATATTAAACTCTCCGTACATTTTGGATTCCTCCCTCTCTCCTGATAAGCCACTGTGCAGCGAGCTTATGAGATTTTCAGATGAGAACGAGGGATGGTCCTGGAACGGTGTATCTAAATGCACGGTCATGTTTGTGGGCCTCCGTATTATTTTCTAACCTGCTGGGATGACCTTTGCAGGCAGTAATATTACTGAATCATATGCGCAGCCCATACCAGTGGTCAGAATCAGTTTCCTTTTGTACTGTGGCTCTCTCCCGTAGATATAGGGTGAGGAGCGCTGTCACAAGAGAGGAGCTCGAAGTAAAGCCGCTGTTTCTCCACATGGAGAGGAGCCATTTGTGGTGGCTCAGGAATCTGTTTCAAATACTTCCTGGACTCCTCCCCTGGGAGGTATTCCGGGCATTGCTTTGCACAGTTGGCAAAGATGGAGTGGTCTTCCCGTGTGTAAGTACTGTAGGTTTCCTTTGGGTGCTCCGGTTTTCCCTGCCACTAAACACCAAATACAGATTCTGAAATCTCAGTGGGATTTTTTGGCCAATTTAAGGTGAACATTAATAATATTAATGAATCCCACTCTAAGGATTTGTCATAGTCATCAGAATCCTCAGTCTAAAACAGAGGGCTTAGACAGAAGGGGTATGAGGGACACATTGGTGGAGCATAAAACAATCAGAATGCTTTCGATGTTGTTAAATTGTAAATCGGTGTGCTTTGGGCTATACTTTGATTCTTTTATAAAACATAATTGTGGCTAAATGGAGAAAGCATTTACTCCAGACCCAGAAGCCCCAACCACAGTCTCTTAACTGCTGAGAGATGGGGCTGATGTCCAGGTAGTTTATAATGAATCCAATTTGGAGCTTGTCAGTGCAGACCATTTAGAGAGGAGAAAGCAGTGTGTGGGTCCACTCAGCTGTGGACAGATTTCATTTTGATGTGTGTGATGGAGGAGCTGTCAGAGGACTATTGTGCAGCCTTCTAATGCACCCTAAATAAACCTGTCTGGAGCACCTCGCTGACCTTGACTCCACTCCATGAGTGAGTCCCAAGCAATTGACTTGGGATTGTGTGGTTAGAAAGGACAATATTTCTTTCTAGCTGTGTTGTTAAATTACTACTGTCGGTTAATTTGACGTGTTTATAATTCACTTTCATGTTTTCTTGTAGAGCCCTAAATCACAAAAGTAGTTATCTCAGCGGACTTGACACAATAGTTGAATTCGCCAAAACAGATCAGAGAACCAAACAGTTCAAACACAAGAAATAAAATCAGAAACACAATAGTGTTGGCCATAAGGGGCAGATGACCCGATAAATACAAGATAAGCAGATGTTGGTAAATGCCCATAAATATTGTTGGAGGTCGAGTGTCCTGGGTCATCACCACTGTTCTTTTACTTACATCCTCACCAGGGTCTAACGAACCCTCTTGCATCGGCAAAGGAAAAACTCTAAAACCCAGTGGGAAAAGGTGAGAAACCTCAGGGAAGATCCAGGACCAAGGCCACTCAGTGCAGGACTCAGGTTGTAGAACGAGGACAGACACACTGCAGGACTGAGGCAGTTCCCAGGCAGGGAGGGAGTGCCGCCCACGAGTTGGGCCGGGCAAGACCGACCCGTGGTTCCGCCATGTACAAGTTAATGTGAGGCACATTGAGAACAGAGCTGCAAAGAGCGGGATGAAGGGCCAAGATTTCAGTTTTGATACTAAATGCTTCAATCGGTAATGCCTCAAATCCTTTTGTGCAGACGGTTTTATATTATTGTGTTGCTTCAATTGTGAAAAAGAAAGTGATTAAACTGTCCTCACAAACTGGTCTCGTGAAAATTGAAAAAAAAAGAATGCAAAATATAAAAAATAAAATAAATCCAATAGAGGCTCCTTTTAACGTAATCAAGCCCTGGGGGGTCTGCGGGCAGTGCTGAGTCCGTCAAATTTTCACGCCTGTGACATTTTAATAATCCAAATTCATTTACTAATTTGAAATATTTCCAATAGTTTTGCACCAGACAAAAAGCAGTTTGTAACAAAAACCAAACACAAAGCAACGGCATATACTTCTTCTTTGGTCCTATCTGCAGCTCATGTCCAGCCTGGGATTGACATTGAATTCTCGGACACTCATAAATGAAATTATGAATACAACTGTTTGCTAAGTTTAAAGAAGATGTCTATCGTGCTCTTTTAACACTTTGAATTCCCTCTTACAATACAAGACAAAACCACAGCAGACATCATTTGATAACCTTATTGTTGCAGAGATATTTTTCATACCATCCATTTTAAATGTTCTACACCGTCTCTTGACTAAAGGGCAGTCGTACGGAGGCCACAGTCTGCCTCCTACATATCCTTCATTCCACAGGAAGGACGCCGTTCCATTTGCTTCAGAACTAGTCTTTAGCAGTGTCTAAGTGTGAGACGTGAGTCATCAGACACATTCCCCTGCTGCTGTGGAGGCATGTAATTCACTGATAGACAGAAGCCCTGCTTGTGTAAGGTGACGCCTGTGACCAAATCAGAGTGGCTTCACAAGCAAAAACAAACCTTACTAAACTCATTGACGTTTCCTGTTGTGGGGCAAAGTTGTAATTCTCTAAGGCTATATCCACACGAAGACAAAACGCTTATAATTTCAGAAACTTTTTCTGTAAACACGGAGTTAGCTCAGTAAATGTGTGCGTCCATATGAATGTAGTCAATACGCCTGAAAACGCTGTGAAACTATGCCAGACCTGTTGGTGGCGCTGTGACGCAATGACGGGATCAAGCCCAAACTTCCGTGGGCATGCGAGGAATTTAGTAAACAGACAACATGGCGAGTGGGCGAGCTGGTACTACATTAGTATGGACGGACGATGAGGTTGAACTGTTGCTTCGGGTCACACTGGATTACAAAACCAACAAGCTACATTGTTGTTGTCATTATTTTCTGAGTGCGGCGCATGAGTGCTTTAACAAGAGGCGGGGCGATGACGCAAGCGTCTCAGATACATTGCGGAGAGGCAGTAACCACGGAGCGGCATATACGGAGTTTTGAAATCTTTCCACTCTGGGACCTGGTTTCAAAAATGTTCGTTTACACCCCCCCAAAACGCCGGCCTCGTATGGACGATACACTGGATTGATAAAGTATTTTTGCGTTTAGGCCTGAGCTTGACTTCGTGTGGACAGGGCCTAAGACTTGTTTAAAAGTTGAGCTTAAGCCTTACAGCAGGGGCGTCCAAACGTTTTAGTAAGAGGGCCACTTTAGCTCGCCAGACTAGTCCAGGGGCCGGCATCACAGACTGCAAAACTTCTTATTTACTTACTTATGTCACTCAATCAATCCTTACTGCCTTTCTCACACAAGACAACTCAAAGCGCCTCACAACCCATATCACATCAAGCATAAATCATAAACATTAAACAATACAATTACAATCCCACAGGGCATTCCAATCTAACATTAAGATCACAAGGACTATTCAATACATAGAAAATAACCTTAAAGCATTAAAATCACACATGGGATTAAAAAGATAAATAGCCACAGTGCATTAAAAAAGTCAAGATAAAATCCCTCGGTTATATGTACAGCTAAAGAGAACTGTTTTAACCTGGATTTGAAAACTGCCAGAGGTCCATCTTTCTACAGACTCTTGCTTGCATGGAATCACGTGTCCATAGAAAACTGGGAGCAGAATACACCCAAACTGATGGATGCACAGTTTTAGCTACAGATAGACAGAAACATTTAACATTGTGACGTATTGTAGCTTTGACGGGGGCTGGTCAGCTCCGGACAGCCGATCCCGTCTGGAGAGAGAAACAGCCTCTGGACAAAAGAGTTCTTGGTTTAACCTTGATCATTCACGCAGTTCTTTGATCTGAATACAAATGACTTTTGAAGTATTGTGGTGCATGTGTCATTCTTGAGATATAAACCCTTATCCTGTGCAGAACTAAGTATCTTAATGATACTTTGTTTATTGACTATTTCTGGATATGTTCGACTGTGACTCATTTTTTATTTAAGTTTCTCTCCAATTCAAATGTTTTATTATTGACAATTTTCATAGTAGAAGATTTGATTTATTTCCACCTCTTGCATTTCCTGCCGGGTTTTGGAGTTTTCACTTCTGCAAAGTCGCACAACTGCAACACAGCGACTACGGATCACGGACTGTTGAAGAGGAGAAAGGAGAGGATGCTACAGCCTCTACAGCCGCTACACAAACTGAAACAGCCGTGTGTGTGTGTGTGTGTGTGTGTGTGTGTCTGTGTGTGTGTATGTGTGTGTATATGTGTGTGTATATATGTGTGTGTATATATGAGTGTATATGAGAGGAGCGTATGAGAGGAGCATGGATGTGTTGAATTCTCTGGATAGAGTATTGATGCTTAAAGCTGTCTCGTGGCCTGTTCAGAAGACTTTCCCAGCTGACAGGGAACCTTGCATTCTTTTGAAATCCATTGGTTTTCTATAAATCCACAAATTTGTGCAACAAAAATCTTCTTGCTCTCTCTCAGCTCTGATCAGTGGCGCTCTGATTGGACGGAACGGTCACATGTCCCTCTGTGCACGAGCATGAGAGCAATATGGCCGAGTGCCGCCGTCCTGTCAGGTTCATACTATCCCTAAAAAAATGGTGTTAAAATTGGTTTTACCAAAAACAGTATTTCACCGCCTGGCACTAAATTCGAGTCACATGCTTGGCTCCAATGTCAAGAGACAGTTTAATCTCATAACGTAGAAAATTCCAGGCAAAACAATAACATTTAGAGGAAAGCTAAAAATGACCTCATGTCTTAAAAAAGTGAGCCCCTGTCTTTTCTACAAGTCTCTGAAGTCCTGTCTGCTGCGGGCGTCATTAGCGCACACACCACAGACGATCAATACCTCTGTCCAGTGAACACACACGTATACAGTACAGGTGTCTCTCATGTGTCTGGCTCTGCTGATGGAGTTCAATCAGCCGCAGCAGAGACAGATTCTTATGATCTGTAATACATCTGCTCAATACACTGCTAACAAACATAACTCAACTCCTTTCTAAAATCTCCTGTCTCAATCCTTTACTAGTATGATGTCATTGTGGCACTATGACATCGCACTCTGCCTTATAACAACTGCTAAAGTGTGATGTCAAAACAAAGGTAATGCAAAGACATTTGTTTTGAAATTGTCTGATTAAGTTATTTGCGATCACATGTCAACGGTAATCTTCAAATTAGGACAAAAGCAAAACTCCTTCAACTTCCTCCTGGTGGCAGCAAAAAGAGTTGCAGGCGGAAAGCATGTTTTACCCTTAGCATGGCACGGTGGCGCAGTGGTTAGCAAGAAGGGTTTTACTCCACCTCCAGGCCTTTCTTTGCATTCTCCCTGTGTCTACGTAGGTTTCCTCCAGGTGCTACGGTTTCCCCTACCACTAAAAACATGTACAATAGGTCTGAATGTGATGAGTGAGTGAATGGATGGTGTTGATTGGGGGCTTTGAAGCATCAGTGTGGAGATAATGGAAAAATATCTGAACTTTGAACATTGTAATGCGCTTTGGGTGACCTTGGTCTGTAAAATGCGCTGTAGGTATAAACATTACTTACTTACTATTGGTCCAATCATCCCTTTTATTAGACAAAATACCTGCATAATATTTATTCTTTAAGTCAGCGACGCTTCTTAAAAAATAAGAGCTAGAGGTTTTCCCAAAAATAATCTTATTTTCCTCTTCAAAGTGGGTACTGGGTGAACTGCACTCATATGACCCCCATCTCAGACTGCCTTCTGAAACGCTGTCCTCAGGTAATGTGACACAGACTCCTGGATCAGTGTTTATGCCGCCTCTGTTGAGCTCATCTTTATACAGTTTACTGCCAACAAGAAAATATGTTGAAATCCTTCTTTCCGCAGTAGTTTCAAAGCTGGGAATCCACTAGACACACGGCAATGTCCGCAATGTGAGGGGAAGGAAGGGGAATACGGTCAACATGTCTGCTCACATGTCTCCGGGACGAGAGCAGACATGTGTTTTTGTGTGATTTGAGGAGATTCTATTCCATGTGTTCTTTATAGCCCTAAATCACAACAGTAGTTATATCGGAAGACTTGACAAAACCGTTGCATTCGGCAACACAGACCAGAGAGTGAACAGTTCAAACACAAGAAATGCAATGACAAAAAGAAAACACTTTGGTCATTAGCTCTTTCTTTTTTACCAATAAAGTGGTTCTCACCCCCGCTCCTCGGAGCTTACGTCACTCACATTTCCTGTTCAAACCTTCCTCTAAATGGGCGTAGCCTGGAGGACTAAAGGGGGCGTGAACGAGACTGGGCCGTTTACATTGCTCTGGGCGGGGGGCTGCTGACGTCAGGTCTTGCTTCAGACGTCAGGTCTTGCTGCCGCGCCAGTGTTGGCGCCAGATTCAAAATTCTAATGTAGTAATACAGGTCGCCAGCAGATGGCGCCTCACAGACGGTTTTAGGCTGAAAGTTTAACTTTCAACTAATTTGCACCAAAGTGACCAACAAAATTATTGGCAGTCAATTACACATAGGACCAGCCCCTCACTGATCCTCCTGCAGGTGCTGAGTCCACAGGAGCCTTGGTCTTTCAGTGGGGTCTTCAGGCAAAGTGTCTTGCCCAAGGACACAACGACAGCATCCATCAGTGGGAGTCATGAAGTAAGTCTTGCGTTGGGCTCGAACCCACCACCTTCAGGCCCAACTAAGCCACACTCGCCCCAAATACACAGTAATGTGCCACTGTCGTATTACTGTTGTATTTGCTGGATTATTGTGATTATTGTGAAATATTTTGCATTACCCTGAAAAACAAATACAAAAATAAAAACAAATTGTCCATAAAGGGGCAGTTGACCATTGACCATAAATGTTGTTTCTCTTGGCATCGGCAAGGAACAACTCTTAAACCCAGTGGAAACCTCGGGGAGAAACCTCGGATGGCTATAGATCCAGGACTCATGCTGCGGAACGAGGATCATGAAGAATGAAATGTCACAATGTCACACAGAAGCTCTTTTCTAATGAGATCTCTGAAACCAGACAGAAAGAGGCTATAATTTTGACGTTCACAGGTTTTTTTCAATGTTTTTTGTAATTAGTGATTTATTGTTCAAACTTAGGTCCAAAGCCATAATCAATGAACAGAACATAACCAATGAACAGCAGTACACTCTCTGAGCTCGACTGGCAGACCGCTGTGAGGCCAGAGCACTGACCACTATCATGCAAAACAACTTCCTTCAGCTAAACACAGACAAAACCAAATTGATTGTTTTTTACCATCTAAAAAAACATTGCCAGGATCAAAAACATAGTGTCTAAAGCAGACTTGGAGATTTTTATCCATGCATTTGTCTCCAGTAGGTTAGACTACTGCAATGGCCTGCTCACAGGTCTGTCCAAACAGGCTGTAAAACAGCTGCAGTACATTCAAAATGCAGCAGCTCGAGTCCTGACTAGAACCAGGAAGTACGACCACATTAGTCCTGACAAGAACCAGGAAGTACGACCACATTAGTCCTGACTAGAACCAGGAAGTACGACCACATTAGTCCTGACTAGAACCAGGAAGTACGACCATATTAGTCCGGTCCTCAGGTCTCTGCACTGGCTTCCTGTGGCTCAGAGAATAGACTTTAAAACAGCTCTGCTTGTTACAAGTCTCTCCATGGCCTCGCACCAAAATATATTAGTGACATGTTAGTCCCATATGAACCAGCCCGGACTCTGAGGAGCACAGGGACTGGCCTCCTGCTGGGACTCTGAGGAGCACAGTAAGTAAGTAAGTAAGTTTGTATTTATATACCGCCTTTTCACTGCAGATCTGAGTCTCAAAGCGGTTTACAATTGTTAATTTTGGGCATTTGTCTCTCACTCCACACAGAGATGGGAGCGGGGTCGCCAGTACAGGAAGCGCATGCCAGATCCATTGGACATATTTTTAGTGGTAGGGGAAACCGGAGTACCCGGAGGAAACCTACGCAGACACGGGGAGAACATGCAAACTCCACTCAGAAAGGCCCTGGTCCGGCCGGGATTCGAACCCAGGACCTTCTTGCTGAGAGGCGAGAGTGCTATCCACTCAGCCACCGTGCCGCCCACGGAGTCCAGTCCCACAGGGACTGGACTCCTGCTGGGACTCTGAGGAGCACAGGGACTGGCCTCCTGCTGGGACTCTGAGGAGCACAGGGACTGGCCTCCTGCTGGGACTCTGAGGAGCACAGGGACTGGACTCCTGCTGGGACTCTGAGGAGCACAGGGACTGGCCTCCTGCTGGGACTCTGAGGAGCACAGGGACTGGACTCCTGCTGGGACTCTGAGGAGCACAGGGACTGGACTCCTGTTAGTGCCCAGAGTCAGAACTAAACATGGGGAGGCAGCTTTTCAGATTCATGCTGCTAAAATCTGGAACAATCTTCCTGACTCCTCTCTGACAATGTTTAAAACCAGGTTAAAAACAGTACTGTGACTATTGTGCTATGTGAATTGTGCTATACAAATAAACTTACCTTGCCTTGCCATTAGTCTATTACCAGTGGAATAATTAGTCAGAGGGAAGACAAAGTTAAATTTGTTTGTATAGCACATTTACATCCACAGCAGCTGCACACAGTGCTTCACATGAACAAACTAACTGGGATTCCAATGTTGTTTCTTGTACCGTTTTTTTGCCATCAACATAAATCACCAAACCCAGTACATACTGTGCTTATTGTTCTTTCTCACATCGGAAAACCTTGATCATTATCTTGTTGGCACTGTTATATAACGACCTGCACCATACTGTACGTCTACAGCCGTTCCCAACTCTAATAAGCAAACAGTAAATTGTAACTATATAATGTCGTGCTGTAGGATCTGAATCACTTGGGATTGGAGCCTAATCAAAAAGTGTAAACATGTTTGTAGTGGGGTCTGTGAATGTGCTTGCTAATTAGTGTTGCTCCGAAGCCAGTAACAGAGCAGTAAAACAATATAATTGCCCTGAGAAAGAGGAACAGCCGGTGAAAGAGATGCTTATACCAGATAGGGCTCTTATCGGACTGAAGTACCACAATGGACTGTTTGTTTGACAACCAGATTTAAGAGAGTCACACTGACCACTTTGAACCTGAATCTTATGTTGTGGAAGGTTTTCTCATCTCCTTAAACTACAAATTCTTGTTACTGAAAATTGTTAGGAGTGTACTGACCGGGTTCTGGTGTCACCCACACGTTTTACAGAAGCAACTCCTCGCGTGTTAAAAGTTATGGTGACAGGTAGAGTTGTGGCATTTCCATTTACAAGTTTGGCATAGCAGATATAGTAACAGGTTTGAACAATAATGAAAAGACTATAGGGAGTGAGTAGATTTATTTTGTGTTAAACATTGTCAATGGTTTTTATCAGAACATTAGGGCGACATTAAGGCTAACAATTTAAATATGCTTAAATAATAGTAACACTTTGGATTATTTGAATGCTGCTCCAGCTTCTGTGGTTGCATTTGAATTTGGATATAATGTAATCTCTGAAATATTTGGAAACAAATGATATTTGAAACATTATTTTACAAATGTTTGTTTTGTGTGTGAAAATAATTAGTTTCAACAATTGAACTATGAAAGTAGGGTAAGGTATAGCCTACATTATTGTTCCAGAAGGCAAAGTGGGGGGCGAAAGCGCTGTGCGGGGAGGGCGAGCAAAGTCAGTTAGTGCAGCTTTAAGATATCAAACTGTTTGTTGTAGGTCTGAGTGCTGCTGCAGCTGTCAAAAGCCCTGTATCCACTGTAAATACAGAGGACATCGCACAGAGGAGCAGGAGCAGGACTGAAGGCTGTGGGAAGACCGTGGGAGTCCTCTCAACCAATCACAGCAGTGCACTCGAGCCACAAATGTTTTTGGAAACAGCATCTGATCTGTTGATGAGGACTTTACCTCTGGCATGTTTTGCACCATCGCTAAAATACCCTAGTGAGGGAAGACCGGGGCGTCCTGAGGAAAGCCTCCCAGACACGGGAGAAACATGAAAACTCCTCTTAAATGCTCGAGAATCAAACTATAATAGAACCAAACTCAGTCAGTGTAGAAGGCTAATGTCGTACAATGGGGTCACAAAGACACCACAGAGTATGATATAATATTAGCTGAGGGCTCGTGGTGTTTTTTAGCTTGAGCTGCATGTGTGTCTGCAGATGCTGTTGTGGTTGATGTTCTCGTCGTTGTGCGTTTTCAGATTGGCCCTGAGGCTGTCTGTCGAAACAGCTGCTCCTCGCCTGCTCCCATTCCACCACACTGACATTGCAATCAGCAAGATTTTTCATTAAAGAAACATCTAAAAAGCAAAGTCCAATGCAGGATTTGAAATTTGCAAATCATATGTATATACAAGTCGAAGTTTAATTGATTCCATTGGGAAATCACCATGTTTTCACCTCCTACCATGGCTTGTGGTAAAGAGAAAATAAGGAAACAAATCTAAAATACTAGAGCAGAAATGAACATTGCTGTGATTTATGCATGAAGGTTGAGGTTTGAAAGCCATGCCCAATGAGAACGTCTTTGTCATGGTGTGGGTTTTATTTTTGTATTTTAGTTTTATTTTGACATTGTTCTCTGTGGTTTGGTTTTAGTTGTACTTCCTGTCCTGTTTGCCCCTGTCTTGATTGTCTGCCCCGCCCTGATGTGTTTCACCTGTGTCTGTGTCTATATGTACCATGTGCTTCTCTCCCCTTGTGCTGGTCCGTTGTGTTGTCTTTGTTCGTGCCTTTGTTCCTGGTCTCGTTTTTGGATTTTTGGATTTTGGATGTTTTGTTTCCTTGGACTTTTGTTTTTTCATTATTAAATCATTTATATATTTTCATTCCTGCATTTTGAGTCCTCCATCATCTCACCACATGACAGTCTTATCTGTAATCTATCATATTGTAAATGCCAGTGTTATGCTAAATGCAAGAGACGACTGACTTTCTGAAGGGTGGTGTTACACTGGAATAAATGACCTCTTTAAGTCAGCTTGATTAAACATTCTGATTTGATGAGTCGGCTCACGGACTCTGTTTACGTTCTTTTGTTTGATTATCATTACTTCTCTAATGCTCTGTATTTACCAGTGAGGTCGGTGATTGGTGAGACACTGACTTCACCTCAATCAGATGAACATATTTATCACATCAACAGGACCTACAGAGCGGCTTATTCACAACTTGTTTGGCTACAGCAGAATACGTTTCATGTCCAAATTGTTTGCTCTCACAAAGTATGCAAAAAGCACATTTAAAAGTGTGTTATGGGTCTCACTTTATACGTGAACTCCATACACCACTTCAGTTCAGACCAGTTTCATTCCACACAGTGCGCCACTATGTCAAATATGAGAACAATATGATGATGAAAATCTGCAATTTTGGGGTAAAGATATAAGTTACATTAAAATAATACAATAGCACAACAAAAGTATTATTGTTGTTTTATGTGTGTATATATATTGTTTTATGTTGTCTGTTTCTTGTGTGTTGTGTCTATTTTTTGTTCTGGACTACGAGTCTGCACTAAAGTTATCCATCCATCTATAGTGACCAAGTATTATTGTTTCCATTGTATTATTATTTTCTTTCCCTGTGCGCACGTCGCAAAATATGCTGTATGTGGACCGTAGCCTGCATCTGTTTTGCTGATGAGTGGAGACCCGTCCAGTCGTCGATTAAAGAGCCTTGAAGCCGTACAGAGCAGGACGTGCAGAGACCTATGGACGGGCAGCTGCTCTATGGAAGGAGGAACTTTTCACATCCTTGAACATACAGGATCCTTTCCCTGTTCTTCCACAAATGTAATGTATTCATAACATGTTCTCTACTATTCCTTAGTATAGTATAATGACATTTCAGATTAACCGCATGTTTTTTCTTATCTGTTGTATGTGAGCAAGACAGAATTGCAGGATTACTAATGCAACAACACATGATCAATGCGGGAGAACTAACCTGTCTCTCCCTCATCTCACGACGGTCTAAACCCAGCTCCCGTTCCCTATTAGTGGGAGAACAATCCAGCGCTCGGTGAATTCTGCTTCACAATGATAGGAAGAGCCGACATCGAGGGATGAGAGGAGACTTCTTTCCTTATTATGCTAGACTTTTTGTTTAGTTTAGAGGTATTATTCATTTATCTTCTGCTGTGTGCTCCCCATTCCTGTTGTCTGTAATTTGTGATGCAACATCTTCATCTTCATCTTGATATGTAATTTGTGTGTAGTATGTTCTCTGATTCAGTTATTGTCCAAACAAAGCGGCTGCATGAGTTCTGACCTCTCACAGTGGGTCGATTTGGAGCCGTATGGATCAGGTCTTGGTGTGGAATGGCGAACACAAAACGTTTCTCTAACATACATGATGACATCACTGCTCCAGCTCCTCGCTCAGCCTGTGAACTGCACTGACCTAAAGTATGAGGTTTACTGCAATATCCTCGCTCCTTCGCTGCCACACGTGTCATGAATTAAATATTTGTCCCTAAATCTCTGTTTGAAGAGGTCATTTCTCAGCCTTTTAGTCATTAGTCAAGAATAAAGTCTTCTCTCCTCTCACCTGCTGTATATTCAGGGGGTTTGACTTATTAACTGGAGACACGTATAGAATATGTAGATGTAATTCAAAATTACATATGGCTTCTTTCTTAAAAATTAACATGAAATACAATTACTGCAAGGATCCATATACGGTAGATTTACATTTGTCTTTAAAGCTACAACAAAGCATTACATGAATAGACTGTGACTATCATAAGGTGAAAAATAGTCTCTTGATGTCAAGGTGATATGTACAAGACATGTATTTTCGGGGAATATCCATATCAGAATTCAAGAATCAGAATTGGAGTTCAGTCCATTTTGCAGCCTGTTCATCGATTGGGGTCTATATTGTTCTTATATTGACTTAGTTTACAAATCTACATTCTAAGTTCCCTCACCTAATCTCGTCACCAGCACCGATGCTTAAATAACTCCCTGAATCTTGTACTCTCTTGATGCTTATGACAAACTCCTTTCCTTCTCCATCTTGCTGCTTGTTTCTTTATATTTTTAATGAGCCTATAAATAGCCTGACTGGGAAGAAAATATCTTATCCTCCACCGCATTACTGCTGTCACCTTGGACATTTTCTGCCACATAGTTCAGATGTCTCGGTCTTGCACTCACACAAACATGACATTCATAATGATGGATGCATTAGAGTCAGAATGGAAGCCGAATGAGCTTGTAGCCAAATAATAACTAGGTTTTTCCATTAAGAAACCCCCTTTGTCCTTTTATTTCTACCTTCAATATTCATAGGGCAAAGGAAAAATGCACTTTTAAAACAGCCGGCAGTGATTTTTGTAGTCTAGAAGAAGTACGTGTCTTAATGGTATATTGGAAGTCTCTTTCCAATACAGACCCGCTCAGGCCAAAATCGTCAAAATATTGTTGTTGCACAAAAGTATGAGTAAGTAATACTTACTTTTTGAATTTAGGAAATTTAGGACCGTTTCCACTCGACTCGACCCTCTCTCGGTTTCAGGGCATTTCCATCGGCTCGCTTCAGCCACCACCCAGGACTTGTATAGTAAAGCCGTGGATACAAAAACAGTCTGACGTCGGCGAACATCAATTGTGATTGGTCAGAGGCGCTGTCAATCACTCTTCAGCTGGTGATTGAAGTAAAACTTCACAGATCATTTGCTGGAGAGGGAGAGAGTCCCGGTTTACATGTAGAAATATAATAATAGTTCCTGCACACTTCTGTCCTTTCAAAAATATATTTTTATTGGTAAATATAATGTTTCGGTCCTGAGACCTTCATCAGGCAAATTTCGAGTTGAGCTTATGATATGTGGACTGTGCACTGCCATTTATTTTTGGTTAAGGGAGCAAAACCTATAATTAATGCATCCCTGATGATTCGTCAAAGGGGCGGGACTAAAGGAGGTGCACAGGTGTCTTCAAAAGAACACAACCGGCAGATCGTAGCAGCTGGTGTGAAACTGGAGAAAGACTGTCCTGAAAGCGCAGTCCAACATATTCAAGTCAGGAGATATTAGATATGACGTCCACAGAAAATCCTCCATCAATGCCTTATAATAGTTTGCTACCTCTTGACATTTGCTGCTTTGACCTTTCTGACAACGAGTATGCAAGTAACTGATCGTGGCAGCGGAAAATCAGTCTCCTAAACACAGCAGACAGAGACAGTGATGCGTGCAAAGGGCCATTAGGAAATAAAATGGCAGAGTAACCTGATCTTACCTCAAGACCTCATTTTCACAACCTTAAGACTTAAATGATAGCTGCTTATAACAGACTGGCATAATATTTTTTCATTTAAATGTAATCTCCCGGTGGATAATGAAAAGATGAAAAAATTTACAACAAACATGTTCAACATTTTAACTTAAAGTGACACATCACCATGGAAATTACACTTTATACTTTATTATACTTGAAAATTCCAAGCCATCGGGGGTCATTGTTGTAAAGGTGAGCACATGGATTCATAAAGTAAAACCTCTGGCTTTGAACTTTAACATTAATACTCCCAGAATTCTTAAAATACTAGAACTCAGTCATTTTGACTTGTCCCAAACCAATGGAATTCTGAGGAATTTAATAGGTATTATTATAACTACCTAACTGAGCGACAGTAGCTCAGTTGGTGGAGCATTGGTCTTTGGACCTAATGGTCGTGGGTTCGAGCCCACCCATGTCATCTTCTCCCACTGATGTCGTGTCCCTGGGCAAGACGCTTAACCCCACATTGCCTGAAGCCCCCGCTGAAAGGCCAAGGCCATGTCTTCGATCACAGAGAAGCCATAATCCCGTGGACTCACCACCTGCAGAAGCATCAGCGAGGGACTGGTGCATTGAGACCCCAGACCCAGAAATGGAATAATAAAGGGATAGAAAATGACAGGACATGACATAATTATTTATTAGGTATTGACCTTTTCTCACTTTTAAATAAATGCGAAGGAATCGAACCCAGCAAGAAGGTCCTGGGTTTGATTCCACCTCTGAGCCTTTCTGCATGGAGTTTGCATGTTCTCCCCATGTTCTCCCCGTGTTCTCCCACGTGTCTGCGTAGGTTTTCCACAACCACTAAAAACAACGGATCCAAATTAGCCCAAGGCTACAACCCTTCATGTTCATTAACATGCACTGTGCCAACCAAATAACCAATAAGCACTAAAACTGGTAAGTTATAACTTGATTCACTATAAAGACTAAATGCTAGCTGCTGACGGTAAAGAGTTAATGGTAGATCACATTTCAAAAATAAAAGATAATTTAATCAAAATAATCAGAGCGAAATAAACTATAGAAATAGAAAAAGTCAAAAAAGATATGAAGATTAAAAACATGAGCGAGGAATCACTCTTTCAAAACTAAAAGCCATCAGAGTGACTGCTCTGGGAGCTGAATGACTCCCTGTACATGTTGCATCTGTATCTGTTTGTTTTCTAGTGATTAGTGAACTACCACAGGGCTCAGATAGTCACCGACAACTACAGTATGTTCTACAAGACAAAAACCAGAAATCAAACAATGGTCTTTTCAAAACGGAGGCAGGGACACCGCCACTCTCGGGAAACGCCTTGAGTGTCTGGCATTTCTAAACTCTCACTTGATGACAGCGTTCGGAATCGCTGCTTCAGTCCGGTACAATAGCAGGAAGCCCTCACACCTTTGCATGCGGAAACCCTCCAGAGACCCCCGACATGCTGATGCAGAGGGTTTTCTCAGCTGTTGCACTGATAGATATGTGAGCGCTGGGGGATGTGTGCTGTCCTATTAAACTTTAAAGCAGCGCTGCTGTCAAGAAGCACTTCTTTTATCGCTTTTTAGTCTGACATGAACACATCTGTGAGAGGGCCTCCTCTTTCCTATTTTAGATCGGTTTAGACTTTATCAGATTATAATCCAGGTGCTCTGTAAAACTTTCTCAAATGTCTTTGTGCCACATTGAGCTTTCCCCAACAAACACATATGTATTTTCTTTGGAAAATATTAGAAAGAAATTTTATTAAAATAAGATAAGTAAGGAAATGTCAACGTTGCAGCGCACGTACAGGACAGAAGTAAGAGCACACAGGGAGCACACACAATATACTATATAAGTAGCTGCTATGCTAGCTGTAAATGCCTCAATATCCAAATATCTATGTAAATCTTTCCATATATAATACATATATATATATATATATATATATATATATATATATATATATATATATATATAGGGCAGGATAACAAGTAGATCAAGTTCTGTGTGGACGTTCTGAAATTGCATTATTGCACATGATTAATGTATTTCTTTTTTTACGGATGAATTACATGTTCAGGCTCAGCAGTTCTCTTTGTACTGTCTGACAGTAGCAGGAAGGAAAGACCTAAGGAACCTCTCCTTCACACAGCAAGGGTGAATGAGGCCCAGTTTACACGGAGACAATGCGGCAGTAAAACAGTATAGTTGGATGTCGGTTGCTAACCCCCGTTCATATGGAGACTGTGTTCCAGGGGGGTGAAGACGTAAGTGTTCAGATCCAGCCTGCAGAGTGGGATAGTTCAGACACGCTGCTCAACGGGGGCCCTTTCACACCCGCGTAAGGAAAAAGGTGTGAATTCCCTGCCTGATCTGACCCCCACCTCCCCACTGCTCCCCGCACGTATATTTGGAAATGCGTAGTAGCCGAGAACAAACGTAAACAACTATGGCGGCGGGTAAACTCACTAGCTACGTGAATAGGTGCGTAGTCCCTTAGGACTTCGCTAGTGGGATATCACTCGTGACCCCCAGGTCACACGCCAGAGAGATCAAAATAATTTGCTCCAATCACCAGCGACCCTCCTCTATAAAGGCCCCTGCACAAGGCCGCACCCCCTCTTGAACTCTGCCAAGCTGGGCTGGCCTGATGGGCTCGTAGCTAAGGGACTACACACCTATTCATATAACTTAAGTTACATTAGGTAACTATTAATTCTACGTCATGGTGCTACGTCCCTTAGGACTTCGCTAGTGGGACACAACGCGGAGGCCGTAGGAACATGTACTCCCAGCCAGGGCTGGACTGGCACCAAAAAACGGCCCGGGCATTTTTGCCTCCTTGGCGGCCCAGGCAAATTTGTTCGTTTTTTTCTTCACAATTATCTATACGGCATGTGGAAGCACATACTATAGATGATATATGCAGTTTCAACAATTAAAATAAAGTGCAATGCTCTACATTACAAGAGAGTAGTAAACATGTCACGACTCAGAGAGGGAGATGAACACAGTACCAAAATTCCCATGTTAAAGTGAAAGTGGTTGTCAAAGAAACACTGCTAGAGATGTCTTTTCAGTGTTTATTCAAATGCTTACAAATACAAATAAGACAATTGGGCCTACACTAAGTAAGAAAGAGAGGGAGATGAGAATACAAACATAGGAAAGACTAGTTACGTTTGAATAACCTTAATTTAATAGGAACAGGAAGACAATAGCTTATTTTGTACTTGCAAATGCTGAGAGACAAACGGCTGCATAGACCTGGGAGCTCTGAGGAAGACAATAAGAAGAGGTGAGGTCAGATAGGCTAGATTCATCTGATGCTGTCAAGAATTAAAATAAAAACTATTTAGTAAACTCACAAAGAAAAATAGGAACAAACGTGAACTCCACATCAGGAAAAGGCCAAAAAGGGGGCCAACTAGGTCCAGGAAAGAGAACGGTGAAAATGGGACTGTCAAAATGAAAAATAAAATTAAAAATGCATTACTGGTTACCTTCCTTATTTGCAACAAAATATACATGTATATTTCAATTTGTTTGTAACCAAATACACCTTCAAAATTACTTGACAGATTTATTCATTACAGTTACTACTACTGTACTGTATAAAACTTACAAATATGAATGCACATGAAGTCCACATCAGTGAAAGGCCCATCCCTGGCAGAACCCTGGGATTGGAGAACAGGGCAGCCTTAAAGAGAAAGAGTTGGACAGACAAAATGTGAGTAATACATATTCATTGCACAAAAACAGGAATACTGACTAAAAGATACAAATAGCTAGACAACATATGATATAAAGCAAGGCAATGAAAAACTTACCTTACAAAAGCAGTTTCTTCAAAGATTCATTTTCCTTTGCAACTCTGTCAATAACTGTGTCACTATCGATGGACACAAGGACATCTTTTTCAGTGGCCATCAACATGAATGCTTGTAACTTGCTGGCAGACAGGGAACTCCTCAGTCTGTTTTTGATGAAGCGGAGGGTTGAAAATGACCGCTCACAGGTAGGGTTGGGCACCAAGAACCGGTTCCTATTTGGAACCGGTTCCTAAAGTGCGGTTCCGGAACCGTTAAGAAGACGTTTGTATTTTGATTCTTTTTTCGATTCCTAAATGCCGGATGCGGCCCGCACAGCGGCGTCGGAAGCGTTTGGAAGGTGGGGGGGGGACACGTTTCAAAAATGCTTAGCAGCTGTCCACCCAGCTTTGTGAAAAACTCAGTGAATTAAGCTCTTATGAGACGGCGCGCTCGTGTTTGCTCAGTATTTGCCACATTTAGCTTCAGCCACACACTCCTGCCATCGCAAAGAAACCTCTCAACGCTTGTATCTTCACATTTTCCACAAACGCAGATAAAACTGAGTCAAGGGGTAAAGGAAGCAAACATTTATCCGTCAAATGACTAATTCAGATATTATTTGGTTAAGTTAGAGTCCAGACAGCGAGGTTTAACGGGCATATTGACCGGTTGAACACTCGTGCTAGCCCGGTGCAGTTTCCCCAAACTCACGCTACATCAGTTTCATCACTCGCTTTACAAACACATCCAAAACTGATGTTCCTTACCTTAAAGTTACTGGTCAGGCCCTTTGTAATTATGAAGAAGGGAAACACGCTGTCCACCTGCCGAGGACCGGAAAAAGTCCTGCTCCTCCTCCATGTAATAATCTGTAAAAAACTCCGAAAACACGATGCACGAGTCCTTGTGCTTTGGTCAAATCTGTCAGTCCGTCCAACGATAATCCTCCAGTATTCTCACTTTAGCCGTTTTTCAGCGGTTTACAGAGACGTGTTTACTTCTTCTTCTTCTGTCGATTATTGGCGGGTGGCAACCAGCAGCTTAGGTGCATACCGCCACCTACTGTACCGTGTGTGTCTCGGGAAGCTAGTTACTTCAGGTTACATTCTGATTGTGCATAGCTTTCCACCCCGGAGGGGGGCAAACCGAGACGTGTTTACATTTCAGCCGCTCTGAGATGATGGTGGGCGGTGCCACATAAACACCGCTTGTGTGTGTGTGTGTGTGTGTGTGTGTGTGTTCGTGTTCCTTGTTTTTTAATTTAATTTGTTTTTATGTAAAGCACTTTCTGTTGCCTTATGGCAGGAAAAGTACTTATGAAATAAAATTTGAAGAAAAAAAAAAAAAATTCTTTTTTTTCTCTCTCCTGCACCTCAAAGAATCGGAATCGAGAATCGTTTAGAACAGGAATCGATAGTGAGAATCGGAACCGGAATCGGAATCGGAAAATTGCAAACGATGCCCAACCCTACTCACAGGCTACCTGGGATATTGATAGGGTCAGCAAAAACTTGTATGCCAACCCAAGAAGGGGGTATGCGTGAGTCATCATATTGAATCTCAGAAGGATTTTGTAGCAGCACAGGGGGCAAGCTTTGCAAGAGGAACAGGTTTTGCTTGTTATGTCCATGTCTTCTTCCATATCTGAGCTAATGTCTTCAAATTCTCTGGTTATGTAATCATCCAAGGGTGATTGTACCAACCTGTCCCATTGCTTTACAAAGTTTTGGAGTTCAACTTGTAAATTGGCAACAGTTGCTGTGTTGTCATGTGTAACTAAGCATTTACTAAGTTCTGTAAGTGCAGATTCAGGGAGAGTACTGGTGGTGTGGATGAGGCAGAAGTTTTTTGGATGTAGAAGGGATAAATCTGTGTACAGTGTGCCATGGGTGAGGAATCTTCTGTGAAGGGCCTCAAGGCAAGGCAAGGCAAGGCAAGTTTATTTATATAGCACAATTCATACACAAGGCAATTCAAAGTGCTGAACAAAACAAGAAAGCATTAAAATCATAAATTATCACAGAACATTAAAAAGAAAGATAAAAATATAAAATCCCTCAGTTGTATGCACAGTTAAACAGAACCGTCTTTAACCTGGTTTTAAACATTGTCAGAGAGGAGGCCTGTCTCACATCTTCAGGAAGACTGTTCCAGATTTTAGCAACATGAATCTGAAAAGCAGCCTCCCCATGTTTAGTTCTGACTCTGGGCACTAACAGGAGTCCAGTCCCTGTGCTCCTCAGAGTCCGGGCTGGTTCATATGGGACTAACATGTCACTAATATATTTTGGTGCGAGGCTATGGAGAGACTTGTACACAAGCAGAGCTGTTTTAAAGTCTATTCTCTGAGCCACAGGAAGCCAGTGCAGAGACCTGAGGACTGGACTAATGTGGTCGTACTTCCTGGTTCTTGTCAGGACTCGAGCTGCTGCATTTTGAATGTACTGCAGCTGTTTTACAGCCTGTTTGGACAGACCTGTGAGCAGGCCATTGCAGTAGTCTAACCTACTGGAGACAAATGCATGGATAAGAATCTCCAAGTCTGCTTTAGACACTATGTTTTTGATCCTGGCAATGTTTTTTAGATGGTAAAAAGCTGCTGATGTTACTGATTTGATGTGGCTATTAAAATTTAAGTCTGAGTCCAGTATTACCCCTAGATTTCTGACCTTGTTTGAAGGTTTTAGGGAGAGAGACTGTAGGTGACAGATGACGCTCTCTCTTTGTTTCTGGGGACCAAAGACAATCATTTCAGTTTTGTCTGCGTTTAGCTGAAGGAAGTTGTTTTGCATCCACTCACTGATCTGTTGGATACAGTGAAGGAGTGAGTCCACTGGTCCATGTTCTCCTGCAGTCAGTGAGACATAGATCTGAGTGTCGTCTGCATAGTTATGATAGGAAACTTTGTTTCTGCGTATTAACTGACCTAACGGCAGCATGTAGAGATTGAACAGAAGAGGTCCCAGGATCGACCCCTGTGGGACTCCACAGGTCAGGGCCATATGATCTGAGACACAGTTTCCAATCTCCACAAAGTACTTCCTGTCTTCAAGGTAAGACCTAAACCAACTTAGGGCGGTGCCAGTGACGCCAACCCAGTCCTCTAGTCTCTGTAAGAGGATCTCATGGTCGACGGTGTCAAAGGCAGCACTTAGATCTAACAAGATTAAGATTGAGACTTTGCCTGCGTCAGTGTTCAGCCGGATATCGTTTGTAACCTTAACGAGAGCAGTCTCAGTGCTGTGGTGGGGTCTAAAGCCGGACTGAAACATATCAAATGAGTTGTTGATTATAAGAAATCTAGTAAGCTGTAGGTAGACAACTTTCTCAAGGACTTTCCCCATAAATGGCAGATTTGAGATGGGACGATAGTTGTTAAGTACAGTGGCATCCAGACTGCTCTTTTTTAGCAGGGGCCTGATGACTGCAGTTTTCAGGGCCTTTGGGAATATTCCAGAATGAAGGGACATGTTTACTATCTGTGTGAGTGAAGGTAACAGACTGCTCAGAACAGACTTCAGAAATCTAGTGGGTAGTACATCCAGGCTGCATGTGGAGGAGCTCAAACTGGAGATTATCTCTTGGACAGTTTTATCATTTACAGGTGCAAAGTGAGTTAGCTCAGAGAGCCTTTCTGGCTGTTGGATGGTTATCTGTGGATTGGAGACAATGGCGCTTTTGATGCCTTGAACCTTGTCATTGAAAAAATTAGCAAACTCATTGCATTTACGTTTGGAAGTTAGCTCTAATGGCATTTGAACAGGGGGGTTTGTTAATCTATTAACTGTTGAGAACAGAACACGCAGATTGTTGCTGCAGCCTTCAATCATTTCAGAAAAATACCTTTCTCTCGTACTACGTAGCACCCGGTTAAACTCGCACAACTTATCTTTGAAGATCTCGTAATCTACCTGGAGGTTGGACTTGCGCCACTTCCGCTCGGCCCTCCGGCACTTTCTCTTTTGTGCCCTGACCGAGTCTGCTTTAGCCCACGGCGCCTTCTGCTTATTTTTCACTATTTTAACCTTCACAGGGGCAACGGTATCCAGAACATTCAAAACACTAGAGGTGACAGAGTTAAACAGTTCATCTACAGTAGAATACGATGCATTCTCAAAGTTTATCATTTCCATAAATAGTTCACTCGTATTTTCATTTATGCGCCTTCTTCGAACAGTTGCAGAGTCCACTGGTGGTTTGTTAGTGAAACACATGTCAAAAAAAACACAGAAATGATCCGAAAGAGCAACATCGACCACGTTTACATTTGAAATAATCACCCCCTTTGTAACTAACAGATCTAGAGTGTGCCCTCTGCTGTGGGTGGGGCCACTTACGTGCTGAGTGAGATCAAAGGATTCAAGTACAGAACTCAGCTCATTTGCATTTCTGTCATCAACATTATCCACATGAATATTAAAATCACCTGTAATAACCAAACTATCAAAATCTGTGCATACAACTGAAAGCAACTCGGTAAAATGATCAATAAAACTGTGACATGACTGCGGTGGCTTGTATAGGACAACGAAGAGTATTGGAGGAGATTGTTTTTGTTGTATTTTAAAAGACACATATTCAAATGACGAAAACTTCCCAAGAGACATTCTATGGGAGACAAAGTGGTCTCTAAAAATGGCAGCTAAGCCTCCTCCTTTTTTGTTTTCCCGTATTTCAGATTCAAACTTGAAATTTGGTGGTGATGCTTCTATTAAAACTGCATTTTCTGAATTTTGGTCAAGCCAAGTTTCAGCCATGAACATAAGATCAAGATTATGAGAAGAAATAAAATTATTGATTAAAAAAGACTTGTTACAAAGAGATCTGACATTAAGCATAGCAAGTTTCAAAGTTTCAGTATCAGCGGTTGCGGTCGGCTGATTCTTACACGGAACAAGAATTAGATTTTCCAGATTAGACTGATTAACTCCAGATGTTTTTCTGTAATGTATTCTTTGTGTTATCACTAAGGGAATGGCACAGGTGGCTTCATGACAGGGCCCCAGCCGGGTCTCTCCTCTAACTAGACTGCCAGTGGCTGCGTAAAGCAGAGACCCTGTGCATCCTAGTGTTTAGAGAAAAGAGGGGTAGGGGAAGGCGGGGGAGGCGGATGGAGAGGTGGGTGGCTTTTCGGTGTTGAACGAGGGGGGCAGGGAGGTGGATGGGTTTTTGGTGATGGGACTCTTGATGGAGTGGACGGTGGCATGGGGGACAAGAAGGTCATGGGAGGTGGGAGGGAGTTTTGATGGAGGGCAGGTGGTTGAGGAAACCCAGCCACAGGCCTGATGCTGTCGGCTGGGTGAGGATGGGGGCTTCAGAGGTGCTGTCGATGAAGATGGCGTGGCTGCTTTGGAGCAGGCTGGGGATGAGGGTGGTGGTGGTCGTGCTGCTGATGGTGTCCTGGTGCTGCTTGCAGCTGCTTCTGATGACCAGTGGAGGTGTTGAGATCCTTGAGGCGGGCTGGTGTTGAGTCTTGGTGGTGGTGGTGTTGAGATCCTTCGAGGTGGTGGCGGTGCAGAGACTTTAGAGTCGGCTTCCTCCCTTTCGATGCTGCACGCGCTGCGCATGTGAGGTCTCAGGCAAATGAAAGTTTATCATCAACACTTTTACTCCGTAAGTTGGTTCAGATGTGGCCCTTTCCCTTCAAAAAGCTCCTGCTATTCCAGAACAGATTAAAATTCTCAATGACAGGCCAAATTAATAGTTACCGAAATGTAACTTAATTGTTTCCATTTTACAACGAATAGGTGCGTAGTCCCTTAGGACTTCGCTAGTGGGATTATCACTCCTTAGGACTTCCCCACGGTCACACGCCAGAGAGATCAAAATAATTTGCTCCAATCATCCAGCAGGCCATGGTGCTACGTCCCTTAGGACTTCGCGACCACAAAAGTACTACCACCAAGGCCAGCGAAGGGTGATTGGAAGCTCCGCCCGAGCAAGACCCTCACAAAGTGAGAGGACTCAGGGCAGAAGAAGCAATTGCGTGTTACAGGGCCTCTCCTCCCAAGGATACCCCCACGTAACACAGACCGTAGGTCACCCGTAGTCCGAGGACGCCTCTCCCAAGAGCTCCTGACGTGGACTACCTGACTGACCAAAGCACACAAATAAGTACCGCACCTGTAGGACGCCTCTCCCAAGAGCTCCTGAACCAGGGCGGAAAGCCAACCGAAGGCCCCCTCAGAGGAGGGACCTAACGGTCTAACTCAGTCCGTTGCACTCAGCACGGGATGGGCCACCGACCGGTCCGACACATCCAAAAGGTAAGACCGGACGAAAGAAGAGGACGACGCCCAAGAAGCCGCACGGCAGACGTCCTTGACCGACGCCCCCCTGAGGAGGGCCGTAGAGGCCGCCATCCCACGCGTGGAATGCGACCTGAAGCCCACCGGGGGGGCCAGACCCTGCGCCTGATACGCCCGCCGCACCGCCGTGACGACCCAGTGCGCCAGCCGCTGAGCCGACAGCGGGGCGCCCCTATTCTTGGGGCCCAGACACACAAACAGCTGATCACCCAACCTGAATGAAGACGTCATGGCCAGGTAATGCCTAAGCATTCTGACAGGACACAGAAGGTGCCGCCGCTCCTCCTCAGGGGAGGCATGCGGTGGCGGATAGAAAGCCCTAATCCTGATGACTCTCGACCTAAAGGCCGACGTGATGACCTTGGGGAGAAAAGCCGGATTGGGCCACAATTCCACCATGCCGTCGCCCTCTCCAAAGGACAGGCAAGACGCATGGATGGAGAGCGCAAACAAGTCGCCCGCCCTCTTAGCAGACGCCAACGCCAACAAGAGGGCCGTCTTAAAAGCGACACACTCTGGACTCGCCTCCGCCGCCGGTTCAAAAGGCGGGCCCGACAGCCCCCTAAGGACCACCCTGAGGTCCCAAACCGGGGGCGTTCTCTGGAGCGGGGGCCTCCTCCTGCGCGCCCCCCGCAGAAAACGTTTAACCAACGGATGAGAGCGGGCTGTGAACCCCCCGAATCCGTCGTGACCCGAGGTAATGGCTGCCGCGAACACCGCCAAGGTGGCGACAGCCCACCCTTTGTCAAAAAGCTCCTGTAGGAATCCCAGGACCCCCTCCAGCGGGCAACGCCTGGGATCCCAGGAGCGAGAACCGCACCAGTCGCTGAAGAGCCTCCACCTCGTGGCGTAGGCCCTCACAGTGGACGGCGCCCTCGCCCCCTGAATGGTCTCCACCACCGCCGGGGGAAGACCCAGGTCTACGAGGTTCCGCCTCTCAGCCTCCAAACCCAGAGCCTGCGGCCGATTATCGAGCGTGAAAACAGGGCTCCCCCCCCCTGGACTAGAGCCCCCGGCTCGTCCGGGAGGGCCCAGGGCTCCATCACCGCCATGCCCCTCAGGAAGGGGAACCACCGGGCATGCGGACTGTCCGGAGCCACCAGGATCACCGACCTCCTCTCCTGTTCGATCCTCCGCAGCAGGACCGGCAGGAGACGCACTGGTGGGAACGCATACAGCAGGCCCTCTGGCCAGGGGTAATGAGCCAGAGCGTCCGCGGCCCTTAAGGCGAACCAGGACGGGCACTGTGCGTTCTCTGCACTGGCGAAAAGGTCGACCACTGGACGGCCGAACCTCCGCCAGATCTCCGCAGCTACCCGTGGGGCCAGGCCCCACTCGTCCTGGAGTGGGCCCCCCCTGGACATCCTGTCGGCCCCCACGTTCCGGACCCCCGGGACGTGGCGCGCCCTCAGAGACAGAAGGTGAAGCACCGCCCACAGCAGCGTCACCGTCGCCATGCGATGGAGAGCGGGGGACCTGGTGCCCCCCTGCCTGTTCAGATAAGAGACCACTGTGGTGTTGCCTGAGCGCACCATCACGTGTCTCCCCTGCAGCTGAGGAGCAAAGTGCAGCAGTACTCTGTGCACTGCCTCCATCCCCAGCAGGTTGATGTGGCGGGCTGAGTCCGACCAGCAGCCTCCTACAGAGCTCTGGCCGAGGACCCCGCCCCAACCTTCGAGTGACGCGTCCGTGAACACCTCCACGTGAGACACGGCGCAGGCCAGAGTCACTCCGTCCCGCAATAGACCCGGAGTGAGCCAAAACCTGATGTCCGATGCTGCCACTTGGGGAACCCAGATAAGCCTCCCCACGTCCCGGGAGGGGTGAAGCCTGAGGCGTGAGAACCACTTCTGAAAATTCCTCATGTGGAGAAGGCCTAGCCGCACCACAGCATGAGCCGCCGCCATCATTCCCAGCAGGGACCTGAGGCGCCGAGCGGGGACCCTGGGGCCCGCCAGAACCTCCCTGGCCAGACGGGTAATGTTCATCCGTCTGTCCACGGACAATGCAGCACGGAATATCACAGAGTCTAGCTGCAGGCCGAGATAAATCATGCGCTGAGCCGGCTGCAGCTTGCTTTTCTCCCTGTTCACCACAAAGCCCAGACGCTGTAAATGGGACAGGACCCAGTGCGTGTGACTCACGGCCACTTCCCTGGATGAGGCCAGTATTAACCAATCGTCTATGTAGGTTAATATTCTTACCCCTGCGCGTCTGAGCGGCTCCAGTGCCGCCTCCACGCACTTGGAGAAGGTCCGAGGCGCGAGTGCGTAGCCGAAGGGGAGACGGCAGTACTCGTAACTCCTCTCTCCCACTGCGAAGCGCAGGAACCTCCTGTGTTCCGGAACTATCGGCACATGGAAGTAAGCGTCTGTCAGGTCTATGGAGGACATCCAATCTCCCCGCCTGACACACTCGAGGAGCTGCTTTGTGGACAGCATCCAAAACTGCCGTTTGGAAATGCACTCGTTCAGAACGCGCAAATCCAAAATGGGACGCACCCCGCCTGACTTCTTTGGCACCAAGAAGTAAGGGGAGTACAGCCCCCTGGTGGCGTCCTGTGGGTCTACCTCCACTGCTGCGCCTCGACCCAGCAGAGAGGAGACCTCCGCTTGTAGTGCCTCTAATGATCCCCGTACCTGAGAGCGTGCTGCCCGTACGCCTCGGAATGGTGGTGGCTTTCGGGAGAATTGCAGTGCGTAACCCCTGCGCAATGTTTTCTCCAGCCATGGATCCGTCAGCAATCCCTGCTCCCTCCAGATGCTGTAGAAGTCTGTGAGGGGCGGAACGGGAGCTGGAACACGAGACGTCACGGCCCCGCCCTCTCCTGGTGTTCCTAGCAGGGAGGGGGGGTGGACGAAAGGGCCGGGGGGCCCCCTGCGTCATACCGTTAGCGCCGGGGGCGGTCACGTGTCCTGCAGGCCCGACGTCATAAGTACGGGTCTGCTCATCCCACGTGACTCGGCTGCTGTGCCCCGCCCTGGCTCTTGCCTCATGGAGGGGGGGGCGAGCCCCTGGAGTGGGAAACCCCGTGTTAGCCTTGTAGCTCAGAGAGGCTAACACGCGTTCGGCCGAAGCACACACATCACTACTCACCAGATCCCTCCGCTTGACCCCTCTCTGGGAGGGCATAGTATAGATCAGAGGACCGTAGCTCGCGTAGCGCACTGCACACCCTGCTCTGGGGGCTGCAGGCCTAGCGAAGCAACGTTATATGCCCGGGAAGTAACACAATCAGAATTCACATTAGACATGTTACATACCCCCAAATGAGACTCAGACAACGAGTAATGATGAAATGCCGGTCGGCCTTTATTGAAGGAATTCTTTCCACCCCGACCTCCTCTGCCATAGGGAGGTCGGCGGTGGGTGCGTTGCTCCCGCGAGCCACCCGTGGGTCTGTCTGGACCCGGGGGTCTCGTCGAGGGGGGACGATGGACCACAGAACGTGGATAGGGGTCAGAACGCCTCCCGGGCGAACGCTCCCTGCCTCTGTCCCGGCTCCGCGCTGGTGGGCGCGCCTCGCGCCTCGGTGCTAGGTGCGGGGCTAGCCTAGCCGAGTCGTTGGCTGCAGCCTCCAGTCTAGCCACCAGGGCCTGCATGTCCGGGCCGAAGAGGGACGTCTGGGAAACAGGAAGGTCCAGCAGCTGCCTCTTCTCCGCCTCCCTGATGTTAGCCAGCCCAAGCCAAAGGTGCCTGGCCCCGACTTGGGCTGCTGCCATGGAGCGGCCGCCATCCACAGCTAGCGCCTGGCACATGCGCAGGATCGCCGCTGAGGTGGTCCTCGCCTGCGATAAGGTGTCTCCACTGAGCGCCTGGCCAGAAGAGAGCGACCTATCCAGGGCCCCCGTGATGAAAGCCATGTTATTCGCCAATGCGACACCCTGTGCCGCATTGGCGTAACATCTGTCCAGCATAGCCAACGACATCCTGTCCCGCTCGGAGGGAAGGAGAGGTCTGGTGCCGGGCCACACGGATGCGGAGGGCTGCAGGGCCATGCGGACCGAATCCTCGATGTCCGGGACCCCGCCGGTCCAGGACCAGTCCTGCACGTTGCAATACATGCCGTACCCCAGAGCAGGCCTCTTAGCTGCTAGGGACTTTGGCCATTCACGTGTCGCGTAATGGACGATCGGGTCCATCCGCGGGCACAACGTGTGTTGTATCCTCCTCCTCCCTCGAGTGGTGGCGCGCCCAGAGGTGAAGTCCTCCGCCCTCTGGGTCGGCTGCGGTGGCAGAGGAGCATCCATGATGGCCGCCGCGGAGGAGTAGAGCCCAGGCATGTGGTCCAGTGGGAAGCGCTCCGGCTCCGGGTTCGAGACCACCTCGTCCAGGGTGAGGAGGGAGCCGATCTCCGAAGCCTCTCCATCCTCGCAGTCACCCCACTCCGCGGGCACGGGTGGAAGGTCCAGTGGGGCCCAGTCAGTCTCAGACTCCTCGTCCTGAGAGGAGTCCGGACGGGTGTCTCGCTCTCCTCCCTGGGGAGAGCGAGACACGAGGCGCAGCTGGCGCTCAACGCCGCATGGCCCGGGCCCAGGCACATGAAGCAGCTGGAGTGCTGGTCCGTGCGCTGGAGCCTGACTCGACACGCCAAGCAACGACGACGTCCGACGCCGGAGGGCGAAGGGGAACTCGGACGAACAGCAGAAGACATCTCTCAGAATGAAGTGAGTACTGTGGTAGATCTCAATCGGCGCCAGAGTGAAAGAGGGGGTGCGGCCTTGTGCAGGGGCCTTTATAGAGGAGGGTCGCTGGTGATTGGAACAAATTATTTTGATCTCTCTGGCGTGTGACCTGGGGGTCACGAGTGATATCCCACTAGCGAAGTCCTAAGGGACGTAGCACCATGACGTAGAATCAATTTTAAAATTCTAGTGTTGACATTCAGGGCTCTCCATGGTCAGGCGCTGGGGCTTAACATGACACACGCAAGTGGGCAGAGGAATGTAAAGTTCCTCTGCCCACTACTGTCCGGGCGCTAGAACTACATCGTTTTTGATCCTCGTATGAACGTTTCTGTTAATAGCCTGGCAACGTCTGCGCAGCGCCTCCGTATAAACTGGGCCGGAGTCTGTCACTGAAACAGGGCACTGTCCAAAAATATGAATATATATGATTTCAAAGTTAGGGGGCAACAGTGGCTCAGTTGGTAAAATTTGATCCCCCCACGATCCATGTCGCCTGCTCTCACTGATGTCTGCTGACGGAGAAGGTGTCAACACAAGACTTACCCGACACAGGTGATACACAAGAGGGTAGGGCAGGTAATCAAACAGGAAGTACCACTAAAGAAGACACGGGTTAACAAAGTACAAAATGAAACAGGAAATACATCTAAACCATGACAGTTTGTCCAGGGTTATACCATTTTTGAGTTTTATTAATTAGAGTAAGTGCAAGAAGGAGCACTACTGCAGGGATAAATTGAAGTTATTGCTCTCAAAAGAATCCAACCCCTCTTTACCACATCCAAACTAGATGCTTTGAAAGATTCAGAGGTATATGTTGGATTTTTTCAGCTGTATTTGAAAAGAAAAACTGCTATGGTATACTGTGAAGTTCTGGGTGAGATGTGTTTCTTGAGTGTCTTCAGTCTGTACAATGTGAATACTGACATCCACTGGTGTTTTGGTAAATAATGATATAGTATTTCAACCTCTACATTTTAATTTTCTTGTGCCAGCTCTTTTATGCTGCTGTCTGCAATGGGTGAGGTGTGATCTTCTTGTATATAATTGGGGTACACTACATACGAGGGGTGATATTTGACGTGGGCATGCAGTGGGTGTGAGCTCACATCGTTATTTTTCCTGCGTTGAGTGGTTTGAGCATGGCCTTTACTTTCCATTTATTTCTCCCATGGGTTGCTTTTTGCTATCTTATACGTGTGTGTCCCGAGTAGCACATCTCTCCTGCTGTACGTCCATTACTCCTGTGATTCTCCCCTTGTCGACTTTTATTGGTGTTATTGAGATACCAGCAGAGAACATTCATTTTTATTTAAAGCAAGCTCAAGACACACCTTTTTAGATTAGCTTTTGATTTGTTTTTCAAATGTATTATTGCAATGTATTCTTTTAGACACGTTTTATTTGTTTTTTTTATTATTGTCATTATTAATATTAGGTATTATACCATTTTATATTGAGTCTCACATTTTAATGTTTTACTTAATGTTTGCAATGTTTTAGTTTCCCCAGTATTTCCTCTGGAGGAGCCCTCTGCACTTGGAGCAGTGGTCGGCTGGGGCTGTGGGGGCCTGGCTCTTGGACCGGGTGGAGGTCTAACTGCTAATTTACACATCACGCGTTACAGCACGTACGCTATTTACACTTCTAGCGTCATACGCGCGTATGACGGACGTATGACGCGAAGCTGCGCTCTAATTTAGGATGGATTTCTAATTTTGTGCGCACACCAACGCGTCTCCCATTGAAATCCCATGTAAAACATGATTTTTCTAGCGGTCCTTGGCTCTAGATCGCATCTACACACACACAGCACTTGTATCTAAACATCAGCAGGAGGAGCAGCAGGTTTTACAGTGATTCTGGACATCGTTTTTTTTCTCAAAGTCTCGCTTCTGGCCAAACCAGCGCACAGAGACCATGAAGACAAACACATGCATGTGATTTGTGTTGCTCTACATCAGTCCTCTGGCCCGTACTGTCCTCTACACTGCTCCATAGACACACACAGGGACAGCATCAGAAGACGCGGACCTGCGCACGGCCTGTGTACATACTCCAAAAAAATGTTACGTGCAGAGAGTGCGTAGTAAACGCGTACGCGCTGTTTACGCCTACAGTGTAAATTCCCCGTCAGTGTGTGTGTGTGGGACTGTTGGGTGGTGGGGCTGACGGGTCATGGGTGTACAGCAGCTTGGCAAAAAAAACAAGCTGGTGTATTTTTGCAGCTTCTCTTACCATGTCCTTACCTTACTTGGGTTGTGTCTTTCATCACATGCTAAAGGACCCTCCCGAAAAAGAGATGATCCATCTCAATGGGGCAATCCATAAATAATAAATACATACAAAATATTGCTACTATGACATCTTATTGTGGTAATATATACGGCGTGATGGCAAACTGTAATCTATGTATCATTACATGTTCGGATAGATTATAGAGCAGTTTATCATTGATCTCGCCCTGTTTCCTTTTTTTAATTGATTTTTACAGCTTACCCGTTTTACTTTGTCATTAAACATTTCTTCTTGTGTGTTGCAGTTGTTTGTGTGTCCATGTGTTTTCTGCTTCCTCAAAAGAGTATTTTTCCACTAGGGCGTCTTGTTATTCACGGAAATCCTTGGGTAGCGTTCAAGTTGTTGTAATCTATGATCCTCATCCTTTCTTTTAATAAATCCTGTCCTGATTATTTTGTCTGCATCGTTTGTGTGGAGAGGATTCCTGATTTCCAGACGAGTTGGCGTCACCTCCTTATCCCTACATCTCAGGCTGAATCTCATGTGATTATTTTTGGCGGGCTTGAGCTCTCTTACAATACAATACAATTTATTCTTGTATAGCCCTAGGTCACAACAGAAGTCATCTCAGAGACTTAACAAAACCATTGAAATCACCAACACAGGTCAGAGAATCAACAGTTAAAACACATGAAAAATATAAAGCACACACAGAAGAAAATGTCCATACATGTTGTAGAATGTATGGACATTCTATTTTTATTTATTTTTTATTATTTACTATCTTTAATTATTTATTGTATCTACCCATTTACTATTGTTATTATCAATATTAGGCAGCTGTCATTTTTCTTTTTATTGTCACATTTTATTGTTCTACTTTCTATTGTATTATTGTATTGTTTTAGTGTCCCCAGTGTTTCCTCTGGAGGAGCCCTCTGCACTGAGAGCTGGGGTCTGCTGTGGCTTCGGGGGACTGGCTCTTGGATCCAGTGGGGGTCTGGGGCCTCCTCTCTCCTCTGGGTCCTATGGGGTCTGAGTCCTGGGCCTGGTGGGGGTCTGGGGCCTCCTCTCTCCTCTGGGTCCTGTGGGGTCTGAGTCCTGGGCCTGGTGGGGTCTGGGGCCCCTCTCTCCTCTGGGTCCTGTGTCGTTCCCTGTGGCTGCAGCCGGCTCTCTGCTCCTGGTGCAGATGGCTCCTTGGATGACGCTTCTTCAGCCGGTTACATCTGCTCCCAGCCCCATTTCTTTTTATTGTTTTACCTATTTTATCAGATATGACTTTATACTTGTGTGTGTATGTGTGTGTGTGTGGGTGTATATGTGTGTGTGTGTATACGCATGTGGTTGTATATATAATTATAAATGTGGTTTTGGGGGGTCTGTGGGGAGGAGGGTTTAGGGCTGGGCATGTTGGATTGTTTTTAACTAAACTGTAAAGCACTTTGTTACACTTTTTGTATGAAACGTGCTTTATAAATAAAATTTGATTGATTGATTGATAGAATGCTAAAGTGTCCTGATCATCACCAATCCTTTCTGTTGGACACTAACTGTCCAACAAGACCCTCCTGCATCGACAAGGAAAAACTCTTAAAAAACCCAGTGGGAAAAGTGAGAAACCTTGGAGGAGAACTAGGGAAACCCACAGGGAGGGAGACCCATATGAGAAAGGGATCCGCTCCTCCGGACGGACAGACTAATGATCCAGGACCTAAGCTAGCTACAGGACGTGGACCAGTGGACGCTGAACGTGGACAGGTCCGGTGCAGGACTGAAGCACTCCCAGGCGGGTCGGGCGGGGCAGTCCGCAGGTGTAGATGGAAGAGGCCAGGCTCAGAGATCCCGTCATCGTACCATGAAACAGACAATGGGACAACGGGTGAATAGCAATGAACAAACTACAGTCAGAATCCTAAAAATGCTAAACAGATAAAGTAGGAAGGAGGAGAGGATAGTGCTCAAGTTACCATACTTCTCCCAGCAAACTGACTCCCTATGCAGCTTGACTAACACTCTGAGGAGTTTAACCTTCTCCGAGTCTTACCTTCCTAGCCATATGCTAAACTAAAGAGGACTGTTTTAAACCTAGCCTTGAATAAAGAGAGCGTATCTGAAAGGAGGCGAGACAGCAGCAGCCACGGCTAGGCTAGTCTAGGCTAGGCTAGGTTACAGCACCAAGATTCATGGATTGCACACCAGGTGTGCCAAACCGATCCAAGCAAACCTAATTATATATTATATATCATATATATCATATATACCATACATACCATATATATCATATATAATACATAACATAACATACAGCATAATATATAACATAATATACAACATAACACAATACACAACATAATACATATATTGTATAATATATAACATAATATATAACATAATACAGCATATATATATAATATATACACCGTATATTATATATTACCTAATTATATGCTAAATTAAAGTAGAGTGCTTTAAGCCTGGCCTTGAATGTGGAGACCGTATCTGCTTCCTTAACATAAATGGGAAGCTGATTCCACAGTAAAGGAGCTTGGTAGCTAAATGCTCTGCCACCAACAGTGACCTTTGAGACCTTAGGGACCACCAGACGTCTGGCGTTTTGTGAGCGCAACGCTCGACTTGGTTGATACGACACTAACGTGTCTTGGAGATAAGAAGGAGCCAAGCCATTTATGGCTTTATATGTTAAGAGAAGGATTTTAAACTTTATTCTGTACTCCACAGGGAGCCAGTGGAGTGATTTTAACACCGGAGTTATGTGCTCCCTCCTTTTGGTACCTGTTCTAGCTGCTGTATTCTGAACGAGCTGGAAGCTCTTCAAAGACGCTTTAGGGCACGCTGCCAGTAAAGCGTTACAGTAGTCGAGCCTTGAGGTGACAAACGCGTGAAGATAAGAATCTTCTTCAGATGATAGAAAGCTTCTGTCTATTACATTCTTAAAGTTAATTATATCATATTTATGTTTAAGAATTAAGGTATTCTTTTAATAAGACAAAGAGCTAGTAGTTACCTGCCGTGGTTTACTTCATGATGATATGTCTCTTATCAGCTGTAGTTATCGCATGTGGCCAGTCTGCTCAATCTGTCGGTCAGGCCTCCACCTCTGGCCAGAACTTGTCACGGGGTGAGATGAAAAAGGACTCAAAATAAAAAAATATTATTCAATGATAGCAAATAATAGTCCAGTGGAAAAACAAATATCAAAAATCCAAAAGAACCAGGAACAGGACAGACATGGAAAGACGTTGACAATGGACCAGCAACAAGGGTACACACAGGTACACACAGGTACACACAGGTACAGTACACACAGAGTCGCAGGTGAAACACATTGGGGCGGAAAAAGTAACAGGGGAAAAGGTACAACAATAAAATCCACAACATGACAGGACTCGTGATGTGTTGTTTGCTATTGTGTTTTATTTTGTTTATGTTTTAATGACATACATAAAGAAAATAACCTCAGCACAGCTTTAATTCAACTTCTCAGACCATTTTTTCAGTTCTGGATGCAATGGGAAGATTGAAATTTGCTCCGCAATGGTTCACCCTTGGACGAATGAGGGATTACACCTAATTGTCTAATAATGAATGCCCTGCTTGAATATATTTTGTCTATTTATTAATTTAAATACTTTGCACATATATTCAATTTTAACAAATGCTAATCAAAACAATGAAAAACATGTGCTAATCTGTCATAGAGGACCACATAATTATAATAATAATGACAATAGAAATGATAATAATGAGTTGGTTTTATATAGTGCTTTTTAAGACTCTCAAAGACGCGTCACATTTCTTTTTTTATTCACTCATAATAAACTACAATTGTAGCCACAACTGCCCTGGAGCACACTGACAGTAGCGAGGCAACCTATATGTGCAATCGGCCGCTCCAATTGCCTAAGAACACTACGACAGTTTACACATTATAGAGCCGCCCCACTGTGGCACCTAGTGTTCCCAGACATCTCCCATCACAGCCCCAACCAGGCCCTGCCCTGCTTAGCTTCAGAGTTTTAACAATCCACAGCACCTCACTCAATGCACTTAACATACTATTGGAACAATCAACATCAGTTTTAAGCCAGTGTTCCTCAACCTTTTTGAGCCGTGGCACGCCTTTTCCGGCTGAAACTGATACAAACTGATGGAACTTTAACATGTGCCTCTACATCTACCTGTATGTCTGCGTGTGCCTCTACATCTACCTGTATGTCTGCATGTGCCTCTACATCTACCTGTATGTCTGCATGTGCCTCTACATCTACCTGTATGTCTGCATGTGCCTCTACATCTACCTGTATGTCTGCGTGTGCCTCTACATCTACCTGTATGTCTGCATGTGCCTCTACATCTACCTGTATGTCTGCATGTGCCTCTACATCTACCTGTATGTCTGCATGTGCCTCTACATCTACCTGTATGTCTGCATGTGCCTCTACATCTACCTGTATGTCTGCATGTGCCTCTACATCTACCTGTATGTCTGCATGTGCCTCCACATCTACCTGTATGTCTGCATGTGCCTCTACATCTACCTGTATGTCTGCATGTGCCTCCACATCTACCTGTATGTCTGCATGTGCCTCTACATCTACCTGTATGTCTGCGTGTGCCTCTACATCTACCTGTATGTCTGCATGTGCCTCCACATCTACCTGTATGTCTGCATGTGCCTCTACATCTACCTGTATGTCTGCGTGTGCCTCTACATCTACCTGTATGTCTGCATGTGCCTCTACATCTACCTGTATGTCTGCATGTGCCTCTACATCTACCTGTATGTCTGCGTTTGCCTCTACATCTACCTGTATGTCTGCGTGTGCCTCTACATCTACCTGTATGTCTGCATGTGCCTCTACATCTACCTGTATGTCTGCGTGTGCCTCTACATCTACCTGTATGTCTGCGTGTGCCTCTACATCTACCTGTATGTCTGCGTGTGCCTCTACATCTACCTGTATGTCTGCGTGTGCCTCTACATCTACCTGTATGTCTGCGTGTGCCTCTACATCTATCTGTATGTCTGCGTGTGCCTCTACATCTACCTGTATGTCTGCATGTGCCTCTACATCTACCTGTATGTCTGCGTGTGCCTCTACATCTACCTGTATGTCTGCATGTGCCTCTACATCTACCTGTATGTCTGCATGTGCCTCTACATCTACCTGTATGTCTGCATGTGCCTCCACATCTACCTGTATGTCTGCGTGTGCCTCTACATCTACCTGTATGTCTGCATGTGCCTCTACATCTACCTGTATGTCTGCATGTGCCTCTACATCTACCTGTATGTCTGCATGTGCCTCTACATCTACCTGTATGTCTGCGTGTGCCTCTACATCTACCTGTATGTCTGCATGTGCCTCTACATCTACCTGTATGTCTGCGTGTGCCTCTACATCTACCTGTATGTCTGCATGTGCCTCTACATCTACCTGTATGTCTCGTTTGCCTCTACATCTACCTGTATGTCTGCGTGTGCCTCTACATCTACCTGTATGTCTGCATGTGCCTCTACATCTACCTGTATGTCTGCGTGTGCCTCTACATCTACCTGTATGTCTGCGTGTGCCTCTACATCTACCTGTATGTCTGCGTGTGCCTCTACATCTACCTGTATGTCTGCGTGTGCCTCTACATCTACCTGTATGTCTGCATGTGCCTCTACATCTACCTGTATGTCTGCATGTGCCTCTACATCTACCTGTATGTCTGCATGTGCCTCTACATCTACCTGTATGTCTGCATGTGCCTCCACATCTACCTGTATGTCTGCATGTGCCTCTACATCTACCTGTATGTCTGCATGTGCCTCTACATCTACCTGTATGTCTGCATGTGCCTCTACATCTACCTGTATGTCTGCATGTGCCTCTACATCTACCTGTATGTCTGCATGTGCCTCTACATCTACCTGTATGTCTGCATGTGCCTCTACATCTACCTGTATGTCTGCATGTGCCTCTACATCTACCTGTATGTCTGCATGTGCCTCTACATCTACCTGTATGTCTGCATGTGCCTCTACATCTATCTGTATGTCTGCGTGTGCCTCTACATCTACCTGTATGTCTGCATGTGCCTCTACATCTACCTGTATGTCTGCGTGTGCCTCTACATCTACCTGTATGTCTGCATGTGCCTCTACATCTACCTGTATGTCTGCATGTGCCTCTACATCTACCTGTATGTCTGCATGTGCCTCTACATCTACCTGTATGTCTGCATGTGCCTCTACATCTACCTGTATGTCTGCATGTGCCTCTACATCTACCTGTATGTCTGCATGTGCCTCTACATCTACCTGTATGTCTGCGTGTGCCTCTACATCTACCTGTATGTCTGCATGTGCCTCCACATCTACCTGTATGTCTGCATGTGCCTCTACATCTACCTGTATGTCTGCATGTGCCTCTACATCTACCTGTATGTCTGCATGTGCCTCTACATCTACCTGTATGTCTGCATGTGCCTCTACATCTACCTGTATGTCTGCATGTGCCTCTACATCTACCTGTATGTCTGCATGTGCCTCTACATCTACCTGTATGTCTGCATGTGCCTCTACATCTACCTGTATGTCTGCATGTGCCTCTACATCTACCTGTATGTCTGCATGTGCCTCTACATCTACCTGTATGTCTGCATGTGCCTCTACATCTATCTGTATGTCTGCGTGTGCCTCTACATCTACCTGTATGTCTGCATGTGCCTCTACATCTACCTGTATGTCTGCGTGTGCCTCTACATCTACCTGTATGTCTGCATGTGCCTCTACATCTACCTGTATGTCTGCATGTGCCTCTACATCTACCTGTATGTCTGCATGTGCCTCTACATCTACCTGTATGTCTGCATGTGCCTCTACATCTACCTGTATGTCTGCATGTGCCTCTACATCTACCTGTATGTCTGCATGTGCCTCTACATCTACCTGTATGTCTGCGTGTGCCTCTACATCTACCTGTATGTCTGCATGTGCCTCCACATCTACCTGTATGTCTGCATGTGCCTCTACATCTACCTGTATGTCTGCATGTGCCTCTACATCTACCTGTATGTCTGCGTGTGCCTCTACATCTACCTGTATGTCTGCGTGTGCCTCTACATCTACCTGTATGTCTGCGTTTGCCTCTACATCTACCTGTATGTCTGCATGTGCCTCTACATCTACCTGTATGTCTGCATGTGCCTCTACATCTACCTGTATGTCTGCATGTGCCTCTACATCTACCTGTATGTCTGCGTGTGCCTCTACATCTACCTGTATGTCTGCGTGTGCCTCTACATCTACCTGTATGTCTGCATGTGCCTCTACATCTACCTGTATGTCTGCGTGTGCCTCTACATCTACCTGTATGTCTGCATGTGCCTCTACATCTACCTGTATGTCTGCATGTGCCTCCACATCTACCTGTATGTCTGCATGTGCCTGTACATCTACCTGTATGTCTGCATGTGCCTCTACATCTACCTGTATGTCTGCATGTGCCTCCACATCTACCTGTATGTCTGCGTGTGCCTCTACATCTACCTGTATGTCTGCGTGTGCCTCCACATCTACCTGTATGTCTGCGTGTGCCTCTACATCTACCTGTATGTCTGCGTGTGCCTCTACATCTACCTGTATGTCTGCGTGTGCCTCTACATCTACCTGTATGTCTGCATGTGCCTCTACATCTACCTGTATGTCTGCGTGTGCCTCTACATCTACCTGTATGTCTGCATGTGCCTCCACATCTACCTGTATGTCTGCATGTGCCTCTACATCTACCTGTATGTCTGCATGTGCCTCTACATCTACCTGTATGTCTGCATGTGCCTCTACATCTACCTGTATGTCTGCGTGTGCCTCTACATCTACCTGTATGTCTGCGTGTGCCTCTACATCTACCTGTATGTCTGCGTTTGCCTCTACATCTACCTGTATCATGTACGTCATTCTCATCAAAGTGTATTCAAATAAAATAAATCCGAGAAATGCAATGAAGTATTTCTAATTTTCTAAATCTAAATCTTTTTTTTCCACATTATTTTTGCCAAGTAAGTGATATTGGATCATTTCCCAAGCCACACCGAATAACATTTCAAGGCACACTAATTGCCACGGCACACTGGTTGAAAAACACTGCTTTAACTGACTTTATTTTCATTCATGAACAAAATGTATTAATTTTTGTAATTGGAAAACGTTGATATCCGTGAAGTTCATAGCATGAGAAGTGTGACATTTTCAGAGGGATTGGTTTGACTTCACTGGGGCGTTCTATTCAAATCTATCTGGTTTGGTACACATTCTTTCTATTACTGTCAAACTAAACCTATAGTTCAGAGGCTTGCCATCGGTGGTGACAAATATAACCCTTTTCCACCGCTTAACCAATGATTGACCAATTGAATTACCATATATAGCTTGGGGGAAAGTATTCCGACCATTACTCCAGTCTTCATTTTAATTACAACGCCTTGATTGCGTGCGGTAAATCCATTTGTGGAAGGCTGTGATGTTGTGATCTGCCCAGGCTCAAATGGTCAGAGGGAACAATGGCTCATCCCCGTCAGTAGACTGAATGAATGGATGGTGTGTCGGGACTTGAAGGGCTGGAGCAGGGTGCGGGTGTCGAACTCACCTGATGTCAGAGACTGAATACTGATGAGGGGCCACAGACAAAGTGTGTATGAGAGCCAGAGAAAGAAGAAGGCCTGGCCCGGATGACAGGGAGCAGACCCAAGTAATGGAAGTGCTGAAAAGGAGATAAATGGTATCAGAAAGTTAATAACCAGCATTGTGCTTTCACAGCTCTCGCGGGAAAAGAATGGGGCTGTATCAGGAGAAAAGTAGTAGGTCTGGGATGCAGGGTTAGACATGGAAATTGTTAAGTAAAGTGAACAAGGAAAACAGAATGTAGATGGACGCAACAGACAAGCAGAGTGTGTCCGGAAACTTCAGTATGTCCTCTCTATGTGTTCTGGTTAAAGTACAATATGTCACTGACGCCATGATTTTAGACCAGTGGTGGGCAAACCCTGGCCCGTGGGCCAGATGCGGCCCTTTGGATGCTTCTATCAGGCCCCTGAGCCCTCCTCAATTTATATAGATTAAGATTAAGATCATGAGAAATTAGGATTGAGAACATTTATTCATCCCACAGTGGGGTAATTTCAGTTTAAACATCATACAATCCCCCTCTGTGCTGTGTGTAGAGCTATTTTTCTTATAAACCATACATTTATGTTTTAGAATGAAGCCTGAGAAAAACATTGGAATATCAGACGGCTGTCGGGATCCGGACCTAATTTCCAATGTGGCCCTCAGGAGGAAAAGTTTGCCCATGTCTGTTTTAGACCTTTGCTAATTTAGAAGGTGTGAAACTGTAGCAACAAATACTGTGTATGTACGTTTTTGGTGGCTGGATATTTGATGGATGTTGGTTCCTCAAATACATGCATTATTATACAAATATGATATCACTGCAGTGTGGTTCCCGCTAAGCCCAGGTGACTCATGGTGTCTGTCGAGTCCCATCAGTTGCCTTTGCTCATTGGTGTATGCTCGCACCATGGACGCCCCAAACATTAGCAGTTGTGATGCATGTCTGCCACCTCTGATCCTCACGGTACGAACAACAACGAGCAGAGTTTGCTGCACTCCCACGTAGATTCATAGATAGCGGATTCATTTCAACACACTAAAGTCCCCTCAGAATCTGGGGACGAGCTGACTAATATTCCAATGCTTGCCCATGCCTACACTAACACTAAAACATGGATAATAGACTGAACACTATGATGAATACAGAATGTTGTGAGGGCCCCTGACCGATTTACAGGACAGCGTACCACACAGAACAATTTTGGCTAAAGATTTATACATTAATCTTGCGTACAACTGTCAAACATTTTCAAAGCCTAAAGTAATAAGTTCTCTCATGGTACCATTCTACCATTCAAGTGTATTTATTAACAAAAACTCCACGATGTTTATCTAAATCCATGGAACACACTAAAAGGTTTCTACTATCCCATGTGACAAAATTATTCTAGGGCAAGAGGCATATCCAAAAAAATAAAAAGCGTGAGATAAGGTCACAGGATACTTCACACCTGCCTCCCCCACTGGAGATGGAGAGCCAGAGATAAGATCAGGGCTGGAAATAGAAAAATTGTCTGGTCAGATCGCCATCAAAAGGAGTAGCAAAGGGTCACAAGTTATCACAGGACAATCTAAACTGTGGTCAGGATGACACCATGGTTTTTTGACATGGATTTGAGTGCTTTGAACTATACATCTGCTGGTGGCCATTGATGCGACAGATTCCTTTAGGGGAGTTACAAATATAGTACTCAATCAGAACAAACCACCACGGATCTCAAAATCCCTTTGTCTGCTGATTCATTTCGACTCAATTTAATGATTTTTTGTAAAGCCCTCATCCAAGCCATCACAGCAGCGGGACTTTACAAAGTTTTTTCAACAGCAGATCAGAGAATCAAAGAGTTCAAGCACAGGAACTGTTAAGCACCATTGCTTAACAGTTAGCAGGAAAAGAGGAAATATTATGCATTATTTTTGGCCATGAAAAATGCTGATGAAAGCATTCAGTTTGTCATCTCATGTTTTAGAATGTGAAATACGTATTAATAAGTAGAAAACACACGGTGAGACATATATCAAGGGTGAGAAATGCTTTCCACCAGAGGGTGGAGTTGGATTTGGTTTTGGTAAGAACAACATTTCACCTGAGACATTTACGAAACTGATGACAGGTGATAGGAGATCCACCCACACAAACATGATACACTTCTGGCATGATAAAAAAGACCTACCAACAGCTTTCTCACCAAAAAAAATGTATATGTTATTTTAGCCTCTCTAACGTTAGTGGACGTGTGATCCCTGTAGCGGAGTAGTCCTGATCAAGCCGAGCACCAACATCTGGGACTGAGAAAAAGTCACGGTCATGACTATTTTGAAAAACACTTGTGTGACTGACCTGTAAAACATATAAGATGGACAAAGAATGAATTAGAATTTTAAAGACTGGATTCTTAATTCTTTGTCTTGTGTGGAATAGGGCTATTGTATCTTTGAATGGCCACCTGCTCTGGGCTGGATAATTATACAGCACACCACCACTTTGAACATATAACATCAAATAATTCAAACAATCGCTGTTCAGAGTTTATAAAGTGTGTCTGCCTCTTCCTTTTCAGGACACTATTTTGTCCAAAAGGGAAGCACGGGAAATATGTTGCTTTACCAACAGAAAGTAGATTTTGTAGCCAGACATTTGCAGTAAAGGCATCATTTCTCCAGTGGTCAGAAGGTCTAGCTTTTCTTGCACTGTGTTGACATCTTATTGGCTTATGATGACATGTAGGAGGACCTCGACCAAATTATACAGTACTTTCACTTCTTAAATCTATGTTCACTCTCTGTAGTCCCCACTCTGGCGTCTCAGTCATGTCTCTTCTCTTTAGCTCTGTCCCAAGTTGAGACGAATGTTGATGCTCCCTCACAGAAAATATGTTGATTATTTCAATCCAATCCAATCCAATAAATCCATTCAAGCGGCCAACCATTGCTGGAGCTACATCCTTGGGGATAGACACCAGTTTGTACACTGGGAGCTGAGTTTTCTCCATAAAGTTTTTAAACGACTGAAATATGTGCTCTCCTCGCGTCTGTTCTTTCATGGGCAGCACTGTTGATAGCTTTTATATTAATAGTCGTGCTGAATCCTGGTGGAGAATGGCTACAATGAGCCTGATTGAGACCAAATCGTTCCTTCAAGTTTTTACAGTGTTTTTCATGCAACATTCCTTTTCTTGATATTGACAAATTGTACCAATAGCATACAAGCAGTAACAGATTTTTTTTTTTTTTCACAAACACTTCATATTAGCTGTAAAGTGTTAAGTGCTACCAAAAAAGAAACAAAAAGAGTCTGGTCTCCATTTGTGTCTCTCCAAGTTCATATAGTTGTGGACGTCTGATAGGGCTATACAAAATATAAACATGCTGTCTCAAAGATGTTTGCCAAATCAATGAATGGAAGCACTTTGATAATATGAGGTGAGAGGGGAAAAAAAAAATATAACAAATAGCTTCGCATTCCCTGCACTTATGGAGAAATCTCTGGGCATGGCGAGTTTTAGACAAAAGAACATGCAAACTCCACACGGGAAAATCCACCGTTCCTGAAAAGATGTGGCTCAGTGATTAGAGCCGTTGTTCACCATACCAAAGTGATTCATTTCCCAGTGTGAAGGGCTTCAAGAAACGGCAGCCTCACTTCTCCTACCCCAGGGCTGCAAAAGTACCTCAGAGAGCAGCCAGTGAATGAATAATGACTACAGTACTGCTACGAGAGAGAATTTCAAGTGCATTCCAAACGTAAGGATTTCAAAATAAGTCACTAATGAATTGCTATTGGAACATGTGAGGAAGCTGGACATTAGAGGACCTACACTGCAAAAAGGGAAGAGTCAAGAATTGCTGAAATTTGGCAAAATGTATGTATGTTTCCCACATTTTATGAAAGAATCATTTTTTGAACAAATCTTTCTGGTCTTATTTGATGGGCATGTATCACCAGAATAATTAACAACTTTAAGATAAAAACCAGTCCATAAAAGCAATTATTACCTCATATTTTTCATTTATTGTAATGTGGTATATGGTGTGTATTCTGTGCTGCTACTACTACTGCTGCTACTGCTGCTGCTACTGATGCTGCTGCTGTGTGACCACCAGGATTGAATGGTTGGGGCCCTCGGGGTAGACATCTTTGCGAGCAGAGCGCAAGGGAGATTGAGAGGATGATAGAATGACATATAAAGGGCTTTAAAAAGAGCTGATGCAATGGAAAGAGAGACACACAGATTATTCCAGAGATGTGAGGATGACTGACACTGACTGCGGGGCAAAAGTGGCATGAATTCATACAAGTCATGACCAACACATGAATATATGTACGCACATATAGAGACATGCATTGCCTGGTAATTGTTATCTGGATTTGAGCTTGGAATTCAATAAAGATAAGGCCAGCATGTTTCTTGTATTTTAGTGCCACTTATATATAGTGGCACATCATAAAATCCGGTGGGCAGGCACTTACGCATTTACGCTAGCCAGAGCCAATAGCAATTGAGCAATAAAGATAGTAAAATGTGTAACATGTGCCATCAACATGCGCCAGCCTCTAGCCCCACTACTAGTCTGTCCATAGACTGTATATTAGGGGGGTAGGAGTGGACGTCACCATAAGCTATTTGTTCCCATCAAAGTTTGCTTCTGTAACGCGTGTTATAGGGCAAGCGAGGAGGTAGGTAATAGGGGTACCAGAAGAAGGGACGACAGGGAGCCATGGAGTGTGAATGAAACACAGACAATCATGATTATGTTATTGTGTTGTATTGACTTCAAATGTTATTGTAGATATAGAATAGTTGAGTAGTATAATTATTTTTATGTATTGGTGGCCAAAGGAAGAGATTCAGACCAGAGATGTTAAAACTCGAAAGCTCCTTACCATGCATGGCGGGTTCCATCCCAAATCCAGCACCCTGAGACTGTACGTAAGCCGTAAAGAAGGAGGCCGAGGACTAGTGAGTGTGAGAGCCACTGTCCCGGACTCCATAACTACATCATGGAGAAGGCCAAAACTGATGACGTACTCAGTGAATGTCTCAGGCAGTGGCGAGATGAGGAGGTGCTGGAGGAGAGCCCATCATGGGAGAACAAGCCCCTACACGGCATGTACCACCGGAGCATAACAGAAGTGGCTGATCTCAAGAAGTCCTACCAATGGCTAGAAAGGGCTGGCCTACAGGACAGCACAGAGGCACTCATCATGGCTGCACAGGAGCAGGCACTGAGCACCAGAGCGATAGAGGCCCAGATATACCACACCAGACAAGACCCAAGGTGTCGGTTGTGCAAAGAGGCACCTGAGACGATCCAACACATAACTGCAGGGTGCAAGATGCTGGCAGGGAAGGCCTACATGGAACGCCATAACCAAGTGGCTGGCATAGTGTACAGAAACATCTGTGCAGAGTATGGGCTGGAAACCCCAAGGTCTAAGTGGGAAACTCCTCCAAAGGTGGCTCACCAAACTACAACCTGCCCGTTCAACACAAACTCTTGACGTCACCCACAACTAACTACAACACCTGCCTTCCGCGCTCGCTGATTGGTCGGTCGAAATTCAACCGATTGTAATCGCTAACACAGGGACCAGACCTAGACGTTACATGCAGTGAAATGATGATTGAACAGAGTGTACGGATGGATAAGGCCAGGCTAATGCGGTGGATGTTATCGGGTGAGTTCAGTTCTGTTCAGGTAGCTCGCCATCAAGTGGGGGGCCGAGGGTATTGCAGTGGTGTGTGGAGGGGGAAACAAAACCTGACCGTTGAGCGGGTTGTGAAGGGGAAAGATGATGGGTGGATCAGGTGGGTCTGTGCCGGTGATATTGGGGCTGATCAGTGGTATCAAAGATCTTCAAATTACTCTTGACAGACAGTGAGACCGTGCTGGAGGAGCATGGGAAAAGCTAGCGCTGAGGTAGGGTTTTTAAAGGAAGTTTGTCCAAATTAGAACCGGAAGTGGTTGTTTGCGTTATGTGACGTGGGTTACACTTCCCTCCGGAGCAGTGGAATTGGTGTTGCTAAGATGGTCGCTAAGGCAAGCTGGTGTTTCCCCGCGTATGAAGGCATCTGCTTTATCTGTCATATTTTTTAATGTTATGACTATAATGAAAAAAATATATAGAGTATATATGCAAAACCCTTTAGATTTACTAGTCAGATTTACTTGTCATGATCACAGAGAACATTAAACCACCACATTTTAAGCCCTAAATGATGGGTGGTTACAGAGACAGAGGTGTTTACTTATAGGAACCAGAGTGAGTTGGAGCAAATTTTCATCCATGAGCTCTTCCCTATTGGGTTTCATTGAGCTAGCAGGGTTTGCATTGTCCATTTCTACATAATGTATGATCCTGAGATGGCTCTTTAACAGCTGACCTCTTACTAGAAATGACCACTTACTGGAAAAGTCCACATTGGAAGGCTGGTAGCCCACTAGCCCCGAGAGGTGATGAAGATTTTGATGTTGGCGAGCAGTCGAGACAAGGTATATATGGGATCAGATCGAAAAGGTGAAGGCTCAGTTCAAGATGGCTGATGCTCTGTCACAGGAGTTGGGGTAACTGCCAAAGATTCTCAGGGATGAGGTTGTGCAGCAGCGAGTGGGTTTGGCAGACATAGATAGCCCCTGATGGACAACTCGCCCTCTGAGTCAGGGACTGAAGGGAACTTGGGCCCCGTCCAGACAGAGACGATTTCAGTAGAATCAGCAAGTATTTTGTCAATTTCATCTGTTGTCCACACAGAGCCGGTGAATCCACATACTGGAAAAACATGTTCTCAAAACCCAGTTCCAGAGTGGAAGGTTGAAATTAGTGATGGTTATGTTTTTTCATTATCAGGTAAGGGGGCCTTGGTCTGGTTTTAGTGGATCCGTTCCTTTGACAGAGGGCAGTACCCTTTTTACTTTGGTCTGCTCACCCACACGCCCCAGATGGTGGATTGAGTGATGACCTTGTACACGTCTTTTCTCAACCTGCTTCAATCGGTTACCCATTGAGATCAGACAGGCTCAGTCTCTGCCTGTTTTTAAGTCACTTCTTAAAAGTCATATTTTTTCACTTGCTTTTGATAATGTGTTTGTTTTTCTGTACAGCACTTTGGCTGAACTGTAATGTTTTTAAAGTGCTTTTTAAATAAAGCTGGTATTGTATGGTAAGGGATGGAGATTCTGGAGACTCACACCTGTCTATGAAAGTTTTATTTTACCTTTTTCCTCTCCTCATGTACATATGTGCACAATTTACTATGAACAAAAAGTATTGGGCTTTAATGGAGCATGAAAACTATTCAGATCTTGTTTATGGTTGATGGTTAATGTGGTTTCACCATCCCAAATAGGGCAAACATGGTTCATCAGACAAACCGAATGCTCGTGCACACTCTTCCAGTGGGCACCTCCTGAGACAACTGTGGCTATGTAGAGTGTGTACATTTTGATTTTATTTTTTATGATTTTTAACATTGGAAGTTATCTGAGATGCATGAAATTCATTTACACTTCAGTTGCCCTTATGAATAACTAATGAGTTACGGTTTTGTGTTGGACCCCAAAGCAGAGACAGACATGGTTGAATTTACCATAAAAAAAAATTTATTTCACAATAACAAACAGAAAAGTAAGTGGGCAGTTGGGATAGGGACTTGGTTGGCAGGTTTGATGTACAAATCTGAGCTCAGGACAAAAATGGCGGATTATTAAATAAAAAACCTAACAAAATAAACTTGATAAACAGAACGCAATGAGGAATTAGAAACATTACCTATAACTATGATATTTTTAGTATTAATGATTCTTTGAAGCAAACACACTTCTAAAGGACTCTGCACCTGTTGCAATAAAAGAAATGTGTTTTTCTTTATGCAGAAGTGTGTAGCACTGTTTCCCACAGAAAAATCCCCCCAGGGACAAAAAAGTTTATCTCATGATTCATTGCTGGAAAAGGAGCACTTATATTTATCATGTTATCTTTATTAGTCTTTGTTATGACCTTCATTTTTAGACATTCAACAACACATCTTCCAGAAAAGGTGCATCAAACAAATATCTATGTAATTCAGTTTTTCATTTCATGCTTTTGCTTTTACAATGTGCTCTTTCCCCGAGGCTGACAGAAAGTCTGAGTGCTCCGCTAGTGGAACAATGTGTTACACTGTGCTAGACCTGACTGTATCCACTCACCCAGAGCTAGTGAGCAAGCAGGATACTATCACACTTGTTTTACTTGTTGGCGTTAATAATTTGTTTTAACACAAGAGTCCAAGTGGCAGGCGGAGGAATTCTAGCAGTATGTCTTGTTGGGCGGCGTGTTTCTGTCAAAGTTGGCCTCCTCTGTCAAAGTTTTCTCCTCCTGGAGTCTATTTAGGTGTAGATCAAAGATGGTATTTTTTTAACAGTGCTTATTTGTTTCTATAAATAGCTGAAATAATAACTTGGGTAGTAGGATTAAGAGATTCTGTATTCGTCCCACAGCAGAGGAATTTCAGTGTTGCATCACAAGTTACAGAACGGTCGGAATGAGGAGCACACAGATTCAGATTCATTTATTTGCCATTTGCAGTAAAACCACATTGGAAAAACTGTGCAAGACTACCCAGTGTGCACCAGACGACACACACCAGAGCTCTTGCCACGGCGCCAAGTATAAAATCTCTATCTTGAACATAATCATAATAAAGAAGTGTACAAAATTGGCAAAATAAGAGGCAAGTATAAAGTAGTGTGTATTCTAGTGCCAGCAATGTGTAGTTATGTTAGCATCTGTACATTAGCAGCAGTATGTTTACATCTGTACATTAGCGGCAGTATGTTTACATCTGTACATTAGCGGCAGTATGTTTACATCTATATTAGCAGCAGTATGTTTACATCTGTACATTAGCAGCAGTATGTTTACATCTATATTAGCAGCAGTATGTTTACATCTGTACATTAGCAGCAGTATGTTTACATCTATATTAGCAGCAGTATGTTTACATTTGGACATTAGCAGCAGTATGTTTACATCTGTACATTAGTGGCAGTATGTTTACATCTGTACATTAGCGGCAGTATGTTTACATCTGTACATTAGCGGCAGTATGTTTACATCTGTACATTAGCGGCAGTATGTTTACATCTGTACATTAGCGGCAGTATGTTTACATCTGTACATTAGCAGCAGTATGTTTACATCTGTACATTAGCAGCAGTATGTTTACATCTGTACATTAGCAGCAGTGTGTTTACATCTGTACATTAGCGGCAGTATGTTTACATCTATATTAGCAGCAGTATGTTTACATCTGTACATTAGCAGCAGTATGTTTACATCTGTACATTAGCAGCAGTATGTTTACATCTGTACATTAGCAGCAGTGTGTTTACATCTGTACATTAGCGGCAGTATGTTTACATCTATATTAGCAGCAGTATGTTTACATCTGTACATTAGCAGCAGTATGTTTACATCTATACATTAGCAGCAGTGTGTTTACATCTGTACATTAGCAGCAGTGTGTTTACATCTGTACATTAGCGGCAGTATGTTTACATCTGTACATTAGCGGCAGTATGTTTACATCTGTACATTAGCGGCAGTATGTTTACATCTGTACATTAGCGGCAGTATGTTTACATCTGTACATTAGCGGCAGTATGTTTACATCTGTACATTAGCGGCAGTATGTTTACATCTGTACATTAGCGGCAGTATGTTTACATCTGTACATTAGCAGCAGTGTGTTTACATCTGTACATTAGCGGCAGTATGTTTACATCTGTACATTAGCAGCAGTATGTTTACATCTATATTAGCAGCAGTATGTTTACATTTGGACATTAGCAGCAGTATGTTTACATCTGTACATGTTAAGGAAGTTTCTACCCAATGAAGGAGAAAACTCAAAGGTCTTTGTCTGATCAAAAGCGTAAGTTTATTGTTAACATACGTACGGAGAGTCAGCACATACACAAGGCAGCATGTACTAGCTCTGAGGGCAGAGCCCCAAGTTTCCTGTATACAAGACACACACGAGAGACAGTCCCGCCCACAACAGATTGGAGGGGGCCACCCGTGAGGAGGCGCATGGGGAGCGTTTGGCGCCGTCTGGGAACGAGGTGCGAACAGACAGACAATGGTCTAAATGCAGGTCATACAGATGCAAGACACGGAATACACAAGGGTGTGACAGACAGCAGGACGTAGAAGATGCACACATACAGACCGATAGATATGCAAGAGGCGAAAGGCACAAGGGTGTGACAGGCAGCAGGATGTAGAAGATGCACACATACAGACCGATAGATATGCAAGAGGCGAAAGGGAGGACAGTGATTTGCGCCATTGTCTGTAGGTGTCGGGGGGGCCCGGCTCCTTCCTGGAACAGGGACATATGACATATGAATAGACACAGGCAGGGTTGCATGAATACTAGTCGCTTGCCATCACACTCCTTTCCCGTGATAATGTAAAAACCCCAGTTTTACAGAGATCACATTCAGGTGTGTGAGTATTGACCTTGGCCCCTGAGTAAAAGAAGAGTTGTTGATGGGCAGGTTACGCCGCCGTCACCCAAGCCTCTTGTATTACGGGGGTGTGGTCAAAGCTCTTCGCTGTGATACCCTCCCCCTAAATTGTGGGCGGAACAAGTGGAAAAATAAAAACAAAGTAAACAAGAAAGAAAAACGTTAGACAAAGTCGTCGTCCGAATCGCTGATATAATCAGGATCGGAGTTCAGTGGGACCGCGGCCAGGTCCGCCTCAGGGTCTCTGTGTTGAATGGACACAAAGTGAGTGGATATCATTTTACCAACGGCCCGAAACACCATGGGTAATACACATGAAAATAAAATCATAACGGTCAATAGGGCTAAACCAAGATTAATGAGCACACTTCGCCAGGAGGACAGGAGCCAGTCCAGACCGTGAGGAGTGTCCGTGACATTGTCCGCTTGCATGGCGTCCCGGAGTCTAGTCAGATTGGCTATGCCCTGTTGGATAAGACCTCCGTCCTCATCGTTGGCCGGAATATATGTACAGCAGGACGACCCGATGATCGTGCATACGCCTCCCACAGACGCGGTCAGGTGGTCCAGGACCAGCCGGTCGAACAGTGCCGCCTTGCAGTCAGTGGCACCGCTCCCTATGAGCGTGTGTGGAGCGTTAGTGGTCATGGCGATGTTTGGTCTTGGAGCGGCAAGACTCTATTTGCGTTGAAGCCTTGGCCTCAGCACTCGGTTGGGCAGAGTGCTCGGGATTTGGGGTGTGGCCTTGGGGTCCGGGGGCTGGGGAGTTGGGCAAAGGGGGGTTGCCTCGGCAACGCTGGGATCCTCTGGGTGTTGTTGTTGGCCTGCTTCACCGATGGTGGCCGCACGCCGGCCAACCTCTTCAGCGTAGGGAGCCGCGGATGGGCCTGGTCCGTCCGCGCCCTCGGTGTCCTCGTCTATGGCCCTCAGTGGCAGCACCGCACGACAGTGGTTGGCGTGGATCCAAGTTGTCCTCTCCGCGACCTTAACGGCAGTGTCCGTCACCAGGAGGGCGAGGAATGGGCCGAGCCAGCGCTTGGACCGCCAATGCTTTCGTCTCGTTTCCTTCATCAGGACCCAGTCGCCTGCGCAGCCTGTGGCAGGGCGCTCCTGACCTGGGCAGAAATAGAGGACAAAAGTGCATTAATTTCCTTACAATAGGACAGCATGTCGTCATCACACAAAGAGGTGCTTGGCAGATCTCTGTTCGGGGGTCCCGCGCCCAACGTGGGGCTAGCGGCAGAGCTTTGAGTGCCATTCTCTCGCTCGCACGTGCCTCCGGACCAGGGGGCGTAACTGCAGTGTTTACGTATATCAATGCCCAGAAATTCACCCACTTCCTCAATGACTTTTGCTACAAAGTGACTCACCACCGCGTTGCTCGTGGCGTGTTTGCATGCAAATACTTCAGTCCATTTGGACCAGAGATCCGCCAGACCCAGACAGTATTACTTACCTTGGCATGGTGTGAGTTCAACAAAGTCCCTTTGGACATGTTGAAATGGGCGCAGGGGCGGAGGATGAGCAGCCTGTTGGATACTTTTGGGACTTACCTGGGTTGTGCGCGGGGCATATAGCGCATGTTTGGCTGAATCTCTGTGCAAATGCCGTAAACCCCTTTGTATACCAATTTTGTGTGATTAAATCACACATCATCCCTCCTTTTGAGGCATGGTCTCGACCATGTGCTAAAATTGCAAACTGTCTGAAGAAATGCCGTGGTAGGCACGGTTTGCTGTCTGGTCCCAGCCACACACACCATGCCGTCGTTGAGCCCCATTCCCCTCCCACAGCAGCGTCTCTGCTGGAGTAGAAAATATCAACGTCTTGAGTGAGGTAGTGTGTGTGTGTGTGTAGAGGTGCGTATGCCGCTGCCTTGTCCGCACGCCGATTCCCTGCAGAGATGGGATCAGTGGCATTAGTGTGGGCCTGGCATTTGCATACAGCGATCTCTAAGGGCAACATTACAGCTCTCAGCAGACGTTCAACCTGTGTGGAATTAAGAATTGGTTTACCATCAGATTTCATAAAATTGCGGTGTTTCCACAGTGCTTCCCAGTCGTGCACCACAGAGAAACCATAACGCGTATCACAGAATATGTTAACCGTTTTGCCCGCTGCCAGCCCCGGTGGGCGCGACCAGTTCAGCGGTTTGTGCTGAATGGTAGTGGGGCAAACTACCAGAGTCTATAGTATCAAAATCAGAACACACAGCATAGCCGACTCGGTTCTTCCCAGTGTTGTCACGTGACGCGGCTCCGTCTGTATAAAAAAAAAAAATCAAGTCAGGATTAGTCAGAGGCACCTCTTTCAGGTCTGGCCTGGGAGTGCATCTCTGCTCTATTGTGGCGATACAGCAGTGTGCCTCCCCTTCCTCTGGCGTGGGCAGCAGCGAGGGGGGGTTCAGCTGTGTGCATCCCTTCACCGTAGTTCAAAGAGCACCGTGTTGTACCCCAGCCAACGAGCCGCAGAAAGGCGAGAGGCCCTCTGCTCTAACAGGATCAGGGAAACAGCATGGGGCACAAGCAAGGTTAGTTCAGTGTATCCCACAAGGTCACGTGATGCTAGGGCCGCTTTCTCAGCGGCAGCCACAGCCCGCAGGCAGCGAGGCAACCCTGCTGCCACGGGATCGAGTTTTGCTGAGAAGTAAGCAGTGGGTCTCAGTGGCCCTCAGTGAGGCTGCAAAAGTACCGACTGTTCCGTTCATCTCCAGTTGCTTTTCTCCCGGATCGTCCTCAATTCATATTGTGGGCTTTTGTGCCAAAGTGGAGGCTCATTTCCTCCTGATCCATACTACTGTCATCCCTGGAGCAGGGGTAGTTTATCTCTCATCTGAAAAAGAAATATCAGAACACAAAAAAAACACAAAAAAATGCCCACTTTCGCTTGTCAATCTTTTTCCCAATTGGGCAAAACATAACTGCATTGACAGACGGTGTGTGGCATCAGGGCGGAGGCTGTAGCCAGATACAGAACAACAAAATGTATGTTACTAATTTTATACTCCCCTAAATGTGAGTTTACGAACCAAGGTTGTCCTCCGCCCAATGACCGCTCACTGCGGTTGGACCGAATCACTGTCAGGGCAAACAGCAGAGGGAGGGACTCCCAATATCTTCAGCGAGGTATTTCATCTCCGAGTACTTTCCGCAGAGTACTTTTCTCAGAGTACTCATCCCAGAGTACTCTCACTTTTACACCTGTTCAATAAAGGTCGTTATCTTTGAATCTCTAGTACTTACACCGTATGCTGTTGACAAAAAAGAATTATTCCATGATCACATTAAAACATTACAGACACATTTGTTATTCCATGATTCCGTTCAGCATTCCTCATTTCACTCCACACTCACATCACAGTCACATCACAGTCACATCACAGTCACATCACAGGCCGATTCCCCACGTTAGTATTGGTCCAGAGTTTGTTAAGGTCAGCGTAGTGTACTTTGACATGACACACAAACATATAACATACACAAAACATATAACACACAAACATGTAACACACACAGAAGGCCTGTACTTTTAACTTTGTTATATTTTTCCATGTCCAATTCCAATTGTCTCATGAGCTATTTCTTATTGTTGCAACTTTCAGAGCCTGCAGAGCTTTAAAAGAGTTTTCCTAAAAGGATGCATTTCCAACTTTAGTGTTTACCACGTGGTCTATACTTCGGGCTTATCACAGATTGTGTCCCCTATATCTCTAATGAGCTCTTGTCACCTAAAAAAATGTTTACTTTCCTTATTTTTTTCTTTTTCAATAAAGCCAGGTCGGATTCATTAAAAATGTAAATTAGTCTCAAACTTTAATACTTCACCTTTGTTTCACGATAAAAATGTTTTTGTTACTCATTAAGTAGCACAGATAGTGGTGCCTATCTCAATAAACGTACTCCGTTAGCCTATCTTCACTACACTGCATGAATTTTCAAACTCCAAGTTATTGTCTGGGAACGACCGGAGAGAGCAGCTTAGGTCGTTCGCGTGGTTGACCTCCAAGTTTTGTGCGGGCGTCACTATTCACTTGTTGTGGCTAATAACTTAGCAATCTCAGGGTTTGGTGTCAATTTCCAGTGGTAGTTAACTTTTGGGACCGGTGCCTCCTTTTATTTATCTATTTTTAATTGAGTCTGCACATAAGGTCTCGGCCTAGTAGATTAACTGGGGACAATGGGGAATATAGAAAAGAATGTTTAAGCTGGTTGCCCTGAGAATCAAAACACGTTAGCGGTGACGTAAATTGCTCTTTAGTCGTCTCTCCGACGCTGCTAATTAGAATATGAAGCGGCCGCTCATTTTAGGGGAGACAGAAAGGCTGTCACTTTTAGCACAGAATTTGTTGCCCCGGAGTCATCCAGAATTTTAACTTGTACACCACAGGTTGTTAGCGTATATTACGGGCATGAATTATCTCTAAAAAGTGCCAATTGCAATTTGTTGTTGTTCAACTTACATGAGCGGTCGCTTTGGTGACGAATGTGAACCCAGGTTTGGTCAGTCGCTCGTGTTTCCTCCGTGCCCGCCTCTGCCGTCCTCTGGCCCCGTGTTAGCTTGAGCGTTCCTCTGCCTTTAACGCCTCCTCCGGTAACAGTCCTTCGACCCATGTCGAGCACACAGTCTTTCCGCCGGGCTGTGGAAGTTTTTCAAAGTCCGCAGGAGGCCCAGGTAGCCCAAAGCGTTAGCATGTGGTCCATGAGGGTTGGTGAATGACCCAAACGTGCCGGTCACAATGGCTTCTTCTGTTTGCGGTGCGGGAACAACTTTCAAGCGGGTTTCCGCGGGTGCGTTTGGTATATCACGCTGCCCCCTCCGTGGAGAACAGTCACGGGATTTGGAGCAGTTTCTCTCTGTGCTCCAGAGCAGTTGTCGGTGTCTCACATATTTGCTTCCCCCACTTCTTCTGTGGTTTCCTGAGCGTGTGTCTGTTTCCGCCTCTTCTTCTTCTGCGGTTTGGGCCCACTTCTCGCGGGGTCTCAGCTGGTGCGGGCGCCGCCTGTGGTTGGGGCGTGGGGCTGGTGCTTTGAGGCAGAGGACAGAGCGCGGAGGAAAGGCGCCGACAGACCTGGATAAGGGAGAGGGAAAAGAGACAACAGTAGTCTGCTTCATTTTTTAAAAACCCAACGCCTTGTTTGGGCGCGTACTTAGCATGGAGTTCTGCTCCTAGTGTGAAAGGGTTAGTAGGTGAGAGAGGGCGTGTGTGTGCGCCTGTGTGTTCTCCGCTTTGGTGAAAGGCGGAGGAGCTATTGTTTTTACATATTTCTTTCTCTAACCTCTTTTGCCGTGATATTCTTAAAACCAAGTATATTTTTTTTCTTCCCTTCTTCTTCTAAATTATCACGCAGATGACCTGCACCATAGGCAAGCACTTCATAGCTTGCATCTGTAGATTGATTTTCCCCATTTTCTCGTACGAACAATGGGCCTAACCCGCTTAGTCTCTCCCTGCTCTTACCCACTTTGGGGCGCTCCGTTCCCCCCCCCGCTGGTTCAACCAGCGAGCGCGCGTTCTTGAAAACGGAGCGGTTCTGGCTGAAGACACTCAGAGATTCCAGGGTCGCTTACAATGCGATACTAACGCGCAGCCGCTAGCTTCAATCTAGAACAAAAAGCCCCCCAAAAAATCCCGCACACAGACTATGCTGTGGCAATGAATGAAATACCCCAAAAATACATAAATAAACAAATCCCCGTGTCGACTTAAGGGCTGCCCTGGGCTCGTTACGCAGATGAAAAGACTCACCAGATTAGGTTCTTTTTGGTCTTGTGTGGCAAAAGGATTCCTTCCGTGCGCGGGACGAGCGCGCCCTCCTTTGTCTCCAAAAAGGAACAGAGGCTGGTGATCCAGGTCGGCCAAACAAAGCCGCTCGTCCCCGCCGAAAGTATCCATGCCAAGACATGTCAGCAACGCCAAATTGTTAAGGAAGTTTCTACCCAATGAAGGAGAAAACTCAAAGGTCTTTGTCTGATCAAAAGCGTAAGTTTATTGTTAACATACGTACGGAGAGTCAGCACATACACAAGGCAGCATGTACTAGCTCTGAGGGCAGAGCCCCAAGTTTCCTGTATACAAGACACACACGAGAGACAGTCCCGCCCACAACAGATTGGAGGGGGCCACCCGTGAGGAGGCGCATGGGGAGCGTTTGGCGCCGTCTGGGAACGAGGTGCGAACAGACAGACAATGGTCTAAATGCAGGTCATACAGATGCAAGACACGGAAGACACAAGGGTGTGACAGACAGCAGGACGTAGAAGATGCACACATACAGACCGATAGATATGCAAGAGGCGAAAGGCACAAGGGTGTGACAGGCAGCAGGATGTAGAAGATGCACACATACAGACCGATAGATATGCAAGAGGCGAAAGGGAGGACAGTGATTTGCGCCATTGTCTGTAGGTGTCGGGGGGGGCCGGCTCCTTCCTGGAACAGGGACATATGACATATGAATAGACACAGGCAGGGTTGCATGAATACTAGTCGCTTGCCATCACATACATTAGCGGCAGTATGTTTACATCTGTACATTAGCGGCAGTATGTTTACATCTGTACATTAGCGGCAGTATGTTTACATCTGTACATTAGCGGCAGTATGTTTACATCTGTACATTAGCAGCAGTATGTTTACATCTGTACATTAGCAGCAGTATGTTTACATCTATATTAGCAGCAGTATGTTTACATCTGTACATTAGCAGCAGTATGTTTACATCTGTACATTAGCAGCAGTATTGTTGTGGGGTCTTTTTCCAAAAACACAATGGCTCAGTCAAAAAAACACTTTTCACAGTGATTTATTATTTCCCATTATTACCCCAGTGCAATACAGTGCAATATTTACAAGTTGTAGGCGCATGTTTCATCTCAGGATCTCAGGTTCTCAGGTGTTGCCTTCTCTGCAACCAAGCATCACTAAAACTCGAGCAGGCCAGCCCGGTCCTGCTCTTAAAGCACAAGCCCCTCCCCTGGGCGTTTGACAAACACAAAATACATTCACTGACTTTAAAGTTCAGTTACCCCCAAAACAATACTATAGAAATAGTCCCCCACTACACAGTAAAGAATAGAATAATCCCCACACTGAATAATCCCCCTTTATGGTCATAAGAAACAAAAACACAAAATAAGGATCACATGACGCTCCTCAACACTTATAATGTGTGTGTGCGTCTCTGCCTCTGTTTGGCCAACCCACGGGACACACGCGCGCAGTCCCGTTCGCACACGCGAACGGTGAGTAGCACGACGGTGAGATCTAGTGTGCACCTGAGATCTCACCAAACGCACTCACACTCCCCCCCAGACAGAGAACTAGCCGTGGGTAATATGTAAACGCTGCTGTATTACGTGCGCGCATAACACGAACGCTCCAGAGAAAAAGAGCGTGCGTCGCAGTGCGGTGCTCTCAGTACTAGGACAAGCTGTGTGGCCCCGTGACAAGTATGTTTACATCTGTACATTAGCGGCAGTATGTTTACATCTGTACATTAGCAGCAGTGTGTTTACATCTGTACATTAGCGGCAGTATGTTTACATCTGTACATTAGCAGCAGTGTGTTTACATCTGTACATTAGCAGCAGTGTGTTTACATCTGTACATTAGCAGCAGTGTGTTTACATCTGTACATTAGCAGCAGTGTGTTTACATCTGTACATTAGCAGCAGTGTGTTTACATCTGTACATTAGCAGCAGTGTGTTTACATCTGTACATTAGCAGCAGTATGTTTACATCTGTACATCAGCAGCAGTATGTTTACATCTGTACATTAGCAGCAGTGTGTTTACATCTGTACATCAGCAGCAGTATGTTTACATCTGTATATTAGCAGCAGTATGTTTACATCTGTATATTAGCAGCAGTATGTTTACATCTGTACATTAGCAGCAGTATGTTTACATCTGTACATTAGCAGCAGTATGTTTACATCTGTATATTAGCAGCAGTATGTTTACATCTGTACATGTTAGCAGCAGTATGTTTACATCTGTATATTAGCAGCAGTATGTTTACATCTGTACATTAGCAGCAGTATGTTTACATCTGTACATTAGCAGCAGTATGTTTACATCTGTACATTTGCAGCAGTATGTTTACATCTGTACATTAGCAGCAGTATGTTTACATCTGTACATTAGCAGCAGTATGTTTACATCTGTACATTTGCAGCAGTATGTTTACATCTGTACATTAGCAGCAGTGTGTTTACATCTGTACATTAGCAGCAGTGTGTTTACATCTGTACATTAGCAGCAGTATGTTTACATCTGTACATTAGCAGCAGTGTGTTTACATCTGTACATTAGCAGCAGTGTGTTTACATCTGTGCATTAGCAGCAGTATGTTTACATCTGTACATTAGCAGCTGTATGTTTACATCTGTGCATTAGCAGCAGTATGTTTACATCTGTACATTAGCAGCAGTGTGTTTACATCTGTACATCAGCAGCAGAACGTTACATCTGTACATGTTAGCAGCAGTATGTTTACATCTGTATATTAGCAGCAGTATGTTTACATCTGTACATGTTAGCAGCAGTATGTTTACATCTGTATATTAGCAGCAGTATGTTTACATCTGTATATTAGCAGCAGTATGTTTACATCTGTATATTAGCAGCAGTATGTTTACATCTGTACATTAGCAGCAGTATGTTTACATCTGTATATTAGCAGCAGTATGTTTACATCTGTACATGTTAGCAGCAGTATGTTTACATCTGTACATGTTAGCAGCAGTATGTTTACATCTGTATATTAGCAGCAGTATGTTTACATCTGTATATTAGCAGCAGTATGTTTACATCTGTACATTAGCAGCAGTATGTTTACATCTGTATATTAGCAGCAGTATGTTTACATCTGTACATGTTAGCAGCAGTATGTTTACATCTGTATATTAGCAGCAGTATGTTTACATCTGTACATTAGCAGCAGTATGTTTACATCTGTACATTAGCAGCAGTATGTTTACATCTGTACATTTGCAGCAGTATGTTTACATCTGTACATTAGCAGCAGTATGTTTACATCTGTACATTAGCAGCAGTATGTTTACACCTGTACATTAGCAGCAGTATGTTTACATCTGTACATTAGCAGCAGTATGTTTACATCTGTACATTTGCAGCAGTATGTTTACACCTGTACATTAGCAGCAGTATGTTTACATCTGTACATTAGCAGCAGTTTGTTTACATCTGTACATTAGCAGCAGTATGTTTACATCTGTACATTTGCAGCAGTATGTTTACATCTGTACATTTGCAGCAGTATGTTTACATCTGTACATTAGCAGCAGTATGTTTACATCTGTACATTAGCAGCAGTATGTTTACATCTGTACATTAGCAGCAGTATGTTTACATCTGTACATTAGCAGCAGTATGTTTACATCTGTACATTAGCAGCAGTATGTTTACATCTGTACATTAGCAGCAGTATGTTTACATCTGTACATTAGCAGCAGTATGTTTACATCTGTACATTAGCAGCAGTATGTTTACATCTGTACATTAGCAACAGTATGTTTACATCTGTACATTTGCAGCAGTATGTTTACATCTGTACATTAGCAACAGTATGTTTACATCTGTACATTAGCAACAGTATGTTTACATCTGTACATTTGCAGCAGTATGTTTACATCTGTACAGCAGTGACAGTGACATGTGGTTATTGAACATTCTGATAGTAGTTAAGGATATTGCACCAATGCATGACACGTGAGATCAGGTTGGCAGGGTTCATTAGTCCTTGTTGTTTGTTGTACAGTCTGACAGCAGCAGGAAGGAAAGACCTGTTGAACCTCTCCTTCACACAGCGAGGGTGAATTAGTCTGTCACTGAAGCTACTCTCCAGAGCAGAGATGTTAGTTGATGATGATGATGTCACTGATTAATTCAAGTTTAGTGCAAGAGGGCTTTTCAAGAGATATTAAACAATGCAGGGTTACTGAATTGAGCTAAGCAGGGCAGGGCCTGGTTGGTACTGTGATGGGAGACCTCTGCGAAGGTTAGGTGCCACAGTGGGCCGCTATAAAGTGCCAAACTGTCGTCTTGTCCTTAGGCAAGACACTTTACCCACATTGCCAAGAATTTGTGTGTGTGTGTGTGTGTGTGCGCTTAAAAGTGCTATATAAAAACAGTGCATTATTATCAAAAAAGACATTTTTGAAAATATATTTTTTGCAATTCATTGTCTTTCTTCTTTTTTAAGACTAGATTTATATATGTTCATATTTAATGGACACTACTGTACATTGCTGTGCAGCAGTTATTGTTGCCTCCGGTACAAATAAAACCTTGCATTTTCTTGGTGTTTCGGTTCCATTTAATTTCCTTTCAGATCAGATATACAGAGTTTTTTATATTTCTGGGCTCCAATTCCTCATTTTGTGGGATCAAACTTTTTCGTCACCCTGAATGAAAAACAGCTCAACTCTTTTCCTTTCTCATTTTTATGTTAGGAAACTCTTATACTGCAATCTGGGTTTGTTCATATCCAGTTTACATGGAACAATCTCCATTGTCTTGTCTTGTATTACAACAATTATTCATCCGATAAAACACACACATTTGTTTCTTTCTCTGCCTTCCCTCTCCCCTACCGCCTCCCTCTGTCACTGGGCCGCAGTTGGAGGTGAAGATTGAACGAGCGAGAGAGCAAGCCCAGTGGAAATCCCATCAGGACTGTGAAGCCTCCAGAGTAATTAATTAGCACATATTTGTATCAGCAAGAACCATATGGAAACGCGTTTAGAATGTTCTGTTCTGTGCTGGTGAAAAACAGGCCGAGAGTGCAGTGGGCTGGCTTATTGATTTCCCCAAAGCAAATCAGCCAGAGCCCATTTAACTCTTTGCTTGGATTCTGTCATTTATGTTCTATTTCATTTAGTATTTAGATGTACTCTTGGCTGTTTCAACCTCAGCGTTGCAACCCCTCGCCCGGGCGACCACAACGACTTCATCTACAGTTTTTCTCTATTGCTACAACACAAAACCCAGTATCTAAACCAAATGACCAGTTGCCTAAACACATTTAATAAAACTACAGTAGGTCCCATTTCGTTTTGTCGCCTTTCACGCGTGAATCACACGAGACTCACAGAATTCTGAGAAAAACAGGTTTAAAGATCGACATTCCAAACATAATCATCACAGTCATATAACATGTAAATTTTGAATTACTCTGTTATGGCACACTTGTCTTAGTCACTATGTTGTAGAAGATTAAAAAGATGTTACTTTGGCACCAATTAAACACACAACACTCATGAATTAGTCGAAAATCAAGAATGTATTGATTCTTTCAATATTCAATGGATTGAATTTTGACCTCCTCTTCTTTTTCTTTCTTTTTATAATTTACTGAAAATTAGATATGTATTAGACATTGCCAGTATTATTCTATCAAATCACGCAGTCTAAATATCCACAACCACCAAGCATTTTTAATGCAAGGAGAAACTTAGGTAACTTTAAACACAAATAAAACAAATGGACCTGTCCGACTCGAGTGTCTATGCTTCGTGTGTCTCTGGTTCTGTCCAAGTGTCTATGATCCGCGTGTCTCGCGTGTCTCCGGCTGTCTGGGTTCTGTCTGCGTATATGTAAATGTAAATGTAAATGTCTGTCTGTGGTTCTGTTCGGGTGTCTATGGTCCTGTCTGTGGTTCTGTTCGCGTGTCTATGGTCCTGTCTGTGGTTCTGTTCGCGTGTCTATGGTCCTGTCTGTGGTTCTGTTCGGGTGTCTATGGTCCGCGCTCGGAGCCCAGACGGCAGTGCGTTCACTGAGCTGTCAGAGCGGGGGTCACAGCAGCTGCTCTCGGGGCCAGAGCGGAGGATGTAACGTAACGTTCGGTTTATCAAAACATCACAATATTTAACGTATAACACTAGTGAATTTCACCTAGATTTTTTCAGACATTAAACACCCTTGTTTACACACTAAAATAATTGTAAAGCTACACACCTGAACCTACGCAGGTGTGTCAAAGTAAGCAGTACTGCAGGGCTGCTCTGTGCACCTTTTTAGTAAACTTTTAACAACTTTTTAGCGCGTTTTTATTGTTCAGTTTTTTAATATATCTGAGTGTTTTATCTTTTTAATTCAGTGGTTTCAGCAAATAGCACTTAGTCCCGACTGAAACCCACTAGTAGCACAGAGGCTAACACAAGCTAACGAGGACATGGAAAGTGACAATGAAATTGGCTCAAACATGCACAATATTAGTCGCCTCACCTTGGAGCTCCGTGAGAGCGACCGTGCCACCATTGCAGATCTACGAAAAGAAGTCCTTCGTCTCACCGCAGAGTTGAATGAGAAACAATCTCTAGTATCCAAACTTTTTGAAGTCGCTGGTGGGCAGCACTCACGGCTGATGTCACTGAGCGCTGCATATTGTGACACTGTCGTGTGGGAGAGATCCGTCAGCTCCGGACCCTCCTGTTCTACACCTAAGCGCCCGCTTACGAATAACGAGCCCGCGGATTCCGAGGAGCCATCCTGCGCCGTGGCCCATGTCCTGAGTCTGGCAAACCGCTATGCAGCCCTCTCCACTGACATCCCGGCCCCCTCAGCAGAATCCCTGGACACTGCAGCAAACTCTACTGCTCGAGGATCCAAGTCCACTACGAGGAAAACGCTCCTAAAGGAAGCAGTCCTCAGGCGAAAGAGCGGTCCACCAGCCATGTTGGCCTGTTCCCCTTCTTTGACCCCAGTGCAGCAGCCTCAGACTGGGGTAGCGAGCCATCATCACCACCGCTCACCTCCACCGGGTCAGCAGCAGCGTCCAGAGCCAGCCCCGCTCACCGCTGGCTCTGGACATTTTAGGCCAATTGAGACTGTGTGTGTTCCTCGCACCAGCTCAAAAATGTTTTTAAATTCTAAAAAACGAAATCAAAACAGGACAGCAGTTAGACGGTCCAACTCTGCAAATCTAATTTCTGTTCCCTGTAGAAATCAATCACCCACATTAATCGACTCTGACGTTATTTTTAAACTTGCTATGCTTAATGTCAGATCTCTATGTAACAAATCATTTTTAATTAATAATTTTATCACTTCTTATGATCTTGATTTTATGCTTATGGCTGAAACATGGCTCGACCAAAATACAGGAAATGCAGTTCTAATAGAAGCAACACCACCCAATTTTAAATTCGAATCCGAAATACGAGAAAACAAAAGGGGGGGAGGCATAGCTGCAGTTTTTAGAGAGCACTTTGTCTCCCATAGAATGCCCCTTGGAAATTTTTCATCGTTTGAGTATATTTCTTTTAAAATGGAACAAAAGCAATCTTCTACTCTTTTCATTGTCCTGTACAGGCCACCACAGTCATGTTGCGATTTTATTGACCATTTTACTGAACTACTTTCATTCGTGTGCACAGATTTTGATAGTTTAGTTATTACAGGTGATTTTAATGTACATGTTGATAATGTTGATGACAGAAATGCAAAGGAGCTGGCTTCTGTATTTGAGACCTTTGGTTTCATTCAGCACGTGAGTGGCCCCACCCACAGCAGGGGGCACACTCTTGACCTGCTAATTACAAAGGGGGTTAATGTATCAAATGTTAATGTAGTTGATGTTGCTTTGTCAGATCATTTCTGTGTATTTTTTGACATGTGTTTTGCTAGCAAACCACCAGCTGAATTTACAAATGTTAGAAGAAGACACATACATGAAAACACAAGTGAACTGTTCATGGGAATGCTAAATTTTGAGAAAACTCCATGCTCTACTGTTGATGAATTGTATAACTCTGTCACCACCAGTGTTCTGACTGTTCTGGACGCCATTGCTCCTGTGACGGTTAAAATAGTTACCAGTAAGAAAAAGGCCCCATGGACTAAGGCAGACTCGGTTAGGGCACAGAAGCAAGAGTGCCGGAGGGCCGAACGGAAGTGGCGAAAGTCCAATTTCCAGGGCGATTATGAAATCTTTAAAGATGAGTTGGGTGAATTTAACCGGGTTCTACGTAGAACAAGAGAAATGTATTTTTCTGACATTATTGGAGGTTGCAGTAACAATTTTCGTGTTATGTTTTCAACAGTTGGTAGATTAACGAACCCCCCTGTAAAGTTGCCCCTAGAATTTTCCTCTAAATCTAGGTGTAATGAGTTCGCACAGTTTTTCGATGACAAAGTACAAGGAATCAAAAACACTATCACCTCCACAGCACGTATAACAATGCAACAGCCAGAGAAGCTTTTTGAGCTAACTCACTTTGCACCTGTGGATACTGAAACTGTCAAAAAGATAATCATGAGTCTGAGCTCCTCCACATGTAGCCTGGATATATTGCCCTCTAAATTTCTGAAGTCCGTCCTGAGCAGTTTGTTACCTTCACTGACACAAATAGTAAACATGTCTCTGTCGTCAGGAACATTTCCTATGGCCCTAAAAACAGCAGTCATAAGACCTCTCCTAAAAAAGAGCAGTCTGGATCCTGCGGGACTTCAAAATTATCGCCCCATATCGAATCTGCCATTTATTGGAAAAATTCTTGAAAAAGTGGCCTCCCAACAACTTACTGAATTTTTAACAATGAATAATTCTTTTGATATGTTCCAGTCTGGGTTTAGACCCCACCACAGCACTGAGACCGCTCTAGTGAAGGTAACAAACGACATTCGACTTCACACTGATGCAGGTAAAGTCACAGTTTTGGTCATGTTAGATCTTAGTGCCGCGTTCGACACTGTCGACCATGAGATCCTCATGCAGAGACTGGAGGACTGGGTTGGTGTCACTGGCACAGCCCTAGACTGGTTTAGGTCTTACCTGGAGGATAGGAAGTACTCTGTGGAGATTGGAGACTGCGTCTCAGATGATGTGGCCCTGACCTGTGGTGTACCACAGGGGTCGATCCTGGGACCTCTCCTATTTAATCTCTACATGCTGCCGTTAGGTCAGTTAATACAAAGAAACAAAGTGTCCTACCACAATTACGCTGACGACACTCAGATCTATGTCTCACTGACTGCAGGAGAACATGGACCACTGGATTTGCTCCTTCACTGTATCCAACAGATCAGTGACTGGATGCAAAATAATTTCCTCCAGCTAAATGCAGACAAAACCGAAATCATTGTCTTTGGTCCCCAGAAACAAAGAGAGGGCGTCATTTGTCAACTTCAGTCTCTCTCCCTACTTCCTTCAGACAAGGTCAGAAATTTGGGGGTAATACTGGACTCAGACCTAAATTTCAATAGCCACATAAAATCAATAACATCAACAGCTTTTTACCATCTGAAGAACATTGCCAAAGTTAGAAATATAGTGTCCAGGGCAGACTTGGAGATTCTTGTCCATGCATTTGTCTCCAGCAGGCTAGACTACTGCAATGGCCTGCTTACAGGTCTGTCCAAACAGACCTGTAAGCAGCTGCAGTACATCCAAAATGCAGCAGCTAGAGTCCTGACAGGAACCAGGAAGTATGACCATATTAGTCCGGTCCTCAGGTCTCTGCACTGGCTTCCTGTGGCTCAAAGAATAGATTTTAAAACGGCTCTGCTTGTGTACAAGTCTCTCCATGGCCTTGCACCAGAATACATTAGTGACATGTTGGTGTCATATGAACCGGCCCGGACTCTGAGGAGCACAGGGACTGGCCTCCTGCTGGTGCCCAGAGTGAGAACCAAACATGGGGAGGCTGCGTTTCAGATCCATGCAGCTAAGATCTGGAACAATCTCCCTGAAAATGTGAGGGAGGCGTCTACTCTGTCAATGTTCAAATCCAGGTTAAAGACTGTTCTGTTTGCCTGTGCATATAACTGAAGGATTTTATCTCCATTTTTAATGCACTGCTGTCATTTATTTATTTTTTTAAATTTCTTGTGTAATTTTGAAAGTTTTAATGGTTTTATTCTTTTGTGTGATTTTAATGTTTTAATTGTGTTTTAATCTTTTGTGTGATTTTAATGTTTTAATTGTGATTCTGGTGTTTGTTTTATGTGATGATTTGTGATGTGGACTGTGAAGCGCTTTGTGTTGCCCTGTGTATGAAAGGCGCTCTACAAATAAACTTTGATTGATTGATTGACAAGATGTTATATAATGAAAAAACAATTTTGCCAAAAAAATGACAATCGACCTATTTTTACTGTTTACTCGGAACGTGCCAGCGTGACATCCGACGGGTTTTCCCAGATCGCATCACATATATACGTTAATGCAATTTAATTATAAAGATTAACATTAGTACAAAATATGTATATGTTGTCTGTTATGCTCTTACTTTGAAAAAGCATTCAATAGCAACACATATACATTCACATGCACGGCTTGAACACACAGCCAATTTTACACATTTCCTTTTGACAAGGAAAGAAGATAACAATCTGATAAAGTTACGTAATTGCACACAAGCAACCAAAAGATGTGCAACCAAAATTGCCTCAGACAAGAATCGAACCTGGGTTCTCCAGGTCCCCTCCTTCAATGTTAACCATTCGGCCAACATACGATCTCTGGGCTAGACAGGTTTGCACGCAGTATCATACCTGAGCGTCTAAGTCGCTGGCAGAGCTAAAGCGGACTTAACCTGCCACCTTGTGGCGATAAGATGTAATATTTTTCACGCAGCTGCGTGATTCCCGAAAAGCGTGAATGAAGACGACAAAACGAAATGGGACCTACTGTACCCTCCACTAACCACAACCATAAACACAATTCTCCTGTAGACACTGTTCGGAAAAACCATCCCCTTTTTCTCAAAACTCTAAACACATTTTGCCTTTGCTGAAACACTTATTGCATGTATCTCTGCTCCTATAATCATTGTGAAGCTCATGTGATGCAAAATGCCTCCCACAGTCTGCAAAACTTTAACACAATGAACAGACCTGGTGTCATTCAGAAAACTCGGCTCAGAAATGAAAACTCCTGTTGCAAATGATGTGACCACAATTATTATGAATAATATTATCCTTATTTAGTGTAACTACAATACAGTCACGTGTGTGTGTGTGTGTGTGAGAGAGAGAAAGAGAGTGATTGAGGGTTTATGTGTGTTTATTTTTAATGGTTGCTTTTTTATTTTTTTTATTTTATTTTCTTGTACTTCTGTTTTGTTCGCATCTGGTTTGCTGTATCTCACCTTGTGAAAATCTTGAGGACCCCCTCGAAAACGAGAGGATTCATCTCAAGGGGCTTATCCTCTAAATGAATAAAGAAAATAAATATAAGTGGGGCCTCAATTGTCAGTGTCTTGGGGGATAAAGGGGAGACCGACCTGATCGAGAAGACTGTTCTAGGTAAGTAATTAAATTCTAGCTAAATCTGTCCAAATGAAAGCCGAGACATCCTTATTTTTATGTTGTTTTTATTTATTCTAGAAGTGCCAGGAACAAGTGGCAGCGCACTGTAGGCTGGGCCAAGGGAAGAGACAGGAGATGTGCCCGTGGCACAGAATCCCCGAGCCGCTGCTTCCCATCCCCAGCTCTATACGACGGGTCTCTGTCCTGACAGAGGAGGTGCTGGACAGGCAGACAGAGATTTGGAGCCAGCTGGTTGAAATCAACACAAACCTGCTATTAATAAACCAAACACTTTGTCAAATCAACGAGAATTTAAAGAAATAAGAAATGTTTCATGATTTGTGTGATCATTACTTTAACATCGTTGAATGAGGGCCTGCCTGAGCTGTACAGGCTGAAGTGCAGGCCATGGTTCGTCATCCATGGGCTGCTCCACTTGAGGCCCCAGTGCATCAAATGGCACACCGTGGTCCTGTGCCATCTTGTGGAGGACCGAGCAGGCTTGGACCATATGGCACACTTTTTCCGGGGAGTACAGGAGCGTACCCCCGGCATGTCCCAGGCAGAGCCATCTTCTCTTGAGAAGACCTGCGCAACGCTCCACAGTGGCACGCGCCAGCAATCTCATAAAAGTCCCTCTTAATCATTGCTTGCTGGTCATTGTCATATGGGAATCTTATATCATTTGGGACCAGACCCCGGATAGCTGCCAGTACAGACGGCATGAAGCGGCTCAAAGATGACTGGGTGATTCCTGACCTGTTGGCTATTTCTTGTTGGAATGATCCGGTGGCCAGGACACCCAGTGTGGAGAGCACCTGCAGTGGCACCGGAATGGCACGAGAACGCCGGGTCTCCCGTCCCAGTAGACTCACTCAAGAAGTCACTCCAATCACGGAATGCTCTCTCGCTTCTCAATGCAGCTTCAGCATCTTCTAGGAGCGCTAGGTCTGCCATTGTCAAGGGTGTTTTGGTGAACTCATGCCTCAATTTAAAGCCGGGGTGGACATGCATGAACCAATTGCCGTTGCGCACTGATTAGGTGATCAAATCAGGTGCTACACATTTCCACACATTTTTGGGAGACTCGTGAGTTTGACATCTTGCACGTTTTTCAATTACACAAACTATCGGCATAGCTTCATCGAATTACATATATGTAATGTGAGACGTGTGCCTATAATCTTGCCAGAGTGGGAATATGTTTATTGTTGTCCAAAACTTGAATATGTGTTTTCTGCGCGTTGTGATGAGGGTTGAAATGGGTGTAAAATGTACACCACCTCTAGACTCGGCATATATGTTGTGCGTAGCGTACGCTCGTTTCAAGATTAATAAATGCGGAAAAGTGTAAATTTTTTGCGTACGCCTCATTTACACCCTGATTTGGCCGTACGCAAGTTTCAGAAATGAGGCCCAATGTAACTATTCCCATGAAACGCACAAATCTATAGTAAAAGCCAAAAACATATTTGAGAATAAAAAAGTGTTGCTCAAATGCATCCTGGCAGTTGTGAAACTGTAAAAAGAACAGTCTCACACTCTGAAAATCGTGTTTTCAGTTGTTTTGGTGATGTGGTTAATGTTGCTCAGTAGTGTTCACATTTTAGCAGGCCTTGAGCGGTATTTCAGTGTCAGAGTTTACTGTTGAGATGATGAGCAACTGTTTTGGTGTGATGGGTCGATTTTGAAAAGAAACTGTGAGGTTGTGTGTACGTAGCTTTAGAAAAGTGTTTTGTGTTTAGAGTTTTGTGAAAAGTGAGGGCAGTTTACTGAAATGTGTTTAAGCAACAGAGAAAAACTAATCTGAATGACCTGTTGTTTTTTAATTTATTTTATTTATTGATTTATTTGATAGGGACAAGTGAACACAATCAACATGTGAAACACTACAACATTTATAGCCAAGGCTAGTTTGCAATGTCCGTCCCTAGGAGGGCTTTTAACACAATTAAAACACATTATACATTATAAAATTCACATTATACAAAAGCAGATGTTCTCCAACTCATTGATGCTCACACACCTGGTTTGTTTTAAAAACCAGGTGTGTGATGTTTATGTTTTTCTCCATATTGCTGTTTATGTTCATAAACAGCAATATGGAGAGTCCTCCTAATACTATCCTGTGTATGCCTTCCTTGGATCAATCCAGTTTGGTCTTCTTCAATTAGAAGAAGCGATTCAGTGCTTTCCTCCATTCGCTTGCTTGCAATTGCCTCATTACGTATGCGTATCACGGTGGTCAGCCGAGTTAGTTGTTCACTAGAGCAGCGTGTCTGAATATGCCTTTTGCATGTGTTGTTTTAGGTTTTCTAACTGATCGAATCGCAAGACTTTTAATGGATACTTTAATAATATAATAAAGAGCCTCGCACTAAGGACTTTACGAAAAGACGCAGGAAAAGTGTCTCGCTAACATTTCACGAGCTTTTACCTCGAAGGATTATTTATTTACCCAGCCATGGAGTCACAATGCACAGTTATTACATCCCCATCTTTATTTGATTCATTGTCAGGTGTGAGTTGGCGTTTTAGATAAACAATGTTAATGTTTAATCTGAAAAGAACACAGAAAACAGACGCATTGTTCTGTTGAGAATGACAAGTTCATTCACCAATTGTTACCTACACAGCTCTTTGTGATGCAGGATGTGTCCTTCAGGACCTTAACTCAGTTCTTTAAAGGACAACTTTTTTTTGCTGATAAACGGTATAAATGAGTGTCCAATAGTGTTGTCTACATATCCTGGTCATAATCTTGTCACTTTCGTGCATAGTTGAAAGCTCAACTTTCTGCCTAAAACAGTCTGTAAGGCGCCATCTGCAGGCGACCTGTATTACTACATTTGAATTTTCCGTAGCGAGTTGGAGAAGGAACAACAGTGAGTATTTTCATCGATTGTCAGGTTTGCGATAAGTTATAGCATTTAGGTAGATTTTTATTAGCATAGCTGTCCCCTTAGTCCTCCAGGCTACGCCCATTTGGAGGAAGATTTGAACAGGAAATGTGAGTGACGTAAGCCTCGAGGAGCGGGGGTGAGAAGTTCCTTAACCCACAGACAGACAGAAAAGTTGCAGCATCCATGTTTTTCCAAACCTTCATCAAGTGTCCAAACCTGCATAGACTATGCAGTGTTGAGTGGCTGCATAGTCTATGCAGCCACTCAATTATACAGCGGAGGAATGGAGACTTATTAGTATATTAGCAAATATTAGCATTTTCCTCGGTGCCAGTAGCTTCAACCTTGATTTCACCAAAACATGTGTTGGAAAAATTCTGCCTTGTGCATATTGTTAGAATGATGAGTTAGAACGTAAACCACAGCAGCTTCAAAGTATCATGAAATATCCAAAAAAGGAAAAAATACTTGGAAGAGTCGCATTTTCTTCGCACATCAGCAGCAACTTTGCTGGCCTGACCACCACTCCGTTAACCGGACGTTTATGAGTCACGTGACTGCAAGCCAAGAATACTGCAGCAAAGATTTTGTTATCTTCTCGTGTTATTGTTTGCTAATGATGTCTGTAGTACATTTTTGAATAAGATGCATTTGAATGGGATTTTGATACAGCTGTTTTAACCATGTTGCATATTTCTGTCTTCCAAAACTATATGAATGTGGAAGCTCCCTCCACTCTGATATCACTATGATCCATACATTTTTTTTACTGAATGTTCTAAAGAAAACAAAATTAAAGCTGAAAAAATACTGTGCTCTTATTTTTATACATGTAAAATGTATAAAACAATAATGTTTTTTATTTTGTGGCCAGACCTCTGAAGCTAAGCAGGGCAGGGGTTAGTACTGTAATGGTGTCCTTAGGCAATACACTTCCCCCACATTAGAATGAGTCTAGTTTGTGTGTGTCTAAATCAGGGGTGCTCAATACGTCGATCGCGATCCATCAGTCGATCGCAAAGGTAGTATTGGTAGATCGCATTACATAAAAAAAAAAAAAAATTCCGTTTATGCATTTACGTGTAGACATGCAGTCTAGATAACCGAAGTTTTGCGTTTTCGCACGTCACAGTATGCCCCCAAAACAACAACAAACAAAACGTGCGACCTCTGATCACTGAAGCATGGATCATACTGCCTTAAAAACTGTTCGCTGCTGTGAGCAGTTCGCTCCACATCAAAGAGCAGCAAAGGAATCACGGGGACTCACGCTCGAAAACAACCAAAACAGCAGTAAGGGCAGGCTCCTTTTGTGGCACCGGCACCTGCCACAGCTGATCAGTGGCATGTACACAACAAATGGCGTTTAAAATGGCATGTGGACAACAATTGACATCGCTTGGAGCTGTATACAAGTGTTGCCACGGTGACAGAGCCAATTTACATTTTCACATTTCATTGATTTGAATTGTACAATAAAAATAAAGTGTTGATAAAGTGTAAATAAAGTAGAAAATAAAGTGGAGCAGGTTCCTCTATAACTTCTAACTTTTGACACCAGAAATGATAAAGTCTTTTAACTTGAAAATAAAACAGCCCAAAGTGTCAAATACTGACTCAACTTTTCTGCACCTCTTTTTTTTCACAATCTGCAACTATCAAAATGTTTTGCCCTCATGTATTTCTTTTCAGGAGAAGTTATATTTGGTGAAGTTACAGTACCTTGCGAAAGTATTCGGCCCCCTTGAACCTTTCGCCACATTTCAGTCTTCAAACATAAAGATATAAAATAATTTTTTTTGTCATGAATCAACAACAAGTGGGACACAATCGTGAAGTGGAACAAAATTTATTGGATAATTTAAACTTTTTTAACAAATAAAAAACTGAAAAGTGGGACGTGCAATATTATTCGGCCCCTTTACTTTCAGTGCAGCAAACTCAGTCCAGAAGTTCAGTGAGGATCTTTGAATGATCCAATGTTGTCCTAAATGACTGATGATGATAAATAGAATGCACCTGTGTGTAATCAAGTCTCCGTATAAATGCACCTGCTCTTTGATAGTCTCAGGGTTCTGTTTAAAGCGCAGAGAGAACCATGAAGACAAAGGAACACACCAGGCAGGTCCGAGATACTGTTGTGGAGAAGTTTAAAGCCGGATTTGGATACAAAAAGATTTCCCAAGCTTTAAACATCTCAAGGAGCACTGTGCAAGCAATTATATTGAAATGGAAGAAGTATCAGACGACTGCAAATCTACCAAGACCCGGCCATCCCTCCAAACTTTCATCTCAAACAAGGAGAAGACTGATCAGAGATACAGCCAAGAGGCCCATGATCACTCTGGATGAACTGCAGATAACTACAGCTGAGGTGGGAGAGTCTGTCCATAGGACAACAATCAGTCGTGCACTGCACAAATCTGGCCTTTATGGAAGAGTGGCAAGAAGAAAGCCATTTCTCAAAGATATCCATAAAAAGTCTGGTTTAAAGTTTGCCACAAGCCACCTGGGAGACACACCAAACATGTGGAAGAAGGTGCTCTGGTCAGATGAAACCAAAATCGAACTTTTTGGCCACAATGCAAAACGATATGTTTGGCGTAAAAGCAACACAGCTCATCACCCTGAACACACCATCCCCACTGTCAAACATGGTGGTGGCAGCATCATGCTTTGGGCCTGCTTTTCTTCAGCAGGGACAGGGAAGATGGCTAAAATTGATGGGAAGATGGATGGAGCCAAATACAGGACCATTCTGGAAGAAAACCTGTTGGAGTCTGCAAAAGACCTGATACTGGGACGGAGATTTATCTTCCAACAGGACAATGATCCAAAACATAAAGCCAAATCTACAATGGAATGATTCACAAATAGACGTATCCAGGTGTTAGAATGGCCAAGTCAAAGTCCAGACCTGAATCCAATCGAGAATCTGTGGAATAAGCTGAAGACTGCTCTCCATCCAACCTCACTGAGCTTGAGCTGTTTTGCAAGGCAGAATGGGCAAGAATTCCAGTCTCACGATGTGCAAAACTGATAGACATACCCCAAGCGACTTGCAGCTGTAATTGCAGCAAAAGGTGGCGCTACAAAGTATTAGCGCAAGAGGGCCGAATAATATTGCAAGCCCCACTTTTCAGTTTTTTATTTGTTAAAAAAGTTTAAATTATCCAATAAATTTCGTTCAACTTCACGATTGTGTCCCACTTGTTTTTGATTCTTGACAAAAAAAAATATTTTTTATATCTTTATGTTTGAAGCCTGAAATGTGGCGAAATGTTGAAAGGTTCAAGGGGGCCGAATACCTTTGCAAGGCACTGTACTTTCACCAAATATATAAATACAAACTAAATGATTATTATTCTAAATGATTCTTTAGGTGGTATTGCGTGATGTTGATAGAGTTCTTGATTTGACAAACGGGCTCCGGTGGAAACAGAGCAGCTCAGAGAAGCATCTTCCAAGGGGGGAAATGGTCATTTAGTGTAGAATTAAAGCTTTGCTAGAATCTTAGAACGGTATGACGTGACTACGAAATTAATTAAGTTCATGAAAAAACGCATAATTAAGCCCAAACTAATTTGGATATATCTAGGATGGAACAACGTACAAATGAAATGTATTTAAATGTATCATGTAAATGTAAATGTAATGTATCATAGTTCTGGTTTTTCAGTCTAGTTTTGTTTGTCATGTTTTGTCTGTCCATCCATCCATCCATTTTCTACCCTTTAATCCATTTCTGGGTCAGGGGGGTGGCAGTCAGAGATGGCACCCAAGTCTCATAGCACCAGCCCCTCACTGACCCTCTGCAGGTGGTGAGTCCACAGGAGGACGGCTGCTCTCTGAGTGTGAGCAGAGCCTTGATCTTTCAGTGGGGGCTTTTGGGCAAAGTGGGGTTAAGTGTCTTGCCCAAGGACACAACGACAGCAGTCATCAGTGGGAGTCGGTGGAGAAGGTGCAGAGGTGGGAATTGAACCCACAACCTTCTGGCCTTAAGGCCAATGCTCTACCAACTGAGCTACTGTCGTATGTTTTGTCTGTAATTACTGTAAATGCATTCTGACATTCTGCTTAGTTACAACAGAAATATGTGCAACCCATCTGTGAGAACACAGCTGTGCTCGGCTCACGGAGGTAACATATTCTATCCGTTGCTGGGTCACAGGGGCAGCAGTCTAAGACCTCCCTATCCACACACACTTTGTCCAGCTCATGCGGGGGAATGGAGAAATGTAGTCCCTCCAACATGATCTGGGTCTTTCCCTGTGGGACACACCAGGGAGGCATCCAAAACAGATGCCCGAGCCACCTCAACTGGCTCTTATCAATTTGGACAAGCAGCGGCTCTACTCTGAGCCCCTCCCATGTGACCGAGTTCTTAAGGGAGCGCCCAGCCACCCTTTGGAGGGAGTTAATTTTGACCGATTATGTCTGTGATCTGCTCCTTTTGGTCATTACCCAAAGCTCACAATCATAGGTGAGGGTGAGAATGCAGATTGAGTAGGGGGTTGGCTCAGCTCTCTATATTCACCACAACAGTTTGGTGCAGCTCTTCCTGCAGACGTTGCTCACTCCACATTGCAAATAGAAACCACATCACCACGCATGCAGTGCATAATCCATCTGCCAATCTCACGCTCCATCCTTATCTCACTCATAAACAAGATCCCAAGATGCAAAATGGAAATTATAATCACAATTTAATCAAATGACATAATCGGTAATAGATATGACAAAATATGATAAAACACACATGAAGCACAGAGTAAAAATAAACACAGGAAGTAGACTGAATTTAAATGATGGATAATACAAAACTACCCAACTTCAAAGGGGCTCCTCGTCATAGGTTCAATATTTTCTCTAGCAAATCTTACAGGTTATGCCAAGGGGGAAGATTGCTTGTTGAAAAATACCTACTGTACATAAAAGTGCAGTATTCCATGGTCACATATACACATTCTTAAACCACCTACAAACACACAGAAGTCAAACCGTGGAATGAACTCAAATAATAAATAAAACGTTCTGAAAACATCCACGTGTCAAGAAAAATGAATAAAGTAACAACAATGAAATTGAGTGAAAATAATGTAAATACAAAAAAAAAATACATCATAAGTGAAAAAAATAAAAAAAACAATTTTTTACAATACAATTATTTGAAATGTAATTGTAATATGTGATGTATTGTGTGCATTTTTTTAAATATTTATAAATAATAACAATAAAATTCTTCCAAAAAAAAAAATCATGTAAAACTGCTGACATCGGTTTTAACATTATTGTTGTGAAATGGGACGTATTCTTTCCGGCTCCATCACAAAGGAGGAGATGGCTGTTCAGGTGCTTGCTCTCATTCAACGCCCTCTTATCCTGCTGCTGCTGTTGTTAAGTCCTTTCATTTCCAGTGCGTACCTCCACCACTTTAGATTAGAGCCAAGCATAATTAACCCCACTCACCTGCAAATCCAGCCTGGTAGAACAGTTCTTGTGACAGTCATTTTCACAGATGCGTCAAACCCTCTCTGGTTAGTGATGCTAGCAAATGCTAAATACTCTGCTAATGCTAAATACAATATGTTTTATCAGTCATGTTTTAATGTCAGAGAATTGCCACACCATGAGCCAATGATAGATTGGCTTGGGCAGCAGTTCTGGGTTCTGTGTTTGCATAGGTTTCCTCCGGCTGCTCCTCCCGCACCTCTCGTGGTCTGTGAAAGGCAATATATAAATAAGATTACTTACTTATGTGACAAGCTGGACTTGGCCACCATATTTGTGTCCACCAGAGGGCGCATACGGCCAGTATAAACAGCCTAGATTTACGTCGTTTGTTTACCTCTGCACTTCCGTCGCGCCAGCCCTTCTCCTGCTCCAGGTTGTAGAGTTTTAGTGTTGAGTCTAATATTTGTACATTTCAGCCACTAATGTTAATTGTTGTTGAAGTGCGGCATTGTGGTGTGGCATTGTGCCCCGCAGGTCCTGCTTTTGTATATGGCCATGCTGTGTTGTCGCTTTGGCGTCTGGCCGCCCTCGTTGGGGTCCGAGTGTGTCGTAGCTGGCTGTGAGTCTGGGCCTGTAAACCGCGCGCAACGTTGGCTGTATAAAAGTAGGTTTTAGCTGCTCACTGACAGTTTTGTGGTTGCTCATAGATAAGCTAACTCTACTTTAACCCATAGGCTGGAGGACTGGCCACATCGCGGCCCACCGCTGTTTCTCCCACGCTTTCTCCTGTTTCTCTCGCTGTTCATGTATCTTTGTGTGTTCACCTGTGCTCCGGAGTCCATTGCGACAGGAGGATATGCATCCTGAACCAGGAGAACTAAAACTATACCTTGTAACGATTAAATCAAAATAACTTGATGTCTGTCTATGACTCTCAATAATGATTTAACAAACCTGTGCGCCTTAGCGTGCTTTTTATTTCATTTTGGGCACTCTGCCCTGGCGTTGCTGTTTTTTCTTTCTTTTATTTATTTTGTCATTATTTTAGGAGCGCGTAGCACGCCTCCACTTTGCCACACTTAGATTAACTGTTTTTCACAATTGGTTGCGTTCATGTGGTATTTCAATTCCAAAGAGCCTATGTAGTCAGGGGTGCACATAAGTGGTACTCAGGTACGCATGCGCGACAAATATCAGAAATGCGTACTATCACCTTTGCGTACTTCATGTAACCCGGGTCATTTTTATCGTCTCCGCTCCTCTCGTCTCAGCTCCTCTCCATTATTTTTATGCCGTCACTTGTAAAGAATCTCGCGGTAGTTGTCTTACTCTTGCGAGAGTTCGAACGAGAGTTCCCACCGTCCCACCGCGGTTGTCACACTGTACAGAGGAACTGGTGAGTCAACCCGTTTGGTTCTGCACAAAGCTAGTAGTTAGCGCTAGCCTTCGCTGCTGGACTATGGAGCCTTAAGGGAGTGTCCATGTCCTCCCCGTGTCTCTAAAATAAAGCTGTGGTACCTACATTTTCCCGTGCATTTGTAATGCATAATAATATTGATTGTGCTCAAAAGTAAAATGTTGTAAACAAATCAAACAGAACATTGGGAAATAACTTCCCGAGGTTTTGAAAATCATCTCGTCTCTGAAAATCTATAAGGCTAGTATCTTGCCATTCATTTCAAAAGTAGCTGAGAAATGGGTTGCATTGCAGCTAACAGACCATTTTCAGATTGGGCATAACTCAGTCCGTCCAATGCAGTTTGGATTTTGTAAACACCATTCAACTGAAACAGTAATTTGCTAATATCATGAGAACATCAAAGGTTTATTGGATCAAATACAAGTACGAATCACGGAGGTTATGTAGGAGCTGTCTTCTTGGACTTGAAAAGAGCTTTTGATCCACAACCATAACGTACTTATTTTAAACTGTCCCATTTAAACTTTTCCGATGGCGCACTCTGCTGGATGAGATCGTATCGGTCAAACAAAAAACACTGTTCAGGTTGGAAACTCAATGTCACCTTACATCAGCTGCACAACTGGGGTACCCCAAAGTTCTATCTTGGGACCAATTATGTCAGTCTATATGTAAAAAATCTAACTGAAGTGTGCCCAAATGTTGATCTGAAACTGCTGTAACATTATCAGCAGCTCTGGCAGCTGTATCTCACTGGCTTAATGAATCCTGCCAATTTCAAATAGACTGTAGATAGGTTTTTCTCTCATCAGTCAGAAGAGGGCGATCAACCATCTGTAGCGGTCATTTGAAGAGAGCCTTGAAGTAGTGGAAGAGTTCAAATATCATTTAAAGCACATGTTAAAACAATTACAAATATCATTAAATACAACCGGTCAAATTGTTATCACATGAGACCATTTCTTACCTCCAAGACGGCTAAAGTTTATATGCACGCAATTAGTGACGTCAGATTAGGCAGGTGACCTAAGATCATGCAAAGAAAAAAGAATAAAATGGAAACAATAATACTTGGTCATTATATACAACTAGAACACACTGATGAGGAGGTTCAGCACGTGTTCTTATCCTGTTAAATGTACTCTGTTTCGAGCGTACTGCACTCCGCTGTACACAGCTCCTCTGTGGACCAAGTACAGTCGCAGGTCCTTCCACAGACTCACAGTGGCATACAATGATGCCTTCAGGCTGCTGCTCCGGGTGCCCAGGTGGCACAGTGCCAGTGAACTGTTTGTGAATGCCCACATTCACACCTGTGAGGCTCTGATACGTCATCTAACCTTTCGGTTCAAGGAACGTCTGGAGAACTCTGAGAACGGCATCATTCGGACTCTGACCAACGGTAGAATGAGCTCATGTCGCTACACGTCTGCTCTGAGAAAGCACTGGACAGATACACTTAATCATATTTAAATCTGCCGGAAATGATACTATATATTTGAAAGCATTGCCCTTTTATTGTTTATTTTTTATTTTTTGTATGGACCAATTTTATCTTGAGTCTGAAATAAAGATTGATAATAATATATCAAGGGATTTATGCTATTTTATTATTTCAATGAAACTTTTCTTTATTTCATTTTTTTTATATACCTTGAAATCGCAGATTTGAGTGGCGCGCTGTGAGGCGGGCCTCACTTGAGAGACGTTAAAGCCCATCGCGGTTTACAAAGTTCAACATATTTCCTTTACAATCAACAGTGTTGTGCGTGAACGAGTTCAAAAGAACGCGTTCATTGAACACGTTCATTTTTCCGTGAACGTTGAACTGAACGCAACACATTTTTAAAAAAAGAACTTGAACGTGAATTAGTTCATTTTATGTGTCATGAACGGCAGACATCACTATGAACGTTGGAATCTGTTTTCTCTTTTGAAACGCAACGAGAGAAAGTTCCTCCCTCCTGTATTCTCGCACTTTTTCCGCCGAAAACTAAAAATTCCCACGGTTTCCACCGTCTGTGAACGCACCCCGACTCTGCGGTGCGGCGCTGTGAGCTGGTGCTTTTCACATGTGCCCCAGTCGTGATGAAAACACAGGGTGAGTTAGCGACAAAGTTTACACCGTTTACATTTGACATAAAGTACAGACACACGCACTGCAGCGCATTACTGTCTGTAGTTTATGAGCAGAGATGGAGCAACTCTGTTTTGCTCCCATTGAAAACTAGGGTTTAATATTTTTCCCAAAAATGAGCCATATCAAATCCCGGGAAAAGACTACGCCGTTCCCGGGAATTCCCGGGAAATAGCTGTTGTTTGTAGTTGTTGTTTTTAGCCCAAGTAATGTATGATATCACTCAAATATATAATCCAACAAAAGCTGCCGTCTCCACTAGTGTTTCACCAAGCGACTTGCTAGCTTTTATAAAGTAGCCATAGCGTTTTCAGACGTTTTGTTGATGGGCTTTCTTCAGGAATTTCACTATTATGAGATTCTAAATGTCTGCGCAATCCACTTGTCGACCAGTGACGTGTGGTTTGGAGGCACTGACTTCAGCCCTGTCAGATGAACATATATCATAAAAATCAACAGAACCTACAAAGCGGCTTATTCATAATTAGTTTGGCTACAGCAGAATGTTTTCCATGGCCCGCATTGTTTGCTCAAACAAAACGCAAAAGTTCGTAAAAGGCACATTTCCAATTGTGTTATGGGTCTTACCTTAGTTATTAATGAACAGCACAGACCACTTCAGTTCAGACCAGTTTCATGTTTAAGTCCAGATAATAGTTTGAGCGCAGATATGTAATCCCCCATTTGGAAATAAGCCCAAAGAGTTTTAAAGCGTAAAACAAAACGGGTGCCACCTCCATAAACTCCTCCGTGTGTTCGCTGCAGCCGGCTCTCGGGCGCATCCAATTTCTAATATCAACCTTCTTACCCTTCTCCTCTCTTCCTTATCATTCCTATCGTCACTGGAAGCAGAACATTACCCTAAATGCATTTTATATGATCTTAAAATGTGTTATATGTATGTTAGCCAAACCTGTTGCTGCCCTTAGCAGATGGAAAAAAAGAAAGGAGCTTTCTGATAGAATTGGACGTAGCCAAATTCTGGGCTCTCATGTGCCCCGTACCCTGAGCCTGGCCTCATTACAAGTCGTGGTTTAGCGCGATTAAGACCCATATTTGTTGTCAAAAACACAATTTATGAGCCATCCTCTCAGCTGTAGACATGTTGATTGTAAATGAAATATGTTTCAACTTTGAACAACAATAAACGTGCTCTATAATTGGAGCGCACTGGATTTTTTTTTTAACTTTAATTTCCCGGTTCCCGTCATAACATTTCCCGGGAATCGGGAAATAGTTTTGATCAGATTTCCCGGGAATCCCGTGTCTCGGGATTAAACCCTATTGAAAACCATATAAATCTTGTCTGTTTTGTTGTCAAAAGGCTCTCCTCCTGTGGGTGTACAGGAGATATATATATATATAATATATAATATAATATATATATAAATATATATAATATAAATATATATATATAGATATATATATCTATATATATATATATAGATATATATATAGATATATATATAGCTCGTAGTGTGATAAAAAGTATTTATTTGACTATTTCACCAAAAAAGTAAAATTAACTGAACTTTGAACTAGTTCAGAATTAAACATGTGAACTTTGAACGTGAACTGTTCACTTTGAGCATGTATGAACTGAACTTGAACTAGTTCAGAAAAGCTGTGAACTGGCACAACACTGACAATCAACATGTCTACAGTTGAGAGGATGGGTCATAAATTGTGTTTTTGAAACAAATATGGTTCTTAAAGTAGCAGTATGTAATATTTGCATGTCAAGTCATCATTAAATGGCCCCAATATTTCAAAAGGCGTTATTAAATCATGCTCTTTTCAAATACATCTTTAACTGATGACAGTAGTTCATCCGAGATATTTGAATATCAAAATTAGTTTTACGACCCGTAAAAGTTGTTATGGTTTTCATTTTGATGTCCTACCCTCGGCCGTATCACCAATCAGGAAGTTTCATGGAAGTCCGTGATCGGGTTGCCGGAACTCCGCGCGGCTAGCTAAAATAACATGTGGCCACAGAACTAAAAAAGGTCTTGTTATGACTCTCAAATCATTAATGACAAAACAAAGACAAAAACGAGGATTTGGTGTGTATCTGCAACCTGAGTCAGGGAGAGTGGGAGAGGACTACAAAATATTGACTGTGACTACAGTACCACTTTTGGCCAGATTTGTACTGGGGCTCAACCACAGCTTGTAATATCACCAAGTGAGGCCGGCCTTAGGGTATGGGGCGCATGTGAGCCCAGAATTCGGCTGCATCCAATTTCATCGGAAAGCTCCTTTCTTGTTCTTCTTCTGGTAAGGCCAGCTACAGGTTTGGCTAACATACATAAAGTATAACACATGTTTAGATAATTTAAAATGCACTTAATAATTTTATGCTTCCAATGATAATATAAATGATAAGGAAGAGAGTTGAAGGGTAAGGTTGATTGCAGAAATTGGATGCACCCGAGAGTCGGCTGCAGCTAGCCTGGTTGTACCTCACCTTAGTACAAATTTCATTTCATACTAAGGTCTGGATTTGCTCCATTGAGCTCTGTGAACAGGTGGGAGGGGTTAACTTGAAATTGAAACGATTGGATCTGAGTTTACCGGGACGTATGTAATGCGCCCGAGTGAAATACTCGCTAACACAGGGACCTGACCCAGACGGTTACACACTGTGAAATGATGATTGAGCGGAGTGTACGGATGGCTATGGCCAGGCTAGGCTGCAGCTAGCGAAACACGAGAGTTTATAGAGGAGAGACCCGTTTTGTTATACTTTTTTAAACTCATTGAACTTATTTCCAAATGGAGGATTACATATCTGCGCTCAAACTATTATCTGGACTTAAACATGAAACTTGTCTGAACTGAAGTGGTCTGTGCAGTTCATTAATAACTAAAGTACCCATAATACACTTCGAATTGTCCTTTTTACGAACGTTTGGGTTTTGTATGAACAAACAATGCGGGCATGAAACATATTCTGCTGTAGCCAAACAAATTGTGAATAAGCTGCTCTGTAGTTCGTGTTGATTTATATATATATTTATATATATGTAAATCTGATTGGGGTGCCTCACCAATCACCAACCTCACCGCACGTCACTGCATGCAATGATACATATACATTATTGTTGAACAACATGAAACACCATTAAACCTCAATTTAACCTCATTCATCTTCTGATTGACTTCTCTTCTTCAAACACAGTAGCCACGGAAACATGATTCCCTGAGATCCTCAAAGTGTTGACTCTCAAACACGGTTTGTATATAAACACGGTTTACTTTTAAAAGATCTCCACTTGGTTTTGGCAGAGACCCAACAGAGACCAGAGGTATCAGAGAGAGACCAGAGAGAGAACCCCTAGAGAGAGTATATCTCCTCATATCTTCTCAACAATGGAGTCTGTGAACGACCCACGGCTGCAGCTGCTGAGGTCACATCTGCAGGAGATGTTGACCACAATGGAACAGTTCATCCTGGATCTGGTGGAGTGGTATCTGCAGGGACCTGAGCCACAGGGAGGGACACTGGAGCCTCTGAGTCTAGCTTCAGGTCTGGTCCTCTTCTATACACAACACAAAAGCTCTTCTAGATCTGAAAAACTGTAGGAAAACTATGTAATTGACTTGTAATTGTAACTTATCGTAACTTTGCACATTAGAGTCTGAGTTAAAATCATCTCCATTGGAGGAATGTTGAACTGGCTATGGTCATGGAGACTGTAGAGTTCTTAAGTTCTTCTTGTACCCATATTTATTGATGTCCTTCCAGTGCAGTCTTGTAAATATTTCTCTCTCTACAGATGCACCTGTAGCTTGTTGTTCATCGCAAGAGCAGGATTTTGTGCTCAGACCCAGTGACGACGAAGAACAGAACAAGTCTTCGGTAAAGATCAAAGAGGAACCTGGAGCAGAATGCATTCAAGCAACGAACATGCAGGATGCTCCAAACCCTGAACCTGAAGGACCTGGACCAACAACGGACTCAACATCTGACAGAGGCAGAAGTGACAGAGAAAGGCAGCGTGCAGAGAGGATATACCTCTGTGAAGTCTGTGGGAAACTATTCCAAAGCAAGTGGTATCTCGCAAGTCACCAACGTGTCCACACAGGAGAAAGACCTTATACCTGCACCGCCTGTCCAAAGTCCTTCAAACAGGCTAGTCATCTTAAGACCCACAAACTCATTCACACTGGAGAAAGACCTCATCCATGTGGCATGTGTGAGAAGTCCTTCAAACAGAGCAGTGATCTTATGAGACACAAACGTGTATACACAGGAGAAAGACCTTATCCCTGTGACCTCTGTTCAAAGTCCTTCAATCAAAGTGGCAGTCTTAAGACCCACAAACTCATCCACACTGGAGAAAGACCTCATCCATGTGGCGTCTGTGAGAGGTCCTTCAGAACCAGAAGTAAAGCAAACCGACACAAGCAAATTCACTGCGAGAGAAGCTTCGGTGGAACAGAGCCAGGCGAAGGAGAGCAGAGTTACTCAAGCAGACGTCACTCCACCAGCTGATTTTGACAGAGATTTTCTTTAATGATTGAATAAATGGTAGTTGTTTTCAAGCGCAAAGTAAACCTGGTGTCTGTGTTCCGTTTTTGAAGATGAAATGTTAGGTTCTTATAAACTGTGCTAAAACATACAGCAGTGTCTTTTGATAGATAGATACATACTTTACTGGATCCTATGTCAACGGAGGAGTACATACAAATCTTTAAATCAGTTGACAAGTCTTGACATTAACCCAAAATTTATGGTAATGACATTTTGAATTCATAGAGAGAGAGAGACGACATTGCAAATCTACAATGGTCTAATTACTTTTGAATTGAATTATTTATTTCAAACCTGCACAAAAGCTCTTTACAAATCTCCACACACACATGGTTTAAAAAGGGGTTGGAATCCCCTCTCACTCATTCAAACACAAGACACGACAACACAAACAAAACAAGAACAATACCATACGTTAGAATTCAGCTACACAGGAAGTATACTGTCTGTATAATATCTGTAGAGCACATACGCACACACACTGAAGACGCACACACGCAGTCACTCAGACAAGACACAGGCCCAAATACTCTCTGAGCCTACACCTCTCTCCCATCACGCTCTCAAATTCAGAATCATTTATCTGCCATTTGCAGTAAAGCCACATTGGAATACATTTGCAAAAGTCCCCATGTGCACAAGACAAGTACATCAATGAACTATGAACTATTTTACTAACCTATGCTTAACACCAACCTGCCAGGGGGTCTGCAGATGGAAATTAGCCTAAGGCTATAATCTGGCATATTTACATTTGTGAAAATGTTCATTAATATGTATTGTCCCTCCTTTTCAAATAAATAAATAAATAATAAAATAATAATAAACAATGTTAAAAGTGCAGGGATAAAACAGTCTAAAAAAAGAGCAAGAAACAATTAAATCGATCAACTAAAACCTTTTCAATGCAAGTGTAAGACAATTAAAGTGCTTTGTTTAATCTGAAAACAGCTGCTTTCCTGAGCTGTGATCTGTGCTCCAGCTACTCCTACTACAGCTCAATAAAGTAAAGTAAGTAATATTCATTTATTTCCATTGAGGACATGTGCCGCAGCAGCTGCATCTTCCCAAATGTATCTAAGTATGACTTCATTGTCCCTGTCAAAAAAAAATATATATAGAATAAAAAAACATATTACTATTTCATTTCAAATACACACATGACAGGGTGATGTTGCAAGTAGAAAAGAGCTTATGTTCACTGCCTCTCTCTTAATCATGTCGAAAACACGAATCTGCAGATGGACGGCAGCGTTGCGACTTAAAACTGGTTTCAGATTTTTTTATTAATTCATTATTTTAGAGTTTCTTAGGATTTCATTGTTCTTTGGTTCTTAAAACAGTAATCTATCTGCTGCGTTATAACGTGACAACCTGCAGCTTATACTCAGGTGCGGCCTATATAAAAAACATTTTTTTCTTTAACTGTTTAATGCGGCTTATATCCAGAAGCAAAGTACGGTATTTGTATTTCCAATTTCAAAGGAATCCAAATGATATCCCAAATGGAGCCTATGATTATTAATTTGATTCTATCAAGTTTTACCAACGAGGACACTGTTGAGTACTGACATGGCTGTAATAAAAAAAACACTAGTTAATAAATCATGGTGTGACAAGTTCAGGAATGAGAATATGGACATTTCAAAAAGTGTGAAATATCAGCCAATGGCCAATGACATTATCCACGCGAAGCACCCTCTTTTGAGCCTGGACAGTTCTTATATAATGCACTAAGAAATGGTAACTTCTAACATTGAAAAAGAAGCTCAATCATCAAGCTTGAAATATCCTACAATATCTTCATAATGTTCCTAAACTTGTGATGCACAATAAAAAGGAGACGTAGCCTATTCATATTTACTAAGTTAAGTTGACTATAATTATCCATCCATCCATCCATTTTCTTCCGCTTTATCCGTTGCCGGGTCGCGGGGGCAGCAGTCTAAGCAGAGACGCCCAGACTTCCCTATCCACACACACTTCCTCCAGCTCGTCCGGGGGGACCCCAAGGCGTTCCCAGGCCAGCTGAGAGACATAGTCCCTCCAGCGTGTCCTAGGTCTTCCGCGGGGCCTCCTCCCGGTGGGACGTGCCCGGAACACCTCCCCAGGGAGGCGTCCAGGAGGCATCCGGAACAGATGCCCGAGCCACCTCAACTGGTTCCTCTCGACGTGGAGAAGCAGCGGCTCTACTCCGAGCTCCTCCCGTGTGACTGAGCTCCTCACCCTATCTCTAAGGGAGCGCCCAGCCACTCTGCGGAGGAAGCTCATTTCGACCGCTTGTATCCGCGATCTCGTTCTTTCGGTCATTACCCAAAGCTCATGACCATAGGTGAGGGAGGGAACGAAGATTGACCGGTAAATCGAGAGCTTTGCCTTTCGGCTCAGCTCCTTCTTTACCACAACAGTCCGATACAGCGACCGCATCACTGCGCACGCTGCACCGATCCGCCTGTCAATCTCACGCTCCATTCTTCCCTCACTCGTGAACAAGACCCCGAGATACTTGAACTCCTCCACTTGAGGAAGGACCTCTCCACCCACCTGAAGAGGGCAGGGCACCTTTTTCCGGTCGAGCACCATGGCCTCAGATTTGGAGGTGCTGATTCTCATCCCAGCCGCTTCACACTCGGCTGCAAACCGTCCCAGTGCATGCTGCAGGTCCTGGTTCGTTGGAGCCAACAGGACAACATCGTCCGCAAACAGCAGAGATGAAATCCTGTGGTCCCCGAACCGGACCCCCTCCGACCCCTGGCTGCGCCTAGATATTCTGTCCATAAATACAGTGAACAGAACCGGTGACAAAGGGCAGCCCTGTCGGAGGCCAACATTCACCGGGAACAGGTCTGACTTACTGCCGGCAATGCGAACACAGCTCTGGCTCCGGTCATACAGGGACCGGATGGCCCTCAGCAGAGGACCCCCGACCCCGTACTCCCGGAGAACCCCCCAAAGGACACCCCGGGGAACACAGTCGAACGCCTTCTCCAAATCCACAAAGCACATGTGGACAGGTTGGGCGAACTCCCATGAACCCTCGAGTATCCGATGGAGAGTATAGAGCTGGTCCAGTGTTCCGCGACCGGGACGAAAACCACACTGCTCCTCCTGGATCCGAGATTCGACCATCGGCCGTAGCCTCCTCTCCAGTACCTTGGAGTAGACCTTACCGGGGAGGCTGAGGAGTGTGATCCCACGATAATTGGAACACACCCTCCGGTCCCCCTTCTTGTAGAGAGGGACCACCACCCCGGTCTGCCACTCCATTGGCACCGCCCCCGATCGCCACGCGATGTTGCAGAGACGTGTCAGCCAAGACAGTCCTACAACATCCAGAGACTTTAGATAATCAGGGCGGATCTCATCCACACCCGGAGCCTTGCCACCATGGAGGCTACCAACCACCTTGGTGACCTCAGCCAGGGAGATGGATGTATCCGCCCCAACATCCTCAGCCTCTGCCTCTGAAACAGAGGACGTGACGGGGGGATTGAGGAGAACCTCAAAGTATTCCTTCCACCGCCCGACAATATCCCCAGTCGAGGTCAGCAGCTCTCCACCCGCACCGTACATGGTGTTGGCAAAGAACTGCTTCCCCCTCCTGAGGCGCCGGACGGTTTGCCAGAATTTCTTTGAGGCCGACCGATAGTCATGCTCCATGGACTCTCCGAACTCCTCCCAGTCCCGGGTTTTTGCCTCTGCAACAGCCCGGGCCGCGGCACGCTTGGCCTGCCGGTACTGGACAGCTGCCTCAGGAGTCCCCCGAACCATCATGGCTCGATAGGACTCCTTCTTCAGCCTGACAGCATCCCTTACTGCCGGTGTCCACCACCGGGTTCGGGGGTTGCCGCCGGGACCAGCACCAGAGACCTTGCGACCACAGCTATGAGCCGCCGCATCGGCGATTGAGGCAGAGAACATGGTCCACTCGGACTCCATGTCCCCCTCCTCCACCGGGACCTGGGAGAAACTCTCCCGGAGGTGTGAGTTGAAAGTCCGTCTGACAGGGGGCTCAGCGAGACGTTCCCAGCAGACCCTCACTATACGCTTGGGTCTGCCAGGTCTGACCGGCTTCTTCCCCTGCCAGCGGATCCAACTCACGACCAGGTGATGATCGGTTGACAGCTCCGCCCCTCTCTTTACCCGAGTGTCCGAGACACGCGGTCGAAGGTCAGATGATACGACAACAAAGTCGATCATCGACCTCCGGCCTAGGGTGTCCTGGTGCCACGTGCACTGATGGACACCCTTGTGCTCGAACATGGTGTTCGTGATGGACAAACTGTGACTGGCACAGAAGTCTAACAACTGAACACCGCTCGGGTTCAGATCAGGGGGGCCGCTCTTCCCGATCACCCCTCTCCAAGTGTCACTGGCGTTTCCCACATGGGCGTTGAAGTCCCCCAGGAGAATAACGGAGTCCCCGGGCGGTGCACCGTCCAGTACCCCTCCCAAGGACTCCAAGAAGGCCGGGTACTCTGCACTGCTGTTAGGCCCGTAGGCCGTCACAACAGTGAGAGACTTATCCCCCACCCGGAGGCGGAGGGACGCGACCCTCTCATTCACCGGGGAGAACTCCAACACGTGGCGGCTGAGATGGGGGGCAATGAGAATGGCCACCCCAGCTCGCCGCCTCTCCCCGCGGGAAACACCAGAAAAGTGGAGCGTCCAACCCCTCTCAAGGAGTTGGGTTCCAGAGCCCAAGCTGTGTGTGGAGGTGAGGCCGACTATCTCTAGTCGGTATCGCTCAACCTCCCCCACGAGCTCGGGCTCCTTCCCCCCCAGTGAGGTGACGTTCCACGTCCCAAGAGCCAGCTGTTGTGTGTGCGGACTGGGTCGTCGAGGTCTCCGCCTTCGACTGCTGCCCAGTCCTCTCTGCACCTCGCCACCACGGACCCCTCTGCAGGTGGTGAGCCCACAGGAGGGACTGCCCACGTCGTCCATTCGGGCTGAGCCCGGCCGGGCCCCGTGGGCTAAGGCCCGGCCACCAGGCGCTCGCCTACGAGCCCCGACCCCAGGCCTGGCTCCAGGGTGGGGCCCCGGCTGCGCCATGCCGGGCGACGTCACTGATTTCTTTTGAGTGCTGTCCATGGTGTCTTCTGTTATCTAAAGATAATAGTTTTATTGCCACAAAACAAAGTGAAGTACTTTGGGTAAAGTACATCTGCAAGGTTGGCGGACTTAACCAGTGATGGACTTTTACCAGTGAAGGACTTTTACCAGTGAAGGACTTTTACCAGTGATGGACTTTTACCAGTGATGGACTTTTACCAGTGATGGACTTTTACCAGTGATGGACTTTTACCAGTGAAGGACTTTTACCAGTGATGGACTTTTACCAGTGATGGACTTTTACCAGTGATGGACTTTTACCAGTGAAGGACTTTTACCAGTGATGGACTTTTACCAGTGATGGACTTTTACCAGTGAAGGACTTTTACCAGTGATGGACTTTTACCAGTGAAGGACTTTTACCAGTGATGGACTTTTACCAGTGATGGACTTTTACCAGTGATGGACTTTTACCAGTGAAGGACTTTTACCAGTGATGGACTTTTACCAGTGATGTGCAGTGCTACATCATTCCCATGGTGTGGCACTGGGGGCCTTTAACGCCGGCCCCAGGCGAGTGCGGCCTGTGACCATGATTAATTCCGGTCAAGGTCACAGACCGCCAGTGCTTCCTCCTGCGCCCCCTGGAGCGTGGAATGAAGCACTGCAGAAAGTGAGTTCTTTATGGGGTGGCTGCCTTTTAGACCACATATTTTTGATTACGTGACTTGCCACAATTATAAACACATAATTGAAACAATTGACTGTGAAACACTGGCATTACATCGACCTGCAAGTCAAACCCGCTCTCTCCGACAGTATGCCTCAAGGCAAGGCAAGGCAAGTTTATTTGTATAGCACAATTCATACACAAGGCAACTCAACTCAAACTAAAAACATAAAATCCCTCAGTTGTATGCACAGCTAAACAGAACTGTCTTTAACCTGGTTTTAAACATTGTCAGAGAGGAGGCCTGTCTCACATCTTCAGGAAGATTGTTCCAGATTTTAGCAGCATGAATCTGAAAAGCTGCCTCCGCATGTTTAGTTCTGACTCTGGGCACTAACAGGAGTCCAGTCCCTGTGCTCCTCAGAGTCCCAGCAGGAGTCCAGTCCCTGTGCTCCTCAGAGTCCCAGCAGGAGTCCAGTCCCTGTGCTCCTCAGAGTCCCAGCAGGAGTCCAGTCCCTGTGCTCCTCAGAGTCCCAGCAGGAGTCCAGTCCCTGTGCTCCTCAGAGTCCCAGCAGGAGTCCAGTCCCTGTGCTCCTCAGAGTCCCAGCAGGAGTCCAGTCCCTGTGCTCCTCAGAGTCCCAGCAGGAGTCCCAGTCCCTGTGCTCCTCAGAGTCCCAGCAGGAGTCCAGTCCCTGTGCTCCTCAGAGTCCGGGCTGGTTCATATGGTACTAACATGTCACTAATATATTTTGGTGCGAGGCCATGGAGAGACTTGTAACAAGCAGAGCTGTTTTAAAGTCTATTCTCTGAGCCACAGGAAGCCAGTGCAGAGACCTGAGGACCGGACTAATGTGGTCGTACTTCCTGGTTCTAGTCAGGACTAATGTGGTCGTACTTCCTGGTTCTTGTCAGGACTCGAGCTGCTGCATTTTGAATGTACTGCAGCTGTTTTACAGCCTGTTTGGACAGACCTGTGAGCAGGCCATTGCAGTAGTCTAACCTACTGGAGACAAATGCATGGATAAAAATCTCCAAGTATGCACACACTCTCCAGCCGGTGCTGGCTGGAGAGTGTGTGCATACAACTGAGGGTTTTTATATTTTTATCTTTCTTTTTAATGTTCCGTGATTATTTATGATTTTAATGCTTTCTTATATTGTTCATCACTTTGAATTGCCTTGTGTATGAATTATGCTATATAAATAAACTTGCCTTGCCTTTCAACACTATGTTTTTGATCCTGCCAATGTTTTTTAGATGGTAAAAAGCTGCGTTCTCGCCGAAGCCGGAGCAGAGCTTTTGCCACTGACTTTTGCTAGTCTCTGAACGGGGCCTCCAGTTTCTGAATGGACCACGGTCCAAACACTGTAGAAATACGCAGCCGCATGTGAATCACATCTATCAGGCTGGATTTTGTGCACGGGACACAGCTACAGAAGCTTTTGATCACTGATCTACGTGATCTACGAGTGACGTATATTAAGGGCATATTAAGGGTCTGGGCTTGAAAGTGATTTACACGAGGAGACGCATTAGCAGCAGTGCCCATAGGAGCCAGCACCGGCTGGAGAGTGAGTGTGCATCCTTGATACAGACAATAATAAATACAATTAAAATTATATTATGTGAACATGATTTTTTTTTGTTTCTTAAAGTAAAACAAAGTTTACTGCTCGACTTTGAATCATAAGATGTTTCATGAGCAATAACACACAAAGAAAACCAGGCAAGGAAAGTTCCCCAAAAGGGTCTTAGACCTAAAAGGGTTACACATGTGGATATTTGCAGATATTTTTATATTTTATACTTTATAAAACACATTCAAAGGTCGTAGATATTTCTTACCCTGTGACACAAAGAACGAGCTACTGGGGTAATTAACACTTTTATGATATCTTCCCTAAAACAAATAGGACTAAAGATAAGAACGAGGACTGGAGCAGTGTGTTTCCAGATGTCTAAGATTATTTTATTAGACATAACATATGCAGCAACCCGCGGTGCTGTGGGATATAAGCTAAAATAATAAATATGAGACATGTAAAGCAATTAACCGTATGATGGATTCGCCTTGTCATGTATTTAGTTATGTCCAAAGGAAATTTGTCTTGGGTTCAATGATAAATTTGGATGTTGCAATCTCGACATTTTAAGTCAGAAATGGGTGGAACCACTAATTAACCCTTGTGCTCTCCCATAAATTATGTGAATGTGTTGTTGCTCACTCAAATAGCTCCCCAATAATTGTTATAAACATATTTGTTGATCCAGTCACTGTCAAACTGTCATGGTGTGGACTTTTTTACCTGGTTTTATTTTTCTATTATTTTTTTTTCTTGCTGAGTTTTACTTCCTGTCTGTCCTGTTGATTGTTTGCCCCGCCCTGTAATGTTACACCTGTATATGTGTATTTAGACTTAATATTTACAGTCTATGATATAGACCCTGTGCTCCTGTCCTCTTTGTTCAGTTTTCATGCATTGGGAAAGTTCTAGTTTGGAAGTTGCTAGCCTAACTGTTACTCGCATAACCACGGGAAAACCTTTGGGAACTATTTTATTTTCTGTCATTAAATAAACCTTTTGGCATTCCTAAAAACGGACTGAAGTTTATGTTGTGTGTTCTGTTGGTACAAAGCCGTATAATAAGCGGGATAATGTATAGTAAGCAGGTCAGTACCGACAGGGTGAAGCGGTCTGCTACTTATTTTTGCTTGTGGATCCTTCTCAGTTTTATCCGTGAAATCAAATAATATTTTTTTGGACATTTTATGATTTTTGTACATCAAACATTTCTGATTATTCTGATTATATTAGTACCTGCCCAAAATACTGACGTTCTTTCAGGCGTTCTAGAACAGTGGTCAGTTTATCATAATTGGATGAGCTATGGCTGCACCTCCGTGATTTGTCTAAAAAAATCAGATGATTAAATCAAAGTGTTGACAAGTGATTGATGCTCAGTGTTTGTGGCTGTAGAAACACAGACACAACTTCATAGTTAAGTTTTTGTAATTACATGTATACTACTTGTGCAAGGTTGCACACACACGCCCAAAGCTGCTTTAAGGCCAGCATATTTTGTTACATGGATCAAAGAACATTAAATTATTTAGCCAATGTTTTCTGAAGTCAAGCGCGGGATCAAAGTAGCGTGTTGTCGTGGGAGGCAGCCGAGGCAAATGAAAGGAACGTGCTGGATTCTGACAGGAACCAAGACCTGTTTTGAATAAAGATGGTTAATATGTTGCCAGGTAAGGACAGAATCCAGGAATAGAGATCTCTAATATGTTGATGTAAGCGTTTCTCCTTGAAGAAGGATCAGCCGAGGAGAAACTGGCTGGTGCAGTTTATGTCCTCCTATTATTAAGGGGCATGTCAGCTACTTAAATTGCATTACACTTTTTAAATAATGTATATTTCTGTCCGTGGGAAACTGCACTATTATATAGAGTTGTAGAGTATTAAGTAACAATAATACATTATAATATTCCCTTACCTTTGCTTGGATTGGTATGATTTATTGGAGAAAAGTTAAACCAAGTGTGTCTTGCTATAGCCTTGTCTTAAAGGCACACCGCGGACTTTGTGACCTAAAGAGTTGACACATATGAGTTATTTTATATGAATACTTGGGCCAATATACAGCGCTTGACACTTGCAATGCTCCGAGCGGGGCTGCCCTCTTGAAATACCGCCCATGTAAGTTTCGAGCAGACGGACCGTCTGCCACCAGGTCACGTGACTTGGAAGAAACACTTGCTTTACGGCTACAGGCGCTGATATACTCATGGAGCTAAGGCTTTTGCTACTCATTTTTCACCTGCTCGACTCCTGGTCATGGCTGAGGCAAGGAAAAATGTTAAACCTTCGGAGGAGGCTAAAAAGAGGAAACGCGAAAGGGATCGTGCTGTAAGCTGCATGTCTGTATGAGCGCTGCTCTTCACCTGGTTCCTGGATGTCATCGACTGCAAAGATGTCATTCCACGCAGCACGAGCTAGACGCAGAACTCCCTCATCCAGGATATAGAAGTCCATGTGTGGTAGATTACTAATGCAGCGGTCTGGAGGCTGACCACAGCAGAGTCTCTCAATATCTGTAGGCATGTCTCTACAGTTTGAACACACACACCAGTGCATGCTGTCTGAATACACACTCAAAAGACACCGGCTGACTGTTTGTTGACTTTTGCGACAGTGCTGAGTTGCTTGTGGCCACTAGGGGCGCTAAACGTGAAAGTTGCAGGTCTAGCGCCCCTAGTGGCCAAGAGTTACACGGTGTGCCTTTAAGAAAGATTCGTCTCTCTCTTCACTATTTATTTATTGTGTATTTGGTTGGGACAGTACATGAACTGACATTTACCTTCAAGCTTTGATGTCTACATTTTTCTTGATAATAGCCTTTTTTTTTGAAAAAAAAAATCACTGACCCCCTAAAAGATTTCTAGAATTCCACTGAGACCAGACCCTTTCTTTCTACAACTCAGAGCAGAAAAAAGTAATACTGCATTTGACAAAAAAAAATCTAAACACGGCCCATTTTTCCAAGTACAAATTCACATTCTTAGATAGAAAATAACCCAAACCATTCTGTTTTCCAGTTCAAACTCCAATCTTGATGTTGCTACAGTGAAGCATGTGATGCATGGAGCAATCATACAAGGATAATTATATTTTTTTTAGCGGCTCACGTGATTTATGGCTGAACAGTGTGAGGAGATTAGGAGCGAGTGCAGACAGATAGGTGGGCTTGGATTACTGTTAGTGAGTATAAATCCTTCATGGTTCATTGGTTTAGCTCATCTAATCCATGTAAGGCACTCCAGCCTCACCACACAGTCCTGTCACTCTCAACATACGGACAGTCTCTACACATGAGACAAGTATAGTTATAAGATAAGATAGACTTTATTGATCTCACACAGGAGAAATTTACATTATAAATATATATATATATATATATATATATATATATATATATATATATATATATATATATATATTATAGTACACTGTCTTTTTTTCACCATAGATTATTCCCTTAAGGTCCCCAGAACAACATACCAAAAGTTTGAAGAAATCCCGGTTGGGCAAATAGTTTGATTCTTATCAGGTACATTTTATTTGACATTTGCAGTAAAACCAAATTGGAACACATTTGCAAAATACTAATTTGCATATTCAAATACATTTTTAAAGAAACTTAAAATAGAAAACATTTTTAGGTTTTTATTATAGTCAGAATCATAATTCTTGGCATTGCCATTGTAGGTTACAGGATGTCACAAAGTAGACATTTTCTTTGGCATAAAGTGCAAACGAGGCATGCATACTATAACATCTTCAGGATTTCTTAAAATTACAACTATATACAAATGGATACTACTATTATCAATGTGATTGGAAGGACACACATTATACAGGTGTAGTCTGGCAGTATTGACATCTTGAATTAAAATATATAAATAAATATATATATTTCTTAGGACTTTGAGTATGTTTTTCTGGACACCTAGTTCTGGCGCATGGAGAAAAGAACGCAATGTATTCATATTTTCATCAGGCTGTTTCAGGTAGTTTTATGTACAATTATATTAAATTGTTTTGGTGTAGTGGTTTTGCTTTTCAGGCTCAGCTTTTTGACCATCTGTAAACACTCCCTCCATTTCACACAATAGATGTCCTGTCAAATCAAACCTGTGGGCAAGAAACTCTAAAATAAATTGTATTGTTTTGAGAAGTACACATAGGACTTTTCTTGAATGTCTTCTCAAAACACTCATCCAGCCTGACAGCGGAGTGGGCTGCTCTTTTTAAGGTGCCACAAACAATGCCCAAAACTCACTTTTAAAAACTCTGAGGCAAGTTCATGTGGCATTTTATAGGTTTATAGTGCAAATGATTCAACATTTATTATTGTAAAAATAATTTTTGAATCATTTGCACTAAACCAATAGTGCAAACCACCTTTGCACAGACAGAGCTGCTATGTACACAATTAAAGGTTTTATGTTGCAAGAGTAAATGTTAATGTGAGATGCGTTTACCTGAACATGTTCTCTTCCAATAACCATTTATCAATCATTTTCTTAGTAGGAACCAACATACTCATACATACAATAAATAAATAAATAAATAGATAGAATGCTGATGTGTCCCAATACTAATCCAGTATTTGTTAGGGTTAGGGTTAATACTAATAACCTAACCCTAAATTATTAACCCTAACCATAACCATCTGACTAGTTCCTATCCCTCAAAACAGTGTATGTACAATCACTAGATTTCCAATTCACATTTTTTTGCCTCTGATACATCTTTACATCAGCTATTTCATAGAGAAAAAGTAAAAAATAAAACTCAGTTCTTGGTTCCAAAATCAGTTTTCAGTGTCAAATAGTGACTCTCTCTTTCTTACACATATATGACATGTTTTCGAGCAAGATTAAAGTAGCGATATGTAAGTATTTCATGTCAAGCCATCATTGAAGGGCCATACTTAGGACCATGCTTTTTTCAAATACTTCTTTAAATGAAAACAGTAGCAGTCGAGATATTTGGATTTCAAAATTAGTTTTACTGCCCCTAAATCTTTAGTGGGAGAGGTTGCAGTACCACTTTTGGCCAGATTTTTACATCCTTTAACCTCTTAAGCTCGAGAAACAAAATACATCCGCTGGCAATAGCAGATGTATTTTGAACTTCACAAGCTATATATCATTTTAAAGCTTATTTTCTCAGCTATATTTATATGTAAGTGTAAACGATATCAGACTTTGCATTAAAAAGATATAACTCATAATATGGGCACAAAATAAATCGTGTTTGTATAAGTTTCTTACCTTTCATCTTCTGCAGCTCCTACAAATTAGACTTTCCCCATCCTTGCTCAGTCTCTTTCTCTCCGTAAGTCTTCATTTAAAAAGAATATCCACTTGTATTTCCCAAAGTATAATCCATTCTTCAGAAATAATCCAAAAATGTGCATTTTTCTGTTGCAAAAAAAAAAAACGGTCCGAAAATTTGTCAGGCTTCTCTTTCACATTTCACCAAGTTTGAGCTTTGTTTAGCCACAAACATCATATCCACGTGTTCCTTGAGTCCTTAGCTTCAAAAAGAGAGGTTCCATGAAAAGAAAGGAGCAGGTTTCAGTCCGCAGGACCCTTGTGAAAAATACAAACCGCATCCACTTGCACAGGGTCCCTTTTGGCCTTGTTGTTGATTACAGGCTAGCAGAATGTGCTAGCACTGAATGATTGACGTGTCTCAGTAGCCAATAAAAAGAGATTTCTTTTGATGGGTGGGACTTGTAGGAACTTTTTTCATTTTCACAGTAAAAGCGTGCGTAAAGACGCTGTTAGTACTGCTGCCATATTTTATATGCATTTACACTACTAAAAAATTAATTTTGAAAAAATGTAAAAGGAAATCACACAGATTCGTAACTTATAAGTACCAAAACTAAAAAATATGCTTTTTATGATGGTGAAATGTTAGTAAAGCAGTTTGGCACACAATTGCCACAAATTGGTTCTGAATGGCACTACTTGATAAAAAAGAGAAACTGCATAAAAACTATAAAACTTAGAAGTCTGAAACTTTACACAGTTGTTGTCAAAAACACAATTAACAAATTAGCGTTGAAAATTTTCTTCTCCCAATGAAGTAGGCTTTTTTAGGGCATTTATACATTGAATATTTTAGGCGAGGCTAAAAAAAGTTTCCCAAACTTCAAAGGATGCAGAGTGAAATAGGAATGACATACATTATTTCAGTGTATATTTACATAAACTAGAAGGGCCTAGCTTTAAAATGATGCATCCCACAAGCATGTGAGATGTAAGATGTGTTTTTAAATAAGCAAAGACATTTGGGTATGCCAAACTTTTGTGCACGAGCCAAAACAGATGTAGGAGTTTAAGAGGGCTAGTGCGACAGTAGCTCAGTTGGTAGAGCATTGGCCTTTGAGCCAGAGGGTCGTGGGTTCGTCTGATTTGTTCACAGATTTTACTTCTACAAGACTCTTTCTGTTGGGACAAACACAGTGTATTATTATTGGTGGAGAGGAAAAAGGTTAGACACCCTTAGTTTTAATTGGATAAATAACAAGGAGATAGTAAAAAGCCTTTCTTTCATTAGACAGCTTGTGTGGCTATCTGAAACCCCTCGTAGTCTCGTTCGGTTATTACCAATGGCATTGACTTTCCTCCATCAAATGTTATCTCCTTTCCCCATTCAGACCATACGCAAACCATTCCCCGACTCCCCAAATGTCTCCAGCCTCAGTGGTCAATATTAACATGACAAATATCTAATACGTAGCCTACCCCGCTTTCAAATTGTCAACCAGAATAATTATTTGCTCTAAAACTGAAGCGGACGGTATATTCCACTAAACCACGGTGTCACATTTAACTAAAGTATGTGGATGTGGTCAAATCCCAATACCTCTTATAACTATGGTGTTCTATTGCACACATTGGCTCTACCAGATGCCAGTCGATCCTCGCTCTGGATGGATAGTCATTGGTGTGAAGCCGCTGGCATCGATCGACGGGAGCGGCCTGTATTGATAAGGCCATAAAGGAGAAGCCATGCTGGTATTAATAACTCACTACAAAGCGGGCGCCCCCTTTTATAACACAGATATCATTAAGTGTTGCGCCGCTGTCACACGGTAATAGCTATAATCAAGCTTCTCGTCGCTGTAAAAGTTGTGTTGTTGTGCGTGTGTGTGCGTGTGTGTGTGTATGAGAGAGAGAGAGAGAGCCCAGATTGTCTCTTTGAGCCTTGTTTTGACATAGAATGGATAAATCAGGGTTGAATGCCTGAAACAGAGGGCTAATTTTGTCTGATATTGCAAAGAGCGACTTGATTGTAATTCTACATCACAGCCTGAAAGCTCTCATTAAAGAGCATTCAAATGGGGCAGCGAGGGTCAGGCTTGTTTGTGCTTGTCTACATACACAGTGTGTTGGCTCGTATGGAGATGTGCCCAGGGTGTGCGCCTTTTATCTCTAGGTAAATAATGGTTATGAAAACACATGCAGGAGTGATGTGACGACATGTTGCATCAGGCCTGCATGTGTTTTTTATAGCAGAGATATGGATGTGAGGTGGCATACAGTGAATATAGTAGCTACTGTGCTGATATCACAAAGGATTTATTTCTAATGTTTTTTTATGTATTTGTTTTAATTTAGTTGTAATTGATAATATCCTATGAAGCTAAATAGTATTATGGATTATACATATCATTAATTTTATTATTATTGGGGCGACAGTAGCTCAGTTGGTAGACCGTTGGGCTCTGGGCTGGAAGGTCGTGGGTTCGAGCCCATCACAGGACCTACTCCAACTGCTCCCACTAATGTCTGCTGTCATTGTGTCCTTGGGCAAGACACTTAACCCCACATTGCCAGAAGCTCCCACTGAAACACCAAGGCTGTGCTAACACTGATGTAGCAGCCATCTTCCTGTGGACTCACCCCCTGCAGAGGATCAGCGAGGGGCCGGTGCTTTGAGCATTGGGTGGCAGCTCTCATTACCAACCCCCTGACCCAGAAATGGACTAATAAAAAGGTTGAAAATGAATGAATCAATGAATGAATGAATAAATATTATAATTAATATTTGTGGACATTTTTCATCTCCCCTTTTGGACCAGTTGCTCTATGTGTTTTTTTGGTCATTGCATTTCAACTGTTTCTGATTCTCTGACCTGTGTTGGCGAATATAACGCTTTTGTTTAGTCCTCCGAGATATCTACTCTTGTTATTTTGGGCTGTACAAGAATAAATTGAATTGAATTAAATGGAAAAACAGCTACATCAATTGAAAAAATAAGACATGCGTAATATAAGTACAGCAAATCAGTCCTGAAATGGTCTCTTAGTGTCATCATGGACAGCTAAACTGTGTCTGCATTGCATTTTGTTTTTAAAGAGCACCAAAATACATGTGCAATCACAATATTTCTAGACAAGAATCACATGCAAATCGGATTAAGCTTTTTGTGAAGGAGTAAAGTTTTCTTGTTTTCTCTTGTACCTTCCTGTACATAATATTTTCTGAAAAAGCCATCCGGTGATGTGGAATTTTCATCCTATGACGATGCCAGACCAGTCAGATCCTAATTAATAGTTACTTAGTTATTGGCAAATTCAAGTGGGGCCTGTATTTCAGCCCAGTTTTATCGTTCATCAACAGCAAACTGAAGTGAACAGAAGCGGACCACAGTCTACATTGTAACTCTGCCTCTTGGTTGATCTGCGCTCTACGATTGCTTATCTACTTGTTTTGTATGTGCGTTCAATGTCAACCTGTCCAAAATATGGGTATTGTGATATGGCTTGCTTATATACATGAACATGGTCACAGGTCCTAGATAATATACATATATCTAAAAAAAAATGCAAATCTTGTTAGCAGATATTTTGGTCCCTACTCAACAATTCAACATTTCTCCCTCATTTACGATCCTAACATCGAAATGTGCTCCGGGGTTTGGTGCTGAAGATGGACTTTTACTTTGTCGGCCTTCCTTGGATTAAAAATGCAGCGATGACCATCCGGAACATGGTTAGTGCATTAGTGTGAGAGTGTGTCAAACATGTCACACTCTATGTTTAGCTGCAGCTGTGGGGCTCAAAGGACTCTCACAATACGCCATTACTGCCAACTCTTACAAAGTCATCTTCCAAGCACAGGTAAAGTCAAAAATTTTGCTCACTTTATTGCTGAAAATGTTGGAATAGCTTTGAAAAAAAAGGAAGCATCAGCCTTAAATTAATACAATACAATACAATTTATTCTTGTATAGCCCTAAATCACAGCAGAAGTCATCTCAGAGACTTAACAAAACCATTGAAATCACCAACACAGATCAGAAAATCAACAGTTTAAACAGTTCTGGATCATCACCACATTAATGTTGGAAGGTTAAAACTGTCTGTGATTTGCACTTTAGCTTGTTCACAAAAAATGCAATCGAGTTTTTGTGTTTTTATTGTGTTTTGTAACCAATGTTTTGTAGCCAAAAAAGGGCAAAACATACATAACAAACAATGCACACACACCACACACACGCACACACACATGCAATCAAATAAAATAAAAAATCCTTCTTGATCCCAATAAATTCTTTCATTATCATTCTAATTCTGTATGGACTCGCGTAATGGAATCTGAGTAAAATCCTATGTTAATTCTACGACAAATGATTCTGTAAATAATTCTTCCTTTGTTATATATATATTGGTGACCCTACAACAACACTCTAATCATCATCAGTACAGTACATACAGTATACATGGCCCCGGACCACCAAATCCCACTGGGAGTTTCACACATTTTTCTCAACTCATTTTAAACTTTAATCAAAGAGAACAGAAGCACTACTCTTGAAACACACTGGGGCGACACAAACAAGAATGCTGGGATTGTGAAAGGCACTTTGTCCTGTAAATGCTCTTTGATGCAGTGGCATCGAAACACAATTAAACATAACAAATGCCTCTGATCATGCATTATGAATAAGCTGCTTTTCCGCCGCTGTAAAGACGCCGTCTGTGACTTGGCCTGTGCAGCAGCGAGTACAAGGTGCTCTCACGCCTGCACGGAAGCTCTGCTGTGACTGCTGCAGCTATTAGGGCCAAACACAAACAGAGACGACAAGACAGAGACTGCAAGACAGAGACTGCAAGACAGAGACTGCAAGACAGAGACTGCAAGACAGAGACTGCAAGATAGAGACTGCAAGACAGAGACTGCAAGACCGAGACAGCAAGATAGAGGCTAAGAGACAGAGACTACAAGACAGACTACAAGACTGAGACTGCAAGACTGCAAGACCGAGACTACAAGACCGAGACTACAAGATAGAGGCTAAGAGACTGAGACTACAAGATAGAGGCTAAGAGACTGAGACTACAAGATAGAGGCTAAGAGACTGAGACTACAAGACTGAGACTGCAAGACTGAGACTGCAAGACTGAGACAGCAAGACTGAGACAGCAAGACTGAGACAGCAAGACTGAGACTGCAAGATAGAGGCTAAGAGACTGAGACTACAAGACTGAGACTGCAAGATAGAGGCTAAGAGACTGAGACTACAAGACTGAGACTGCAAGACTGAGACAGCAAGACTGAGACAGCAAGACTGAGACTGCAAGATAGAGGCTAAGAGACTGAGACTACAAGACTGAGACTGCAAGATAGAGGCTAAGAGACTGAGACTACAAGACTGAGACTGCAAGACTGAGACTGCAAGATAGAGGCTAAGAGACTGAGACTGCAAGACTGAGACAGCAAGACTGAGACTGCAAGATAGAGGCTAAGAGACTGAGACTACAAGACAGACTACAAGACTGAGACTGCAAGACTGAGACAGCAAGACAAAGACTACGAGATAGACACTGAGACTACAAGATAGAGATTAAAAATCAGACTACAAGACTGAGACTACGAGAGCATTTTGATTCAAAATGGATGTGGTTGCAATGGTTTAGTGACGAAATACTCATTTTTGATTGTAACTGTAACTGCTTTTGGTTTATTGAATATATGGATGTCAGATTTACCAAGGATACTGAAAACATAGCAGGAAGTCATTTTGGATTATGAGTGCACTAATAAACTAAATCTGCTTGTTACGTCCAGCTCAGCTAGGGAGTAAGAACGTAGCAAAAAACCAGATGGAATTGGCATTTGTCCATTTTAAAGTAAGTTTTTAATGATGACAGAAAATAAAATGAATTGGGAAACAAAGGAGGAATACAGAAATAATAATAATATTGATAATACAAAACGAAAGTCACTATACAAAACTAGAGCTCAAAATTACAAAGTGACAACGTAAGGGAACAGAACAATACAGGAGGAGCAGTGACGGCAGACTGGCACGGACAAGTCCAGCTGCCCCGAGCTGACGGCAAGTGGGAGGTTTTATGGGGACGCCCTCAGTGATGGATCCCCGGGGTTGGAAGACGTCCACGCTCTTGTCCCACTACAGCCACTCAGGTGTCAGACCGGCCACGCCCACACTTCAAGTCCCTCCAATAGATCTCCCGCACAGACACCTGTACAGAACACGAAGGCGCACACACAAACACAAAGGGCAACGGGAGCGCCATCTAGTGCACAACTGGCACAAAGGTCGTTGCCCGTAACACTCCCCCCCTTAAGAGCGAAACTACTCATTTTCAATAAACACGGTCAAGTAGCCAATTGGAACTACGGTAATAACCAGGGGGTACTATAGCGATGGACTGTCAAAATCTGGACAGGGCATCGGCCAACACATTTTCCACTCCTTTCTTGTGACGGATTTCGAGATGAAAGTCCTGCACCATCAGAGCCCACCTCATCAACCGCTGATTATGGTTAAACATGCGGGACAAAAAGACAAGAGGGTTATGGTCTGTAAAAACCAACACAGGCAAAGAACTCGACCCAACATATACCTCAAAATGCTGAAGAGCGAACAACAAAGACAACGTTTCCTTTTCAATGGTCGAATATGACAATTGGTGCTTATTAAATTTCTTTGAATAATAGCCAACTGGGTGGTCAACTCCAGCGGCATCTTCTTGAAGAAGAACAGCCCCGGCCCCTTCAGCACTGGCGTCTACCTCCAACTTGAATGGACGGGAACAATCAGGCGCTGCGAGGACAGGCGCATGGCTCAACAAAGCCTTTAGACTGGAGAACGCATGGTCACACTCCTGCGACCAAACAAAATCAACCTTGGGGCTGAGCAAACGAGTCAGTGGCAACGCAACGGTAGAAAAGTTCGGGCAAAAACTCCGATAATAACCGGCCATACCCAAGAACCGGCGGAGAGCGCGACGCGTAGTGGGGGACGGACAAGCAAGGATGGCAGCGACTTTCGCTTCAACAGGCCTTACTTGACCCTCGCCCACTTCTCGGCCCAGGTAGGTAACGGTGGCCCTCCCGAACTCACATTTGGCCAAATTCACCGTGAGAGAGGCCTGTGCAAGGCGTGAAAACACGTTAGTCAAAATAGACGTATGCTCCTCCCAAGTAGCTGAATGCAGAATTAAATCATCTAGATAAGCATTGCAGTTAGACAAGCCACTCAACACCGTATTAACAAGCCTTTGAAACGAGGCTGGGGCGTTGCGCATCCCAAACGCCATGACTGTATACTGCAGAAAATAATCCGGTGTTACAAAAGCAGAGATCTCCGAGGCACGCTTCGTGAGCGGCACTTGCCAATATCCTTTTAGCAAATCCAGTTTGGTTACAAATTTTGCAGTTCCTAGATTGTCTACACAATCCTCCATGCGAGGCATTGGGTAGGAATCTGGTTCTGTGACAGCGTTCACCTTTCTAAAATCGGTAATAAATCTGGGAGTCCCATCGGGTTTCTCCTCCACTAAGCATGGCGAACTCCATGCACTGGAGCTATGAATGGCAAGGCCGTGCTCTAGCAGGTATTCTGCCTCCTGCTTCATAAGCGCACGCTTAGCGGGATTCACCCTATAGTGATGTTGCCGGATGGGTTTTGCTCCTTTCACATCAATGTCATGTGTTAACGCGGTAGTTCGAGATGGTACATCACTAAATAAACAGGAAAAATCATGAACAATAGACAGTATGTCCTCTCTCTGAGTATTGCTCAAATGACCCAATTTCTCGGGCAGCTCGTTAACCATTTGAGAATTCGAGAGTCGCGCAACTTTAGCCTGCCGAGGAAAAACTGCATCTGGGACAGCCCGGTCAGTCTCTACTATCACCAGCGCTGCGGCACAAGTGGACGGGGACGCCACCGGTGGGTCAACACTGCGTTCATAATATTTCTTTAGCATGTTAACGTGACACACCCGGGACTTACGACGGCGATCAGGAGTACGGATGACAAAATTTGTGTCATTTATTTTCTCTTTTACCTCATACGGTCCAACAAACTTTGCAGACAACGCATTTCCCCTGAGAGGGAGCACGACAAGCACCTTCTCTCCCACCGAAAAATCACGTTTAACAGCCTTTTTATCAAAATGGACCTTCATACGTTTCTGGACTCCAGCAAGCGTAGACTTCGCCAGTTTATTCGCAGTCACCAACCGCTCATGAAAATGACTTACAAACTCGAGCACATTATGGGGCGCAGACGAAGGAGCCAGGAACTTCTCCTTTAAAGCTTTCAAAGGACCGCGGGGACTATGACCAAACACTAAGTCCGCCGGACTGAAGCCAAGAGACTCCTGTACCGCATCACGTGCCGCAAATAATACAAAGGGAATCCCCTCATCCCAAGTATTTCCCGTTTCCAAACAGTATTTCCTCAACATTGATTTTAACGTCTGATGCCACCGCTCGAGCGCACCCTGGGACTCTGGATGATACGCGCTGGAAACTACATGCTTTACATCCAGACTTCGGACTAATTCATTGAATAGCTTTGATTGAAAATTTGCCCCTTGATCTGACTGAACGACCCGGGGAAGACCAAACAAAGAGAAGAAGTTTGTTAACGCCTTTACTATGGAGCGGGACGTGCATTTACGTAGCGGAATGGCTTCAGGAAAGCGCGTCGCAGCACACATAATGGTGAGAAAAAACTCATATCCACTCTTTGTTCGGGGCAGAGGGCCCACACAATCTATTATTACACGATCAAATGGTTGGTCTATGGCAGGGATAGGTTGCAAAGGCGCGGAAGGAATGGGCTGGTTTGGCTTTCCTGCTATCTGGCATACGTGGCAGGTGCGACAAAACTCAGCCACATCACGTTTCAATCCAGGCCAGAAGAATTGTTTTAAAATATGTGTATAAGTCTTAGTGACTCCTAAATGGCCAGCCCATTGGCTCTCATGTGCCACCGCCAAAATGGACCTCCGGTAAGAGTGAGGCACCACGATTTGAAACACTGCACTTAAATCACACCCAATTGAAGCAAGCGGGGACCATTTGCGCATAAGCAGACCATTGTCAAGGAATAGTAATGTTGTACATCGTCCTTGGGTTGTTCACTACTCACCACTCCGGAGAATAATACGCGTAAGGTTGGATCGGACTTTTGCTCCATAAGCAGTCGTTCGCGAGAGAACAAGGCAACCTCAGCCCAGCGAGTTTCTCCGACATGACAGGTTCCGCAGGCGTTTTTGAGACAGCCTGTAGTTTCTGTTTGGACCCACTCAAATCTGTAACATTACATAAAAAGGTATCAGACAAGTCAACGTCCGGTGAACAGGCCCTGGCGCGCGTCATGACGCACACGGGCAGCTCAGGGGAACCCATCTCCGTGGAACTGCAACATGGGGAATCAACAATTTGCAGGGGAGGAAATACCGTTCCCCCTGCTAAATCATTTCCCATCAGCATATGCACACCTGGAATGGGCAACTCCTGGCACACCGCAATAGGGAAAACACCGGTAACAAGTTTGGATTTCACGTGCACATAATGTACGGGGTGCGGGCAGTAGCCCATCTCAATCCCTCTTAATACCGCATTATATCCACAGAAAGACTCTGATGAAAATGGAAGCGCACTGGCTAATATTACAGACTGAGCTCCCCCAGTGTCACGTAAAATGCGGATGGACTTCTGATCATGCAGGGCTCCCTTTACAGACACAAGGCCCTCAAGTATAAACGGCTTGAAACACGGATCTGCACTGTCGCTTACAACAGGTGTACTCTCCATGTTAATTACTCCGACACCATTAGCTTTAGTGGCAGAGTAATTGGATTTACGCTTAAGAGCCAAACAGTTAGAGATGACATGTCCAGGTTTGTGACAGTAAAAACACTCTCGTTGCTCTTTGTGAACGGGTGGCGTGTTGGCAGACCTACGAATTGGCTCTGAGACAAAGGACCGGTTTTTCTCCGTACCAAATGTGGTCCTATGAGTCAGGGCGAATTCATCAGCCAACACCGCGGCCTCTTGTAACGTGGTAACTTTCTGTTCACTCAAATACATAACAACTCTCTCCGATAAATTATCTTTGAATTCCTCCAACAAAATTAATTCACGCAAATCACAAAATGAATTAATTTTTGATGAAGTGCACCATTTCTCAAATAAAGTGTGTTTCTCTCGGGCAAACTCTACATAGGTCTGGTTTGGGGCCTTCTTGAGGCCTCTGAAGCGCTGCCGGTAGGCCTCAGGGACCAGCTGATACGAACGTAAAATAGCAGCTTTAACAGACTCATATCTCATGCTTTCCTCCAAAGACAGAGCAGCAGAAACTTCCTGTGCTTTCCCAGTTAACTTACACTGGAGCAATGTGGACCAAAGCTCAGGAGGACAATTTATAGCCTGGGCTATGCGTTCAAAAGCAGAAAAATAACTGTCAATTTCAGACTCACGAAAGTTTGGAAAAAGCGAAACATATTTACTCACATCAACAGGTTGGACCGGACTGTGGGCTGGCTCAACAGCAGCAACGACCCGGCTAGGGTTAAGAGGAAGACGGCCTTCTGCCTCCAGCTCGAGCCGCCGCATTTTCAGCGCAGTCTCGGCCTCGATCTCAAGTTTCTTGAGTCGGTATTGAAGTTCCATAGTCGCTTGCCGCTCCCTCTCCCTTTCCTCCGCTTCCTCGTCCAGGCGCTCCACAGGTACTCTGTGCCGCGTAGGAACCTGGGGGAAACGGGACGGGCTACCCAGCGAGTGGTCCCAAGAGAAGCGGGTCGGGTGATCAGGCCGGCCTCTACTCTCAGACACACCGGGTGGAGAAGATGACGTTGTCAGCCTCTCCTCTGCTTTGGGAGGGACGCGTGCTGTGGATGGACAAACTTCCGGGCCCAATACCAGAGAGGTTGCCTCGGGACGCTCCGAATGACCAGCAACGACCTCCACCTCAAGCCTAGGAACGTGCATGCCGCCACGCTCCACCAGCCAGGATGCAACAATATGTTTCAACTCTGCTTTCTTTAAGTTTTTGTCCACTTCAATTTGGCACAGGTCTGCAATATCAACTAACTCAGTTTTCTTAAATTTATTCAACTCCTCCTCTGTAGGATGTGATAAAAATCTGTCAAAGTCAGCCATATTAAAAGTTTGCACGGGAACACCTGAGAATATTGCGCACGACAATTCACTTATTAAATCTACCAAAATTTGGTACCTACTTCTTTTAAATGAACATGGGAAAAGGATTTTCCGATCCCGGACGAGCCCCCAATTTTGTTACGTCCAGCTCAGCTAGGGAGTAAGAACGTAGCAAAAAACCAGATGGAATTGGCATTTGTCCATTTTAAAGTAAGTTTTTAATGATGACAGAAAATAAAATGAATTGGGAAACAAAGGAGGAATACAGAAATAATAATAATATTGATAATACAAAACGAAAGTCACTATACAAAACTAGAGCTCAAAATTACAAAGTGACAACGTAAGGGAACAGAACAATACAGGAGGAGCAGTGACGGCAGACTGGCACGGACAAGTCCAGCTGCCCCGAGCTGACGGCAAGTGGGAGGTTTTATGGGGACGCCCTCAGTGATGGATCCCCGGGGTTGGAAGACGTCCACGCTCTTGTCCCACTACAGCCACTCAGGTGTCAGACCGGCCACGCCCACACTTCAAGTCCCTCCAATAGATCTCCCGCACAGACACCTGTACAGGACACGAAGGCGCACACACAAACACAAAGGGCAACGGGAGCGCCATCTAGTGCACAACTGGCACAATAGGTCGTTGCCCGTAACACTGCTCATATTTTGAAAAAGCCATATTCATGAACTTAAAGGTGCATTACTGAACTTTAATGATAGAATGTCCGCTTTACACTGTGTTCCATTTTAATGTTATTATTTCGCTTGGGATGTTCCACTGTACAGAATGTTTTATTTACTGTACATTGGAGACAAGCATGCCTTCATTAGTTAAATATTGTTGGATATGACCCAATATTAAAGTCAAGGTTTTGAGCTGCAAAATCATCTGGAATGAAATCCTAAAGGCACATTCAAAGAAAACCAATAACCAACAGAAAAGTTGCAATGCGAGCTGTCCACCAGGGATGCCCCAAGGATCCATCCTCGGACCTTTGTTAGATTTACAAAAACTCACCATCTATCTTGAGCCATTCCGAGGGCCAGCTATGGGACATGTGTAGAAACAAGAATCTTATAAGGATTACCCATGCTGAATATGAATGCATTGGGATGGAAACAATAAACAGTAATATAACACAGGTATATTTGGTCATGAGTTTGTCTTGTGGGGTTTTGTTAACAGTAAGAAGGACTGATTGTGAACATGTCAATAAAGACAATATTCACCAATAGACGAATATAGCACAGCAACATACCCTCATATATATTCATATCATCACCCTCCCTTCAACCCGCATGCATAGTTTACAAGTCCTGACAAAGCTGCTGTTTAATGAACCAGGACTTTTGAATATAGAGAGTCTGCGTAACGCTTTTATGTTTACATTCATTGGATCTACACATTTTCATTGCATTCTCTATTTTGTATTAATTCACAGCGTTTTATAGTTTGCCCTAAAACATCTCCCTCTGATTCAGCATTTATCATCCTTCGACCAAGTCTACGTTGCTTTATTTACCCGTTCCAAACCAGACAGTTACCCTTCTGACTCTGTGGTTGGGGCCCATCTATCTTCCATGCCGTGGCGGTGGTCTATAGAGGATTGTGGAGAAATAGAGGGTTGAAATGCTTGACTCTTGCTGCAGTCCCACGTTCCATGTTTTAAGTGAAGCACTGCAGACCCCCGAAGACCTCCGCAGACCCCCACAGAGAGGGTCATGTCAGTTAATGTCTGACCTGAATATGTGTCTGAACTGGTGTAACCGGTGTGTGAGCAAAGAGCCACACATGTGAACAGGTTTTTTCTTGCGTTCACTGGGCTTTGTGAGATGTAGTTCTGTCTGTTGTTTTATCCGAGCTAAACATTTAAACGACTTTAAAGTCAACAAGTAATTAAGGATTTTTATTGCCATTGGTCAACCAGCCCCTGTTTGAACTGGTTCTCTGATCTGCTGTCAAGGAATGGAACTTTGTAAAGCCCTACGAGACGACTGCTGTTGTGATTCAGGGCTATACAAAAATAAGTTGAAATGAATCAACTTAAATTGTATCTTAATGTGAGGACATTTGGAACAATTTAACAGATAATCAAAAACATGTTCAATCCTGTTTCAACTCAAAACACCATTCAAAAAGTGGGAGGGAGGTGTTGGGTCAGAGAGCATTTGAGTCTGTGAACGTACACAATAATATACACAAGATATAAGTGCCTGCTTCATGCAACATCAAACTGTGTATCTGTTTATTTTGTATTCTGTTTTTTTTTGGTTAAAAGTGCACTTTGAGTTTGAAATGAATATATCTTTATTATTGTTTTCATTTTTTTTTGTTGCTTGAATTGTAATTGTCACAAAATATACAATTAATGACAACAAAGGCTAAGCATCAAGTGTTGTGTGCTTAGTCCCAGTGATCCCTGCAGAGATTTGGTCTAACAGCCATAAGTGACAATTGACTCCGACCTTCACCTCTCACATGGAGCTGACCTATCGCGGTTATATACAGCAGTTTGTGTTTGTGTGAGCATAAATCCTCCTCGTGCTGTGGCATTGGGATATAAATAGAGTGTGTGTCACGCAGGTTAAAGGGAAGTAAACCTGAGCACATTTATTATGAATGGCACACGCTGCCACCTGCTCAGACTTACATGATGGAAGGTAAGTGTTAGGCCATGGAATATCAATCAGGATAATTGACTTTTTTTGCCTTTTTTGTAACTTTCAAAATGTAGATGATTGTTTTGAAGTGTGTAGAAACAGTTACAAATCCCACTTTAATCATAATGCAAAAGAAAGCCATTAGAACTGTATCTAGTGTCCACTATCAACATCATTCTATTGTCCATAGATTTAGGCATAATGGGGCATCTGGAAACTTGTTACTGCCTTATGTGCAAAATTAATTCCATGATGTGCTTTGTCTTTTGTTGTATGAGTGAGAGAGGTTGGAGCCAAATCAGCCCCCAACCCTATTCGAACTGTGCAGAAATGTTTGTTTTGTAGCCTTTTTTGTGTGTGGAAAGAGTTTACAGGACCCCCGGCAGCTTCCCAGAGCAGCTTCAGTGACAGGTGCAGTTTATCCTCGCCGTATGAATAATAATCAGCAGGTCACCTTGCTGGTCTCTAGTGACTTTCCCTGTTATTATAATCATTATTGTATTATTACAATTCACCAGTCATTGTACCTGCTGCTATTATTACTATTGTTTATTCAGGTCATACTACGCTAAAAAGCAATATACACATCTGTAAATACCTCTGAACCAAGTGCCATTATAGCTTTACCAGAGTTTACCACCTTTATTTTTTGTTTTATCTTATCACTTTTTATTTTAATTTTAAGATCTAGTATCTTAAAAAATAGATCCTATTTGATGTGTTCCATTAAATGTAAATGTAAAAGTGTAAATGTGCACATTATTGTCCCCGTAGGGAAATTTGTTCTCTGCATTTGACCCATCCTGATGCCACTAAGGCTTACGTCATGAGCAGTGGTTGCCGTAGTAACAGCGCCCGGGAACCCATCTCCAGATGCTGACGCTCGGCTTGGTCAGGACCGGAGCTGGAGGATTTTACCTAGTGAGCATATTTCTGTGCTATGGGAAACCGGAGTACCCGGAGGAAACCTACGCAGATACGGGGAGAACATGCAAACTCCGCTCAGAAAGGCCCTGTTCCGACCGGGATTCGAACCCAGGACCTTCTTGCTGAGAGGCTATCCACTCAGCCACCGTGCCGCCTTGTGCCCTTATTTCCCAGTTTTTATTCTGCTGTAATTTGGGCAACAATTTCCCCTTATTCAATTAAAATGTCTTAATTCTTATTTTATCTTATCTCAAAGTTCCTGGGAATTATGTTAAATTTCACTTTGACATGAGTCCATTGAATTTTCTAATATAATAAATGTTGGGTAAAGCTAATAAGCCATACTTTTAGGTGCTGCTCTCTTCACATGGTTCCTATAGGACAGACATTGTTATTGTGCTTAGGTCTGCAATAGCTGCAGCAAATGGGAATCATTACTATATATATTTTGATTATCACCAGAATGATTGACAATTAGAAGGACCAATAGTCTTGATGATCCACCCGGAAGTAGAAAATCCTCCTTCCACATTCACACCATCAATTGGGTCCTTGTCAAGGTCTCATCAGTGCACAATAGAAACTAACTCAGTGGCTCTAGACTAAACATGATAACGTGAACACTGAAATACATCAGCGCTCACTCACATATTTACACATGAGAAATACTGCTTCACTAACCCATACAAGGGTCCCCATTCAGCATACAATCTGCCAATCTGCCTGTGTTGTCACTTTGTAAAGGCCTGTAATTGGCGACATGGATAACAAACTGACAAGTTTTAATCGGTGTTTGTTTGCTGGAGACCCATTGAGAAAATTGTCCCTACTGCACACACACACACGCACACACATTACTATACCATTACATATAGGAAGCATAAGTGGCTCTTGTGTAATGATCTGATTTAGAAGTAGTATCTTAGTAGTAACCTTTGAGGAAAGAGCAGAGGGTCCCACCAACCGAGGGACCATCATTTATTTATAGCAGAGAGAGTCCGGGCAGAAGGGCATGTCCCGCCTGACAACACCTAATGATCACATGTTCAGCTGAGGAAACACTTACACAAATTGACCCTTTATTTCTGCAAGAGGAAGCAGTCACTGTTAATCAATTGAATGAAAGAATAGCCGGACTTTGCTCCGTCTTTTAGAAAATGGTATTCTCATCATGAATAATATGTATCTTTTTAAATGGATGTCGACCTGCTGGGTTGGCGTGTAGAGTCAGCACTGTGTCTGTGCTGTGGTTGGAAGTGTCCATTCTCTTTAGTGCAGACTGCTCCTCTGATGGTGCTTCCCTGCTGCCCCTGCACTGTGCGTATGTGTGTGTGCGGATATTTTTTGTATGAGGTTTGAGCCTGCTTTATGACTGAAAAAATAACAAAACCTTGATGACTTGAAACTCATTTTGTTGGATTTTTACTTGACTGTAATACGATCTGGTCAATTTGGCTGTTTCCCAAATGCTAAAGAATCACATTAGCATGAAATTTGGCATTTTGGCCTTTATAATGTACCGCAGCTGAACGCTTATGTACATATGTCTTTTGCAATATGTAATATACTGTATGCATTGTACATTTCTTTTACCTATGGTCCGTATTGTACTGTGTCCTTAATGAAGATTAACAATATCAATAATAAATGTTACGGTTTGTTCATTGAGATTAAAATTCAAGTTTTTTTGTTTTTTGTTTTCAATTTAAACTAGTTGTGCAAAAGTATCCTTGGTTTCTATCCATCCCTTTTTTCCCCACTTTATTCATCAAAGCAGAGAAGCCCAGATCCACACACACTTTCTCCAGCTCATCCAGGGGATTCTCAAGAAGTGCCTATTGTATGTTTGTTTCACATTTTAAATTGGGTTACAGGAAATAAATTCACTTTTGAACAACACAATACTGAGCAATTGAGCTGAACACTAAAACACAATATAATATGGTATAACACAAAACAACACACATAAAGACACAGGATCATTTTTCTCCCATCTCTCACTTTTCTCCTCATACTTTTTTCCCTGTACTTTCTTTTTAAACAGTTCATTAAGATTAAGATGAAGAGATCGTTTATTCATCCCACAGTGGGGAAATTTACACCACAAGTTACAGGAATGAGGAGCACACAACACAACATACATAAATAATAACTATGAAATGAAACTAAATGAAATCTCTAACTTTATCATCAAAAGAAGCAATATAATATGTCTATCTTTAACATAATAAGGAAATAAAATCTCCAACTTTAGCATGATGAAGAAGCAAGACTTATGGTCCAGAATCCAGACCCGAGTCCTGCATTCTGGTCTGTATAGATGACCTGCTGTCAACATTGAAACCCCCTCGTAAGTCATTTAAATATATATTCATACATCACACAGGATAAAGCTCAATCCTCTCGATATGTCCCTTTCACTTCACTTTCAGATCCACATGGGTGAAGCGGAGACTGCCATCAGGGTTTTAATTGAAAGATGTAATCTTGCAAATGGAGGTATGAAACATTAACGAGTGTGAGTGTGTGTGCATATAGACAGCGTACTTGGGAGCTCAGAGGCTTCCCCAACGCCTCTGAATACTGAAACACACATGGACACTACAGAGCTCTCCACACTGACATCCTCAAGTCCTCTCCCATCATCCTCCAGTCTTCCCTGTTGTCTTTGCATCAGGATTACACTTTGATATAAAGTATGGGCTACGAGAGATAATGTCACAATCCGTTGTTTTGTGACATACGTCTCTTGAGTGAGTTCAGTTAATCAAAATCAAAATAGTTTATGGATTTTCAAAATAGACAATATTATATTACATTGTATCGTGCTTTTTATTCTGTCGGTGCACACAGAGTACCTTTTTTTGCAAATGTATTCCAATGTAGTTTTTATACTGCACATGGCTAATAAAATGAATCTGAATCTGACAAGATATAATTAGGAGCCGTATGTAAAAATCCGACCAAAAGTGATGCTGCACTCTCCCTGACTCAGGTTGCCAGATATGCACACGAATGCAGCTGGGACCATAATATCTGAACGAAGAGTTTTGTCAACAACAAATCTATAATCAACACCTTTTTCACAAAGATAGAAATCCTGGTTTTATTCCTTGTTTTTTCATAAGGATTTGAGAATCATAACGAGACCTTTATAAGTTCTACCAGTGAGATTAGCTTGACGCAGAGATTTCTGGCAACCTGGATCATGAACTTTCTGATTGGTAAATCGATGGAGGGTGGGACATGTCAGTGTGGAGAAAGTTACATATTTTTCACGTGTGCACATGCTGTGTAATTACAGCATTGTGCCTCCTGTTGTTTTAACTATGCCTTTCAGTGTGGGGTTTGCAATGTTGACATGTTTGCTGTTATAACGTGTTTTTCTTGATATTTGCTTAATTATTTTTCTAAGAGATTGTTGTTTGGGACGTTCTTTAACATAAGTGTGATCCTCCATGTTCCTACTTCAATCTTGTCAGCGCACAGTGAAAGCAGCGATATTAGTAGCAATTCTCGCAATTTGTCCCTTATGAACCAATTTATTTCAAGATGGCGGATTGACATGGTGAGTCCTCAGCCCTCCTGGACATTTCTAAGTCAATTTCTAAGCCATCCATCCATCCATCCATCCATTTTCTTCCGCTTCATCCGTTGCCGGGTCGCGGGGGCAGCAGTCTAAGCAGAGACGCCCAGACTTCCCTATCCACACACACCTCCTCCAGCTCGTCCGGGGGGACTCCAAGGCGTTCCCAGGCCAGCTGAGAGACATAGTCCCTCCAGCGTGTCCTGGGTCTTCCCCGGGGCCTCCTCCCGGTGGGACATGCCCGGAACACCTCCCCAGGGAGGCGTCCAGGAGGCATCCGGAACAGATGCCCGAGCCACCTCAACTGGTTCCTCTCGACGTGGAGTAGCAGCGGTTCTACTCCGAGCTCCTCCCGTGTGACTGAGCTCCTCACCCTATCTCTAAGGGAGCAGCCACTCTGCGGAGGAAGCTCATTTCGACCGCTTGTATCCGCGATCTTGTTCTTTCGGTCATTACCCAAAGCTCATGACCATAGGTGAGGGAGGGGACGAAGATTGACCGGTAAATTGAGAGCTTTGCCTTTCGGCTCAGCTCCCTCTTTACCACAACGGTCCGATACAGCGACCGCATCACTGCGCACACTGCACCGATCCGCCTGTCAATCTCACGCTCCATCCTTCCCTCACTCGTGAACAAGACCCCGAGATACTTGAACTCCTCCACTTGAGGAAGGGCCTCTCCTCCCACCCGGAGAGGGCAAGGCACCTTTTTCCGGTCGAGCACCATGGCCTCAGATTTGGAGGTGCTGATTCTCATCCCAGCCGCTTCACACTCGGCTGCAAACCGTCCCAGTGCATGTTGTAGGTCCTGGTTCGTTGGAGCCAACAGGACAACATCGTCTGCAAACAGCAGAGATGAAATCCTGTGGTCCCCGAACCGGACCCCCTCCGACCCTTGGCTGCGCCTAGAAATTCTGGCCATGAATACAGTGAACAGAACCGGTGACAAAGGGCAGCCCTGGCGGAGGCCAACATGCACCGGGAACAGGTCTGACTTACTGCCGGCAATGCGAACACAGCTCTGGCTCCGGTCATACAGGGACCGGACGGCCCTCAGCAGAGGACCCCGGACCCCGTACTCACGGAGGACCCCCCAAAGGACACCCCGGGGAACACGGTCGAACGCCTTCTCCAAATCCACAAAGCACATGTGGACAGGTTGGGCGAACTCCCATGAACCCTCGAGTATCCGATGGAGAGTGTAGAGCTGGTCCAGTGTTCCACGGCCGGGACGAAAACCACACTGCTCCTCCTGAATCCGAGATTCGACCATCGGCCGTAACCTCCTCTCCAGTACCTTGGAGTAAACCTTACCAGGGAGGCTGAGGAGTGTGATCCCACGATAATTGGAACACACCCTCCGGTCCCCCTTCTTGTAGAGAGGGACCACCACCCCGGTCTGCCACTCCATTGGCACTGCCCCCGATCGCCACGCGATGTTGCAGAGACGTGTCAGCCAAGACAGTCCTACAACATCCAGAGACTTTAGATAGTCAGGACGGATCTCATCCACTCCCGGCGCCTTGCCACCATGGAGGCTGCCAACCACCTTGGTGACCTCTGCCAGGGTGACAGAAGTATCCGCCCCAAAATCCTCAGCCTCTGCCTCCGGAGCGGAGGACGTGACGGGGGGATTGAGGAGAACCTCAAAGTATTCCTTCCACCGTCCGACAATATCCCCGGTCGAGGTCAGCAGCTCACCCCCCGCACCGTACACGGTGTTGGCAAAGAACTGCTTCCCCCTCCTGAGGCGCCGGACAGTTTGCCAGAATCTCTTCGAGGCCGACCGATAGTCATGCTCCATGGACTCTCCAAATTCCTCCCAGTCCCGGGTTTTTGCCTCTGCAACAGCCCGGGCCGCGGCACGCTTGGCCTGCCAGTACTGGACAGCTGCCTCAGGAGTCCCCCGAACCATCATGGCTCGATAGGACTCCTTCTTCAGCCTGACGGCATCCCTTATTGCCGGTGTCCACCACCGGGTTCGGGGGTTGCCGCCGGGACCAGCACCAGAGACCTTGCGACCACAGCTACGAGCCGCCGCATCGGCGATAGAGGAAGAGAACATGGTCCACTCAGACTCAATATCCCCCTCCTCCGCCGGGACCTGGGAGAAGCTCTCCCGGAGGTGTGAGTTGAAAGTCCGTCTGACAGGGGTCTCAGCGAGACGTTCCCAGCAGACCCTCACTATACGCTTGGGTCTGCCAGGTCTGACCGGCTTCTTCCCCTGCCAGCGGATCCAACTCACGACCAGGTGGTGATCGGTTGACAGCTCCGCCCCTCTCTTTACCCGAGTGTCCGAAACACGCGGCCGAAGGTCAGATGATACGACAACAAAGTCGATCATCGACCTCCGGCCTAGGGTGTCCTGGTGCCACGTGCACTGGTGGACACCCTTGTGCTGGAACATGGTGTTTGTGATGGACAAACCGTGACTAGCACAGAAGTCCAACAACTGAACACCACTCGGGTTCAAATCAGGGGGGCCATTCTTCCCGATCACCCCTCTCCAAGTGTCACTGGCGCTTCCCACATGGGCGTTAAAGTCCCCCAGGAGAATGACGGAGTCCCCGGGCGGTGCACCGTCCAGTACCCCTCCCAAGGACTCCAAGAAGGCCGAGTACTCTGCACTGCTGTTAGGCCCGTAGGCCGTCACAACAGTGAGAGACTTGTCCCCCACCCAAAGGCGGAGGGACGCGACCCTCTCATTCACCGGGGAGAACTCCAACACGTGGCGGCTGAGATGGGGGGCAATGAGTATGGCCACCCCAGCTCGCCGCCTCTCCCCGCGAGAAACACCAGAAAAGTGGAGCGTCCAACCCCTCTCAAGGAGTTGGGTTCCAGAGCCCAAGCTGTGTGTGGAGGTGAGGCCGACTATCTCTAGTCGGTACCTCTCGACCTCCCCCACAAGCTCGGGCTCCTTCCCCCCCAGTGAGGTGACGTTCCACGTCCCAAGAGCCAGATGTTGGGTGTGCGGACTGGGTCGCCGAGGTCTCCGCCTTCGACTGCTGCCCAGTCCTCTCTGCACCGAGCCGCCACGGACCCCTCTGCGGGTGGTGGGCCCACAGGAGGGACTGCCCACGTCGTCCTTTCGGGCTGAGCCCGGCCGGGCCCCGTGGGCTAAGGCCCGGCCACCAGGCGCTCGCATTCGAGCCCCGACCCCAGGCCTGGCTCCAGAGTGGGGCCCCGGCTGCGCCATGCCGGGCGACGTCACGGTTCTTCTTTTCGTGCTGTCCATGTTGGCTTCTGACTGCTCTTCGTCTGACTCGTCACCTGAGACCTGTCTGCCATGGGAGACCCTACCAGGGGCATGAAGCCCCAGACAGCATAGCTCCCAGGATCATCCGAGTACTCAAACTCCCCCACCACGTTAAGGTGGCAGTCCAGGGGGGGAATTTCTAAGCCTAAGAAAATAATTCAAAAACATGGTGGAGGTAGATATTCCTCAAAAGGTCACATTTATTATTGGTTAATATGTTTTTAGTGCCTTTAAATACATTTAATTCACCTTTTTTAGTTCTGGTTGATTTAGTTTCTATCCTACTGTTATTTAGTTGGAGGAGTTAGAGTGCTTGACAATATGACAATCTTGAAGGTTAATTATCAGGTTGTGATCTTATAATATTACAGTCTGCTTTCAACACTGAACTCAGCTGCACATCCCTTTTGTTTGTTTTAAGTTTAATGTATTCGGTGCTGTGTAATAAATAAAGCAGATAAAACTCAGATCTCTCTCCCATCTGATCCCCCATGAGCTTTGACCTAATAAAGTGGCTAATACTCTTCTCGCGGCATATCCTTCTTTTCACCCTCAAATTACACATCTCTCCATTTTCACCTCCGCGTTCTTTTCAGTCACCGTCATCTCTGCGTTTTCACATTTACATTTGCTCTGAGGGCGTCTATCTCAGCTCAGCCCTGCAGTAAGTTTGACTATTTTATGTCCATATGCTCTCCTGTGTGCCATCTGTCTGCTCCCATATCTTTTACTTGTTCTGCGCTTGTTTGTAGCTGTCGTATATATTGGAAAACTCAGAGCCACCAAATCAAAAGAGGAGGTAACACGGTGTAGAGAGTGTGTTTGTATGCGCCGGTGCAACTAAATCCATGTCCTTCATCTTCAAGTGAGCTGAGAACCACTGTTTTACTTTAAGTAGAACATGGACCCGTCAAGAAAAAGAATGCCAGAAAAATATCCTAATCTTACTTATTAATCCCGTTACTGGCTATTTCCAGACAACTTCAAATGATTTAAAGGTACAATACAATACAATACAATACAATACAATGTATTCTTGTATAGCCCTATGTCACAACAGAAGTCATCTCAGAGGACTTAACAAAACCATTGAAATCACCAACACAGGTCAGAGAATCAACAGCCAAAACACATGGAGAATATAAAGCACACACAGAAGAAAATGTCCATACATGTTGTAGAATGCTAAAGTGTCCTGATCATCACCAATCCTTTCTGTTGGACACTAACTGTCCAACAAGACCCTCCTGCATTGACAAGGAAAAACTCTTAAAAAACCCAGTGGGAAAAAGTGAGAAACCTTGGGGAGAACTAGGGAAACCCACAGGGAGGGAGACCCATATGAGAAAGGGATCTGCTCCTCCGGACGGACAAGCTAATGATCTAGGACCTAAGCTAGCTACAGGACGTGGACCAGTGGCCGCTGAACGTGGACAGGTCCGGTGCAGGACCGAAGCACTCCCAGGCGGGTCGGGCGGGGCAGTCCGCAGGTGTAGATGGAAGAGGCCAGGCTCAGAGATCCCGTCATCGTACCATGAAACAGACAATGGGACAACGGGTGAATAGCAATGAACAAACTACAGTCAGAATCCTAAAAGTGCTAAACAGATAAAGTAGATAAAGTAGGAAGGAGGAGAGGATAGTGCTCAAGTTACCATACTTCTCCCAGCAAACTGACTCCCTATGCAGCTTGACTGACACTCTGAGGAGTTTAGCCTTCCCAGAGTCTTACCTTCCTAGCCATATGCTAAACTAAAGAGGACTGTTTTAAACCTAGCCTTGAATAAAGAGATTCATGGATTGCACACCAAGTGTACAAACCGATCCAAGCAAACCTAATTATATATTATATATCATATACATCATATATACCATACATACCATATATATCATAAATAATACACAACATAACATACAGCATAATATATAACATAATATACAACATAACACAATACATTATTGTATAATATATAACATAATATATAACATAATACAGCATACATATATAATATATACACCATATATTATATATTACCTAATTATATGCTAAATTAAAGTAGAGTGCTTTAAGCCTGGCCTTGAATGTGGAGACCGTATCTGCTTCCTTAACATAAATGGGAAGCTGATTCCACAGTAAAGGAGCTTGGTAGCTAAATGCTCTGCCACCAACAGTGATTTTTGAGACCTTAGGGACCACCAGACGTCTGGCGTTTTGTGAGCGCAACGCTCGACCTGGTTGATACGACACTAACGTGTCTTGGAGATAAGAAGGAGCCAAGCCATTTATGGCTTTATATGTTAAGAGAAGGATTTTAAACTTTATTCTGTACTCCACAGGGAGCCAGTGGAGTGATTTTAACACCGGAGTTATGTGCTCCCTCCTTTTGGTACCTGTTAAGATCCTAGCTGCTGTATTCCGAACGAGCTGGAAGCTCTTCAAAGACGCTTTAGGGCACGCTGCCAATAAAGCGTTACAGTAGTCGAGCCTTGAGGTGACAAACGCGTGAATGAGTTTTTCCGCGTCACTTTTAGGAAGGAAATTCCTAATTTTAGCGATGTTCCGTAGGTGGAAGTACGCCGTTTTAGTTGCTTGGCTTATATAAGCCTTGAAGGAGAGCTCTTGGTCAAAAATGACTCCAAGATTCCTCACAGTGTCACTGGGTACAATACTGACACCATCGAGAGTAATTATCTGGTTAGTGAGGGAGTCACGCAGGCGCTTCGGACCGAGTAGGATCACTTCTGTCTTCTCCGGGTTGAGAAGTAGGAAGTTAAGAGTCATCCACATTTTAAGGTCCTTTATGCAGGCACTGAGCTTTTCTAGCTGATCTGTCTGATTTGGCTTCATCGACAGATAAAGCTGTGTGTCATCTGCATAGCAGTGGAAATTAATTCCATGCTTTTTAATAATGTTTCCTAATGGCAGCATGTAGAGAGTAAAAAGAATCGGTCCGAGTACCGAACCCTGCGGCACACCGAATTCTACTCCAGAATAAGGTGACGAGTTCTGATTTACGTTGACGAAGTGATACCGATCTGATAAATAGGATTTAAACCAGCCAAGGGCTGTTCCTCTAAGACCTATATCACATTCTAGCCTCTGCAGTAGAATGCTGTGGTCTATTGTGTCAAATGCAGCACTAAGGTCCAGTAGGACCAGCACTGACACTTGTCCATTATCAGCAGCTAGTAGTAAGTCATTTGTGACTTTGACTAGTGCCGTTTCAGTGCTATGATGAGCTCTGAATCCTGATTGAAAGACTTCAAACATATTATTTTCCTGCAGGTGGCAGCGAAGCTGCTCAGCTATAAGTTTTTCCAGGATTTTAGATATAAAAGTGAGGTTTGAGATCGGTCTGTAGTTTGTAAGTATTTCTGGGTCCAGGTTTGTTTTCTTCAGAAGGGGTTTGATAACCGCGGTTTTAAAAGCTTGTGGGACATAGCCACATTGTATGGATGCGTTTATTATATTTACGATAGGCTCAATTATCAAAGGAAGTATGTCTTTGAAGAGCCATGTCGGGACTGCGTCTAACATGCAAGTTGAGGCTTTTGAGGATGTGACCACAGAGATCACCTCTGCTTGGCTACATCATTGTTCAAACCCGTTTCACTTTTCAAAATAAGTGTCATAATTTATTCAGATGACAGAATAGGTAGTGGCCATACTCGCTTAAAGCCAGATCCCGTCAGACCTCTGAAGCTGTGCAGGGCAGGGCCTGGTTAGTACTGTGATGGGAGACCTGTGGGACCACCGGGTGCCACAGTGGGGTGCCAAACTGCTGTTGTGTCCTTAGGCAAGACACTTCACTCACACTGCCTAGAATGAGTCTGGTGTGTGTGAGAATGGGTGGTGGTGGTGGGAGGGGCTGATAGCACAGACTGGTTGCCTCGCTTCTGTCAGCTTTGGGGTACAGTAGTAGTTGAAAGGAGTGAAAGAATAATGACATGTGAAGCGTCTTTGAGTGTCAGAAAAAACAATGCATTATTATTGTAAGAAGCATCTGTATCTGTAGTAGTTGCAAGATAGAAGAATGCCAGCAAAATATCACAATCTTCCTTTTTAATCCTGTTAATGGCTATTTTGAGATAACTTCAAATGATTAAAAGGGAGCGTTCAACATTTTCAATTTAAATTACATATACATCTCTTATATGTACTTTGAGTGTCCTTGTGTATGAACTGTGCAATAGAAATAAACCTGCTTTGCCTTCTTCGATCCCCCAGATAATTGGTTGACATATACAAATGATTATTCTTATTTAAAAACACAATGGACAAGATGCTGGTAATGTTCATGGTTTTCAAGCAGATTCTCCAATCAGAAAGCTGAATGAGGCTCTCAATTCCGTTACAAGTTTGTTTGGTAAAATTTAGATGCAAAGTGACACTGCAGTTTGGTGATCCTTTAACTTTTAATCAATTTTAGTGTCAAAGCAGAGTCTCGCTTCACCTCATATGGTTGTGACCATCGTAGAGAATAACACTGGAAAACTCGACAAGGAAACTAGCTCTACAGACAGGCTTTCATTTCATTGCTATTGAAGAGACAGTTATAGCGTTTTATGTTTACCGGCAAGCGGAAGAGAAGAAAATCGAACTTCTGCACTTGTTTGGAAGAAAAACAATTATCAAAGAGCCAGGTAGAGGTCCTGACTCCGGTGCTGTGGACTGTGGGGCAGCGTGTTCATCTTTCAGACTCACTTGTGTCTGCAGTCTGTCTCATGGCTTCACTGCTGGAAAGTGCAGAGAGAACTGGAGACAATTGGTCAAACCAGGACACAGTCTACACAATGATGTCTACATCATTGTTCAAACCCGTTTCACTTTTCAAAATAAGTGTCATAATTTATTCAGATGACAGAATAGGATGACAAGATAAATAACCTATACATCTAAGCATTTGACAGAAGCAAAAGGGATAAGCTAAACTAAAGTGTCTCAACAAAATTACAAAACAAAGACAAACTAATTGACGAACTGAAGTGCACTGACTCCAGCTGCCCCAAGCCGCGGAAGATTGGCCGGTTATATGGGCGGGTCCTCCAGGTGAACACGCAAACGATTGGAGGACTGCCTCTGTTTCTGCCCAATTTTCACTCAGGCATTGCAATCAATCAGCTCCCGGTGCAGGAAACGACTGGCCAATCGGAGCCTATAGGACTCACAAGCTTGCTCTTGTGAAAAGGGAGGGAACACAAACACACAGAAAGGCCACGGGACAAACTCAAGTCATCCCCAAAACAGGGAATTACAGGTTGTGGGCCATAACAATAAGGCAGGGCGAGATGGCAAAAAAGAGAGATGGATGATTATAATTTTAATTTCATTTATGAAGAGAAGAAAACAGATATACAGATATAATGAAAGAAGCTCAATATTCAAGTTTTGAATCCCAATTTCTCACCATTTGCTCAACGACAAGTCCCTGACTGTGGCTCCAGCGAACCACACGGTGATGGAGGAGGTGAGGATGGACTCGATGATGGCCGTGTAGAACTGCACCAACATCTGTGCAGGCAGCTTGGCTTTCCTGAGCTGCCGCAGGAAGTACATCCTCTGCTGGGCCTTCTTGATGAGGGAGCTGATGGTCGGCTCCCACTTGAGGTCCTGGGTGATGGTGGTGCCCAGGAAACGGAAGGACTCCACAGAGGTGATGGGGGAGTCCATCACGGAGGGTGGGGGCGGGGGGACAGTGCTCTTCCTGAAGTCCACAATCATCTCCACTGTCTTCTGGGCGTTCAGCTCCAGGTTGTTACCACTGCACCAGGACACCAGCCGGTCCACCTCCCTCCTGTAGGCGGACTCATCCTTGTTGGAGATGAGTCCAATGAGGGTGGTGTCGTCCGCGAACTTGATCAGCTTCACGGAGTCGTGGCTGGAGGTGCAGTGGTTGGTGTACAGGGAGAAGAGCAGGGGAGAAAGACCGCAGCCCTGTGGGGCTCCTGTATTTATAATCCGAGATTTTATAAAATATACAGTATACTGTAAGTAGCTGCAATGTTTCTTAGCTTGCTGTAAATGCTTCAATATCAATCTTTTGATATATCGCTATGTGTGTGTGTGTGTGTGGAGGTGAATGCATGTGTGTCTAGGTGTAGGTTTGTGGGGTGTGTGTGTGTGTGTGCGTGTGCGTTTGCGTGTGCGCGTGTGGAGTTGATTGGGTGTGAGTGCGTGTTTGTGAGTGTGTTTTGGGTTGTGTGGGTGTGATGATTGAGGGTTGATATAGGTGTTTGCTTCTATCCAACCTCCTTTCAAACATGTCTATTTGGGATTCTGCCAGATTTGAGGTGTTATAATAAATGTAAAACTTTTTCTTTATAATACGTTCTAATTTCAAATATGTTGGACACGTTTACAAAAATATTTGCCATTTCAATCAATTTTATTTACTCGACATGGCAACAAAGTAGCCTCAAAGTGCGTTCTTCCAATTAATAGACAATGAATGAATGTTACTATCATCAAGTCCCCACAAGTCACATATACATCTGTGTAATGTTTGCAAATGATGCCCCCTGTAAACATGTTGACTGGTTTTTCATTAAGTACCCATAAAACATGGTGAGAACAGGTGATATCACTACATTTACTTTTTCATAGGTTCGAACGCGTGTTTAAGCTCTCTGATTTATGGCTACATTACCTTTTTTTCAGAGTTCAAGAACCTCTAGAAATGGTAGTCCCCACAAGTGATGATTGCAAACTTGGTCCCCATGAATTATGAAAACCAGTATGTGTGTGAGTGCGTTTTTGTGTGTGTGATGGTGTGTGCGTTTTGGGTTGTGTGGGTGTGATGATGGGTTGGAATAGGTGTTTGCTTCTGTCCAACTTTTTTCAAACGATATATTTCTGTTCATCCTGTGTCTTGTTTTTATTGTGTATGCACTGTATACATTTGAAATAAAAATACTGCTTTCTACTATAATGCACAGTTGCACACAGATGAAACTATCTCCAGACTCTAGGATGTTATTTTTTTGTCTTGAAAGTACCTTTACTTCAGAATCGTAATTTCCTCTGTCATGATCTCCTGGCACATTGGTAACATAACAGCTGGAGCTTTATCGGCTCTCAAAACAACTTTGATACACACAAAACACCATTAGTAGTTGATGGTATAAAAACTGAGCCTGGGGCAGGACACAAAGTGAGCAGAGCCAACAGAAGGTCATTTGTCAACTATTATTTGTCTCATGCTCAGAAGCAGCAGCACACGGCCAGATTCAGGAAGAAAAATGTCACACATCAAAAATGTGTCAGCAACAAATGATGACACTAGGATTTAGCTGCTTTTTCAAGCAGTCTGTTTTCATTGACTGGGGATGATTCTGCCGTCTCTACATTTGAACCAGTCCAGATGAAGAGCCAAATGCAGGTCAGTGTTATAACTAAGAGCCAAATGCAGGTCAGTGTTATAACTAAACACATATACCGACCGGTGTAGGCGGCTTTCGGCCAAGCCCCGGCGATCCAAGATGGCGCCCTATTCAAATGAATGGTTGTGCTCAGTGGCGCTTTGTGACGGTGTTTTGTCGAGTTGGTCTGCCCGTCGAGATGATCTGGCTCAGCTGTTAATGACGTAATCCAAACCATTACCCGTCTGCCCGTCGATCATCTCGACGGGCAGACCAACTTGACAGAACACCGGCATGGGGGCTGAATGATTAGAGGAAGTCGCCTGGAGGTCGCAAAGATCTATGGGAAACTTACCGGTATTTGGGCATCGTCTGGTCCTCCCGGTTCTGCACTGTGACTATTGATGATGTTAATCTCATCTGTGATTTTAATGTTTTAAAGTTTTTCACTTGTGTGATTTTGTTTTTAATGTTTTTAATATATCTTGTGCTCTTAATGTGTTTGATTTATGCATGATGTTACAGTATATGGGATGTGAGGCGCTTTGCGTTGCCTTGTGTAGGAAAACGCTCTACAAATAAACATTGATTGATTATTCAGCTACAAGCTAGTAATACCCTATCCAGTTATTATAATAGATTCATGCTTTCGGCTCAAAAGTGGCCAAAATGACGTGCGCTGACATGCTGCAATACCACCCCGGGCTGGTGGACCCAGAAGAAGAATTATTCAATGCTAACATATAGCATTAGCAGACCTCTCAAAAACGTCTTTACAGGATGGTCCAAAAGTTGGCTCTTGGCCCAAAGCTCCGTTCCACATGTGTGTCAATGCGGAGGGGGGTGTTTAAGGTCCACTCTAGTTTACTTGCTGTGAATTTCTGAAGTCTCTTGTTCAAATGAATGGAGCTCTCGCCAGCGACGCATACACAGATGCGTTTTTTCACAATTTTCTTGTGGGCGGGACCACTCGCGGCCTTTTTGGATAGAACGGCGGAGATAGGCGTGACTATGTCCGTTAATACATACAGTCTATGATACCGACACACATACTTACTGTAATTCCATGACATTGACTTAGTATCTACTGTAGGGTCAAATGTTACTTTCAAAATATGCGTAATTAAATAAAAAAATACATACATATGAATAAAACAGTAGATCAACAAGATACTTATTTAGATTATTTTTTTATTTGCAAACCAGTCTAATAACGAAATAAGAAGCTTGAGCAGAGACAGTAAACAGTGTGTGGCCATCTTTCTGTTTTAGTTTTCATTTAGTTTGAGTGTTGTTAATAACTCATTTGTTTTTTGGCTATCTGTTGTTTGAAATAAAATATTCATGGAAAATAAAGTAATCCCAAAGTAATGTAGTGCAAGTTAAATGATTTAGACTGAGTAATGTCACTTATTAAATGTGTCAAACTGAGGTTCTGAAGCCTTGTCTGGATTAACAGCGATCACAGAAAGCATTTCAAACCTCTGCCTCTTCAGTCTTACACATCAGAGACACACTGACTTGACCTACAGATTCTGAATGGCTCCGTTCTGTGTCTACATTAATCATTGGATTTTATTATGTAATGATACTTGATGGGAAATAGTTGGCCTTCTTATAAGAAATGAAATTCATTTATTGAGAGAAAAATAAATTGCTCTCTTTCCATTATGAAGTGTTCTGGAGATTCAATATTTTGGATGAGTTGTCCTTGCAGCTATAATATACACAGTTATCACCAGCTTTACAACATTCGTAAATAGAGTTTATTAGATTTGCGAATTTTACCGGGCACAAAAAGGCCCCGTCTTCCCTGGTCTTCCACAGGATCAGAGACAGAAGCTAAATGTAACAGTGTTATTGTGACTTTTGTACATATTATGAACAAAAATGTGAATGCCAAATAACGCCAGACCTCTGAAGCTAAGCAGGGAAGAGCTTAGTTAGTACTGTGATGGGAAAGCTCTAGGAACACGAGGTGCGACAGTGGGTCGTTGTGTCCTTAGGCAAGACACTTCACCCACATTGCTTAGAATGAGTCTGGTGAGTGAATGAATGATTGGTGGTGGTCACATGGACCCACTGTGGGACAGATTGAAGTCTATCTTTAACCTGACTTCAATCTAGTCATTATTATTTCTCTTTTCATAATTTCTAGATACCACACTACTACAAAATAACTGATAACTACACTACTACTACGTTATCAGTGTGTACTGCTACTACACACTGATAACTACTAAGTTTACACAGAAAGCATATATGACCCAAATCCATCTACCTTAATTGTGCCACTTTTGACTATACTTTGTCAACATATAATAGACTATTTAAATAAAGTACAAAAAAGAGGCACTTAATAATTCTTTAAAACCTAACTAGACCTTGACAGCTTCCAAAATTGAGAGAAAACGAGGGTAAGACTCGAGAAGGGGGTGCGGATGAAAGCTTCGGAAGATAAAAGAATTCGGGCTGAGAGTGCAGTGAAATGTTGGCTGGGAAAATGTAATGATAATCCATAAAACAGGAGAAAAGAATCCTGCAGGGAAGACTCCTTGGAGGGACCTACAGTGAGAGAGGCAAAGAGCTTCTGAGAGGACGTGCGGCGCGTCATTAAGGCAAAGACGATCTGGACGAGGAGCAAATGAAAACGAGCGGGACAAGAGCTATTAAGTAATGGGCCGATAGTGAGCCAGCTGAGCTCATTCACGGCGGGTCCAGACGCAGACTTGGTGCAGGGTGGGTTAGGGTGGGGGTCTTCCGCTCAGCTGCCTGTCTTGGCCCACTCTGAAAAGCCCAAGTCTTCCTGTGAGAGCAAGAAGTCCACAGGGAGACATTGTACCAGGCTCAGAGGAGGGACAGGCCACAGAGAGGGGGACTGAGCCTGTATGGACGGGTGTCTGGTGAATATAGGAATCATAACAAGGTCGGGCACAGAGTTGGGATTTTGAGACAGAAATGTGTTTTGTAATGCCGGATTGTTTCCTTGGATTCTGTTCCAAATCATAGACTGTAATAATATGGAACGATGCTGTCCCACAATTAAGAAACTCATAACTCCGTGTCGCTTTAGCTGCTATTAGCTTACATAGAAAAGTAAACTCCTCTAGCTCTGTAAATGGCTGTAAGTGCTCTGAATGATCCTGGTGTTTGTCTTTGAAAATGTCTAACAACTACCGACTGATTTTGTCTTCAGGTTGCGAGAGGGAACAGACTAGCACTGCTCAGGATTGGCTCTTTGGTTGCTAGGCCGTTGCTAACCTCGTCCTTTGCCTTTACTGTAGATGGAATAAAGCCATGGAGCCTGCTCATGTAGACTTTTTATGGGTGATGTCAGCGCTTCGTTAGTCCACTTCTTCTGCAGTCTATTGGTGAAATACTTAAACAGAGAATTTCAACACACAGTGGAGTGAAAAGATGCTGACTTGTGCAATTCTCATAAATTCTAAACCACAACTTATTAGGTTGTTTAAAGGCTCTATTTCAAGATAATGAAAACTTTTTTATTTTTATTTTTATAGCTTGCACCAGTCCTATTTGTTTGGTCTTTATGAGCTTTTGATGTGATGCATGAGCACTTTTCATATTGTTTAGAACCATTTAATTAGCTCAATTACATTCAGGCCTGTTGAATTTTGAAGAAAGAAACAACATCCCAACTTGCTATTTAGCAATCTTTACCAACAATGGGCCTCATTCACGAATAACTTCGTAAGAAACTTCTTAAATTTCTACTCAAGTCGATCTTCAGTAGATTTCTAAGAAGTCCCCACGTGGGATTCATCAACGCGCTCGTAAGCCGCTGAATTGTTCGCAGCTGTTCTCTCAGATTGATGAATGCCAACTCCTCGTAAGTACAGCGCGCGTGCCCGGTGCTTCATTAGCATAGGTACTTAGCATAAGTAACCGCCCACTAATGCCCATATAAGGGACTGCAGGGCCGTGTGCAGACGCCAGAGGAAACAGCAACAGCCCTAAAGCAAAGAGTTACACGGAGCAAAAGAGTCACCCTTTTTTCTTCTTTTGCCAGACTGAGAATAAAGTCATAAAATGTTAACTTAAAAGTCGAAATATTATAAGAATAAAGTCGAACTAGCAAAATTATGAGATTAATCTAAGAATATGATGAGATTAATGTCAAAATGCTACACTGTAAAACCTAACTGTGCTGCTGAATTAAACAATATAAGTGTACATGAATCAAAAGTGGTAAAAAGTTAACAACACTAAAATGTTTGTAGTGTTACAAACTCATTTTGCTATTTTGTGGTAATAACTCATATCATCCAAGTCAGTTTATGATTTTGACCCTGTTTGATTGGAGACAACTCAAATTAACAGAGTTAATGTAACGCATCACGTTTGCTTGTGTTGTGTTGCAAACCTGCGCATGCGCGTCTCACGGCAGCCGAAGGAAAACTAAGATGGCGGATGTCCGCGAATTGTCTAAAAAGTTTATATACGAACGAATTAAGACACGGATGTCACATTTAATGCAATTTGAGGCGAGGTGTTGATGGTTTCATGTTGTGATATGTTGGTTTTAAGAGTAAGAGTTTCGTGTAAAGCTTGGTTTACGTTGTAAATGCTCCTGTCAATCACACTACGTATGATAGCACCTTCTGACGTCGAAGCTAATCACAAACAGCTGAGGCAGTGCAGAGCCTTCTTGGCCATAGAGGACTACTGGTTTTGCGATCTATTTTACGGGTAAAAATGGGGTTTAGCGGGGGGATTATTTTTGGAGTTTGGAGTCCTTCCTTGGGAGCATTTTGTGTTTTTGTGACGTGACTTTCCAATGCGTAAGGATTACAGCGAATCCAGCGGAGGTGACCATCGTCTAATAATTCGGAGCAGCCTGATTTTCCCCAAGCCACGGCCTGTGTGGAACTCTGTTTGATGCTGTCAACACTCGAACCTGAAGTTAACATGTGAGTAGAACTGCCTACTTTTAAATGAACTATAGGATTATGAACACAACTGATAGCATACAGACACAAGGCTGTTAAATCTGCCAAAAAAGGTTTATTTTTAACCTCGTTGTGCGCCATGATTTAGCTCCGTTCGTTGCAAGTTGCATTTTATCTTTAGTGAGACAAACCCACGGATTAAATCTAAAAGCGATAAAGGTTTTGTAAGGTCTGATAACATGTTTTATGTATTATAAGATCTGGTTGTAATTGTGTATACGAGTTGGATGATTTGGACACGGCTGTACTGATTCCATTCTCGCGGGTTTTGTGTTTTGGCTAGGTTTTGGGCTGGAAAAATGTGCTGGCATCTGGCAACCCTGACACTGCAGCCACGAGAGCGGTGCGGTCTTCTTTCTTTCTCCGTGAGTATAATCGATGTCGTAGTTCATTTGAGAGGATTTTCATTTGAATAGAACATTAAGTAATTGTAAGCATTACACGCTATAATATTTAAAAAATGTTTTGCTTTCAAACATTCGTGTTTGCTGTGAAAATCCACAGGCCCGTTTCACGTTTTGCACTCCAGCGGCTAGCACGAAAGTTCTTTATGCCCAATTCAACTTAAGTTTATTGTCTGTTGAAAGAAATGTTGATTCCAGCTTGACCTCTGGAGAAAAACTGGTTATAAATTATATTTAACTGCATGCCTTTTGGGCATAAAGATTGAGAGCTAGGTTAGCTAACCTTGCGCACGTGGGTTTCCAGTTGTCTGTCTTACCACACGCACGTGCTGAAATGTGGAAATGCAAATTGTGCCGTTTTTCAACCCAGATAAAATTACAATTAATGCGGCATTATAGATTGCAGCATGGCCAGTTTTCGTCTATCTCTCCACTACCATGCTTGCATGAAAATTGTGTTTGCACGTTTAAGACATTTAATTCATTGAAAGTGCACATGTCATTATTGCACAATACAGCTAAAGGAAATGGCAAACAAACTGACAGAACGTCTGCATTTCAGTGTCCACTTTGTGAATTTAGACAACCATTTCATGAAAAGGACATGTTCCTTCACTTAAGGGGGCATTTAAAGAAGAAACAAATTGTTCCTTGTCTATTTAAAAACTGCAATTTCAAAACCAATGTGTACTCCTCATTTGGCTCGCACAAGACTCGAGATCATTGCAATTCTACAGAGTATGCCGTTGAGATCGTTGAGCAAAATGAGTTTGACATTCCTCATAATGATGACTATGAGCAGCAAGATATAGTTGTGCCTTGCATTAGTGAAAGATCTGAAGAGCTTAATAGTAACACGGATGAACTTGCAGAACAATTGGAGTACAATTTGGCTGCTTTTTTTTTGAAAATGCAAACTTTGCTCCATGTCTCTGACAGAGCGACGCTTGAAATCATTGAGCACTTTGAACACTTGTTTTCCCTGTCAGAGCCCATTCTCAAAGAGGCCGTTGTTAAAACACTGAAACGGCACAACTGCTCAGTGACAGATCCGCTGATCAGGGACATTTGTCAGGCAGTCTCAGAAAGTAATATTTTACATAAATCAATAACTAGTGAAGGTCCACTGTCTACTGCAAAGAGACGAAAGACTTATATTGAGCAGAGGTTTCTCAATGTTAAGCCTGTTGAATACTTAATTGATTCAACACCTCAAACTTGCATGTATGTCCCTATTCTGTCCTCTCTACAGGCCTTGCTGAAAAAAACAGATGTTCTTGAGAAGGTGCTGGAAACTACTTCAAGGAAGCCAGGTGTGTATTCCTCCCATGTTGATGGCTCTTTCTACCAGGAAAACACTCTCTTTGCAGAAGATGGTATTAAGATTGCATTGATTTTGTATGTAGACGATTTTGAAATTGCCAATCCCCTTGGAACATCAAGAAAAATTTACAAGAACTGTGCAGTGTATTGGTCATTGGCCAACTTGCCGGCAAAATATCGCTCTGCTTTGCACACAATCCAGCTTGCCTTGTTGTGCAATGCAAATGACGTTCAACAGTTTGGATTTGCAAAAGTGTTTGCTCCCATGTTGAGTGATTTAAAGATACTTGAGCAGGAAGGTATCTATGTGGAGGCACTAGGTAGCTCCATAAAAGGCACAATATTCTCTGTCGTTTCAGACAACCTTGCTGCACATGGTCTGGCAGGTTTAAATAAAAGTTTCAGATCAACATATTGTTGTCGATTTTGCCTTAGTAGCAGAGCTGACATGCAGACATTGGATGCAACTACAGACATCAGTCAGTGGAGGTCAAAAGAACAGCATGACTGTCTAACACAACAAATGAGAAATGATGATTCTGAAAGTTTTGGTGTTAAAGACACATGTGTGTTGTCTGACCACTTGTCATTCTTTCATCCCATCACAGGATTCCCCGCCGATATCCTCCACGATCTCTTCGAAGGCGTAGTGCCGGTAGAACTGGCTCTTTGTTTGAAAGGTATGATTTCAAGAAAATACTTTTCATTTGAAGATTTGAATAAGGCTGTTTCAAATTTTCCATATCAGCATTCTGATAAAGTTGACCGGCCTCATCCAATCCCTCTGAGTTATTCATCTCGAGGAACAATTGGAGGAAATGGCCATGAGAACCACACTCTTACGTCTGCTTCCACTTATTATTGGCTCAATGGTGCCTGAAGGGGATGAATTTTGGGACATTTTAATGGAACTTAAAGATGTAGTTGAACTTGCTCTGTCTCAGCAGTTCACAGATGAATCTTTGCAGTACATGGCCTGTAAAATATCTGATCATAGGCAGCTACTTCAAAAGGTGTTCCCAATCTACAATTAAGGCCTAAACACCACTTTATTGAACACTATCCTCATCTGGTTAAGTGCTTTGGGCCCCTTGTGCACCTTTGGACAATGCGATTCGAAGGGAAGCACAGGGTTTTCAAAAAAATTGTCCATGACACACAGAATTACAAGAATGTTCTGAAAACCTGTGCTGGCCGACACCAGGCAATGATGTCTTTTTACTTGTCGTCACCACGTTTTTTCAAACCCCAAGTGCAGACTTCCAAGGTTGAGTCTATCTTTGTAGATTCCCTGCCGGCTAATGTCCACACCCACATGTCAAGCCTTACAAAAGACACAAACATCCTGAGTGCTAAAGAGATCAGTGTTGAAGGCACTTCGTATGCAATTGGAATGTTTGTCTGTACAGGCACTCTAAGTGGTCTACCTGAATTTAAAGAAATAATGAACATTTTACTACTTGGTAGTGAAATTACTTTCATACTTAAAGACTTCAATGCATGGTATGTTGAGCACCTGCGCTCATTTGAGTTGACTGCTGACAAAGACGCGGGCCACACCGTTACACATGTGCATCAACTGAAGGATTCTATGCCTCTGTCTGCATATCGTGTGAGTGGCAAACTGATTATCACCCCTAAACATTTCCTATCCACCTGAATAAGAACATTTATGAGAAGGAAATCCAACCACTTAACATGTGAATTATATGCACGTCATGTTGTGACATGAATATTTGTTTTATTTCAGCTTGGAAACATGGACTCCTCGCTGCGGTTACGTGTTGTACTTGGGGCTGAAAATGCAGAAAAGTTCATTTTGCCTTCCTATCCAGAAACAGTCGATGATCTCATAAAAGAAATCATGACACGATTCAAGTTGACCTTTGACTTCAGACTACAATTTGAAGACCCGGACTTTGATGGGGCACTCTGCAATTTGGTAAACATCGAAGACCTCCCTTCCAAAGCAACAGTAAAAGTTGTAGCCAAAGCAGACCTTGATACCAGCTCATGTAGTACTGACGACTCCTCCATCCTTTCAGACAGCACAGACTCGTCTGATCGGAATTCTGGATGGCCATTTCACTTTGTTGTCCCCACATTCTCTTATGACGTGGAGCATATCTTAAGGGAAGGCAATGTTGCTTTTACAAATGAAGGGAAGAGTCAGCGGATTACTAAAGACCAGAAACATGTTATATTGGAATGCATGGCTGTTCAAATGTACAAACATAAAGCTTACCCAAGTAGTAAGCAGATAGCCATGGCAGCAGAAGCACTTGTGACCAAACATCCCTGCTTGGGTGAGAGAGGCTCCAGGACCGGCTATGATGGATGGAAAAACAGTCTGAGCTACAAGATGGGAAACTATCGCACCAAGTTAAGTCGCGCAGGAATAAAAGACGTCTCGATTAATGCAGGAAAGCGGAGTCGTCGTCGGCCAGAAGCCGAGCCATCAAGAGCAAACATTAAAAGGCCAAGACGAGGTGAAATAAACTTTCTCCCCAACTATCCTTCTGGGGAAAACAAGACGAGCTTGGAGGCCCATCGTCTTGAAATAATCGGAGAGTTTCAGAAGGTTTCCTCGGAGCGTGATGTGCCACTAATTTACCTTCTAATGCAGAAAACCTTTGCTCTCAGAAGAGAGGAAATAATAAACACAAACACTCCTATTTCGGAGCTGAAAAACCGATGGCCTGCCCTCTTCTGCGAGCCTCATGTAAGTGAAGTACATTTGATATAAATTAAACTAAAATTTGGCACACTACATTGTTTATTTGCTTTCTGATTGACACAGCTGTACAAGGAATTTCACCTCATAACAAACAAGAATTTGCAATTTACCTTCTTTGCTGCTTTGGATGAATGTGCAACAAAACTTCTCAGCTTGTACAGACAAAGAAGGTCCGGGCCATTCGGGGAGAAGCTTTCAAGTCTTCTCTTGGACTACAGTGAGCAGGTAAGCAACATCTATCTTACCCTTATACCACCATTACACTCTTAAACCACCCTTATTACACTCACACCCTCATTACTCTTGCACCCTCATTACACCCCGATTCCCTGATTATACCCTCATTACACCCCATATTACACCTCTCATTACACCCCCATCCCCTCATTACACCCCCATTATTCCCTCATTACACCCCCATTATCCCCTCATTACACCCCATCCCCTCATTACACCCCCATTATTCCCTCATTACACCCCCATTATCCCCTCATTACACCCCCATCCCCTCATTACACCCCCATTATCCCCTCATTACACCCCATCCCCTCATTACACCCCCATTATCCCCCCATTACACACCCATTACACCCCCATTATCCCCTCATTACACCCCCATTATCCCCCCATTACACCCCCATTATCCTCCCATTACACCCCCATTACACCCCCATTATCCCCTCACTACAACCCCCATCCTACCCTCACTACACCCCCCAGTACACCTAAATCCTCACTACCCCTTCACTACACCTGTGTACACCCATTGAAAATTGAATGTTATGAATTGAAATGTGCTGAAACCTTGTGGAAGAAAAATAAAGAGACCCAATAGACTGCACAGACATATGCTGTCACAAAAAGTAAAATGTTTTTTTATCCCTAATGCACATAGGACAAGAATGACGTACAAAAAACAAGAACTGCAGTCTTGTTTGGACTACCCCTGTATTTAAAAGAAGACCCAAGCCAGATATTTCGAACTTGTAAGGTAAGTGTTGTGAGCCACTTCACCATTATTGTATGTCTTTTTTAACTTCATTAGATGCAAGTCAGCGGATAGATGCAAATGAGGGGCGACAGTAGCTCAGTTGGTAGAGCATTGGCCTTAAGGCCAGAAGGTCGTGGGTTCAATTCCCACCTCTGCACCTTCTCCACCGACTCCCACTGATGACTGCTGTCGTTGTGTCCTTGGGCAAGACACTTAACCCCACTTTGCCCAAAGCCCCCACTGAAAGATCAAGGCTATGCTCACACTCAGAGAGCAGCCGTCCTCCTGTGGACTCACCACCTGCAGAGGGTCAGTGAGGGGCTGGTGCTATGAGACTTGGGTGGCATCTCTGACTGCCACCCCCCTGACCCAGAAATGGATTAAAGGGTAGAAAATGGATGGATGGATGGATAGATGCAAATGGTGATACCCAAAAACGTTTGGCTTTGTTAATCTAATTGAAGATAAAAAACAATGTGATTTATCTTGTTGTGGTCTTTGAATGTTTTTTAATAAGTTATCTTGACAATAATTGCATTTTCAAAATGATCCTTTAGCTAATCCTTAAATGAGGAAGTAGTTTTTCATTATTTATTGAATGAAAGCCCAACTTTGAGCTTTTTTGAAGCATGGGAGAGTCTGAAAACTGGAAGGGCTGCATTTGCTTGATCTTGGATCTACATGGTTCTCATTGTATGTCTTTTTGTTTCATTTAAGGAGGAGGAACTTGATGGCAGCAAAGATGGGACGGTTGCCCTGGTTGCTGTCACTGGAGATGCTGCGACTCCTTGGTCCGCCCAACAGGTGGCCATCGTGTTGGAGGACCAGATCGTCTCAACTCACCGTTGCTGGGTGGATGCACTGGTTATCCTCTTCGGCCTAATATATGCACTACACCTGGAGTACCCACAGAAAGTAAAGGGCTTCTTTGACTTTCTCCAAATGATCCTCCTCAACTTGGATGAGGGGCGGAGGCAACTTTCCCCAAAATTGCAGACACTGAAAAATGAACTGGACAATGAGTAACACCAATTAACTATTCTTACACCCTCATTACTCTTACACCCCCATAAAACTATCTAGTAATTTCTGAAAGTGAAGTGATGTTGTCCATGTCGATTATTGTTTGTTAATGTCAATGATTGACTGATTTTTGCCCTCACTTGTTTTTTGAGGAAGTTGAATTAAAGTTTTTGCATTTAACCTGGTTTGTTCATTGTAGAGTATTTAAGCTTATATAGTTCAAAGCAGGTTTAATAAAACAATCTGAGTAGAGATTTTAGTAATTTGAGTTATTAACACTTAAATTTAAGACATTCAATTTTCTCAATACATTTAAGTAGAGTTTTCTAAATAGTTCATAACTGTAACTCATTACATAATGGTGGTGGTAAATTAAATTATATAAGTTGACATTTGAGGATATAATGAGTAATAATAACTCAATGAGTTAAAGCTATCCTAACTTATATTTAGTAAGTATTGTGTAGTCATTACAAATGATAACATGTACTTGTACAGGTTAAGTTGCTAAACTCAAACTGTTTAAAGCAGCAGGTTTAGGGATATCGTTTGAGTTGATTTAACTTGTCAGGTTTTACAGTGTATGAGATAAATTTAAAAATATATTATGTATTAATTTAAAAATGAATCTCAAAATGTTTTGAGATTAATCTAAAAATATTTTTTTAGATTAGAGCTATCTAGAGCCATGGGAGAGACCAGCGCAGACCCGTATAGATCCATGGGAGACCCCAGTGCAGATCCATATAGATCCATGGGAGACCCCAGTGCAGATCCATATAGATCCATGGGAGAGACCAGTGCAGATCCATATAGATCCATGGGAGAGACCAGTGCAGATCCGTATAGATCCATGGGAGAGACCAGTGCAGATCCGTATAGATCCATGGGAGAGACCAGTGCAGACCAGTATAGATCCATGGGAGAGACCAGTGCAGACCTGTATAGATCCATGGAAGAGACCAGTGCAGACCCGTATATGGGAGAGACCAGCGCAGACCCGTATAGATCCATGGGAGAGACCAGTGCAGACCCGTATATGGGAGAGACCAGTGCAGACCAGTATAGATCCATGGGAGAGACCAGCGCAGAGACTCAGAGCGGACCCCGCAGCCTCCTGCAGCAGCAGTATATATTCCGTTGTTCTGTGGCCCGTGGATAAAGAAATGCCCCCTATAAATAGGAAGGGGTCACTAATACACGGCATGATTTCCAATGTATTTCATAAAGCGTTGGCACATTTCATTTCAAAATGAATTAAAAAGTAGGCCAGATCTGCAGTGAAAAAGGCGGTATATAAATAAAGATTACTAATAAAGATTACTACAAATAAATAAATACATACATCGATATGACGGACATATCACTGGAATGTTGTATTTTTATTCAACTTCACCAAAGAGGACAACCCCGGCGTGTGAACATGTCGGCACTGAATGCGTACGAGTGCTCCTGAGGACTCGTAGGATTTGTACTTGCCCAAGAGAAATTCTGGTTACGAGAAAAATTTGTGAATGCCACTTTCTTCGTAAAAACCACGTAAGTAGGATTTACGTACAAATCTGTTCCTAAGAACCGTTCGTGAATGAGGCCCAATCTTTTTATCCCGACCATATTTTGAATATTGATATTTTCTATTCATTTCTTCCCTGCAATACATGTAAAATACACGATAGGCCATTGAATGTGGACAAAACACCGCCGGACAACCCTGTGTTCATGGAGCGTTTGTAATCAGACATTGTCTTTGTAACTCCGAGGGGTCTTTAGTCCAAGAAAACAACCCCCTCCGAGCTCTTCAAATGAGAAATTCTTTCATTTCATTTCACTTGTTTTTGAAAAGCAATGGAGCAAGTCACTTAGGCAGAAATGACTGCCCGCGATCGACTTGCACAGCTGTGAGTGCACTGGTACGAACGGGCGCGTGAATCATCTGCCCTGACTCATCCCTGCACCCCCTCTTTCTCCCAAATTAAACATGATGAGTGACAGAATTCTTGTCACGTTTTGTCTAACATTACTTTACATTGGTCTGCTTACCAAGCCCCAGTGATCCAAGATGGCGCCCTATTCAAATGAATGGCTTGTGCTCAGTAGCGCATGGGACTTCACGGAGACCGGGAGATTAGCAGAACTCGCCTATATTTGGGCATCGTCTGGTCCTCCCGGTTCTGCACAGTGGACGAGCTCCCATGATGCATTGCGCCAAATACGCGTGTGTGGCTCTCATGCACGTGCACAGAGGAGCTTGGCTGCGCTTTGACCAATCAGAGCTGCTGATCTGACCAGTGGTGGAGCGGAGTCAGAGCGGGAAGGAAAGGAGCAGAGTTTGTGGCAGTAAAGTGTGGATTTAAAGAAAACCGGAAGATTTAAGAAGAAAAAAAGTTCAGGATGACAAGGGACACTAAAATCCCCAACTAATACGATCTTTCTGAGAGCTGTAGGTTCTCTGTCAGGTTCTTTGTCAGCTGAGGTCAAGCTGTTTTCGTTTACGTTGAGATCTATAAGACTTTTTTCTGGGTAGCACACAGGAATTTAGTCTGCAGTACCACAGCGCCCCCTGTGCCCGTAGGTGGGACAGCGATAAACTAGTAATACCCTATCCAGTTATTAGTAAAGAGCCATGCTGCTTACGGAAGGATTTTGCACAAGAGTAATATACAGTATTCTTCTTTGTTTTTGTTCTTTTTGACCTGAAAAAAAAAAAACTGAAATGTGCCTTGTGTAATTTCTCCTACATGCATTTCCTCTGGTTATGTGATAAGATACACATTTCAGTGAGTGCAGACATGATTGTAATTGGTAGTGGTGGGTGTTAGGGACAAGGAGATTCAAAATAAGGGAAAACATTGCACAAACAAGTGGGAAAGTGAAGCTCTAAGCCTGCAAGCACCCGCAAACACATGAAGAGCTGATAAGCAGGAGAGAGGAAATACAAGCAGGAAGAAAGAGGAGGCGAGGATGAATTAAACATGTCTCAGCAGAAGAAGAAGTGGGCCATGCAGTCTACCTCTGTCCAAGTGTGTCCGCAACCACAGTAATTACTACAACAGAGATGTGTTAGCAAATCCTCGGATATATGAGTAGGATTTTAGTTCAGGGGAATGGGAAAAATAAATATATTAATCACCATGTGCATTATGTTCGCTGTGTATTTGCCAAACAGTCTCCTGGCTAGCTCGCCAACATCGTTAAAGTAGCTAAATACAAACTAATTTTCCAATTTAGTAATCACTATGTTACAGTGCACACTAGGCCGATCTGTTAAGATTAGTAGCAAAGTCTTATGCTAATAAAACATCTCCTCAATCGATGAGTACTTTAGCATCGACCCTGGGATTAAAGCTGGAGCGCCCAAAGCTTATTTTGTGTTTCATAAATAGATTGTTTTTACCAACAGTAAAAGTAACATTATGTGAAAAAATCAGACCGCAACATGCTGTCTTATTCTCATTTGTGTGCGTGCGTGTGTATAAGTGTTCTTAATAATATGTGGTTTTGGGTGGGTCTGCTGGGCGGCCGGGGTGACAGGTCATGGGCATAAGAGGCTGTGTATAACTAGAATGCACTTTTGTGATAAATAATTGGGCTTTTTCATGCAATAAAAAGCACATTTATCTGCGCTTTATGAATAAAATTTGAATGATTCATTGATTGACAGTAGCTCAGTTGGTAGAGCATTGGCCTTAGAGCCTGAAGGTCGTGGGTTCGAGCCCACCACAAGACCTGCTTCACGACTCCCACTGATGTCTGCTGTCGTTGTGTCCTTGGGCAAGACACGTAACCCCACTTTGCCTGAAGCCCCCGCTGGAATATCAAAGCTCCTGTGGACTCAGCACCTGCAGGAGGATCAGTGAGGGGCTGGAGCTCTGTGTACTGGGTGCAGCTCTGACTGCCACCCCCCCCTCCCGACCCAGAAAGGGGAAGAAAATGATGGATGTATGGATTTTACACACATCTATAGATTTGAAAAATACATGAAAGTGAAAACTAGTGATAGAACACTTTTGATCAATCTCAACTAGTTACAGGGATGTGTTTTGTGTTATAGGTTGTTGTGGTTAGTTAGGTACTCCTATCAAGTGTATAATATAAACCTCAAAATGAAAAATCCCAAGATTACAAAATACAGTAATGTTACATTTCGTGTTTCAACATATAGATTAGGGTTGCGGCTGCAGGTTTTCATTCCAACCAAGCAGGAGCACATCAGACTACACCCATTAACTCAAGTGAATCCTGTCTTAAATGGAATCAGAGCTGCTACTTTGTTGGAATGAAAACCAGCAGCCACTATTTAACCATAACTCTGGTGAACGTCATTCTTTTTTAAGGTTTGAGTCTTCCTGCTCTAAGTACTCTTTAGTTGTTTACAACCCTGATGCTAGCTGTGATTCTACGCAAAACACTAAAAGAAAATGAGTGGGTATTGTTGGTGCAATCAAGCATATGTCGCAAGCCTGAACACAACAAGCATCAGTCGTGAAGAAAATAGTAGCAACACAAAAGAAGCCATCAGTACAATGTGTTTTGGGGCAGGTTCCTGATTACAGATTTGTCTTATCTGCGCCGGCAGGCTGTCTCACACCCGAGCGGCTCCAGAGGAAAAAGCCCATTCTCTGCCTGCACATTGGATCTGCGAACAGGGAGCAGCCTGAGAATCACAGGCCTATATATAGTCAATAACTCAAGTCGTATATGGCACAGTCAAATCACAAAATCAATTCTAAAAGACACAGGGGGCCACAGAGGAGGCTGAGATAGTTTGCACTTTTGAGATACAAAGCTTTGTCTCTCTTCCTCTGCCTGGATTCACTGCTCGTTTCTGACTCCGGACATCTCTTGCCAGCTCCCAAACGCCCAGGTCTGCTCTCGCTGCTTTCCTCACAGTATTCAGTGCATTCTCTTTATTATTTCATTTATTTTATATGTGTGCCTTTTGTTCTCTTCTAAGCTGGCCTCTCCTTTCATCTTATCGTTCCATATTCCCTCATGCTCCATCTCATTTTTGGTCTTGGTTGACCCATCCCACCCCTCCCCCTGTCTGACGATGTTCCTTTTATAAAACCTCAATTCCTCTATTTACTACTCTTTCCTTCTTCTGTGCGTGACGTCTCCTTTCATCTTGGATCCACTCTTCCCCTGTCATGAACGATTGCTACCGTTGCTCCACCCCCAACAAATGTCAGCATGAATCATTTGAAGGCAGCCCATATAGCGCCTGTTCACCTCATGCCTGTACACTGTACCAAGGATGCTTACATTGTGTTCAAGCACAGCACCTCGGGCGAGGCAGTGAAAACATTTTTAAATGCTAATTTCTTGTAGCTGCCGGTGACTTGGGGCGCTAACCCTGCTGCGTATTGATATGTAACTCTCTGTAGTGAGCCTGGGCGGTGAGATACTTGCATCCACGGCTGTGAGTATACAGTGTTTAGCTTAACACATGGTGAGATCTGTCAAGATATGTAAAGGTTTCCATTTTTACAAGCATGGAGTGGTTAAAGGGTTCAAAGGATGTGAACTGTCAACATTTGCATTCTGTGGGTGTGTTTATGTGTTTGTTATATGCAGAAATATGTTTACATTTATTCATGTATATGTTTTACAATAGAATGTACTTATTTGACCTAATCTGTTCACAAATACATGACAGTGGAGGTTCTTTATACACTTCGATTGCCTTAATGCAGAGTTCCCAAATCTCTTTGAGCCGTGGCACACCTTTGCAAAAGATCATATGGCACATAACAACTGAATTTGATACAAAATAGAAACCCAACAACCTTTATTAACAAGGCAAAGTCATTCTCATCAATATGTATTTCAACAAATGAAACAAGAACACACAAAATCTTTTTAATCATCTCACATTATTTTCTTTTCACATGATTTTAAACAAACAGCTATGGCTAAGCAGTCAGTACTTTTAGACGGATCACATTATTTGTACTTGACACATGTAAGCAGTGGATGGAGAGAGATGATTACGGATTAGAATGATTTTACACAGACTGGTTGGATGCATTTTTACGCAAAGCCCCAAAGCACATTAGCGGAAAAACAATTATTTTTTGTTGCATATTTCACAGAAACTATTCATTGTCATGGATTAAGCCATAAACTCTGGATAAGGTTAAAAAGCCCATATGTATTAACTGCATTTTCAATTACATACATACAACAGGTTAACATGTTTAAATCACATTTGACCTTTTCTGAACAAAGAGGAGTAATTCTAAAACACACCTTAAACAAGAAAACAAGTGTTTGGAGCTCATTCTTGCCTCTGTGGATATTTCTATGTGCATATGAAGCTATTATGACAACAAAGATATTATTTTAATTCCAACATGAGTTTGGAGATTATTTTCTGGTAGATCTTTGTGAACTACATTTGTTTCAGTTACTTTATGATAGGGCTGAACCAAAACTGGGTCAAAATGAATGGATTGGCCAATGATTTATATTTTCAAAAGTATTGGGTTCAAATTGTAGAATATTTCATATGAGGTGATTGTTTTTTGTTGATGAGCTTGAATTAGCTTGAATATGTGGTACAACATGCCATGGCAGCGCAGATTAACTTTAAGTGACAGGTCCCAAATTACGCTTTTTGACTTTTCTCTGCTTTAAATATCATTGCAGAGCTGTATTGTAAGCATGTATTGGCTTCATACATTAGTCCAAAGTTGTTTTTTCATTCATTATCTAAAGCTCCGTCCGTGGTGGCGAGGTGCAGAGAGGACTGGGCAGCAGTCGAAGGCGGAGACCTCGACGACCCAGTCCACACACCCAACATCTGGCTCTTGGGACGTGGAACGTCACCTCACTGGGGGGGAAGGAGCCCGAGCTTGTGGGGGAGGTTGAGCGATACCGACTAGAGATAGTCAGCCTCACCTCCACACACAGCTTGGGCTCTGGAACCCAACTCCTTGAGAGGGGTTGGACGCTCCACTTTTCTGGTGTTTCCCGCGGGGAGAGGCGGCGAGCTGGGGTGGCCATACTCATTGCCCCCCATCTCAGCCGCCACGTGTTGGAGTTCTCCCCGGTGAATGAGAGGGTCGCGTCCCTCCGCCTCCGGGTGAGGGACAAGTCTCTCACTGTTGTGACGGCCTACGGGCCTAACGGTAGTGCAGAGTACCCGGCCTTCTTGGAGTCCTTGGGAGGGGTACTGGACAGTGCACCGCCCGGGGACTCCGTTATTCTCCTGGGGGACTTCAACGCCCATGTGGGAAATGCCAGTGACACTTGGAGAGGGGTGATCGGGAAGAGCGGCCCCCCTGATCTGAACCCGAGCGGTGTTCAGTTGTTGGACTTCTGTGCCAGTCACGGCCTGTCCATCACGAACACCATGTTCGAGCACAAGGGTGTCCATCAGTGCACGTGGCACCAGGACACCCTAGGCCGGAGGTCGATGATCGACTTTGTAGTCGTATCATCTGACCTTCGACCGCGTGTCTCGGACACTCGGGTGAAGAGAGGGGCGGAGCTGTCAACCGATCATCACCTGGTCGTGAGTTGGATCCGCTGGCAGGGCAGGAGGCCGGTCAGACCTGGCAGGCCCAAGCGTGTAGTGAGGGTTTGCTGGGAACGTCTCGCTGAGCCCCCTGTCAGACGGACTTTCAACTCACACCTCCGGGAGAGCTTCTCCCAGGTCCCGGCAGAGGAGGGGGACATCGAGTCCGAGTGGACCATGTTCTCTTCCTCTATCGCCAATGCGGCGGCTCGTAGCTGTGGTCGCAAGGTCTCTGGTGCTGGTCCCGGCGGCAATCCCCGAACCCGGTGGTGGACACCGGCAGTAAGGGATGCCGTCAGGCTGAAGAAGGAGTCCTATCGAGCAATGATGGTTCGTGGGACTCCTGAGGCAGCTGTCCAGTACCGGCAGGCCAAACGTGCCGCGGCCCGGGCTGTTGCAGAGGCAAAAACCCGGGACTGGGAGGAGTTCGGAGAGTCCATGGAGCATGACTATCGGTCGGCCTCGAAGAGGTTCTGGCAAACCGTCCGGCGCCTCAGGAGGGGGAAGCAGTTCTTTGCCAACACCGTGTATGGTGCGGGTGGAGGGCTGCTGACCTCGACTGGGGATATTGTCGGGCGGTGGAAGGAATACTTCGAGGTTCTCCTCAATCCCCCCGTCACGTCCCCCGTCCAGGAGGCAGAGGCTGAGGATGTTGGGGCGGATACTTCCATCTCCCTGGCCGAGGTCACCAAGGTGGTTGGCAGCCTCCATGGTGGCAAGGCGCCGGGAGTGGATGAGATCCGTCCTGACTATCTAAAGTCTCTGGATGTTGTAGGACTGTCTTGGCTGACACGTCTCTGCAACATCGCGTGGCGATCGGGGGCGGTGCCAATGGAGTGGCAGACCGGGGTGGTGGTCCCTCTCTACAAGAAGGGGGACCGGAGGGTGTGTTCCAATTATCGTGGGATCACACTCCTCAGCCTCCCCGGTAAGGTCTACTCCAAGGTACTGGAGAGGAGGCTTCGTCCGATGGTCGAATCTCGGATTCAGGAGGAGCAGTGTGGTTTTCGTCCCGGTCGCGGAACACTGGACCAGCTCTATACTCTCCATCGGATACTCGAGGGTTCATGGGAGTTCGCCCAACCTGTCCACATGTGCTTTGTGGATTTGGAGAAGGCGTTCGACCGCGTTCCCCGGGGTGTCCTTTGGGGGGTCCTCCGGGAGTACGGGGTCCGGGGTCCTCTGCTGAGGGCTGTTCGGTCCCTGTATGACCGGAGCCAGAGCTGTGTTCGCATTGCTGGCAGTAAGTCAGACCTGTTCCCGGTGCATGTTGGCCTCCGCCAAGGCTGCCCTTTGTCACCGGTTCTGTTCACTGTATTTATGGACAGAATCTCTAGGCGCAGCCAGGGGCCGGAGGGGGTCCGGTTCGGGAACCACAGGATTTCATCTCTACTTTTTGCGGATGATGTCGTCCTGCTGGCTCCAACGAACCAGGACCTGCAACATGCACTGGGACGGTTTGCAGCCGAGTGTGAAGCGGCTGGGATGAGAATCAGCACCTCCAAATCCGAGGCCATGGTGCTTGACCGGAAAAAGGTGCCTTGCCCTCTCCAGGTGGGTGGAGAGGTCCTTCCTCAAGTGGAGGAGTTCAAGTATCTCGGGGTCTTGTTCACGAGTGAGGGGAGGATGGAGCGTGAGATTGACAGGCGGATCGGTGCAGCGTGCGCAGTGATGCGGTCTCTGTATCGGACCGTTGTGGTAAAGAGGGAGCTGAGCCGAAAGGCAAAGCTCTCAATTTACCGGTCAATCTTCGTTCCCTCCCTCACCTATGGTCATGAGCTGTGGGTAATGACCGAAAGAACGAGATCGCGGATACAAGCGGTCGAAATGAGCTTCCTCCGCAGAGTGGCTGGGCGCTCCCTTAGAGATAGGGTGAGGAGCTCGGTCACACGGGAGGAGCTCGGAGTAGAGCCGCTGCTTCTCCACGTCGAGAGGAACCAGTTGAGGTGGCTCGGGCATCTGTTCAGGATGCCTCCTGGACGCCTTCCTGGGGAGGTGTTCCGGGCACGTCCCACCGGGAGGAGGCCCCGGGGAAGACCCAGGACACGCTGGAGAGACTATGTCTCTCAGCTGGCCTGGGAACGCCTAGGGGTCCCCCCGGACGAGCTTGAGGAGGTGTGTGTGGATAGGGAAGTCTGGGCGTCTCTGCTTAGACTGCTGCCCCCGCGACCCGGCAACGGATAAAGCGGAAGAAAATGGATGGATGGATGGATATCTAAAGCTTTATCGAGAGAGTGATGACGCAGCACTACATTGAGGATGCAACATGTGAGAAACCAAAACTGTGAATCAGGGCATCTGCGGCCTCTCTCCTGAATCCTGCGTTTACCACAGTCTGTGTTTCCTTCACATCGAGCGCTGCTATTTTTCTGCTATCGTTCCAGACCCAAAGTGTTCATGTCAACTTGGAGAAAATGTGTTTTTGGGTGTAAATATGTGACACTATTTGGCTTGCCCAATAACAAAGCAATACGGAGAATTTGACTGGACTTTAGTCATGGGGATCTGCCTCTGAAAATGGCGACAAATCTGTTTATCTGCGAGCAACACTTCACCAAAGAATGCTTCCAGAACTACAGTTACCATAAAACTGGACTTACTCAAAGGCTGATCTTGAAACCGGGTGATATTCCCACAATAAAAGACACCAACATGGAGCCTAGGTCTGTAAGTACGGTACAACTAACTCACCGTATATCACCGTTAACTAAATAATGAGTGTCTGATTCTGGATGTGTGCACGGATCCCTCTCTCAATGTGGATCTCCCCCCGAGGTTTCTCACTTTTTTCCCACAACAGAGAACTGTCCAACAGACGATGCAGGGGGGTCTGTTGGACAGTTTTCCGTGTTAACAAGAAGGACTGTGGTGATGATCCAGGACACTACATTCTACAACATGTATGGACATTTATCAACATTCATGGCCATTGTCTGTCCCTATGGACCAACCTATGACCTGTGTTGGTGATTTCAATGGTTTTGTTAAGTCACCTGAGATGACTACTGTTGTGATTTAGGGCTATACAAGAATAAATTGTATTTTATTGTGTTGTATGTGTGACGGATGGCTATTGTTGGAAAAAGTATATTCTCAGGTCTAAAATGACTATGTACGGGCAAAAGCTGAACATCCCCGCGCTGTGTGTTTACCTCCTAGGGTAGGAGAGAGGTGGGCTCACAGGGAAAGGAGCAGAGATCCAATTGAGGTGACATCACTCTATGCAAGAGATGGCAATAATTTCACATGTTTTGAGTGTCGTAGGGTGTATCAACCAAATTATGACCACATGTGCAAAGGCTATAAAAATGAGGAGCCCAATATGGGACCTTTAAATGGTCACTCTAATCAGAAGATAATTTTTATATCCCAATCTATACAAATAACTGTTATAAACTAACAATTGGGAACATAAATCCTACAACAAACAAATGTTTGCAATAGAATTACCAGAAAGTCTTTTTCTCCAACTCCATGTTTCATGTGCACTCTAACTTGAGTGAATAATGAATGCGAGCCCTCTTTCTAACACAAACACCATTGAACCTTCTGTGTCTCCCTATACGCTCACAAAGTACATCCATGCTTCTAATGAATGATTCAAGCAACATTGACTCTTCCACGTGTTCGGCTTGTCATGAAAACCTGCCATGTAAATGTTGCATTGTGTTGTCTAGTTCTGGCAAAGTTTACGACTTGGAAAACAGTCACTACGACCACCACCACTTTAATCGTTTTATACACGCACGCAATCACACACAGAGAATCCTATGCATTATATTAGACCAGTGCACATGAGGAAAAGCAGACAATAATAATAATAAAGACAATAAAACATAAAAAACATAGCAACACATAAGGTACCTCTGAAGCGAAGCAGGGAATGGCCTGGTTAGTATTGTGATGGGAGGCCTCTGGGATCTCCAGGTGCCACAGTGGGGCGGCTGCGGCTGCAAAGTGCCAAACTGCTGTTGTGTCCTTAGGCAAGACACTTCACCCACATTGCCTAGAATGAGTCTGGTGTGTGTCTGAATGGTTGGTGGTGGTCAGAGGGGCTGATGGCACACACAAGTTGCCTCGCTTCTGGCACTGTGCCCCAGGGCATCTGTGGCTACAGTAGTAGTTTATCAGCACCGTGTGGGGTGAATGAATAATGACATGTGAAGCGGCTTTGAGTTTCCAAAAAGCTCTTCATAAAACTGACGCATTATTATTATTCTTAAATGTAAATCATAAAAAAGGCAGATAGAAAATGTATAAAGGCATAACACATTTAACAGCAAAATTGTTTTTTCTCTCTATTTTAACATTGTTCCCTCTTCAAAAACAGACATGGAGTTGTTATTAGATCCAACTTGGAGATAATGAGTTTTTCGGTGTCAACACTAACCCTGGCATTTTTTGAAAACAACCTACTATTTGTTGATGCAATTATGTTTTTTCCCCCCAAATGGTCGGAATGGTTTTCAACTTTAATCTTTGTTGATGTTTATTCTCTCATGACCGAGTATTGCAATCAGCACGGATGAGACGACAAACCGGGGGGCCATGTTTCGTTAACCGCTGTTTGTCACTCGGAGAATGGAGCGGCGCCAACTTTGAAGTCATTTAAGGTTCATTTGGCACGCTGCGGTTTGGTAGTAGTTTCTCGTGTCGCATGTAGCATCTTAATTGAGTGTTATGGTAGCCAGCGTGCCGTCGGAAGTGTGGTTGCGGCGTTGACAGGCTAACACAAATGCCTGTAGAGCCACATACGATGCCAACACGGCCGCCTCGCTCCCTGTCAGGCGCCATTATCATCATGATCATTTATTAAACAGGGCAAAAGGCAGAGAGGGTGCGACGGCAGCGGGCCTGCTCAGGGGAAGGAGGGATTGCTTTCTTAATTAAACGAGAGGAGGAAGAAAAAGACAAGTGCGAAGCGCCACGGGCTGAGGTTCCTTTGAAGAAAACAACATTTCTCTCTGTCACTGCGCTCCCCAGTGCTGTGTGAGGCTGCGTGGCCGTGTGCGATGGATGTTCTCGCCCGCTGGAACAGGATTTGGGACTTTTTGAAATATTTTTTTTCATGTTCACTGTTTAATGTACTCTAGTATTAATAATAACACTTTTTTATCAAGCCCAACTGAATTTCCAAAACATTATTATTTTTAGCTTGGTGTTATTTGGTTGGTCTTGTTACAATTCTCAGGAGTTGTTTTACTTGTAACAGCTTAACACCGGCATTACAAACACTTGAACCCAACATATAATTTCTGAAACAATATTCTTTAGTCACGACCTTTGGTCCAGTTTTGTCTTAATCCAAACACTAACGGAACTGGATTACTTTTATTTCATCAAGTATTGTCAAAATACCTTCATCATCTAAAAATAAATATATAAAATGAAACTTTTCACAAATAAAATACCTTTGACAGTTCTGGCTCCTGGCCATCTACAACTTTTTAAATTCAGCCCTGACCAAAAAGAGTTTGACACCTGCTCTAAGAGAAACAATGAGATTAAACATGTTTGTTTGATGTGTGCATAACCTGAGTGCTCTTATTTGTCCTTTTATTCTGCTGTAATGTGTGCAACTATGGCATGGACATTAATCTTTCTTATCTTGTTTGTCGAGTTGAGACTCAAATGATGAGTGGAAGAGTGTACACTTGTTCGGTGGTTTCACATCTTGACAAAAAAGCATTTTTGTTCTAAATGATTCTCTTAAAGTGAACTGGTATCGCGGATGTTATACTTTATTTCTATTATCACCATCATCATCTTTATTATAATCATTATCAATGTTATTATGCAACAATCGTATATCATTACTCATTATTATTATAATTTAAATGTTATATATATATTTATATGTATATGTTTAAATTTACTATTATATGTTTATAATTATTGTTTGTGTGAATGTATGTATATATGCATGAATATATATGTGTATGTATGTATGTGTAGATATACACTTTGTCTTTCCTTCTCCCCCTCTTCTGTACATAAGAAAAGATTTCTGTAATTCCACATTCACTCTCATGCACACACATGCACACACTCACTCACACACACACACACACATGCGCGTGCGTGCAACGATTGCTTTTTCTTTCTTGTTGGTCTCACTGTCCACTCTCCCCTCTTTGTATAGATTCTCCTCTTACGTTGTAAATATCACTGAAACTGATCACCTATGTTGTCTTTGTTGTCTATGTTTGTTTCTTGTTTGTCGTATTGTATGTATTGTATTGTATGTTTTGTATGTCTATTCTCAACAATAAATGAAAAAAAAAAAAAAAAAAAAAAAAGTGAACTGGTATTGTTCATTTCTGATAACTGCAGATTCTGAAGCCCAAGTCGCAGGCTCAGTATCTGACTTCAAACAACTGGAGTTCTACTAGTTTTGTTTTAATGTGATTAATGTTGGTGTCTATAAAGTAAATTAAATTCAGGAAATGTATGCATCAGTTTACGGCAGAGTTTCATGGCTGTTTTTTGTGGAGGACATTATCCTGTTGGATTTATCAAAGCAGACCTTCCCTTAAACAGTCAATAAAAGTCATGTTGAGTAATCACTCCAGGGAGCAGAGGAGGACTGTTCCAAGCACGGGGCACTTAGCTACAACTTAAAATGAGATCCCAAAATCAAAACAGAAAAGCATTTAAAAAACCAGTTGAAATAATTGAGTCATTATCCAGCGCACAAATACCGCCTTTAGCCACATAATTAGACTCTGCTGTTGAATAATTTAGTTTATTTGCGCTGTGGTAAGAACATCATTATATTGTAATATCACAAAGTGCCTGTAACCAATTCAAGTGAAACTGTGAATCTGTATGAAGAAGTTTAGATTAAAACAAATCTTTTACATAACTTTGAAAATGGAACAATATCTGATCAAATGATATTATCGTTGTAAAGCGCTTTAGGTGACCTTGGTCTGTTAAAATGTGCACATAAAAATTACATACTTACTATATATATCCAAGGCTATGGGAGGTGCTTTCTTGGGGACTTCTAAGATCTTCTGGTTTGTGGCAGCTTTTGAACGTTACGTTAACAAATTTAGCGATGGGACATATGGACTGAAGGAAGGGTGCATGGATAGATATTTATGCTTCATCCACAAACCAGCGACCACATCAAGCAGATAGATGGATGAGCTCAAGATTTGAAAAGAAGAATGTATATATACATATCTTTCATCCTCGACTGAAAGGACGTCAGTGAATAAACATGTAACGGACACTCATTTTGCTTTTGAAAACACTCATTGGGATTAATGAATACAACTGTGAGCCTGTGAACAAGGATAATCTGCCTATAATTACAATTAGCAGTCATTAGCACTGTGGGGACGGTTCCGGGGAAAGTGGATCCATTTCCACTCAAATAATTAGGATAAAAAAGGAAACGTTAATAGCAAAAGACGGAACACTTAGTGGAAACTGAAGAGTAGCGTTTCTCATTTACCCACACAGTTCCAAACGCAGCTGGAGGCAACAACACACCCAAACATTGTGGCAGAAGTCATTTTCGACCACGGTTCTTAAAAAAGCTTGGCTCGTTCTCTAGAGGTTTTTTTCCCCATTCCCAATTAAACACAGCGCTTGAAAACAGTCTGTCTGCATGACTGTGCTGATGTCAAAAACAATTCCTTTGTGAGAATAAGCATGCGTGTGGCGTGCTTATAGGAGTCGTAGACGGTGCTGCCGGTGCTGTTGAGAAAGGTCTTCAAAGGTCGATCGGAGTTGTGTTGACTGTAGAGTATGGTAATGGAGCTGGAGTCAAATGAGGAGAAGAGAGAAGGCAGTAAGTGACACACAATCAAACTGTTATTTGGTGGTTTTCATGAATTTGTGGTTCCCGATGTCTGGAGCACTACGGCACTTTACAAGATTTCTCCAAGTCCCCCCTTATTGACTCAGACTTTACACTTCAATTCAATTCATTTTATTTCTGTATAGCCGTTAATCACAACAGCAGTCGACATGGAGTACGCCAACACAGATCAGAGAATCAAACAGTTCGAACACAGGAAATGCAATAATGAACAACATATAGGAACCATAGGTCCACAAGGAACAGATGACCAATGTCCATAAATGTTAATAAATGTCCTTTAATGTCCTGGGTCATCACCACTGTCCTCAGACCCTCCTGTATCAGCAAGGAACTAGTGGAAAAATGTGAGAAAATTCAGCCCATATTGAGAAGGATCTGCTACCATGGGCCTGGGACGGGCTGAGGGCCGTCCGGTCCCTGTATGAACGAAGCCAGAGCTGTGTTCGCATTGCCGGCAGTAAGGCACACCTGTTCCCGGTGCATGTTGGCCTCCGCCAGGGTTGCCCTTTGTCACCGGTTCTGTTCACTGTGTTTATGGACAGAATTTCTAGGCGCAGCCAGGGGCCGGAGGGGGTCTGGTTCGGGGACCTAAGGATTTCATCCCTGCTTTTTGCGGATGATGTGGTCCTGTTGGCTCCAACAAACCAGGACCTACAACATGCACTGGGACGGTTTGCAGCCGAGTGTGAAGCGGCTGGGATGAGAATCAGCACCTCCAAATCTGAGGCCATGGTGCTCGACCGGAAAAAGGTGCCTTGCCCTCTCCAGGTGGGTGGAGAGGCCCTTCCTCAAGTGGAGGAGTTCAAGTATCTCGGGGTCTTGTTCACGAGTGAGGGACGGATGGAGCGTGAGATTGACAGGCGGATCAGTGCAGCGTGCGCAGTGATGCGGTCGCTGTATTGGACCGTTGTGGTAAAGAGGGAGCTGAGCCGAAAGGCAAAGCTCTCGATTTACCGGTCAATCATTGTTCCCTCCCTCACCTATGGTCATAAGCTTTGGGTAATGGCCGAAAGAACGAGCGACAAGCGGTCAAAATGAGCTTCCTCCGCAGAGTGGCTGGGCGCTCCCTTAGAGATAGGGTGAGGAGCTCAGTCACACGGGAGGAGCTCGGAGTAGAGCCGCTGCTTCTCCACGTCGAGAGGAACCAGTTGAGGTGGCTCAGGCATCTGTTCAGGATGCCTCCTGGACGCCTCCCTGGGGAGGTGTTCCGGGCACGTCCCACCGGGAGGAGGCCCCGGGGAAGACCCAGGACACGCTGGAGGGACTATGTCTCTCAGCTGGCCTGGGAACGCCTTGGGGTCCCCCCGGACGAGCTGGAGGAAGTGTGTGTGGATAGGGAAGTCTGGGCGTCTCTGCTTAGACTGCTGCCCCCGCGACCCGGCAACGGATAAAGCGGAAGAAAATGGATGGATGGATGGATGCTCCCATGGACAGGATATAGATCCAGGACTTAGGAGAGCAGGTGAATAGCAATGAACAGACCACAGCTGAAGTCACACGGATGACAGCTGCAGTACATCCAAAATGCTGCAGCTCGAGTCCTGACTAGAACCAGGAAGTGCGACCACATTAGTCCAGTCCTCAGGTCTCTGCACTGGCTTCCTGTGGCTCAGAGAATAGACTTTAAAGCAGCTTTACTGTCTCTCCATGGCCTCGCACCAGGGTACATCCGCGACATGTTGGTGCCATATGAACCAACTCGGGCTCTGAGGAGCACAGGGACTGGACTTCTGTTAGTGCCAAGAGTCGGAACTAGACATGGGGAGGCTGCGTTTCAGATTCATGCAGCTAGAGTCTGGAACCGTCTTCCCGAGAATGTGAGACAGGCGTCTACTCTGGCTGTTTTTAAAACTGGACTGAAAACAGTTCTTTTTAGCTGTGCATACAAGTGAATGATTATACATTTTAAACTTCTTTTAATTTAGACCAAAATGGAACAACATTTGATTGTGTAATAATTGTAGTGCATTATTGGTCGATTTGCTTGAAATTTTGCTCAGTGTTACAGAGTACATTTCCAAAGCATTATTTTTGAGTGACTGTTTTCAGAATAAACTTAATTCTATTTTGGTGGTCATCAGAAAAAATAAGGAACACATGTTGGTATTTTGCTTTTGACACTATGATATTATACAAATGAGGATACACGTATTCATGATTCTGTACTCTGATTGGACCGTGTAATGGAATACTCAAAAGTACATTTTAAAGCAGGTATTCAGTGTTATATAAATGTCACAGAATTCCCCCTGTTGCTGGTCGTGTGAGAGAGCTTTGGTAAGTATGGACTGAGACAGAACACTTTCCTATATCAACCCTTTCCCCTCTGAATCATCCCCAATAGCCGCCGCAGGTCAAACAGAGCCCTCTGAGTCCCTCTAAAGCTTCCAGGACCATCACTTCTACATGACTGGTCCCTCAGCTGAGCTCTGGAGGGTTGGGGTGAAGTGAGATTTCATTACATCCTGATCCAGTGACTCTCTCCTTTGCTTGTTGTCCCGTGTCAGGTGCTGCAGACAAACAATCCAGAACTGAACGGCGCGCACTGAGAAAGCTGATTGACAGAAAGGAACTTTTTCTCAGTGGGACAAACAGATTAATAGAATCTTAGAATTTCCCCCAAAAGTGAAGAGTAGATCCTAGTTAAGAAAAGAGAGCTCCTGATGAGATCAAAGTTTTGACACATTCTGTTTGATGATTTAACTTACTATTCACAGCATTCATTTTAGATTGACATATCTATCTATCTTTTATGCGGAATATTATTTGCAATGACAGTCTTCCTAAGATTAGATTCCATGATTAAATTTGTCCATTTTAGGGTCCTTATTTTGCCCATTATCACCAAAGTATGTTTTCTCTAACTTTTAGGATCAACCAGTCACAGCGTCTGAAATGATGGCTCATACCGAGCAACAGGGTATGCTCCTCACAAAGAGAAGAGGGTTTTTTTTTCATTCCTTGCTCGGAGTTCTCTGAGAATGTTCTGGAATAACTGGAGTTTTTAGGTTAAGTTAGGAGCTCTCTGAAAGGACTCTCAGAATCTTTAGGCCCCTGGTGTTTCTGTTGCTCTGCTTATTGATAAAGTAGATATAAGAATTAAGAGAGGAAAATATAAAGTCAATGTTTACATGTTACTTGGATTATTTGAATAAGATATATTTTGATATAGTCTTGCCCGATCTGAAAGTGAAGGGCAGACAACTGTAATAGAATGCAGAGGAGCCATGAGGAAAGATTACCCAAATGCAAAGAGCGTGGCTTAATGAGAGGTTCATAGCACAGCCGGCTGACTGATGGCTGACATTTGGCTCCTCACTACCTCCACAGAGCACTAATTGAGCCCTCTGTGCATGTTTGTGTGATGTGTCTGTATGTGCTCCTGCCGACTGCGTGCACTTCATTTTAGCACTGCAAGGATTAAGATGTTTTCCTAAGACACATTCTGTTTGATTCTAAAAGATTCAGGGATTTAACACAGCAGTAAAAATATAGTTCTGTAAACAGTATGTAGTTTGTTTATTATTCACTGGATAAAACACATTATGGGTGTAATTATGAGTACTTGTGATTTTTTAAAATGAATTAGATCTCTGCTTATCCAGGAGTGGGAGATGGAGCGGAGAAGAGCAGGGACTTGGGGACCTCCCACTCCCCAGACAGCCTTTCCTCTCGATGTAGAGGTGCAGCGGCTTTACTTCAAGCTTCTCGCTTTTTGGTCATTACCCAAATTCCTCATTCATGAATGCAGTTTTAGACTATAATCAGTGTCACGTGGTGAAATGAAGAAAGGAATCCAGGAATAAAGCAAGACTGAATTTAAAGTGCTATATTTGGTGCTATTTGGACTGGGTGCAGCTCTGACTGTCACCCCCCCCGACCCAGAAATGGATTAAGGGGAAGAAAATGGATGGATGGATGAATTTAAAGTAGCAAGCTAATCTCATGGTAAAGTAACTAGTCAGGCCGCAGTGCTAAAAAAGGTCTCGTCATGATTCTCAAATCATTAACGACAAAACAAGGAATTTCTTTCGGGGCCTTTGTGAAAATAGATGGATTCGGTTATAGATTTTTGTTGACAAAACTCTTGTTTTTCAGTTACTATGGTCCCAACTGGATTCGTCTGAATATCTGGCAACCTGAGTCAAGGAGAGTGCAGTACCACTTTTGGCCAGATGTGTATATTTCTCCTTTAAAGTAGTTTAATAAAAAAAAAATAAAAAAAAATAATCAAATCCAGGGTAAAAACACAACACAAAATTCTACAAATGAAAACAAACCAGGAACAAATGTGGTATATACAATGGACGGACAAAAGTGGGAAAAAAGAGTGAAAAAGACACACAGAGAGACATAGGTGTAACGCATCAGGGTGAGGTGAACAAACAACAGGACAGACAGGATGCAAAACTCAAGCTACAAGAGAAACTATGAGCAAAATAAAACCAGGTAAAAATAATCAAAAAGCCCAAACCATGACATATCAGTATCAATCAATCAATCTTTGATTGTAGAGCACAGGGCAGCACTAAGCACTTCACAGTCCACATCACACTAAATATATACAGCAAAAGTCACCCTTAAAAACACAATTAAAAAAGGGATAAAAATAGTAAATAACAATAATGCATTAACTAGAGTAGGGATAATATCCTTCAGTTGTTTGCACAGGCAAACAGAACCATCTTTAACCTGGATTTAAACATTGCCAGAGAAGAAGCCTGTCTTGCATTTTCAGGGAGACTGTTCAAGATTTTACCTGCATAAATCTGAAACGCTGCCTCCCCATGTTTAGTCCTGACTCTGGGCACCTGCAGGAGTCCAGTCCCTGTGCTCCTCAGAGTCCGAGTTGGTTCAGATGGCACCAAGATGTCACGGATGTACTTTGGTGCGAGGCCATGGAGAGACTGGTACACACGCAGAGTCTCTGAGCCACAGGAAGCCGGTGTAGAGACCTGAGAGAACTGGACAAATGTATCTGGGTTTGTGTTCATAGGAGATCTTACCGGTCGTCTGTGATGTGTGAATGGAGAGCAGAACATTCTTAGTCTTGGTGGAGCAAACAGCCCTGGCTCCTTATTGTTGGGGCTACGCTGAAGAAAGTTGTCCATTAAATATTTACTTCTTAGTTCCAGACTTTTTGTATTGCTCCTCTCGAACAAGAACACTTATTGTTTGTTTATATTCCAGCCCCTGCCTCCAGACGACCGTACTTCCTGGCTGAAACAGATGACGTCAGAAGAAAAGTCGATTACAGGCATGAGGGGTGTGCTGCGATGTGTGCATTTTTTCTTTACACTTTGGCATTATTTTGTGAATGCTGCTACATTGCTTATTATTACACCTAACCAACATATGGTTCTTGCTGAATGGTAGGTCCACCCCTGGTTTATGACTATAGGTGAGAGTGGGGACGTAGATTGACCAATTGCTGAGGTTGACCAACTCTCTTTCACTTCAGTTTGCTCTTCTGCAGATTCAATTCAATGTATTCTTGTATAGCTCTAAATCACAACAGTAGTTATCTCAGAGGACTTTACACAACTGTTGAATTCGCCAAAACACATCAGAGAATCAAACAGTTCAAACACAAGAAATAAAACAGAAAACAAATTGGTATTGGTCTGAAAGAGGCAGATGACCAATGTCCATAAGTGTTGCCAACAAGACATTACAGTAGTCAAGCCTTGAGGGGACAAATGCATGGATCAGTTTTGCTGTGTCACTTTTAGGAAGGATATTCCTGATTTTAGCCATGTTACGCAAGCGGAAATATTCTGTTTCAGTTGCTTGGTTCAATTGATGCCTTGAAGGAGAATTCTTGGTCAATTACAACTCCAAGATTCCTCACAGATGGCGATCCAATCTGTCTGTCACCCTGATGTTTTAACGCTCTTGAGGAAGGGACTGTCCACTCTCTGCTCACTTTGACAGAGCAAAACACTTGTCAGAGGTGCTGATCTTTACTTTGGATGGAAACTCCCCAATCATCCATGAAAACATAAGAACAGACCTGGTTAGAATATGCAGTTTTGGTTAGTACAACTTAAAACAAGATTACAGCCGGCAATCTTGCAGCTTTTTACGTAAGTTTTCCATTTCAGCTTCTGGTTGCCTTGCTCAGCCTCTATTAATCACAGCACTAATAAAGCTGACCGCGCACTGTAAGAATGATAGCATGTTGCCACTGTGTAAGAAGTATGATCTGCCAAGCTTCGCCATAGGCTTACATCAAAGACTTTGAGCTCTCCCCATCTGCTGTCTCTGCATTTCCATCTTTCCATTTGTAGCGCAATCCCACAGAGCCGCACCATCCATAAAACAGCTTTTGTTTTAACCGTGCGAGCTCCACACCACAGCAGTGATCTATACCGACAAATACGTCACCACAAAACAGCAATCTCTTTTTTTCCCCTCAAGGTTCAGCTTCACAGACTTTATGTCCTGAAACAAAATAATGTCTGTTAGGGAATTTATTTCAGATGTAAAAATAAGTTCAAATTGGATACTAAGAGAAAAAAGGCAGGCAAATTCAGTTGACGGTTATAAAATGGGACAGAAAGGCAGGAGCTTTTATGGGGTTTGTTATATGACAAAGTGCTGTGAAGAGGAGAGAGATGGAAACAAAGTGATAAGATGGGACAGGTACAGCTTTGTGCTTATGCTGCGACCAAAAAGACACGCTTCTCAGTCATGCTATGATGGAAAATCTTACCTTTCGGAGTATACTGAATGCTTTAAGGCAGGGGTGCTCCCACTTTTTCAGCATGCGAGCTACTTATTAAATGATCAAGTCAAAACGATCTACCTACTATAAAAATGCAAAACATATATATATTTCTAAATATATTGAGGATTCTTTATATCTACAATGTATGTTGATGTACATGCAAAACCGCATGATTTATGAAATAATTTGCATTTAAGCACCGCCTCTGGCTGTCATCCAGGATTCATAGAACCAAAGTTACATTTGTAACTTTCGTTCTGTAGCGGCACTGTCATAGTAGAAACTCAGGGTGAAGACATGTTATTATAGATCCATGGTGAAGACATATGTTTACAAGCATTGACCCCAGTCCTCAGCCCTGGTTTGATCCTGGTTTAGCTCCTGTTTTGGTTGTTTTCGAGCGTGTGTGATCACTTTGCTGCTCTCTGATGTGGAGCGAGGATCGCAGCTGTGAACCGCTGTTAAGGCAGTATGATCCATGCTTTAGTGATCAGAGGTCGCACGTTTTGTTTGTTGTTGTTGTTGTTTTGGGGGCAAACTGTGCCGTGCAAAAACGCAAAACTCCGGTTATCTCTGTCCACACGAAAATGCATAAACGGATTAAAAATATATATATATGTAATGCGATCTTCCAATACTACCTTTGCGATCGACTGGTAGATCGCGATCGACGTATTGAGCACCCCTGCTTTAAGGTATGAAATATTAACCTATTTTCATTTGGTTGAATTTCTCACATGGCAGCAATGTAATGTGTATTTTTGACACTTGTTTTTATGTATTTCAGGAAAGGTAAAGAGCTCTAACACACTCTTGACATAGACCATTATCTGAAAGGGGTCTATCATCACACCATGAGTGGCCAGCATCATAACCAGAGGATTTAGACACAAAAGTACTTTTATGAGGTATTATTTTAAGATGTTCACAATGTGGGCAATGGAGACTACATTAAGTATACGGAATTTCAAGAAAGTCTATAATCATTATTTATATTTATATATAAATTGCTAAATTCTTTGTATTTGTAAATCCTATATATAAATTATGCCATGTTATTGACTGCAATCCTCTTTTACCATGGACGCTCAGGAAACTCACATCACCTGTACAACTGTTATTCTATATCTAATTATCTTGTCAGGAATCTCAACAAACATGAAACAGACCTAACTCAAAGCATGTGATCCCTTTTTATCCAGCCATAATGTCATTTATATATCGAAGCGTGGATGCAGAGACGTGTGCAGAAAGCTTTGACGTTCAGTGGTGTATAGTGAGAACAAACAAGTCCATTATTCATATAGGATCCACTAACAAGACACACGACTGAATAAGAGAAAGGGCCATTTGTCGGCTGTGGTCCCAGAAGTACATTTACACATATAAGCTTTGAAACGTATTCAGCGTAAGGGCATGCATCTGTGAACCAGTAGCGGCGCCAGGTTTGCAATTTTGGGTAGGCCTGCAGATTAGTAAGTAGGCTAAATTCGCTTGCAAACTACAAAGGCTAGCTGGAATTGGGGTTTCAAAGAATATGGCTCAAACGCACACACGCACGCACACGCACTCACGCGCGCACATACACCCAAGCTCATTTATGAAACTTGCGTAGAAAAAGGTGTACATTTTGGGTGTATATTCCATTTACGCAAAATCCACTGTCGGATTTATGAACATGTGAGATCCGCCCAGATCTGAGCGTACGCAGCTGCGGGTGTTGATAAATCGACTGAATACGAAAATATTTATGAAAGTCACACCTAGAATTATGCAGCAATCGCGTGTTTCACGCCCCGTCTTCGCGACAGGTCAGCAGGAAGCCGGCCAAAAAGACTGTTTGGAAGCCTCAAATGGGACGTTTGTTTGTTCATGTTTATGTAAAAATAAATATACTCTATATATTCAGCTGCGTTTTGAACAAATTTGCTAAAATGTTTTGATACATTAGAAAAATCTCTCTTGAATTAGAAGTGAATAAATATAGATTGATTGAATGAATGAATAATTCATATATATTATGCAGCGGTGGCTCTGAATGAAGCGTCTGCAGCGTCTTGGACGCAGCCTGGCTCGGGGTAGAAGTGCGCATTGAAGCGCTGTACACTTCAGAGAGCGTTTGCGGTCCAGATTTCACAAAGAAACTCTGGAGCCAAAACTTCTGCACATGTGGCGCGACCTCTCACGGCACTCGCTGCGCACTCTGGACAGGGCAGTGAGACATTTGTGAGTGAGCAATACCATCGATGCGTTATTGGGGTGTGTGTCTGTGTGAGGCTTACACAAATCTAATGAAATAACACATTGCTTTACCAGATGTGAATGAGGAATACAAATAGCCGTGCGTAATTACGCAGCGCAGAGCCTGCCACAGCAATAGCTGGGTCACACATCCCTGTTGCGTAAAGTGTATTTATATAGAGCCTTTGACTGTCCAGGATCACAAAGCGCTTCACATTTTAAAAACATACAGATCAAAATAATACACACACAAGTCAGATTTAATAGAGGGTCCTCATCATGAGCTGTGATTTATTCGAAGTTTGCGTGTTTCCATTAGACTTTTTCTGATGCGCAAATTTAAATTTTGAAACATGATCCTCAATGAAAACACAGCATATCATTTTGCCAGAGGGAATATGTTTATTGTTGTCCATATCTTGAATTTCATGCGTGTTTTGGCGTGTTGTGCCAAAGGTTGAGATCAGCGTATAGATTTACACCACCTCCAGACCTGGCGTATATTTTGTGCGTATTGTACGCTCACGTCCAGATAGATAAATGCGGAAAAGTGTAATATTTTGCGTACGCCTCATTTACACCCTGATTTGGCCGTACAGTAGGTCCCATTCCGTTTTGTCGCCTTTCACGCGTGAATCACACGAGACTCACATGTGAATCACGCGTCTTTTATTTTCCCCCCTCCCAGTGACGTTGCAATGACCAAAACAACCACCAGGTGGCACTTGTGAGCAGGGTTACATTGGCGAGTTTCTGCCCCGCACACAATGACAATCTGGTTAAAAGGAGCAACTCCTTGTAGCAGGCCAGTCTCTGGAATAACCCGCAGACATTAAAACTACTGCATACACTGATAAAAATAAATTTTAGGTGTACTAAATGTTATCATATAAAACTATATAATTCCTACATTGTTTATATAAGAAACTGTGTTTACTTACTTTTGCTAATTAAAATTGTGCACCAAAACGTGATTTAATCATTTAAAAAAGGGGTATTATATAGACACTGTAACAGTTACTTCAATTATAGAATTAGTCCATGTTCTATCAATGTGAAAACGCGAGTGAAATGTATTCAAAAAATTAAAGCTCTTGTTTGAATTAGCACATGCGCAGTGTGACCAAGACGAGCGCGCGATCACACGGCTGTCGCTCTCTCCCAGCCGATCCATGCTCCCAGCAGACTCGAACGAACACGAAGTGGAACGTGAAGATTAATGTAAGTAACTTTTCAATTGTTTTTCATGTGACAGTATATTCATTATTGTCTTTGGGTTGTGTTGCATTGTACACATGTCGTCATTGCGTCACATCAGCGTCGGCTAACATTATATTTTTAGATGCTAGGTATTTTTTCTCCTGCGTCAAAATGGAACTGAGAGATATTCAACTTTTCGTCACATGAAACAAGGCATCGCCTATGCTATGTTATCTAACGCTGGTTTAAAACTCAATTGAATATTAGTTTAGCGTTAATCGGACTAATTTCCATCCGCGGGAAATAAGGCACATGGTGTTTGCTAGCTTAGTTAAACAAGTTAACCATTTGAAAAGAACTAAATAATTTATTTTCTCATTTTCCTTGGAAGTAACACAAGGCTACGCAATGTAAGCAAATAAGTATAATACAGCTCGGAAACTTGTGTTGAAACAATCGCGTCAAATACTACAGTTCCCATCATGCTTTTGCTTTGTCACGTGTCCTCCTCAAACAACAACAAGCACAGGCATGCCTGTGCTTTATTTAGCAAAGAGTTTGGTCTCGTTTCTCAAACGTAAATCTGGGCTGTGTACAGAGGACTGCGTGCTTCGGTATGTACAAACGACGCTGCGCGTGATTTGATTCATAGCGTAGTTAATGTTGTAGCGTAGCTTCTTCTGAGGCCAGTTTTCATTACTTTCATGACTGTCTTTCTTATATCGCTATGCACTCCACTAAACATGGCTGATACTTAGTTATTATTGCTTAACAAGTAGATACGTCTTTCCGTTTTTTTCGTTTGGAGACTGAAAATATATCCCAAAGCATTTATGTTCCCCCCGTGCAACTAAAATTGTTATGAATTATTTGTGAATTTAGACAATTAAATAATAATTATGTGAACATTGTGAAATTAATCACAAGTAATGTAATGTTACAGTATATTTACAATTTATAAATATTACATTATTTATATATTATACTGTAATGTTAAAGTATATTTTACAATTTTCTTTCAGATTCAGGAGAGAAGTGCTGATATTGACACCAGATCTTATACCCACCACTTCTACTTTGGTAGCTTCAATCAGGTAAAAATGTAACTATACATTTGATTTATAGTTTACTAACTGTATACAACATTGAATCCATATTTTTGTCTTGCAGGGGACCAATAATCAAGACTCAAAGAAGGAGAAAGATTAGAGACAGTAGGCTTTTTAGATCAGATGGCAATGCAAAGTTTGCATTGCCATCTCATCTCAAAAGAGATGGCAATGCAAAGTTGGAGAATCACCACCATTCCTCTTGAGCAGACCTTCATGTTCAATCTGGACAAATACACTCCAAATTTACTTTCTGTGTTTGCGAAGAAGGGTGGTGCTATCGGGGCAAAACTGAAACCTGTTTTGAACAAACAGATACAGGTATGTTTAGTCATAACTTATGCTGAGTACAATACATAATTTGTTCTTTCCCATTGATAAATCCCTGTTTTGGTGCTATTTACAGAACCAAACAATTGAGATGAGACGTGACAATGTGATTCGTGGTTTAATGCTCTACCTCGGTGAAAATGAGGAAGAACTCTTTCTAGATTGCCAGGTACCATTCTTGATATTTTTCTCCCCCATTCTCTCAAAAACTCAGGGTCGTCCTATTCCTCACATATTTAACCTGTTTTGTAAGAGTGAGTGTCAACACTTCAAATACACCAAACGAAATACAGTGGTAATTTAAAGCTCTCACTGTCAGAGTTTGGGAACTCACTGCTCTTTCTTTTATAAACTTGTTTTGATTGTTTTTTTTATATTGTGCCACGATGATGAACTCCAATGTAATGTAACACAGCATGTTGACCCATGACAAAAACACACGTCCGTGTTTTGGAATCACCTTATGGCTGTGTCTATGATTATGACCTGTCTTGTGATTATTGATCAATCAAGTATAATGTTTGAAGAGAACAAAGGTAGTCTGAGGCACTCTGTTTTGGTGAAAAAATTAAAAGTCCTTTAATGAATTGGACTGCCTACGCGTTTCGACCAACAGCGGTCTTTGTCAGGGCATAAATTAGATAAATAAAAAGATTTATGGCTATAGAAGTGAGCTATAGCTATAGCTATGTAAGCTATAGAGTGTATTTATCAAAGTAATTCTTCCTCTTTACAATTTACCCAGGCGCACTTAGAGGATGTTGGCCGGCACAAAATGAAGATCCTGGTCGTTTGTTCTTCCTCTGATGAAGAACCTGTGGATGTCTCTATTGTTCTCGACGGCAAGGAGATTGTGACTGGATGTGGAAATACTGCAAAGGCATGTGCACTGCTAATGGGTCTAATATATTCCTTCAATCTTGCTTATCCTACAACACTACGATACACCTTCGAAGTATTTCAGAAGATTTTCTTACATTTAGATGCATTTAAGCCATCCCCGAAAATACAAACACTGAAAGTCAAGCTACTGTCCAAAACATAAGAGAAGCAATTTTGTTCAGCATAAGAGAAAAGGCCACAGATTTTTATAATTTGATGTTGTTACTTTAGCTTAGACTCTAGCTTAGACTAGAATATGAAAATTAGTCATTAAAACATGGACATGTTAAATTAATTGACTATTCTTGAATCTAGTAACTCCTCATGTAACAGTGTTTTAATTAGGGAAAATGTGAAAGAGCTCGGCCACTTCTAAAATTACCTCGGTCTGGAGCCATTGAGATTTACTGCGAGAGGCTAATGCTACAACATCCTGGTCTTTAGCTGAACAGAGGCTCAAAGACCAGGCAGGTGCATCATCTCATCTAAGCTAATGACATTTAATTATAGAAAATCAATGGCCTATCTCTATACCATTCCCATTGCATCCTTTTTGTGATAATTAAGTTTTCTGTTGTCATGTGTTCTGCTTTTAAGGTCAGCTTTAGTTCATCTTTTAGTTTTCATTGTTGATGTGTGAACTTAAAAGTTTGTCAATAAAACAGGTTGTTAAATGTTGATATTTGCATATTGTTTTTTCTTATTAATTCAATAATAATGTAATTGTTACACACATATAGTACTTAATAAGTATTATTGCAATGATATGAAATATACTGATAAAATATAAATAACATTTATTCAAGTTATCCATTATTGTAAATGATCTGTACACATAATGGTTACTCAGTATATCTATTTCACACATAAATAACCTAAAAAAAATCACATAAACCTTACTTGATTATTTTATGTGATCAAGTAAAAAAAATCAGTAAGTAAGGTTTACTTACAAATAACATTCAGATTATACTTGATGAAATAAAAAGAGTTTTACTTGATTTATAGTAGTAATCTTTAATTATATCTTCGTGCAAATACTTACGAGGATTTTTTTAAGTAAATGTTAATCACGATTTTTTTCAGTGTATAACGTAAACTTTTGCATCACGTTGGTGATCTTTCCAAAAAGAGAGAATATCGTTATGGAAAGAGAAACTATTGGTAATATAACGCTGAACGTTATTTGACTCAAACAGCTCCGCTGGTGTCTCCTCCCACTCAGAAAAAAAGCAGACGCCTTTTCTCTGGCATCTCTAACATTTATAATAAATACATAAATATAATTAAAAGTAGCTTGCTATATAGAAGCTATTTTCAATTAAACAAACTGCAGTTCATGCAATTTTATATTTTCCTGCATTAACATGTTTGCTCATTTCTTATTTTTTGCACAATTCTTGAGTGTTTTATCCATGCCAAATGTGACATGTACATTTCTCCTGTGTGAGATTAATAAAGCTTATCTTATTATTTGAGATAAACTGTCAGTCAGATAAAGGTTAACATTTTGTAGATATTTATTGAACAATAGCCCAAAACACCAAAAACAACAAAGAGTAGGCATCTGAAAACATATTTCTTTTCGCTCATCTCGACTAGAGTGACGTACTTTTGGAGGTACAGTATGGCCACGGTACAACACTTTGAGAGTCCTTATCATGGTCCTCCTCCACCGCGGCGGCTCCTGGGCTCTCTGCCGTTGCTTTTGCTTCCCCCAGTAGCGCGCATGTGTGTGTGTGTGTGTGTGTGCGCGTACGCTCGTGTGTGTGTTGTTACCAAGCCCTGCGCATGCGCATCAGCATTCTGTCTTTCTATATGTTTGTTTTATGCTGCGGGAAAATGCTGTAATATATGAACATCAGAGATGTCCGTGAGAAAATAGCTTTGGCGAACGCTACCGCGCTACTTGAGCAATAATATAGCTTAGCTACAGAAAAGTTACTAGGTTTTGTAAATAGTGACGCTACTGTCAAGCTACTGAAAAATTTAGTTAAGCTAGTAGCGACGCTACTGCCCATCACTGGTGTTTCGCTGCATTCATATGCAAAGTAGGGACATTAGCATGAAAAAGAGCGTGATTTCCTGCCGTTTAGGGTGACGAAAATCTAACTTTTCATGCAGTGCCATATACTGTAGTCGCTGCAGGAGCAATTGTCCATTATTTTAATTGGATTTCTGGTCCATGCACACTGTAAAAAAGAAAAAGTTAGTTCAACTCAAAATTTCAAAGCAACCAGCTGCGAAGGATTTTTGAGTTGAAGGCATTAACTTAATTCTTCAAGTTTTGAAGAACTACACTTATTAAGTTGTGTCAGTTAAGTTTTCCAAGTTCTGCCAACTAAGTGTTTAAATTCAAGTTACTGGAAATTTCAAGTCTGTAAAAACTTTTTAAAGTTCAGATTACTGTCCTCTACAATAATTTGGCTTGGCCCTGTCGATTACGGTTGGTAAAAATAAATATTGTCATTTGCTTCTGTCCTGTTAGTCAAAATAAAACATATCACGACTGAATAGTTTCTCCCTGTAAAACTAAAGCTCATTTCATGGCTTTGGTCATCACATACAAAACTGTTGAACTCGTTCAAAACCAAAATCTGTCAATCTGATTTCATACAATACTTTATCTTTTTACATCCTGAACATTTTTCCTAACACGACAAGGTGTGTTTTTTTATTGTTTACATTTGTCACAGTTCTACCATAATGATTGTGAGATTTCATAACACTTTTAAGCAACTTTTGTTACAGTTAAACTCATCATTCTATCAATGTGCAGAAGCCAGTACTTTTCCCTTGTTTTGTCTATCTGAAGGCCAAGCTACATGGCACTGTGGCAGCTGCTGATTGGAGGTCTCCATGCCTCCGCTCTGTATAATACACTTGCATTCTGTTGTATCTGTTGTTCGTGCTGTCTCTACCATCGACAATAAAACATGTCTTCTGTCAGAATTAAAGACGCGATCCCAGACTTTGTCATCTTCTTCAGGTGGTGGAGAATGCGGGCATTGTCTGTAACATCTAGAGAACAGAAGACTACTTTTTTTTTTACACAAAAATGTGTTTTTTTTTTTCAAGCCAAAACTGAGAAACCTCAAGAGAATGCATCTGGATCAGCCCATGGACAATCTGCACAGCCCCTGATTCCACTCAGGCTGTGAGCTGCTGAGACATGGACAACACCAGCGTCCTCTTTTGCATGGACATCATTTGGAACAATTGGATTACAAAATTTGGACATCATTTGGAACAATCTGGATTTCTGAATTTGGACATAATTTGGAACAATCTGGATTTCTGAATTTGGACATAATTTGGACTGAATTGAATTACTGAATCTGGACACTAAAGCTGAAACGTGCGATTGAAAGACACGTCACAGAAGAATTCATGGCGCGACACAAATGCAGCCTGAAGAAATCAACACGGAGAAGTGGGAGAGACTGTTTTCAAAGCAATATCTGAGAACCATTGACTGATGAAGTTTGGTATTTTACTGAAGATTGTTGACAAGTTTTATGAAAGATCTGAAAATGTTTTATGAGTTTTCTGAGTTTTTTGAAGTACCGAGTGAAGTACCGAGTTTAAGTATTGAGTTATGATGTTATGTTGCTGTTTATCGATCCTGATGGTCACACGTGAATGTATGACCAGAGGGGGGAATGTGAGATTTCATAACACTTTTAAACAACTTTTGTTAAAGTTAAACTCATCATTCTATCAATGTGCAGAAGCCTGTACTTTTCCCTTGTTTTGTCTATCTGAAGGCCAAGCTACATGGCTCTGTGGCAGCTGCTGATTGGAGGTCTCCATGCCTCCGCTCTGTATAATACACTTGTATTCTGTTGTATCTGTTGTTCGTGCTGTCTCTACCATCGACAATAAAACATGTCTTCTGTCTGAATTTAAGACGCGATCCCAGACTTTGTCATCTTCTTCAGGTGGTGGAGAATGCGGGGATTGTCTGTAACATCTAGAGAACAGAAGACTACTTTTTTTTTACACAAAAATGTGTTTTTTTTTTTAAAGCCAAAACTGAGAAACCTCAAGAGAAACCAAGCGTCTGGACCAGCACACTTGGACAATCTGTACAGCCCCTGATTCCAGTCAGGCTGTGAGCTGCTGAGACATGGACAATACCATCGTCCTCTTTTGCATGGACATCATTTGGAACAATTGGATTACACAATTTGGACATAATTTGGACTGAATTGAATTGCTGAATCTGGACACTGAAGCTGAAACGTGTGATTGAAAGACACGTCACAGAAGAATTCATGGCTCAACACAAATGCAGCCTGAAAGAATCAACACAGAGAAGTGGGAGAGACTGTTTTCAAAGCAATATCTGGAACCACATCGACTGATGAAGTTTGGTATTTTACTGAAGATTGTTGACAAGTTTTATGAAAGATCTGAACATGTTTTATGAGTTTTCTGAGTTTTTGAAGTATTCCGAGTTCTGAGTTTTTTGAAGTACCGAGTGAAGTACCGAGTTTGAGTTTTTAAAGTATTGAGTTATGATGTTATGTTGCTGTTTATCGATCCTGATGGTCACAGGTGAATGTGTGACCAGAGGGGGGAATGTGAGATTTCATAATACTTTTAAGCAACTTTTGTTAAAGTTAAACTCATCATTCTATCAATGTGCAGAAGCCAGTACTTTTCCCTTGTTTTGTCTATCTGAAGGCCAAGCTACATGGCACCGTGGAAGCTGCTGATTGGAGGTCTCCATGCCTCCGCTCTGTATAATACACTTGCATTCTGTTGTTCGTGCTGTCTCTACCATCGACAATAAAACATGTCTTCTGTCTGAATTTAAGACGCGATCCCAGACTTTGTCATCTTCTTCAGGTGGTGGAGGATGCGGGCCTTGTCTGTAACATCTAGAGAACAGAAGACTACTTTTTGTTTAAAGTCATAATTTCAATATTTTTTATTTTTATACACACATTATTAACTAAACTGTTGCGTTCTAATCTTTTTTTAGGAGGAGGAGAGCGCAGTCAGGCCAGGCTCGCCTCGCACATCTTAACACTAGAACTTGTTGATTAGCATTTGTATAGCTCACAGCATTGTCATTTACATGTTAAAGCCTCCTGTGGAGGAGGGAGGAGGGGACAACAAACTACCGTCAACAGCCGAATCCCAGAAGTTTCACAGTAATATACAGGGCCGAAAAGAGACAAAAATCACACTTTTCACTTCTCTCAAAAAAAAGATGACTTAAAGGAACAATATGTAAAAATCTGGCCAAAAGTGGTACTGCAGTCACAGTCAATATTTTGTAGTCCTCTTCCACTCTCCCTGACTCAGGTTGCCAGATTCACACCAAATCCAGCAGCAAACACAGGGAATTATTTTATCAGTTGTTGGTCCGTCTCCATTCACATGCCATGACAGCCGTGCTAATGCTGAATGAATGTTTTGATTAATGTTTTTTTATTATTATTATTTGGACATTTGAGATAAAAAACAAAAACAAAATAAAAGCAATGTAATTATACATAGTTTATGCAAAATAAATAAGCAATTGATGTCCAAAATAGGAGTGGGAAGAATGGATGTTGGAACGTATTTCTTCAGCGTATCAACATCAGGGTTTGCTCAAGAGGATATCACCTTTCAATTTTATTTATTCCCTATTTTTTAGACAAACATGTAAAAGTTCCACATCAAAAAGAGACTAACATTATTTTAATTGGGGTACATGTGGTCTTAAATGATTATTTTTACATTTAAGCTATAATCTGCAAAAAAACGTCTTGACCTTCATCTTTTACCGTTTTTAGAGCAATCTGTCATAGAATGTGATAACATGCAATAAATACAAAAATACATAGCGCGGGATCGAACCCAGGTTCCTGCGTCGTAAGCGCACAGTTTAGACCACTAGACCAGGGGTTCACACGATCAGAGACACCGACTCAATTGTTCAAAGCCATCCCTATATAAATCCTCGTTTTAGTCTTTGTTTTGTCATTAATGATTTGAGAGTCATAACAAGACCTTTTTTTAGTTCTGCGCCACATGTTATTTTACCAATAATATCAAATATAATCAAATATCTCGGCCAGGTCATAGCCTTGAAGGGAGAGGCAACTGGCATGTGATATCCCCACGGGCCAAGGGATGTCCACGTTAGCCTATTGAGAATGAGGAGTCACGTGCCGAGTTGGGGTGATTTGGGGGGGGCTCTGAGCCTGTCGGACATATTGGCTGCGCAACGGGGGCACGCTCCCAGAATTTCACGCGCTCCTCATATTCCAGAGCACTTTAAATTATACGCATTTACGTTTTCGGCGAGACAGAGACGGATCTACTGATACAACAAGGGAAAGGAAGACAGTAAAACAATGCTTAGAGATAAGCCTGTGACAACCAGAACTGCCCAGTCCAGTGGTTTCACTTCAGTTGTGTGGGGCTTGTTAATAAACCCTCTGGTGACACGCCATGGTTTTGCCCTTGTTGTGCAGAATAGGTTTTTCCTATTTCTTAAAATTGTATTATTGTTAGTGCTGTGTGCCTTTGCAGTGTTTTTTTGTACATTTGCACTAATAACAGTCTTATTTGTTATTATTATTTATGTTATAATTTATTTTATTATGTTGTGCATGTTTACATGCTGGAAACAGTACTTTGAATGCACACGTTGTTTTGCAGTGTTTTGTGTCCCTTTGCACTAAGAAAAGTATGACTCTTATGATCATTTTTGCCTATGCTGTGCATGTTTACATGCTGGAAACAGTACTTTGAATGCACACGTTGTTTAGCAGTGTTTTGTGTCCCTTTGCACTAAGAAAAGTATGACTCTTATTATCATTTTTACCTATGTTGGGCATGTTTACATGCTGGAAACAGTACTTTGACTGCACACGTTTGTAACAAAAAAAATATTAATTTCTCAATAAATATTGGTAAACCATATCAGTTGTTTCATGCATTTATTTAAAAATAAAAGATACAGTAAAGAATAAGGTACTCAAACAACACTTTTGCACATGTTCGTTAAGGCACAGCAAACAATGACAATCTTATCCAAAGGCATTAGGTTTTCACCCTCACATTTGACAAGCATGTGCACAGGTACAGTTGAGTGTAAGAATTTGAATTTGTTGCGCACAACACCGATCACCCTCTCCACGTGAATTCTGAGATGTGCTATGGCCCTAGTCTCCTCCACATCTTTCGCCTCAAGCTGAGCACGACCCCTGGTGAATGTAGGTATTTTCACTTCAGCACACATCATGCCCACATGTTCTCTTATATTAAAGCCTCTATCTGCCAGCACAATGTCACCTGGTAACAGCTTGTTCAGGAAACCACTTTGCTCGGTTATATGCTTGTCGCTTGTGCGCCCACCCCACCCGTTCGATATGAAGGAAATTACACCCTGGGGCGTGATCACGATTAGGTATTTCATAGTGTATGCGTGTTTGTATTGAGAAAAAGTCTGTGCCCTTGCTAGTACATTGGAAGGTTTCTCGATGAACACCTCGAAGCAGTCCACAATGGCAGCCACATTGTTCCCAAATGACTCCACAAACTGGTGTGGCATACTGGTCAATAAGCATTCCCTACTTGGCCAGTGCACCAATGGACACAGCTGTGCGTACATCACACCAAGGGTATGGTGAAAGGCATCGGCGACTGTTGTCCTATGTACTCTAAACAGATGGCTGAGGTGCTGTATTGGAAGGTCCAGTCTGAGGCGCATTAAAGTCAATAGGACAAGCTGGAAGGGTGAGAGCTTCTTCATTCTACCTTGAGGCAGATCTGGAGTTAGGTAGAGTAGAAGTGTCTGGAACAATGCAAAGTTTGGAAGCCCCGTGTAATACTTCACTGTGTTATCATCACCACTCAGAAAGTTCTCATTCATCCGGTACGTATCAAGCTCACGCTTCAGCTGTCTGTTTTCTTCAAGAAGATTGTTGATAACATCTCGTCTAGATGTGCAGAGTCCACATTCCATGTCCGGGTCAGCTGGCGGCTGGTCTAGGGCTGGCGGCGGCGGCGCCTGCGGCTGGTCTAGGGCTGGTGGCGGCGGCGCCTGCGGCTGGTCTAGGGCTGGTGGCGGCGGCGCCTGCGGCTGGTGTAGGGCTGGTGGCGGCGGCGCCTGCGGCTGGTCTAGGGCTGGTGGCGGCTGCAGCTGGTCTAGGGCTGGTGGCGGCTGCAGCTGGTCTAGGGCTGGAGGCGGCGGCGCCTGCGGCTGGTCTAGGGCTGGCGGCGGCGGCGCCTGCGGCTGGTCTAGGGCTGGTGGCGGCGGCGCCTGCGGCTGGTCTAGGGCTGGTGGCGGCGGCGCCTGCGGCTGGTGTAGGGCTGGTGGCGGCGGCGCCTGCGGCTGGTCTAGGGCTGGTGGCGGCTGCAGCTGGTCTAGGGCTGGTGGCGGCTGCAGCTGGTCTAGGGCTGGAGGCGGCGGCGCCTGCGGCTGGTGTTGGGCTGGAGGTGGCTGCCGCTCCAGTGGCAGGGACCTGTGCCTTACTTGCCGCTGATATCTCGCTTCATCTGTTTTTTGTACATCATTGTGGCCTAACAACAGGGATGGTGTCCAGTCAGGGTGGTTCTCCAACATCTCATATGCTGGTTTACCTACACGAGAATAATAACAACATATAATTAATATAATAATTTGCACAATCTATGTAATCAATGCTTTAAACTGGCAACTATGTCATGAACAGCATCTCAAGTACTTTTTAGGTCACCTCATAATGTCATATGAAGGTTTATGTACAACAGAATAATTAGATTATGTGTACAATCTATGTAATCTATGCTTTACACTGGCAAAGACCTCGCAGAACACGTGCTAAGTAAGAAACAGCCTGAGAGGGTAACAAAGACACAGAGACAAAGGCACTACAGAAACCATAATAACATATGCTAACCTACACTTCCTAGCTTTAAGAGACAACTACATAAATACATTTTTAGAGAACGTACCAGAGTGAAAATGCAGAGAACACACTCTCGTCGACAGGGGTGTGTGATCGAAAGTAAGGTCCTTTCTTTGAATTGCAGCCAACCAAGCAACTGCCTCTTGATGCACCACCTGTAAATAATATAAATTTGTAAATCACTATACCAGGAGAATATATACAATAATATGTACAATGGTATGAGGAGGAATTATCTTTACCTCCATGCTCTGTCAACCCCAATGGGGGACAGGGGGAGGGCTCTTTTATCAGAATCTGTGAATGGAGAATACATTTCATTTAGTCAGAGCTATGTCACTGCAATAAGATGTTCAAGTATGAAATAACTAAACATAAAAATAATAAATACAACAATGATAAAACGAATAACTGGCATTTACTAAAGAAACAGTAGGATTTGAGCGCTGTGTTACTTAGCAGATCAAAGCAAGTTTCCGCGCCTTTCCCTCCTCTCAAGTTAGCATATTCTAGGCAATTCAGCAAGTTCTTACCTTCGACTCTTTGTGGAGCTTCTGGAGAGGATGCTCTGCTGGTTTGAGACTGCAATCACTCATCCGATAAATCATGATCAGGTTTGCTGAACGAATCCGAGGCATCAGTAACAGCAGCAGCTGATACGCTGCGAGAGGCGGAAGGTGTGTCCCTGCTCTGGGCTCTTGCTCCGCGCAAATATGGCTGCAGAGACGGACCTCCACCGGGGTCTCCACTCTCTCCCCTCTCGACCCCACTCACTGATCCGCGAGTCAATCTCTGAAGCAGTGTACACTGCTTATAACTATTCTTTTTTGCCATCACTCTTGCTATACTATCGCTAAACTAGATCACTGATCTGTCTCAATGCTACGCTATCATCGCTCGCTCTGCTACAGCAGCACGCTCTCCAAACACTCCCACACTCCTCCTCCTTCTCTCCACTGACTTATGACCTCTCCTGTGGTGCAATACTGCATCCTACTGGTGTTGATTTATCATTACAGGTACATTTGCACTATATATCAGTATTGTGGGTAATTCACAAGGTGCGCCAGACATTACTGTAGCCTCCCGTGTAATAACATGAAAAAGTCGTCTAAGTCGTCTTGGGCAGTGAGCGTTACTATACAATAGAACGACTTTTGTCGTCATGGGCAGTGAATGAGTTAAAGATATAGGGGACACAGTCTGTGAGAAGCCCGAGTACAGACCACGTGGTAAACACTAAAGTTTGAAATGGATCCTTTTAGGAAAAATCTCTCAAAGCTCTGCATGTTCTGCAGGCTCTGAAAGTTGCAACAATAGAAATAGCTCATGAGACAATTGTAATTGGACATGGAAAAATATAACAAAGTTAAAATTACAGGCCTTCTGTGTTATATGTTTGTGTGTGCTATATGTTTGTGTGTGCTATATGTTTGTGTGTGTTATATGTTTGTGTGTGTTATATGTTTGTGCGTCATGTCAAGTACACTACGTTGACCTTAACAAACTGGACCAATATACTAACGTGGGGAGGCGGCCTGTGTGAGTGTGGAGTGAAATGAGGAGTGAACGAGGAGTGCTGAACGGATCATGGAATAACAAAAGTTTTCTGTAATGTTTTAATGTGATCATGGAATAATTATTTTTTGTCAACAGCATACGGTGTAAGTACTAGAGATTCAAAGATAACAAGCTTTATTGAACAGGTGTAAAAGTGAGAGTACTCTGGGATGAGTACTCTGAGAAAGTACTCTGAGATGAATACCTTGCTGAAGGTACTGGGAGTCCCTCCCTCTGCTGTTTGTCCTGACAGTGATTCGGTCCAACCGCAGTGAGCTGTCGTTGGTTGAAGGACAACTTTGGTTTGTAACTCACATTTAGGGGAGTATAAAATAAGAAACATACATATTGTTAAGTCTGTATTTGGCTACAGCCTCTGCCCTGATGTCACACACCGTCTGTCAATGCAGTTATGTTTTGCCCAATTGGATTGATTGACAGGCCGCACCATGCCAGGGAAGTGGCCATTCCTTGTGTTCTAATGTTTGTTTTTCAGATGAAAGATAAACTGCACCTGCTTCAGGGATGACAGTAGTATGGATCATGAGGAAATGAGCCTCTACTTTGGCACCAAAGCCCACAATATGAATTGAGGACGATCCGGGAGGAACAACTGGAGAATGATTGGAACAGTAAATCTACACACACACACAGATGCATACATTTACACTTGGCCCATGACCAAGAGAGGGAGTATTGTATTGTCATAGGTGGTCATGGTCCTTAACCTTCTAAATCAGGGGTGCTCACACTTTTTCAGTATGCGAGCTACTTATAAAAGGATCAAGTCAAAATGATCTACCTACTACAAAAATGCAAATCATATATTTATTTCAAAAAATATTCTTTATACCTACAATGTATGTTTATGTACATGCAAAACAGCATGAGCCAATATAGCACAACACAACACAATTACCTATGTACATTTTTTGTCATTACCCGAGTTTACTCTGATAACTTGCACTGAATTGAATCGGCCAGGGATGCATAGTCCGGAAAATTGGTGGTAACTCGCTGACAAGTTTTTCGTGGTTTAGCTTTCCTGCACTGAGCGCGGTTGTTTGCGCATGTGCAGTCACCTAAGTGTCAGTAAAACATTACTGAGTAAAACACAGATGTCATTTGACTGTGGTGCCATGTCCATGTGCCATGCCTGGTTTATTTAAATCCAAATATTTCCCCTCCTCAGTTTATAAAATAATTTGCATCCACACATCTGCGTTATCAGTCACATTCGTAACATTCCAAACATGTGCGTCTCTTACGTCCTGTCCTGCGTTGGGGAAAAACACAGAAGTGGGCGGAGCTTTCAATCAATCAATCAATCAACGTTTATTTATAGAGCGCCTTTCCTACACAAGGCAACGCAAAGCGCCTCACAACCCATATAACATCATGCATAAATCATCAAACATTAGAATTTAAGTAAACATAAAAAGACAGATTAAGAGCACAAGATATATAAAATCACACAAGTAGTTAAAAACCGTAAAACATTAAAATCACACAAGGGATTACAATCATAAATAATCATAAATAATCATAGCGCATTAAAAAGATTAAAGATAAAAACAAATATAAAATCATTCACTTGTATGCACAGCTAAAAAGAACTGTTTTCAGTTCAGTTTTAAAAACTGCTAGAGTAGACGCCTGTCTCACACTCTCGGGAAGACGGTTCCAGACTCTAGCTGCATGAATCTGAAACGCAGCCTCCCCATGTCTAGTTCCGACTCTTGGCACTAACAGAAGTCCAGTCCCTGTGCTCCTCAGAGCCCGAGTTGGTTCATATGGCACCAACATGTCGCGGATGTACCCTGGTGCGAGGCCATGGAGAGACTTGTACACAAGTAAAGCTACTTTAAAATCTATTCTCTGAGCCACAGGAAGCCAGTGCAGAGACCTGAGGACCGGACTAATGTGGTCGTACTTCCTGGTTCTAGTCAGGACTCGAGCTGCAGCATTTTGGATGTACTGCAGCTGTTTTACCGCTTGTTTAGAGAGACCTGTGAACAAGCCATTGCAGTAGTCCAATCGACTGGAGACAAATGCGTGGATAAGAATCTCCAAGTCTGCTTTAGACACAATGTTCCTAATTTTAGCAATGTTTCTTAGGTGGAAGTAAGCTGATGATGTCACAGATGATATGTGGCTATTGAAATTTAAGTCTGAGTCCATTATTACTCCTAGATTTCTGACCTGAGTTGAGGGTTTTAGGGAGAGAGACTGGAGGTGGCAGATAACGCTCTCTCTTTGTTTTTGAGGTCCGAAAACAATAATTTCAGTTTTTTCTGTGTTTAGCTGGAGAAAGTTATTTTGCATCCAATCACTGATTTGTTGGATACAGTGAAGGAGCGAGTCCACTGGTCCATGTTCTCCTGCTGTCAGGGACACATAGACCTGAGTATCGTCAGCATAATTGTGATAGGACACGTTATTACTGTGTATTAACCTACCCAGAGGCAGCATGTAAATATTAAACAGGAGAGGCCCCAGGATTGATCCCTGTGGCACTCCGCAGGTTAGGGCCAGATGGTCTGAGATACAGTTTCCGATCTCCACAAAATACTTTCTGTCCTGTAGGTAGGATATAAACCAGCTTAGGGCTGTTCCAGAAACACCAACCCAGTCCTCAAGTCTCTGAATGAGGATACCATGATCGACAGTGTCGAAAGCAGCACTTAAATCTAACAGGATAAGAACTGAGACTTTTCCTGCGTCAGTGTTAAGTCTGATGTCATTTGTTACCTTCACTAGAGCGGTCTCTGTGCTGTGGTGGGGTCTAAAACCAGACTGGAACATATCAAAAGAGTGATTGATTATTAAAAATTCTGTAAGTTGTTGATAGACAACTTTTTCTAGAATTTTACCCATGAAAGGCAGATTTGAAATGGGCCGATAATTTTTAAGTGCCAGGGCTTCCAGACTCCTCTTTTTTAGGAGGGGTCTGATGACTGCCGTTTTCAGGGCCATTGGGAATGTTCCAGATTCAAGAGACATATTTACTATATGCGTGAGTGAAGGTAAAAGACTGCTCAGAACAGATTTAAGAAATCTAGGAGGTAATACATCCAGGCTACATGTAGAAGAACTCAGACTTGTAATTATCATTTGGACAGTTTCATTTTGTACTGGTGTAAAGTGTGTCAGCCCAAAAAGCTTCACTGGCTGTTGGATTGTAATTTCTACTGTGGAGGTGATGGCATTTTTGATGCCTTGGACTTTGTCATTAAAAAACTCTGCAAACTCATTACATTTGGTTTTGGAGGTAAGCTCTGATGGCATCTTAACAGGGGGATTTGTCAATTTATTTATTTTTTTGATGCAGATGCCGGTTACGGCACTTTTACAGTCATAGAAGACACTCAGAGTAAAGACGTATGTTTACAAGCACTGACCCCGTCCTCAGCCCTGGTTTAGTCCTGGTTTAGTTCTGGTTTGGTTGTTTTCGAGCGTGAGTCCCCGCGATCACTTTGCTGCTCTCTGATGTGGAGGATGTTCGCTGCTGCGAGCCTCTCACAGCGAACAGTTTTTAAGGTAGTATGATCCATGCTTCAGTGATCAGAGGAATTTAGGGGGGTACTGTGGCGTGCGAGAACGCAAAACTCCGGTTATCTCTGTCTACACACAAATGCATTAACGGAGTTTTCAAAAATCTCCACTTTGCCCGGAGTTTTTTGTATATATTCGTTTAGAATGTGTAATGTTTTCATTTATTTAATGCGATCTACCAATACTACCTTTGCGATCGACTGGTAGATCGCGATCGACGTATTGAGCACCCCTGTTCTAAATCATTAGAAAGAAGTGTAAAACATATATTTACAAGAACAAATAAATAATAGAAAGGGCAGCCTAAAAAAGCAAAATGGGAAAATTATTAAGTAATTTTCAGAGTTGCCAAAATGAAATAAAATTCTATATTTGTCCCATAGGGGGTCATTCGAAATTTAGTGTTGTGCAAATTCAAAAGGAGAAATAATAGCGCTTATAACATCAAACAGATCTACTCTTTAAGATAATAGATCATACAATAATAATAATAGAATAGAATGAAATAGTCTGGAGCTATAATGTCATTGGATTCAAGGAGCTATAGGTTGAAAAGTCGCTAAGAAGAGGTGTCAGAATAAACAATAGTAATAATAGTTAGAGTAGTGAATAATCATCCATCCATCCATTTTCTTCCCCTTAATCCATTTCTGGGTCGGGGGGGGGTGGCAGTCAGAGCTGCACCCAGTACACAGAGCACCGGCCCCTCACTGATCCTCCTGCAGGTGGTGAGTCCACCGGAGGGAATAATCAAAATAGTTCTATTGTGGAAATAAGTATCAATAAGGTCAAATTGTTCTAATAACTAAAGTAAAAAGGAATCAAATAGAGTCAGATTTTAGATGTTTCTGTTTTCCACATCTGTAGGAACTAGTGCAGATGTGTTTATAGAGAGTAGTATTAAAATGCAGACATAGAACGACAGGCTTTAACACAATTTTAAATCTAAAAATAGCTCAAATATAACATTGCTCTTGACGCAGCCTCTGAGCTGCTCCATTGGAGAACAGGTTAAATGTTATTGTTTATTACAAACAGCTGATGTATTTACACATATTAAGTTTGGGACAACTCTTTAAACAGTTATAAGCAGCGGACAGAAGCCATGAATGTGCTTTTGTTTATTAAATAATTAAATGCATAGCCTTATAATCGTAGAGAACGTTTTCAAATAGTTAAAATCCCTTTCAGGCAACTTGATTTAGATGTATGTCTTTAATATTGGAGAACGACTGTGTTGTTTTTGGAATTGTCTGAAATACAACACATAAAAATAGTTATTTGTAAACCGCTTTGAGACTCAGATCTGCAGTGAAAAGGCGGTATATAAATAAAAACTTACTTACTTACTTACAAGAACCAGCCAATGAAAAATCGTCTATTGCCAATGCAATTGTTACAATTAGAACCACAACTGTGACCAAATGCAATAAATGTTAAGGGTTCAGTCTGGCAGACAGAAAGGTTGATTTTTAGTCTGGGAGACTGAGCAACAGTTAAAATGTTTTAAAATGATAAAGTATGAGTATTGTAGCGTTTTAATAATAGTAAAAAAAGTAGAATTGTCCTTCCTTTGTTGTTCATAAACACATTTCCACATAAGAGTTAAAATAGTACCATACAATGTTATCTCTGATAGAGCAGATCATATTAGAATCAGAATAATGTTAGAGATATTAAAAGTGACAGAAGTTACAAACAAGGAATATGCCTTTGCTCAAGCTGCAACCGAGCTTTAGAGTCACAATAGAGTAAAAATAGGAATAGATAAATGCATCAACCATAGATGCTTTCAAAATGGAGATTATTTTTAGCCAAGGCTAATATCAAACGGTAAAAGGACCATTTCCTTCATATTATGTCTAAAAGTATTTACTTCAAAGGTAGATAAAGTTCATTACAGTTTATGCACAGTTTTATTAGATACTGTCAAATTCACTTGTTTCAAACATCTGTGAATGTTGACAATGCAAAAAGCTAATGAGATAGATTAATGAGATCGATTAGAACCAACACAGATTCAAAAACATTTGAAAGCAAACCACAGTATAGATAGATTTATTAGATAAAAACATATGTTTAAGAATAGGGCTCAATAAAAGCAAAATATGCAAACATATTTGTAAACAGATTAGAATAGTTTAAACTATAGTGAATAGTTTTAGTGCATACATTACAGACGAGGTTGAAGAAGAATCAGAATGACAGCAGTGGTCATCAAAGAGTTTAGTGAAGGAATGTTTCGAATGTGGTTGTGTGTTGTTTGTTTTCTCTGTATTAACTCTTCACAGATATCAAGCCGGAACTAAGCACAAGTATTGATGATAAACGACGATGTGGATTGTGACCTAATTTTTAATCAGGTCAAAAGAGGGAAACTGTTGTATTTATAAATACGTGACATTCTAAAACCATGTGTTTTATGACCTAGCTAACCTCTAAGTGGGAGGCCAGTCCTTCTTATTTTATTTTAGGTGTCTTCTTGTGCCAGCAACTGGACAACAGATTCTCCTGTTTGGATTTCACCCCCCTAGTCTTGGCCTGCTGACTTCTGCACTTTTCAACCTCACTCCATCAGGAGTCTGGCAGACGGAGGAAAAGGCTGGACCCTAGACCGGAAGCTGGCTGATAGGACACTCCCCTCCTTCCTGTTCTTTATATATGCTCTGGCTTGGGGAGACACAGGAGGATCAGCCGAGGGCCAGGAGAGGGACATATTAGTTTTAGGAGCACTCTTTTGTTGATTTCTGTATCTGATTGTAAAGATAATTAAATGCAGATGTTAACCTTTGAGAATCTTTTTGTCTGATTTCTGTATCAAATTGTGGACACGTCAGCCAAAGGGAATTATTGGCTACAACGTCCTTGATAATTTGTTGCCTAACAGCCAATTATTAAATAAAAAAATATATAGATATGATTTTGTAAATGGACTGTATACTATAATCATCAAAATTATAACAATCAACAATTATAACTATGTAAATTATGTATGTATAACTATGCAAGTTTCACTTGCACGTCATGGCCAAACCGCAGCGATTGGTTCAAGCTAAAAGGTACCCGCCCACCATGAAGAGAACAAATCCTAACGTTGCAATGACAGACTGTTTCCATGCAGTGAAATGAAACCAGTTAATGCATGGGGCCAATAGTTTTAGTTAAAGGGCCACTTTAGTTCAGGAATAAATATTAATATATATATATCATGGATCAACTGGATTTATTTGCGTCAATCAAAAACAAATGTCAGTGCAGTCGATCAACTGGATTTAGGGATCCTGAGTTTCACAACAAGACATAATGTGCATGTTTGGCAGAGCTGAAGTTGGCTGGATGACACCGTAAACTTGTGTTTATGATTTCAAAGACTAGTTTGGGTTAGCAAGGCAGAAGGCCACAAACATTGACACAAAGGGCCGCATTTGGCACGCAGGCCTTAGTTTAGACATGGCTGCAAGTTTGTATGCAAATACAATAATGTTTTGTTCTTTTTCCTGTTCCATACAAGAGACATTCCCTGTTCGCGGTCTAATACTGGAAACAAAAATCTTTTCTATTTTGGCGTTAAGTGGAACTGATGGAACTAATTGTAGATCACATTGGCAATAGAACAAGTTTGCCTTTCACTTAACAAAACTGTGAATTTACACATCTACACTTTTCAGAGATCTTCTTGCTGCATTTTTATTTGCATGTGTTCCACTCCCCAGCAGACAGTTGACACAAAACCTAACATCCACCTTTGACAGTAAACGGCACCATTCCGAGCACTTTCCCATCTCTGTGTGCACATGTCACACTCAGCTGACACAAAAGCTTTACTACACCCCCACCATCTCCTTCCAATCCCGTCATTTTTTTTCAGAGGCCAATTCACCCCAGGCGCTTCTACATCACAAGGAAACATCTCAGCTCTCCTGCCTCTCCTTTCTCCACATGACACCGACATATGTGCGCACAGACACGCAGGCGACCGAGATTCGGGTTAAGCGTGGTTACCGTGGCGAGGGCTTCAATGGAAGATGGTCAGATAAATCCACTGTGTGTTATGTATGACTATCATATGAACGACTCAGAGAGGGGGGAGGAGAGATAGAGCTGACAGAGTATGACTGAAAAGTATTGACGTTTGGGATGGCATTAAAGGACAAGTGTCCTGGCAAATGTTTTTTTGGAGTATCTCACCAATTTACAACTGACTTGGAGTTGTTGTTTTTTGATCACAGGCACAAACATGTAACGCCGCTCCTTCTGTCTAAAAGCTCCTGGTTCAGTCCAGTTATGATGCTATTCTACCACTATGACATCACGCTCAGAGCAGTTTACTGTCTTTTAAAACAAAAGTATTACCCATGAATTACTTTTGGCAATTTCTCAAATAAAATGACATTCTTTTCAATCACCTGGCAGTGTTTGCAGCCGGTAAATTATGTCAAATTGTTAAGTATTTTTGATTTTTGGTGGAGGGGCGGGGCGGGGAATAATCACCATGTTTTATTGACATCAATCATTGGAGAACATTGGATACAAAAACATTAGTTGTAACTATGCAGCTCTAACATTCAAATCGTATTGCTATTTTAATATTTTCTTTATTATCAGATATATTGAATAATAAATACTGTTTGATGTGTGCAATCTGAGTGCTCTTATTTCCTCCTTCTATTCTACTGTCATATGCACAACGCTGACATTGAAATTTTCCCACTGTGGGATGAATATATTTCCTGTTATTATGGATGCATAAGTTACAGACTCACAGTTCAAGGGCCCGGGATGTATAGAAGTCCAGTGCTGCTGAGCTGCCAGTGTGAAATGGACAGTGCAGAAGGCAGAGGTTTGTGACCATTGCATTAGCCTGAGCACTAGTCTCCCTCCAGCTCTATTAGCATATCATTAGAAAACATCTGAACCACAGATGTTGGGCTCTTAGCCTGGCAGGCGCTCTGTGCAGCTTCTTCATATACACACACACACACGCACATATGCACATACGCATATACGCACATGCACACACACACACAGTCAACTCCCAGATGTTCTGTGCAGCCCAGGGCACGGTCACATGAAAGAAATGCACAAAATATTCAGCAATCATCAGGAATATGTCTGTTGAGATTCGTTCTCTGCCTGGGGTCATGCACTGCTACCTGACACAACCACAGTGGTCATTCTACTGTACTAACAATCTGCTGTGTGTTCGTTATAAAATCCATTGTCTGATTGTGTGACCGTCCACATGCCTCAGTGTTAAAGGGGAAGTGCTGGACCAACGCCAGGGGGCTTTTTGTTAAATTAAAGGCAGTATTGGTATAAGTAATGGTCTATAACGGTAGAAAGAATGCATCATTATTGTGGGCGGGCTCGCATCTGCACAAACCTGATGGGTACTTGGAGGACTACCTCCTGCATATTTCCACAGATTTGTTATGTGTTTCACTGTAATTATCCAGTCTTCCTGAGAATGTGAGACAGGCGTCTACTCTGGCAGTTTTCAAATCCAGGTTAAAGCAGTTCTGGGTTATATATTTACTCGTTTACATTAATCCCATGTATGACTTCATATTTCTTGTGATCTTTATATTTGTTTGTAATGCTCTGTGGGATTTTAGTCATATTTTTGTGTGTTTATTGTGACAAAGTGGGATACTTTTCTCTTCCTCTCGTCCTCTTCTCATGCCACTTGTCATTAATGTATTTTATACCTGCAGTCAGCCATTTTGTATTGTGGCCCACCCTGTGGGTGGAGTCTCAATGTTAAAAGCTCACAGGTGAATCTCATCAAAGGGGAGACACACTCAAGGGACAGACCTCTCTGCTGCTTTTGTCCACACTAAATCTTCTGATTTATACTTTTCAATACCAGTTCTGCCGTCTAATTTTGACACTCGGGCCAGCTCTACCCCACGTCTATGTAGATTTTAATGTTTATGATTTATGCTTGATGAGTTGTGAGGTGCTTTTTGTTGCCTTGGGTAAGAAAGGCGGTCTACAAATAAAAGTTGATTGATTGATATGGTAAGCTATAGCTTAAATCTTGTCTTTTTGTAACTTTGTTAGACCAAAATGTATTTAAATGACAATAGGTTAAGAAGGGGGAACAAATTTACAGCAAAACAAAGTAAGAAATAAATAAGCTGTTAAAAGAAAGTAAGCAATTAACATGAAACTGTTTTGAGGATTGGATTTTGACTGTTCTTTGCTTTAAAATGGGGTCTGATGTTTTGCTCATATTCATGCACACAACAGCTACATTATTGCCATACATGACATTGTGACAAACAAAGAAAGAAATCGTTCTGAACTTTACAACAAGGTATAGCCTGACGGCAGGAACCAAGGTAGTGATGAAACTAAAGAGTTACTCAAATGAGAACAAAACAAACCACAAAATAAACCCAGCACAAATGGCAAAACAAAATCAAAGTCAGTTGAGGTCTGACGTGGGTGTTCTCTTAAAAGGGAGAATAAACAATAAACAGAAGCAAACACACAGTAACAATAACATAGAAGGCTAGAGCCATAACATCTCACACTAGGTCCCAATTCTATATATTTTTTTTCACATTTTACTTTTTTGTATCTTTATTGATACAGAGAAAACTTATGGCATTGAGCATCAAGCAAAAGTGTGATAATTAGAAGTTCAGAGTTCTTCTAACTTGTTCTGGTAAAGCACACAGACAACATGGCGGCGTGTGTGTGCATACAGTGTACAGTACCGGAGGATGAAACCCGTGCCAATAAAGACAAATCAGTGCGATGTGTTCTGAACATCCTCCGTGTGATGAGATTAAGTTAATGCAGTCAGAGCGTCGATACAGAATGCCTTTAGCAACAAAGAGGTGTACAAAGGTTCATTTGTGTCAATCTGTTCAATAGGCTCTAATGAAATGTGTGTACATGCAGAGCAGACATTATTTATTTATACATGAGAAGACTTCTGACTGACGGCTTGTTGTGTCGGTCGCTTTCGGCATCTTGAACTGCACAGATACAATTTATTATATGAATTTAAAACGGCGACAGTAGCTCAGTTGGTAGAGCATTGGCCTTCAGGCCTGAAGGTCGTGGGTTCAATTCCCACCTCTACACCTTCTCCACCGACTCCCACTGATGACTGCTGCCGTTGTGTCCTTGGGCAAGACACTTAACCCCACTTTGCCCAAAGCCCCCACTGAAAGATCAAGGCTATGCTCACACTCAGAGAGCAGCCGTCCTCCTGTGGACTCACCACCTGCAGAGGGTCAGTGAGGGGCTGGTGCTATGAGACTTGGGTGGCATCTCTGACTGCCACCCCCCTGACCCAGAAATGGATTAAAGGGTAGAAAATGGATGGATGGATGGAATTTAAAACAGGTTCAAATGTCATTAAGAAAAAATATAGGGAAAAGAGTGTAGGGTCAGAGAGTGTTGGATCTGTGTTTTGTCTGAGTGACTGCCTGTGTGTGTGTCTCTGTCTCTGTGTGTGTGTGTGTGGGTGTGCGTGTCTATCTGTCTGTGTGTGTGTCTCTGTCTGTGGGTGTGTGTACGCATGTATGTGGGTTGTGCCTCAATGTTGTGTTGTATGAATGCCAGGGGTTGGAACCAAACGAGCCTCTGCTTGGCCCAATCCTTTTCAAAGTGTATATCTATATATTTTGATATAAATTATAATATTAGTGCATTGGTTTTATGTTTTTTTTGTACACTCATCGACGCTTCACATGTAATTATTCATTCACTCCATACATGGTGGCGATAAACTACTACTATAGCCACAGCTGCCCTGTGGCACACTGACAGAAGCGAGAAAACCAATATTCTAGGCATAGTGGGTGAGCCGCCCCACTGTGGCACCTGGTGTTCCCAGAGGTCTCCCATCACAGTACTCACCAGGTCCCGCCCTGCTTAGCTTCAAATATCTGACGAGATCTGGCTTTCACGTGCAGGTGTGGCCATTTTATACCCTTTTCAATGTTTTTTTTTTTCTTTTAACAAATAAATGTCCTTTTCTAGTGAGAGTTCAAATCATTTTTCCCGAAGAAGCAACAAAATATCTGTGCATCCAAAATATAATGAAACGGCATCTAACAGGAAATGGGAACCCATGAAGCTAAGTGTATAATGTCGGCATCTGTTTGAGTTAAATTAGCGTAGCGGGAGGAGCGGGCCTCATTTGGACACAGATATACGTTCGTGTGTGTATGGTGTGTGTGCAGTTATGTTATTAGGTGCGTTTGGAGCCATCTGCCAGCCTGCGGGGACCAGGCTGTCTCTGGTCTGTCACACACACACGCACACTGCAGTTATAGAGGCCCTGCCAGGATCCAGCTACAGCGTTTAGACAAGGTGTGTGAAGATCCAGCACTGCGCGAGAGGGTCATCATTATCCGACAGCCGCCCGAGGACAACATTTAATAGTTTGGGCAAGTCGCCAAGTCCACCAACTAGTTTAGCATTGGCCTGCAGCTCCGTCTCCACGTACTGCGCCACGGCCAGGACATCTCCAAACAAGTGCAGATGCAAGAGCAGATTGCGATGCGTCCCGTGGTGCAAAGTGGGAATTTTTGACATTTGGGCAAATATTGTCAAGGAGCGCTGGGTTAATGTGTTGGTTTCCATGACTCGTGTAATGTGATGATAAATTGTCTTTGTTAATAAAGAAGAAGGGGGAAAAGGCTTTAACCCTTTGCTCTTCTCCTTGAAGAAAGCATTTTTCAGGTTTTTCAAAAATGTAAGAGCAATAATACTTCTAGTTTTTCTTTTTTATTATAGGCCTTTACAAAATGGTTGAAATGCAGTGTCATGGTAATAGCTTAAAGTGCTAAGTGGGTAAGTTCCTAAAACCAAGTGAGACACCCCAAAGAGATATTTTTATAATTCCAAGCTAGATATAGTATCCCAAAAACTGATCTACCAAATGGTTGAGAAAATCATTAAAAAGGGATATTTTTTTAACATTGAGCTCAGACAAAAGGTGAAAAACGCTTGTAGATTTTGTTTCAATACGCCATGTTTGTGAGTAACAGGATTTATATCACAAAGAAACCTTTTCAAAATTGAAGAAATTCTCTCAGACAAGTAACTTTGGCTTCTTATTCAGAGTGACAGTAGCCTGGTCGTACCACACCATAGTACAAATTGCATTTCATACTAAGGTCTGGAGGTGCTCCATTGACTCCGTGAACAGGTGGGAGGGGTTAACTCCTTTTGCAGATTGAAACCATTGGATCTGAGTTTACCGCGACGTATGTAGTGCGGCCGAGTCTGTCGTTAGCATTTAGCATTTAGCCTAGCTTTAGCCATCTCCTTTGCCGCTAACGGAGCCCGTGGGGAGTAGTGCCACAATTTTTTCCACAGATTACATTTGCTAAACATTCCTCTTGCTACGGCTTCAATTTCTTGATAGAACCAGACCGGATTACTTTACTATCGCATTTTTCGCCATTACCAATCTACAACCTGCCCGTTCGGTGCAAACTCTTGACGTCACCCACAACTAACTACAACACTCGCCTTCCGCGCTCTCTGAATGGTCGGTCGAAATTCAACCGATTGTAATCGCTAACACAGGGACCAGACCCAGACGTTACATGCAGAGAAATGATGATTGAACAGAGTGAACGGATGGATAAGGCCAGGCTAGAGTGACGGTGGTGTTGATGCAAAAACACCTCCACTATTCCAGCATTATTATTTAACAAGGCACTGTTATAAAGTGCACATGATCTGGAGTTTTTAGAAGAAGTAGAAGTTAAGGGTTAGTTGAGTCAGCTTTACAAACAAAAATCTAACACAAAGTGCTTTAGGTAAGATATAATTTATTATTTGTCCACTGCTTTCGAAGCCATTAGGGCAACCTGTCTGGGACATTAGTCGCTCCAGTGCGGCGCCCAGGGACCTCTGAGCTGTGGGGTTTTGAGGGTTGTGTTGGGTGGTTGCACACACATACACAAACACTCGAGTGAAACCAGAGAAGGGAGCACCATCCGAGGAGCTGTCTGACTTTGCACCAGGGGCAGTCATGGGAGAAAACACAGGACCTAGAGGAGAGTTGCAGCCCAGGCTCTGGACCTCCACCAGATTCAAGAGCCAGAGTCCCCAAACGTCAATCAGCTCTGTGATCTCTATTGTTACATTTACTTTAATTGTACACATTCTATTGATATGATTCTTCTTCTGGTATGATTTTCTACTCTTCTGTATTTGTCTTTGACCTGATCTGACAAAGTTACATGTGAGAGTAAGGCCCTGTCCACACGAAGTCAAGCTCAGGCCTAAACGCAAAAATACTTTATCAATCCAGTGTATCGTCCATACGAGGCCGGCGTTTTGGGGGGGTGTAAACGAACATTTTTGAAACTAGGTCCCAGAGTGGAAAGATTTCAAAACTCCGTATATGCCGCTCCGTGGTTACTGCCTCTCCGCAATGTATCTGAGACGCTTGCGTCATCGCCCCGCCTCTTGTTAAAGCACTCATGCGCCGCACTCAGAAAATAATGACAACAACAATGTAGCTTGTTGGTTTTGTAATCCAGTGTGACCCGAAGCAACAGTTCAACCTCATCGTCCGTCCATACTAATGTAGTACCAGCTCGCCCACTCGCCATGTTGTCTGTTTACTAAATTCCTCGCATGCCCACGGAAGTTTGGGCTTGATCCCGTCATTGCGTCACAGCGCCACCAACAGGTCTGGCATAGTTTCACAGCGTTTTCAGGCGTATTGACTACATTCATATGGACGCACACATTTACTGAGCTAACTCCGTGTTTACAGAAAAAGTTTCTGAAATTATAAGCGTTTTGTCTTCGTGTGGATATAGCCTTAGTCACAATAAATCTTTGTATTTGTCAATTTAATAGTTTCTGTGACTTGCTGGGAATGGTTCCCTATGGTATGTACTGTTGTCTGGATAGCTGCATTCTATCTCTGTGGTGTAATTTTAGACTCTTGAACTCATAATGATTTTATTGAGTAACAATCACTGAGTCTACTTTGCTCATTTTTTTAAATTTGGGTTTAAGGCAATTGCTGACTGAACTATAATGTGCACTTGGAGACCGCACACCTCCCCAACATCACAGATCTTGTAATTTGTCATTTGTAAGGGGACTGGACTTCCTGCGATCACATCTCCACACCAAATATCAGCTCCATCCGTCCAGCAGTTTTGACAAATGTCCTGCTTACAGACACACACATAATTATACCATTTTAATATTTATTTGTTTGCAATTTATTGATATATTTTCCTGTACATTGTCAGTCATTGCATTTCTGTTTTGGGTGTTTTTTCTTCTGCATGCACATATTGCAAATTCATTCTATGCCGTGTGAAGCTTCAGGCTCAAATCGATACAGTCTTGTAAGATGAGAAAATGAACTCATATTTTTTTCTACTAGTTTTAAATCATTATTGAGATTTCCAATGTTCCACTATATACTAATGATCAAAACTTTAAGCGGAGTAAAAGTACAATACATTTACTTTCAATTTGTTGATTCTCTCCCATTCAACGATTAAACCAATTGATAATATCTTTTAATTAAATTTTCCCTAACAATGTCTTTCAATTGAATATACAGCCCATTCTGATATATAGAACATTTATTACATAATTTAATTGGCTGTTACCAACTGACTTAATTAACTACATTAGCCCATACAGCCCTTGTATTTCTCACAGCCGTAATTGCGTTAATATAACTTTTGTCTCTTAAAAAATAGCAGAATTAGCCGTCGGTCACCACGTCCACATCCCAACAATTGCTCTCTGGCCTGTTTTAAATGAACTGTTGAGCTGTGCACATGGACTCGCATTGATCCACACCTTACTTAGAGTAATGTGACGAGTCCCTCAGCCTCCGCCACTCGCACCATAAATTGATTTGTATCAGCTAATGCGCCACTTTTTGTCTGCTCCCAATAAGATAAGAGCGCGCTGGAAGGCTTGGATAGGTACAAAAGAGGACTATTTGATATTATTTTAGTGAGAGTGCGAGCAGACTTGAAAGAATGAAATGTAGCTCCGGGGGATGAGATGAAAGCATATCAGCATTATTCAAATGTAAGGAAAATGGCGTTTTGGGTTATAGCGGGACCCGGTTAAAAGGGTTAGTCAGAGTGCAGGCGGCGGCGGCGCTGCACCGTCCGCGAGGGTGACGCGTCGCCGATTGATGACTCATGAGGAAGAAAAGCGTAAATGATGGAATAAGGGGAGCTTGAAAGGGAAGGAACGGGGTGAGGGGAGTGTGAGGCGGGCGTGGTGACAAGTCAGCAGGCACACACGGATCTATAAAGAGATGCGTTCACGTATACAGGCGGCATGGTTACTACAGGCAGCCTCTGTAAGTAAGTAATGTTTATTTATATAGCGCCTTTCACAGACCAGAGTCACAAAGCGCTGTACAATTGTTGTGGGCATTTGTCTCTTACTCCACACACACAGAGATGGGAGCGGGGTCACCGTACAGAAGGCACATGCCAGAACTATTGTACTTGTTTTTGGTGATGGGGGAAACCGGAGCACCTGGAGGAAACCTGACCACACACGGGGAGAACACGCAAGCATACACGGAAAGGTCTGAAAGTCGAATCGAACCCAGGACTTTCTTGGTGTGAGGCACAAGGGCTAACCACTGCACCATTGGATGTAACTAAACATGATCAGGTACCATTCCAGATTCATGCAGCTAACATCTGTAAAAGTCTTCCTCAAAATGTGAGGCAGCCTTCCACTCTGACAATGTTCAATTCTAGGTTGAAAACCGCTTTGTGTAGCTGTGCGTACATTGTGCATTCAACTGAAGGATTGCATCTTCACTTTTATTAAAGTACTTATTATTTATGATTGTGTCTGTCTTGTTTTGTGAAGCACTTTGAGTTGCTGAGTGAATGAACTGATTCGATTGGAGGGAGTCACTTCCTCCAATCGGACTCAAAACCTTGTTTTTTAATGCGCCATACACGATAGGATACAAACGTTTATGCATTCTACCCACGGTTTAAATGCACTGCACTATTCTGGGTTACATACAGAACAATACTAAAATAAAACAATATAAAACGTTTAAGTAGAAATGGGAATGACAACAAGATCCTAGAACATCACTGGTCTTTAATGTGCCTTTAAAATATGACTTTATATTATCAAGTGTTAATTATAATTGAGAGAAATACTGTATCTGGTTATGTAACTTCTGACTGAATTGAGTTTAATCATTTGACATGTAAATAAAACGTAAACATGGGTAGGAAACACAGGTTGTACTTCTACCTACTCCTTTTTGAATTGCATATAAATGTTTTAATGTTTTATTGTGTCGTACAATGAATAATAATTCGAAATAAAGACCACAACAACAACAAACTGTGCTATATAGATAAATTCCCTCCCTTGTCTTGCCTTGGTGGGACAATGCATGGATCACTGTTGGGCTGTGCAGTCATTAACTGGAAAGGGTCTACATGCAGAGGGAGGAAAGGGACCAGCAGGGAGGGCTTCGGTACTGATCACACACAAAGAGATGAATGGTAAAAATAGCAGACGCGACGCCAGTAAGAAGAACATGCATTTCATTGTTTGTACCATCAAATAATACAAGGCCACATGCATTTTGATCTGGTGGTTCCAGTGGGGGCGGGTCCCGGCTCAAAAGTGGCCAAAATGACGTGCAATGACATACCACCCCGGGCCGATGGGGGGAATAAGAATTAGCCAATGCTAACATATAGCATTGGCAGACCTCTCAAAAATGTCTTTACAGGATGGACCAAAAGTTGGCTCTTGTCCAAAGCTCCGTTCCACATGTGTGTCAATGCTGAGGGGGGTGATTTGGACCAGTTTAGTCACTGTAAATTTTTGAAGTCACTCAAAAATTCACAAATGGATGGAGCTGCGCCGGCTGATGCATGCACAGATGCATTTTTCTATTTTGGATAGCTCCAGTAGAGCACAATTTTCGGCCCATTAGTTAGAACGGCGGAGATAGGCGTGACTCTGTCCATTAATATATACAGTCTATGGTTGGTTCTTTGGCTTGTTATCTCGAGTTCAGCGGTGCTTCCGGTGGTGCTTTCGTTTGCTGTTCTTGGGCAACACGACAAACATATTACAAAAGTGAGTTTCAAATCCACCAAATAATAGATCTATAAAATAAGAAAAGTGTAAAATGTTTCCATATTTTATTGGATTGCTGCAAGTGTGAAACTCAAAAGGAGCACGCCCTTGGACAAATACCAACCATCTCGTCACTAGTGCGGAGATAGAAAAATGTGGTTATGTATATCTAAGTGACAGGACAGATGGAGAAAGAGAGCTCGGAACTTTAGTGTTTTGTTTGCTTGCTCTTGATTTACTTTAAAAATAAAATCTACCCACAAATCAAACAACGCAGACCCCCATTTGTAACCAATTGTAACCATCGACTTTTCCCATCAGCGATTGGAACGAAGCTGCTGGTGAAAGATAAGTAGCCTCCATTCGCCGTATCGTGTACCGCCCGTCAATAGCCCAATATCTTTCTCTTGTGTGCGTCTCATTCCAGCTGTTCTGTAACTTGTGATGCAACACTGAAAAATCCCTCCACTCCGGAACAAATACAGAATTTCTTCATCTCAATCTTAAAATAAATGGTCCTCCTTTTCATAACCGCACTCCCCACACCAGAGCCTGTGCTGTGAAAAGTTGTGCATTACGGAGGCTGATATGATTTGAGCTCTTTCAGGGAATGAAAGAGTTAATTGCCTTCTGCCTATAGGACTCGTCGCTGATTGGACGTTTTTATCAAAGTGATATATTGTCTGTGAGCGGAGTAATTGACTCTGCTCAATCAGGCTGAAAATGAAAAGGCTGGGAGACAATGCGCACTGCTACAAAAGTACTTATTTCTGTAATACGCCTGCTGGGTCAAACCGCTCTCTGCTAATTCTGAACATGCAAAAGTGCAGCGCAGTCTTGTGTCGTTTGAGGAATAAGTGCGGGCTGCATGGGGAATGTGTATTTTTTTCTGCTGGTAAGTCGTTATGCACCGGTTAACATGAATATGAATGTTAATTACTGTTATTGCTCAACATTTTGCTCCAATCGTAGAAGTGGCCCAACAGAGGGACGTACCCTGCTTATTGATGCATCAGTTTTCCTTCTAACTTGTGTTATAGACAATGTCCCATTTTTTCTACCTTATTTTTCAGAATACTGTTGTATTTTGTCTGCTGTAAAAATACATTTCAGATTCAGATTCATTTATTTGCCATTTGCAGTAGATTTGAAATCTAAATGCACAAAAATTAAAGAAAAAAATCTGATCTTTGTACTCAATTCACTTCCATTTATTTTTGACGAACAATAAATAACAATAGGACGACATTACAAAGTTGTCGACTCACCAACAACAGATCAGAGAACACAGGAAATGCGATAATAACAAACACACAAGACACATTGGTCCATTAGGGCGGCACGTCTTAGAAAGAAGGTCCTGGGCTCGAATCCCAATCAGAACAGGGCCTTTCTGAGTGGAGTTTGAATGTTTTCCCTGTGTCTGCATGTCCCCTACCTCTAAAAACATGTACAATAGGTCTGGCATGTGCCTCCTGGACTGGCAACCCCACTCTCTGTGTGGAATGGGAGACAAATGCCCACAATTGTAAGGCGCTTTGTGACTCTGGTCTGTGAAAAGTGCTTTAAAAATAAAGATTACTTACTTACTTACATTAGGAGCAGGACGACCAATGTTCATAATGTCCTTAAAAGATAATCACTGTCCTTAGACCATCCTGCATCGGCATGGAAAGACTCAAAAATGTTATCACAGTACATCTACAATATGTACTGTACTAGGGTTTAATATTTTTCCCGAAAATGAGATGTATAAATTCCCGGGAATCCTGGGATATAGCTGATTTTTGACCCCTATTTGTTGTCAAAAACACAATTTATGAGCCATCCTCTCAGCTGTAGACATGTTGATTGTGAACAACAATAGCCGCGCACTATAAAAGGAGCACACTGGATTTTTTTAAACTTTCATTTCCCGTCATAACATTTCCCGGGGATCGGGAAATATTTTTGATCAGATTTCCAGGGAATCGCGTTTCCCGGGATAAAACCTTTTCCTGTACTGTCTTCTTTAAATACAATGTACACAATTTAAGCACACAGAAACATGTGTATATACTGTTTTTAATGTTTTGTACAAACCTTTTTATGTCTTTAAATTAGGGTTGGATTAAATAAATAAAAACGTAGAAATATAGGATGATAAGAGTGGCATTAAAGTTTTATAAAATAATGATACAAATTTCCAAGTGCTGCTTCATGTGAGAGTGTTCACCTTGTGCGTTCTAAGATGTATTCCGTCTTCATCCTCTTGGCCCTGATGGAAACCTGGAGTGTGATGGCGTTCTGAGCCTGTGTCGTACAAATCAGACGACACACACTATCCACTTATATGCAACCTTCTATATTCTTTGTCTTTTTACAAACCTGGAAGTGGAGAATGTTATAGCTGGAGTGGCCACATTGTGTTGGTCTCAAATGAATAAGTCTTATTTAAAGCTGGAGTATTTTAAAACCCACAATATGTAATAAAACCGATGTAACTCAAAAGATCTTGCTCAAAAGATCATCGTTTTAAGACGGAAAAGTCAGAAAGCCTCAAATAATAACCATCAACGGTTCTTTCTTACAGTTAGCAAAGGCTGACATGTATTTCATCAAGAGAAAGATGTATGTTGTGGTCTAATTTATTCATATGTGTTATTCATGAAAAAAAAGGTTGGATAGCCCCAGCTTTCCACATTTTACATCCAGAGAGCTTTCTTTTATTTCTGTACTTGTTTTGTGCACACTGGGGACTTTTGCAAACGCATTCCAATGTGGTTTCACTGCAAACGGCAAATAAATGATTCTGATTGGCTGAGTGAGGGTTGGCTTTCTCTTTCTTATTCAAAATGCTGATCGAAAGATGTGACAGAGGCCTAAAGACATATTTTTCAGAGAGTTAATGTTTTGTGGTTTCACACTTAGGTGGCCCAGCTTTAATGCCTGAATCTGGTTCACTTTTTAAAACAGAAACATGAAAGATGGAAGTTAAAATAAATCATACATTGCCGAAAACAACAAAAGACATAGACGGCTGCAGTCATCAATATGTATCTATTTTTTTTTGTTTTTTTTTTTTTTAAATGTGGCCTTATAGTTACTTCATTAACCTGGTAAAGATGAATTACTCTATTTGTCCGTACACACAGCTGCCGCTATTGAACTCTATTTAGCTTAATTCACAATGCACGGGTTTTGTGTGGCTGTAGTTGCTAATGAGCCATGAAGGCCAGTTAGGTGCCCCTGCGTGCCCGTCACAAACACGTGATGCCAGTAATCAGCATAAATTAATCCGGAGAGAAAGAATGGACGTGATCTTGGTTTGGTTTATTTTAGGCAGTGTCCATAGTAAAGATTGAGCTGCTCCGTTTCAGCACCACGGACAGAGACACTCCGTCTGGAGCTGCGCTCTAGTGGATGAGGCCCTTTGAACGTGTTTGGGTGTATTTTCAAATCAAAGAGAGTTTTTAATTTGATTATTAGACTGACGCTAATCCTTTTATTGGCGTTACAGCTGCTGATGTCACCACTTATGATAGAACTTACAGAATGGCTGCGGTTCTATTTGCGAGCATAGGACACAGCTCTCCCCTCCTGTGCTGCGTGATGTGTGTTACAGAAAATTATTTGTAATCAATCCTTTAACCAGGATATGAGGGAAAATGTATACAAGAACTTCATTGTTATAAAAATAGGCGTTTTTACATAATGACTGTCGATGTAGTAATGTTTTTAGGAGAATTCTTGTATAGCCCTAAATCACAACAGTAGATATTCTCAGAGAAAATTACAAAACTGTTGAGTTAGCCAACACAAATCAAAGAATCAAAGAGTTCAAACACATAGAATAGAGAACACAAAGGTTTTGGTTCATAAAGGGGAGTTGACCAATGTCCATAAGTGTTGATAAAAGTCCATAAATGTTGTAGAATGTTGAGTGTCCAGGATCATCACCACAGTCCTTTTAGCTAGACCCTCTAACAGTCTGACAGACCCTCCTGCCATTGGCAAGGGAAAACTCTAAAACCCAGAGGGAAAAGGTGAGGTCCACCCCCCCAATCAAACTCAGTAATATTCATGTGCTGCCTCTTAAAGGTTCCTGGCCCGAGTGGAAAGTACCAGCCCTGGGGTAAATGTTGAGAGCTTAAACAGTTCTCCAAACATTCCAGAGTTTGTACTTTGTGAAAAACCACTCAAAATGTGACCAAGACCTTAGAATAATCAATGACTCTTCTGGCCACCCTGGAAAAGCCATGTTCCAGGGAAGATATCGTTTGTTGAGAAGCAGGTCTAGGGTTGCCAACCGTCCCTTGAAATTCATTTTAGTCAATAGATTACATTCTAAAAACTGTTATTATGAAGTTCCATGATTACTGTGTAGATTGAAATTAAGACTAAAAAGTGCTCAACCCGATCCACGCAAATGATGTCCCCTTATTTTTTTTCTCAAGTTGGCAACCCTAAGCAGGACATCTCGTTTTGCTAACAGCTTCTTTCCACAAACTGCTATTATTTCTGTACTTTTAACCTTGTTTTAGGTATGTACTTGTCTTGTGCACACTGAGGACTTTTTCACGAGGATTCCAATGTGGTTTTACTGCAAACGGCAAATAAAATGAATCCAAATCTGAAAAAGTACCATAAACTGACAAAGGTCCCTCCCTGCTGTGTGGTGTGGAAACCAATACAGTGGAGATGATTATTTTAAAGGATGGTAAACAGTATTTAGTATAGACTGAGTATCCAACTTTGGACCATGGACAACATGAGCCTAGTTTTTTACTTACTAAACTAAATACTGATGATTTATTCCCAGAGCACTGACCTGTACATGATGATAAATAATGTCCCGGAGAGAACATGTATTTTTTCTTCACTGCACTCAATATTTACTGTCTGTACATCAAGCACGAGGGAAGAGCAGAGTTAGTGTTTGTAATATTAAACTTGAGCTGCAGACAAATGAATCACGTCTTTGGCTATTTATTGTTTCTTCTTGCTATATTTAACATTCTTTGCATTTTCATTCTGGGATTATCCGGGTGTATTTTATCACTGTCACCAAGCAGCTTACATAATATCATTTAAAATATATATTCAGCGTAACATGCAACAGTGTGTTTACGACTGAATCTGTGTATTCTGTAAATCTAATGCAAATACCTTGAAATATTTATCTATTTGACTCCATACTCATGATTATTTGACTCCATATTCAAAGCAACACGGATAAGAACAGGTCTAAAATTAGTCAGACTGCATTTACCCCTGAAACTATCCTTTCTTTAGGCCAGTCCCTGTGCTCCTCAGTCTCAGCAGGAAGCCAGTCCCTGTGCTCCTCAGAGTCCCAGCAGGAGGCCTGTCCCTGTGCTCCTCAGAGTCTCAGCAGGAGGCCAGTCCCTGTGCTCCTCAGAGTCCCAGCAGGAAGCCAGTCCCTGTGCTCCTCAGAGTCCCAGCAGGAGGCCTGTCCCTGTGCTCCTCAGAGTCCCAGCAGGAGGCCTGTCCCTGTGCTCCTCAGAGTCCCAGCAGGAGGCCTGTCCCTGTGCTCCTCAGAGTCCCAGCAGGAGGCCTGTCCCTGTGCTCCTCAGAGTCCCAGCAGGAGGCCTGTCCATGTGCTCCTCAGAGTCCCAGCAGGAGGCCAGTCCCTGTGCTCCTCAGAGTCCCAGCAGGAGGCCTGTCCCTGTGCTCCTCAGAGTCTCAGCAGGAGGCCAGTCCCTGTGCTCCTCAGAGTCCCAGCAGGAAGCCAGTCCCTGTGCTCCTCAGAGTCCCAGCAGGAGGCCTGTCCCTGTGCTCCTCAGAGTCCCAGCAGGAGGCCTGTCCCTGTGCTCCTCAGAGTCCCAGCAGGATTCCAGTCCCTGTGCTCCTCAGAATCCCAGCAGGAGGCCAGTCCCTGTGCTCCTCAGAGTCCCAGCAGGAGGCCTGTCCCTGTGCTCCTCAGAGTCCCAGCAGGAGGCCTGTCCATGTGCTCCTCAGAGTCCCAGCAGGAGGCCTGTCCCTGTGCTCCTCAGAGTCCCAGCAGGAGGCCTGTCCCTGTGCTCCTCAGAGTCCCAGCAGGAGGCCTGTCCATGTGCTCCTCAGAGTCCCAGCAGGAGGCCTGTCCCTGTGCTCCTCAGAGTCCCAGCAGGAGGCCTGTCCATGTGCTCCTCAGAGTCCCAGCAGGAGGCCTGTCCATGTGCTCCTCAGAGTCCCAGCAGGAGGCCTGTCCCTGTGCTCCTCAGAGTCCCAGCAGGAGGCCTGTCCCTGTGCTCCTCAGAGTCCCAGCAGGAGGCCTGTCCATGTGCTCCTCAGAGTCCCAGCAGGAGGCCTGTCCATGTGCTCCTCAGAGTCCCAGCAGGAGGCCAGCCACTGTGTTCTCCTCAGAGTCCCAGAAGTGCACTCCTCGAAATTCAAGTTAGACCCTCCTGTATCGACAAGGAACGACTCAATAACCCACTGAGCAAAACAGGGAAAGCTCCGGGAGACCCAAGATCCATTCAGAACACTCCCAAAAAGAATGGATTGGGAGCACAATTCTTCCAGACAATCCGTGGAGTGGGCCTTTTATCTTTTGTTTTTTGGAAGTCTCTTCTCTGCCGTGTAACTACTACGCCACGGCATACCTTCTGTCTGCTCCACCAGCCCGCGACAGGCCGGCTATACCCAAAACAACTGGTACTAACATAATGCACGCAGCTGTCGCCAATGCATCACTGACCCCATGTTCCCCTGTTTCGGGTTCACCAAACACACACTTATCCTTCCTGTTTGGGCACTGGCATCAGTGTGGTCTCTTGTGACGGTACCAGATGTGAGCAGAATGTTTCACCGAAATATTTCCGTCAAAGTCATATGTTTGTGGATGTAGATGAAATAAACAGTAAGAGTGTAAAGCTGGAGTATAAGCGCTTGTGTGCATTTTAAAGGGGACATATAATGTATTTTTTTGAGCTTTTAAGCAAGTTTCAAGATTGCTCCCCTTGTCAAATACAGACCTGAAGTTTTTTTTAGATCCATGCACGCTAATGTCAGGAACTTCTGGCACAAATATGTAACTCCTTCCCTTTTGTTTTAAAGCCCCCTGTCTTAGTCCTGTAATAGTATGACGTCATTATAACACTGTGACATTACAAACAAAAATCATACAGATTCAAGCCCTTCCCCTAGTGGCAGCATAGGGATAGAGCAGGCCCATAGCAATACTTACCCTTGGTCACAATCTATTTAATTTCACGACAAAGTTAATTCTATCATTATCATTTGTAATGGCCATAAAAAATGTGTGATATTTCTTGTGAAAGTTATACTAATGTCTGATTACAAATGATTCATATTTGGTTGGATCAGAACAACTTCAGTTTGAAATAAAGGATTTAGATCAGATTGACCAGAACTCTCAACCAGACCAAAACCCAAGAACATTTCTGTAGTAATCTTGAGAAGAAAACATATCATATATATAATTTAGTTCAGTAATCTAGTCGCTGCCCCTTCAAATTAATAGGATATAGTGGCTTTGGGATATGTTTTGGATACCCCCCTGTCAAAGGCTGTTATACTTTACCCTGTACTTATAATAGTACAATTTATTTTCTGTTTAGTCCCTCTTTTATTCTGAGCTGTGACATGTCCTCTGTCCCAGAAATAAAAAAAACAACAACATTACTTTCAGTGGCTCAGACATCACTCGGACTGTAAATAGTGCCAACAAAGTAGTAAGAATAAATTGGAATTCCTTGCCAAAATGAATATTGGAGTGGCACCAGGTTTAGAAGGACGGGCCTTAGTCAGTTCAGCACAATGGACAGCGACACTCAATGCGATGGAGAAAACGCCTGTCTAGTGTATAAGCACGTATAATTCAAAGAGTAGTTGGAATGACTTGGGTTGCCATTTAATTTCCAAATCCAAGTCAGTTTTGACCCACTATGCCTCTTTTCGATTAACATGATAATAAATAAGTCTGGCCAATTTATTTTAGGATTCTATGGCTTTTCCTTTTTCGTTATGGGCCTTTTTTGCTCAAGGTAGTTTGCATTCAGAATCAAGGATGCTTTTGGTTGGTCCCAAAGGAGCAGCGAGGAACGCAGTCAGACCTAAGATTCCCTCTGAGCTTCCGCCGAGAACCACTTAAAACATTGAGTGCGCCAGAATGCTTTTTGGAAAGGAGGCTGCAACTATTTTAATTCAGCTTCTCTGTTTGAAAGAGCCTCCATTCCAATCCTCCTGGTCTTGTTCGCACTTTTACCCACGCGTTTGTGTGACTGGCAGTGAATCAACAATATCGGAGGCTGTCAGGTTCGTTGCAGTCATGCGCTGAACGAGGTGGAACCATTGCGCGCGAAACACCCAAGTCACACCCCGCACGCGCCTCCTTATCAATAGATCTGACGTTACGCGAAGTTAAAGTGCTCTGACAGCAGGGGAAAGTGACGGATGGTGCCAAGAGAGAGTGAATCGTGTGAAAGCAGAGCGCGCTCGGGAGAGGAGAGCAAAAAAGGAGAGGGAGCGCGCATGTTCAGTCGCTTTCTCCAATCGCCGGAGCGAGTTTTCCCTCTTCCACTCTTTCTCTCTTCCATGTGCACCGGACGCACTGCTCGCTCCTGAGCGGACACTGCAGGGGCAAAGGAAGCCGCGAAAAGCACCATGGAATAAGGAATACGGTTGGATAAAAGCAGCAGGGGAACCCTCTTCTTCCTGGCGCCTTTTCTTTTTTCTCTTTCTCTGTCGTCTCTCGATGTCTCTCAACAGTTTCTAAAGGGACCGAAGGGAGGAAACATGAGGATTATTCTTATTTCTTGGCACTTTCTTGGGGTGTATTCCGCCCTGTGGGAATTGGCAGCCGGGGCTTTTCCGAGCTCGGTGCAGATAGGTGAGTGGCAAACATTCAGTCTCACATTTGACTTTAATTTGAGTGACATGTAACGGCGCGGACACCACCTGCGTGCCACATGTAAGACCGTGACAAGTCAAATATGTCCCTGCTGCAGCGTCACTCAGGGCCACAGTTGTTCAGATTTGCTTGTTTTTGTGCCGTTAAACTGTAGACTTTTGCATGTGTTGTGTGTGTGCCTGTATGTTCCTGTGCGTTTTGTTGCCTCTTCTCACTGTTTAGACACTGCAGTATTCTCCCCCTCTCCCTCTCCGCTTCTGTCAGTGCGGGAGAAGCCTTAGATCTTACAAAGTTCGTCAAATTACGATTGTCGTTGGAGTGCGCGCAGAATCACACATGCGTAAAGAGCTGAAATATTCCTCTCTGTCTCCTTCTGTTAGACTACTCCGGCACATATGCACACAGGCGCGCGTCACACTCAATGCACTGCATCAGTCCTCGCGGGGGGCAGATGGGAGGTCCTATAATGAGATTCAGCTCTTTGACTCTGTCTCTATACGTCTGCCAATAAACTTAATGTGCTAAACATCCTGCGCCTCATGCACTGGGACTGGTGCTGGATGGAGCTGCTGCTGGAGCTATATGTGCAAAGTGGATTATCAATGTAAATGCCACGTCTGACATGGATTAAGTCGAATTACTGTTGTAGTTTTAGGGTTTCATAAAGTTTAGTCCTGTTTGTATCCGTGGGTGAAGTGCATCCTTCTATTGGATTCCCTCATGGCTCACTGAAATCTGCAGCAAGGCATTGCTTTCACATCATCTGCTCACAGCTGAGCGCCACTTCTGGGTTTTATGGTTTATATTTGGACGTGGCATCAGTGGGATTTGATTAACAGGCGAAAATGATTGTATTTATTTACTCGTAGTCATTCCACATCCTTCTTCCTTTAGAGTCATCGTCTCTGTCTGTTTGTGCTTTCATATATATTTTCCTTGTGCCTCCCCATCTTTCTTACAGTCTCTTATCTTGCTGTCAGTTTAACTTCAAGGAGGCATACTGTGCAAAATCAGCATTTATTCTGTATTTTAATCATGTTACAACAGTGTTCCCCTGGAGTTGATGTTTAGATCCATCCATGCAATTTGCAGGATCTTCTGGCACAAACATGTAACCCCGCCCCTTCTGTCTAAAATGTGATAGTATGATGTCATTGTACCACTATGACATCACACTAAGAGCAGCTCCCTGCCTTTTAAAGCAAACCTTTTTTTTTTTTTTTTTTTTTGGTATTGACTTTTTTTGCAATTACATGTCTGTGTTTGCAGCTGGTCATTTTCAAATTTGTAAGAAATCAATACTTCTAATTCTACAGCTCCCTCTGGTGGTAGCATAGGGCCAGGGCAGGTCGATAGCACTATATACGCTTTATAATTATTTACACTGTTATATTATTTTCTAGATATTATTACACATGCCAAAGTAACTAGTCTCATTATCATTTTTTACGGACAAAAACGATTTCGTCTTTTCTACCTCATACTATGGTATTATGGAAGTTGGTCTCCCCCTTTTCCTCTCGGGGCCCTCTCTGTGGTGGTCTTCAGATGCATGTGCTGCTGGTCCCTCTCTCTCTGCCACACATGCACAGCCCTGGCAGAGTGTGTGCCTGGCTCAGCTCTAGGGCCATTCACCTAGAGTCATTTGCATACCTCTGCAATGCTCAGCGGTGCACAGGCGCAAACAGCTTCCTCTATGTTCTGTGGTAAAGAGCATGGGCCACAGCACCACCTCCGCTGCAGACAAGCACTTTCCCGTTCTGTCAATTTATGCACAAAGGAATAAAGGAAACTGCATACAAAATATACTTGCAAGCATAGACGTCTCTCCCAAAGTGGTTGTCATGGTAATGTTGTGCCATGACTCAAACTTAATGGTCGACAATTATACAGGTGAAACTCTGAAAATTACAATCTTGTTCAGTTATTTCTGTAGTTCAGAATTTGAAAGCAGAATATGATATAGACCCATTGGTGATGATTATGGATTATAGTCCTTTTCGAAATGTTTTTTGCAACTGTTAGACATGATTATTAGCGTTATAACAAATACAGTCTTGATATGTCTCACTCTGCCTGTGATATTTATAGTTGATTATTTTCACATTGAAAGTTGAATGGGGCGACAGTGGCTCAGTTGGTAGAGCATTGGCGTTTGAGCCTGAAGTTCGTGGGTTTGAGCCCACCGAGAGACTTTCTCGTCCTACTCCACTGTTGTCTGCTGTTGTTGTATCCGACACTGAACCCACTTTGCCTATAAGGAGCGTGGAAGTAATGTTCGCTGCATGTGTGTATGTGTATTCATGAAACTGAAATTGGGACGAATGAAGGACCTTCTTCTAAACAGAATTATAAGTAAAAGGACTTTTGAACGATATTCTAGTTTTCAGAGTTTCACATATATCATAGACTGTAAAAAGTCACGCCTATCTCCACCGTTGAAACTAATGTGCCACCACTTTTGCCTTCTGTGGGGCTTTTTCAAAATGGCCGCGGGGCAGACAAATTTGAAAGTGCCTTCTGAAGTCCACAGCGGTTAAACAGACGGTTCCAAAAAAGATACTTCAGCATTGACACGCACCTGGAACAATGAGAATAAGAACTCATTGTCCAATGATCTCAAACCCGAATCCAATTTGAATCCAGTGGATTACCTGTGTTCTTGCTCAGTTTAAGATTAGGATCAAGAGATCCTTTGTTCTAGCCTGACTCTCGCCGGACCCTTGTAGATCGCTGCGCTTCTCACAGGGTCTGGGTCTGAGCCATAGCGGTGGGATTTCAGAAGGAGGGGCCTTGTAAAAAAAATTCTTGTATGTGATTGGATAAACCACTTTGTTTGTTATTTTGAATGACGTCTTCCTTCAACCACTCACATCGAAGCACACTACTCCCATGGGTTGCCAAATGCCGGTAAGATTTTTCCAGCCCAAAACCCGCGAGAATGCTCAAAAATAAAAACACAGAGAATGATTTTTTGGCTAAAAACGTAATGTAATCAACTTGGGCTATCACGATTCTGTTTATTGTCTTTCTGTTTATTTATTACCTACAAGTCTCTTGAGAAAAACTATGCAGGAAACCACCGAACCTGGCAACCCTGCTGCGTAGTGTTGTAAACAGGGACACTTAAACCAAACTTTACATGAACATTTGACTCTTAAAACACACATATAACAACATGGAACCATCAACATCTCGCCTCATATTGCATTAAAAGTGACATCTGTGTCTTAATTTGTTCGTATTTATACTTATGGCCACTTAAAAGTGGCCAAAATGACGTGCGCTGACATGCTGCAATACCACCCCGGGCCGATGGGGGTGGACCCGGAATAAGAATTATTCAATGCTAACATATAGCAATAGCTTACCCCTCGGAAATGTCTTTACAGGATGGACCAAAAGTTGGCTCTTGGCCCAAAGCTCCGTTCCACATGTGTGTCAATGCTGAGGGGGGTGTTTTGGACCAGTCTAGTTTACTTGCTGTGAATTTAAAGGCACTTATTAAATGAATGGGGCTCGCGCCGGCTGACGCATGCGTAGATGCGTTTTTTCACAATTTTCTTGTGGCCAAGACCACTCGCGGCCATTTTGGATAGCTTCAGTACAGCACAATTTTTGGCCCCTTTGTTTGAACGGCGGAGATAGGTGAGACTACGTCCGTTAATATTTACAGTCTATGAGCGTGAGACACGCTTGAGAACGCGGTGAAAACCCGACGTAAAACGGCGATCCTGATTGGTCTATTATTTTCTAAACTGCTGAAGGAGGCTGGTATGCGCTTGATCCCACACCCTTGCGCGTGAAGCGAAACGCCTCTGGTGGAGCATGGCGACAGCCAGGCTACTTTTGTTCACTCCATGTGGGAAAATGTCAGTGTTGCAGCACATGTTACAGTAAGAATGAGGAGCACAAAAACATAAGATATGTGAAATGTAAATATAGCACAACTCTATAATACATTTTTAGCTTGAAAAAAAAATCAATTAGTATGAACATAGTATAAAGTATAAACCTATATACTCCAGTGTAAAGACATATTTTCTGATATCTATTAATAATTACGTCTGTTTTATGAAATCATTATTTAGTCGACATTAATCTAAAATGTAACTTAACCACAATGAGACATTACATGACACAATTATTTACAAAATGCTTCATGAGACCTGATTATCTTTGAGTCATGTTTTTCGGGTGAGTTTAAACATTGTCCTTGAAATGCCCATTCCCACCAAGCCCCGGTGATCCAAGATGGTGCCCATTCAAATCAATGGCCTGTGCTCAGTATATAAAAATACACGGGGACTGAAAATGTAGCAGAACTCTTCCATATTTGGGCATCGTCTGGTCCTCCCGGTTCTGCGCAATGGACGAGCTCCCATGATGTGACTCTCATGTACGTGCACAGAGGGGCTCGGTCACGCTCTGACCAATCAGAGCTGCTGATCAGAGCGGAGTTAGAGCGGGAGACGATCGAGCAGAGTTTGTGGCAGTAAAGTGTGGATTTAAAGAAAAAGCAAAGGATTTAAGAAGAAAAAAGTTCAGGATGACAAGGGACACTAAAATCCTCACATAATCTGACTTTTATGAAAGTTGTTGGTTCTCTGTCAGGTTCTCTGTCAGGTTCTCTGTCAGCTGAGGTCGAGTTGTTTTAGTTTACATTAAGTTCTATGGGACATTTTTCTGGGTAGTCCACATGAATTTAGTTTGCAGTACCACGGGCCCATTGGTGGGACAGCTGTAAGCTAGTAATACCCTATCCAGATATTATTATAAATCCATGATTCCCACTTCCAATTTGACTTTAGTGGATTAGCTTTGTTCTCACTCATTATGCTAGATCTACTTTTTCATGGGTGGTGTTGTGGTTAGCACTTGTACTTCATAGCAAGAAGGTCCTAGGTTCTATTACAGCTCCAGCCTTTCTGTGTGGAGATTGCATGTTCTCCTCATTTCTGTATAGGTTTACTCCTACCACTAAAACATGTACAATAGACTCCCATAACCATGGATCTATTATAATAACTGGATAGGCTATTACCAGCTTGGAGCTGTAGGACCCATGTGCTCGGGGGATTCTCGCAGTACTGCAGACTAAACCAGAATAAACCAGAATAAATTCACGTGGGCTACACAGAAATTTTTATCATAGAACTCAATGTAAACTAAAACAGCTCGACCTCAACTGAGAGAGAACCTTCAGCTTTCATAAAGGTTTGATTTTGTGGGGATTTTAGTGTCCCTTGTGCACGTGCATGAAATAACTTTCTCCAGCTAAACACAGAAAAAAACTGAAATTATTGTTTTCGGACTCCAGAAACAAAAAGAGAGCGTTATCTGTCACCTCCAGTCTCTCTCCCTAAAACCCTCAACTCAGGTCAGAAATATAGGAGTAATAATGGACTCAGACTTAAATTTCAATTGCCACATCAAATCAGTAACATCATCAGCTTATCTCCATCTAAAAAACATTGCCAGGATCAAAAACATAGTGTCTAAAGCAGACTTGGAGATTCTTATCCATGCATTTGTCTCCAGTAGGTTAGACTACTGCAATGGCCTGCTCACAGGTCTGTCCAAACAGGCTGTAAAACAGCTGCAGTACATCCAAAATGCAGCAGCTCGAGTCCTGACTAGAACCAGGAAGTACGACCACATTAGTCCTGACTAGAACCAGGAAGTACGACCACATTAGTCCTGACTAGAACCAGGAAGTACGACCACATTAGTCCGGTCCTCAGGTCTCTGCACTGGCTTCCTGTGGCTCAGAGAATAGATTTTAAAGTAGCTTTACTTGTGTACAAGTCTCTCCATGGCCTCGCACCAGGGTACATCCGCGACATGTTGGTGCCATATGAACCAACTCGGGCTCTGAGGAGCACAGGGACTGGACTTCTGTTAGTGCCAAGAGTCGGTACTAGACATGGGGAGGCTGCTTTTCAGATTCATGCAGCTAGAGTCTGGAACCGTCTTCCTGAGAGTGTGAGACAGGCGTCTACTCTAGCAGTTTTTAAAACTGGACTGAAAACAGTTTTTTTTAGCTGTGCATACAAGTGAATATTTTACATTTGTTTTTATCTTTAATCTTTTTAATGCACTATGACTATTTATGATTTTAATCCCATGTGTGATTTTAATGTTTTACGGTTTTTAACTACTTGTGTGATTTTAGATTTTATGGTTTTAATATATCTTGTGCTCTTAATCTGTCTTTTTATGTTTACTTAAATTCTAGTGTTTGGTGATTTATGCATGATGTTATATGGGTTGTGAGGCGCTTTGCGTTGCCTTGTGTAGGAAAGGCGCTCTATAAATAAACGTTGATTGATTGATGAGAGCCACACACTCAAATTTGGCGCAAAGCATAATAGGAGCTCATCAACTGCGCCGAACCGGGAGGACCAGACGATGCTCAAATACTGGTGAGTTCAGCTAATATGTCATCGACCGGGCCGGAACTGAGCACAAACCATTCATTTGAATACAGCGTCATCTTGGATCGCCGGGGCTTGCCCGTAGCACCCTCTCTGACCTCACTACTGTCCCCTGTCTGGGGCCAGGAATCCCCTGAAAAAGAGATTTTGAAATCTCAGTGTGATTTTTCTCCTTGAATAAAGTTGTTTTTATTCCTGTATTTTTAACCATGTTTTATGTACTTTTGTGCACACTGAGGACTTTTGCTATACCCGTTTCTGAAAGGTTTGAATGTTTAGCACCGCCCCCAACTCACTCACAGGTCTCTCATTTCCCCCACGCTCTCATCCCACGGAGCCATCTAGTTTAATTTGCGATCTGATACATATGCTAACATTAGCATTAGCACAACTTCTTGTAAACTGTACAACAATCACTGATGAAATTGTACAAAAGCAACGCACTGCTAACAAAATATATAACTGAAAGATCCCGGCTAGTTTTGCGTCCAAATGTAGTCCGAGGCGCTCCCGTACCCACAGGTCTCTCCAGAGACAATGTAAGCTAGCTATGTTCACCCAGGCTTGATTTCTTTGATCATTTTTTCCATTTAGTTCCCTCTTCTCCAGCCTGTTCGTTACAGCGCCGCTCCTCGTTCTGTGATTGGAGGAGAGCGGGCGTCACGCCAAGTCTCTACTCAGCACTTTTTACGGCCTGAATTCACACACAAGCTGAATCAATGAGCTCAACTTTTCAATTTAATTACGGATTATAATACAACTTGTATGTAGTAATAAGCATTTTTAAGGACTCATAAAAAAAATAAAAAAAATGGGTATAGCTTCTTTAATAAATACATTGAAAATGCAGTTTTTCCACCAGTTGAAAACAGGACATAATTTAACATAGAAGTACAACCGCTGTGTATTGGTGCAGGACATTCGCACAATCTTTGGCAGAGAATCTTCCTGTACTTGCTGAATTGTTTTGCATTTGAATCGGATACATTCATACAATTTCAGCCAAATGTAGAGAATACAGATGTGAAACTGCTCTTTCCAAACCCCCTCTTTTGAATTCCAGGCTCAGTGTGACTGCACATTGTGTCAGCCCCGTTCAATACATAGCCACCTAAATCACATCACTCTCAAACTGTGCAGAGGTGTTCAGCTACAAGTTCAACCTAGACGTGGCTCCAAAATGGTTTTCAGCATCTATTCACAGCTACGAAATCAACAACTCTTTTCAGGAAGGACAGAGCCGGCATTTCACAAAATAGATGAATAAATCAAATTTGGTCTCAGGCTGTTGTGCAGAAGCATGCGGCTCACTGCGGTGTAAAGATGTTGTGTTTCTGGGCGTTATCCGGTCGCTGCACACGTTCCATCGCTAATGTTGAATTGTAATCTGAATTTTCGCTGTGCACAGATGGAACTCAGCAGATTAGAATAGCGTTCAGAAGTTCATTTATTTCAGGCCTGGTCAACATGGACCTGAGAACCGGTCGCCCCTGGCTCAGACTCATAGGCTACACCCCCCTTAATAATAATAATAATAATGCATCGGTTTTATATAGCGCTTTTCTGGACACCCAAAACTAAATAAACTACTACCAAAGCCACAGCTGCCCTGGGGAAGACTGACATAAGTGAGGCAGCCAGTTTGTGCTATGGGCCCCTCCTACCACCACCAGCCATTCACGCACACACTAGACTCATTCTAGGCAAGGTGTGTGATGTGTCTTGCCAGCAACAGTTTGGCACTTTACCGCCGACTGTGGCACTTGGTGTTCCCAGCGGTCTCCCATCACAGTACTAACCAGTCCCTGACCTGCTTAGCTTCAGAGGTCTGACGGGATCTGGCTTTCACGTGCAAGATTGCCCACAATGACCCTTAATGGTTCTGACTTACAGTGTATTTTAAAACTAAATATATATATTTTTTAAATTTGGTTTTAACTAGGGCTGTCAAAATTATCGCGTTAACGCACGTTAATAAATTTTTTTCATTAATCGCGTTAAAAAAATGAACGCATTTGACGCATGCCCATGCATCCCATAATAACACTCAGAATGCCGCGGACACGTGTGTGTGTACGATGGGACAGAGCAGGTCTCTGGGAATTCAAGTTTTGAAAGAATACACGCGTGACCGCGGGGCACTTGTAGTTTCCTGTATGAACTCTGCATGATGAGCTGCGGGCGCCACAGCGCTCTGGACCGTTCCCACTTCCAGCGGCTGTGATGACGGCGAACGCCGCTGCGTAACGGGATCATATCCAAGACCACGCACAGAACTATTACAGAACTTTTCTCTAGTGTGCGTACGTGTCTTTGCGTAACAGATACACACAATATGTACAGCGCTGAAGCTGGAGGAGCCTCAGTCTCCTCCGTGTCTTCTCCCGAAGCACACTCGCTAAATTAAAGCTGAGGTACCTAATTTTCCTTTCGACCATCAGTTCATGTTGGTTGTGCCAAAAAAAGTAATGTTGTGAGCAAATCAAACAGATTTAATGACATTCTGCTTCAGACTATTTTGAAATGTCCCTCATCTGTAACAAACAATGGTTTTGGTCTGAGTCTAAACAGAAAGACAGAATGTTAATAATGTTAATTCAATTTTATATGGATTTATTGTTATAACAAACAAATACAGTTCATATGTACACTAAGCTGCCATTTATCTTTCCATTCAAACAACAATTTACAGAGAAATATGGCATAATTTTGCCAATAGTTTGAAATGCGATTAATTACGATTAATTAATTTTTAAGCTGTAATTAACTCGTTTAAAAAAATGTATCGTTTGACAGCCCTAGTTTTAACAGTTGTGAGCCATTTATCAAAACATCACCAGAAAATGATTGACATGTCCCACTTTGTATACAATGAGTGTCATTATTAGTTTTACATTGTAAGTTGAAATACAGAAGTAAATAGATAGAGTTTTGACTGCTATTCTGAATCCACCAGAAATTTTAACATTGAAAATTGATCCAGTTTTTCATCCAGTTATATAAAATTTGTTTGCAATCTAGAAGACGCATTCATCACCAAACTTCTACTACTATTGCTATAATTCAATAAAACATGAATTATAAAAGTATCCTTTTGTCTCAAACTTGAACAACACATTTCACATATTTATGCTGCAAAAAAATACTATAGTCTGTCTTTGGTGACTTTAATGAAAATAGATTTAAAATTGAAATCGTTCAAAGCAGGAATTAAAATCGAGATTTTACTTTTTTTTACCAGCCCTCTCGCAAACTCAAGCTTTTCTCCGTTATAGTTCAGCAGTTTTAGGAATTATTTTCATATGAACTCGGGCCAGGGGATCCAGGGGTAAAAGAAAACAAACAAAAATTCTTTCTCAAATCGATTGATCTCAATATTTGATTATTTTGTTTTTTTATGAAAGCCGATATGTACTTGCACACTGACAGAGCTAACACAAAACATATAAAAAATAAATTGGCCATATTCCAACCAAACATTGTGAAAGATTAATGAAGAGCGGTAAAGACACAGTGCAGACTCAGTTCTGTCTTTAACTGACTCCAACAGTGATTTTACCATAAAGAGCACATCCTCTTCAGCCTAATAATGTGTTCCTTTCTGTTTGAACGCACAAGTCAATAATCAAGATAGAGAAAAGTTGATTCAAAGTGGTTCATTTTTGTGTTTTGGATGGTTCTTTTGAAAGACACAGATGTATTTCTGAAGCTGAAACATGTTAACAAGGACATTTGACTTGCTTTTCAAAACAACCAACACATTTTTTTCTAATTTTTTTCACGGCTCTTAAAAAAATTCTAGTTAGTAATTCCTATTCTGCTCTGCATTTAAATCACCATAGTATTTAAATCAGCCCTGGTGCCCTGTGGTCTGTGCCTGCCCTGAAGAAGGTTGTACGTGGTCAAAACGCATAGTTCTTTAGTAACATATATCTGTATTTTCAAGAGTACCTCGGATTTTTTCCAGTGTTTGTTTCTGCGCTGATCCTCAAGAGCTCCCAACAAAAAATTGATCCACTCCAGCAATTATCGTATTAAAAAATGACGTGTTCAAAATCCCTTATAAAGATGACCATGATTCAGAAAGTTAAATTCAAAAAGGTTTATTTCCCTAATACAAAAAGAATCTAACACAACGACCTGGACCAACTTTAACTATCCCTTATTCCCTATATGAAGTATAAAGTATAACTTTGGTGGGCGCTCCACGCAAAGTCACACTGCTGTCCCTGATCCAGTCTAGTCTAAAAAAACAAGCATGAGGTTATTTAAGCAAATGTGCATGAAGAAGGGGGCGTGTCGTTTCTCTCGGGTCCCGGGTCCGGCCTCCATCATGTCTTCTCCGTCTCGCCAGACCTAGACATAATCATTCACACCCCCTCCCCAGCCTATAGATTTATTGGTTCCTTTGAGATAAGGCAGAAAGCTCTCCTTCTTTCACAACTTGAAAAGATTAGCAGAATCCCCCCAGATTAACTATCATTAACTCACCCATGCACTTTGGACAAAATGGGACAAGGGGAGTAGGGCAATACAAGGTCTTTCTTTTTGCTTGGAGACAGACAGAGTTCAATTTCAGGTCAATCTAATTCACATCGCCTTTTAGCCTATATTTAATACAACAGTTCCCTCTTTTGGCCGCTATTAAAAAAGGCCACACATTTCAATAACCTTCCTCAGGCGACGGGACGGGGGAATCCTCAACCAATGCAAGCATTTGACCTCTCAGTCCAGGGTTAACAGCGGTGTCTATAGCTTTAACACAAAGAGAACGTATACAAGGTATACAGCAGCATCCTACAACCATTATTATTGCAAAGATGGCCGCAAGGCTTGTGATAACAGACAAAATTACATGCTTCCACTTCCCCAAGATGCTGTCCAGCCACGCCTCCAGTGGGTTCTCCGGGACTCCAGAAACGTCATGCATTTGCTCTGACAGCATTTTGAGACCAGCCCGAGCCCTGGAAACTGATCCATCTGGATGTGTGTTATTTGGAATGTATACACAACATTCTGTACCAAATAAACTGCAGACCCCACCTCTCTCTGCTAAGAGCATGTCTAGAGCCACTCTGTTTTGAAATGCTACCAGAGAGGTGGCCCCCAGCTGCTCCGCCAATCCCTCTATTGCGTCCCTGGTGTGATTGGCAAGCCTAAGCATAGTATACCAAATGAAATTAATTCTATCTACATTTTTGTTTGGCGTGATAGGGAAAATAGCGGAAATTATTGGAAGATTTTCGAAACCTGTTGCAACTTGATCTACCAGTTTGAATTCCTGAGGGACTCCACGTGGAACACCTATAGAGTCCATGTAAGTTGGATTATCTTTCCCAGTATCTAGGAATGGTATTGCTCTTTTAAATCTATGCAGTGGGTGGGGACTGTCTAGGGATGGCTTATGGCCAATTATGGAAATGGGCATCATTAATCGCACCATTGCACAACTACCTGTAAAATTTTTAATTAGTCTATGTCTAAGTTTTAAATCTCCACACAACCAATACAAATCACCTCTGGTCCGGGTCATGTGGACCGGACTGGGCAGGGTGACGTTGTTGACACACCAGTCTGCTGGAAGGAACCCCCACTGGAGACGCGGCCTCGTCCCTCCATTGAGTGAGTGGAAACAGGTGTAATTGCTTTTCCTGTGGGAAAACATAGGGGGCTGAATTTCTGAATCCAATTCTGGAAACAATACTTCAAACATTGAACAATTACTAGGGGCTGTCTTTGTCTCCTCAGTCAGGTCTTTTTCTTGCCAAAACAACTTTATCATACAATTATAACCATCTACATCTTCTGGGAAAAGTGGAGCAGGGGCTGTATACAAAGTGGGACGTGCAGTAGAACACACAACACAATCGTCAAAGCCAGCAGCCGCTGACATGTGTTCCACTGTCCACAACCAAGCGTTTCTATCCCCATATCCAGTTGCTTGTTTTAACAATTCAGAAACAGTCCAGTCAGCAGTCACCTGTACGTTTTGTTTGTCTTGCCATACTTCACTATCTATGGCCTCCTTGTCTAGCTCCTTGTCCTCGGGTAGGGCAATTGAAATCCATTGTCTAATGTCTCCTGGATAATGTCCAATAACGTAAGTCCCATTCACATCAATCCCACAATTTTTCACAGTGACTAGCACCGTTGTTTGTGAGTGGTCTGTAGTCAGAATCACTCGTCCCTTCAATCTGTGTTCATTCTTATAACCCCAATCAGGACCTGTATTGGATATAACATACTCCCAAGCATCACAGGTGCAGTCCACCGATGCTCTAAAGCTTTTTCCATGTCTCTCATATTTACATGTTGACGGTGTGTAACACAGGTAGAGTGTGTAGTCAGGTCGAAAGGATAATGGAAAGATTGTTGCCATTGGTATGTGGGCTGTAATTGTCGCACCCACCGGGCATTTTACTGTCACAATCGTAGGTAGAGAGTCTCTAACGCTGCCTTCTCCTATGGATCTTTTATTTCTGTCAGTCTTATTGGACCAAAGACTGGATTGTGTTACAAGTCTGGCCCTGTCTCTTAGCTGTGTGTTTTCTAACACTTCCCATGTTAAAATTCCCAGGACCACGACCAAACCAACTGCAGCGATAGCCCATAGTAAGTAAGTAAGTAAGTAAGTTTTTATTTATATACCGCCTTTTCACTGCAGATCTGAGTCTCAAAGCGGTTTACAATTGTTAATTTTGGGCATTTGTCTCTCACTCCACACAGAGATGGGAGCGGGGTCGCCAGTACAGGAAGCGCATGCCAGAACTATTGGACATATTTTTAGTGGTAGGGGAAACCGGAGTACCCGGAGGAAACCTACGCAGACACGGGGAGAACATGCAAACTCCACTCAGAAAGGCCCTGGTCCGACCGGGATTCGAACCCAGGACCTTCTTGCTGAGAGGCGAGAGTGCTATCCACTCAGCCACCGTGCCGCCCCCATAGGATGGCTCTCCCTCTTTTGGTCGTGGGCCAGGGCTCCCTGTCCCAAGGCAACATATTAAGAGCGAGTGTAAGCGTGTGTGTGAGTCCCTGTCCAACCCGTGAGCGTGGTTACGAGGGTGGGTCAGATGGTCTCGTATGAGAGAGATGAAACCACTTGTTCCCGTGTCCCTTCAGTTGAACAGCTTTGCGAGTGCGGGCCACCACTTCAAAGGGTCCGGTCCAGCGGGGCTCGTTCCACTTCCTTTTGAACACCTTCACACGGACTCAGGCAGGTGGATCCTCCGAGGCCTCCTTCTCGCAGAGGTCGAGACTTCCTTCAACCTGATGGGAAAAACTAGACAACATTTCTCTCAATTGTTCCCAGTACACCCGCACTGGGGGTGTTGGGGAGTCGTCTTTTGTGAAAGGCACCACCCTGTTTCCTGGTCCTGGCATAGGCCTCCCTGTTAACAGCTCGTATGGGGAGAAATGGTGAATGCGGTTAACAGAGTGCCTTGCTGACAACAGGGCAATAGGCAATGCCTGTAGCCAATTCAATTTACTCGTTGCCAGGATTTTAGAGAGTTTACTTTTCAAGGTCTGATTCATCCTTTCAACTCGGCCCTGGGATTGAGGATGGTAGACCGTTCCAAATTTATGTTTTAGCCCCAGATGTTTTTCTACCAATTGCAAGTGTTTGTTCCTGAAATGCGTCCCATTGTCAGACCTTATTAACTGGGGAAAGCCATGCGTTGGGATGTAATGCTGAATTAAGGCTTTGATTACAGAGGCAGCATCCTCCTTTGCAGCAGGATATGCCTCAGGCCATCCCGTAAAGGTGTCAGTGATGACCAACAGGTACCGCTTTCCTGCGCACCTGTTAATCATATCTGTGAAGTCCATCACAACATGTGCCCCAGGCCAAGCAGCAGGTGTGAATTTTCCTGGGGAAACAGCTGAGCAGGGCGATGGGTTATAATTTTGACATATTTGACAGGACCTAGTATAATCTTGGATCATGCTTGTCTTAAAGGGATGCCACCATTGTGACATATTCCTGAGCATCTGTACCTGACCCACATGGGCTAGCCCATGTGCCTCAGATAAAGCCGCTCGTGAGAGGTCCCCCACGGGCAGGGCGGGGCGGCCATCAGGGCCGTACCAGATGCCAGTATCTGGATCCTTCTTTGCCCGTTTTTGAACCCACATGGATATTTCTTCAGGAGCTGCTTTTGTTTGGGCCTCAGCCAAAACCTGAAGGGATAGATCGGGCAGGCAGTCTGCCAGGTCTGGCCCCTCGTCCCGAACCACAAACACTCCTGGAGTACTGACCTTGTAGTTGGCAGCTTTCTTTGCGGCCTCATCCGCCGCCTCGTTTCCCCTGGCCTCAAAGTTGTCTGACTTGGAGTGCCCTTGGCACTTGATGACGCTTACCTGTTTTGGAAGCTGGAGAGCGCTGTCCAGCCTCTCCACCAGGGCTCTATGTGTGATGGGTCGGCCTTTAGCAGTCAAGAAGCCGTTTCTTTTCCACTCGGAGAGGTTGAAATGGACAGCCTGAGTAGCATACGCAGAGTCGGAGTAAATATTTACAGATTTACCTTTAGCAAACTCCAAGGCGGCGCAGAGAGCCTCTAGTTCTGCCGCCTGCGCTGATGGTTTGTCAGTTAAAACACCGCTGTTTACTGTAACAAAATTTTCACCGTTAACACTGACAACTGCATATGCCGCTCTCAGGCTGCCATTCCTCTCTCTCCAGCAACACCCATCTGTGAAAATCTGTAAGTCGGGGTCCTGAAGTGGGTCAGTCTGGAGGTCAGGTCGCACTTTCAGACTGTCTATTACCCTTACACTGCAGTCATGAGGCTCACCCTGTCTTGGCATGTGGTCAGCCATGTTAATGCCAAGAGGTGTAAAAGTTATGTGGGGCTGAGTGAGCACCTGTAAGAGCCGTGACTGTCTCAAAGGTGACATAGTGAAGGCAGCTGAGGACACATATGCACAAACGCCATGATCAGTCAATATTTCTAAAGTATGCCCCATGACTAAATGTGCTGTTTTCTTAATCAAATGTCCCACTCCTGCAGCATACCTAGAACAGTCAACCTGTCTAGCCTCGATTGAATCCAATGGAACGCTAATATACTGTAAGATTTTTCTCTGGCCTCTGCACTTTTGATATAACACCCCGTTAGCTACCTGAGACTGCACTGTGGCATCTAAATAGAACGGGTGCGAATAATCTGGTGACGCCAAATGAGCCGCAGAGGATAGGTCCTGTTTGAGTGAGATAAACTGTGCCTCACTATCTCTGTCCCAATTCAGTTTAGCCCTTGTGTTTCTCATGCCATGTTCATTAACTAAAGCTCTTAAAGGTTTAGTTTTGTCTGCAAAATCTGCCACATAGTGTCTGCTATAGCCTATCAGACCCAGGAAGGACAACATGTCCCCCACCATGGTGGGTCTGGGATATGACAAAATAGCATCTCTGTGCTCTGGAGACATATTTGTGGATCCTCCAGACACACTACGTCCCAGGAAGGTCACCGCAGGCCTGCAACATTGTAGCTTTTCCTTACTGACCTTAAATCCTTTTGAATGTAAGAAGACTATAGTGTCCCTAGTGGCTTGTAGACAGGCCTGCTCCGTTCTCGAGGCGAGGAGGAGATCGTCCACATACTGAAGGAGTACCACGCCCTCCGGAAGCACCAACTCTCTCAGCAGAGCGTTCAAAGTCTGATTAAAAATGCCCGGGGAGCATTTATGTCCCTGGGGAAGACGGGTGTAACGCAGTTTTTGGCCCCTGTGAGTAAATGAGAAGAAATCTCTGCTTTCCTCTGCCAGGGGAATACAGAAAAATGCATTAGCCAAATCCATAACAGTAAAATACTGGAGGTCTGGTGACAGTGATGACAGCATTGTATAAGGGTTTGGGACCGGGAGACACTGAGTTAATGTTAAATCATTTATTTTTCTCAAATCATGGACCATTCTATATTTATTCTGACCTGTTTTTGGCACAGCTAGAGTGGGCGTGTTCCACTCTGATTTTGATGGCTCGAGGACTCCCACTTTCGTAAGTCCCTCTATCACCTGTGAGATACCCTCGACAGCGTCTGGTTTGGCGGCATACTGCTTTATGCGAATCGGGCCTCCTGGCTTCATCTGTAAAGACACAGGAGGGAAAGAGGTGCACAACCCCACGTCCGTGGGACCTTGGGACCAAACTTCTGCAGGCACCTGTTTCAATATTTCATGAGTATCATCATGATCTGTCATGTGTCTACCATGATGTCTGGTCAATGTTTCGTGCTCCACTTCCCCTGTGTCTATCATATTTGCTTTTATCCTGTATGACTTATTTTCAATGCTGTACTCTACATGAGGGAGTTGGGTGTCAGACCAATCGTCAGCTTTTACCAGTCTCTTTACCATTGGACCTAAAGCTCTAGCCTCGTGACCAGGGTGTACAGCCAAGGTGATGTGTGGGACAGCAGAGGAAGACATGTAATACCACTCACACTGTTCAGGAAGCAGCCGTGTATGGGCCGCCACACCCTCAGGCCCAATATAAATGTAATCTGATTCTAATGTCCACCTATCACTTTCAATTTGTTTGAATTGTTCTCTGTACATTAAGTCTTGGTATCTGTCATAGAATAATGTCAAGTGGGCAGGGTCCAGTGGGAGGTGGTAGGAGGCCAAAGAATTGATCCAGGGTTTCCACTTGAAGAAGACGGAATGCACACCATTATTGTCCGTGGACTTGTTTTCTGGGTCCAGTCTCACCCAGTATATGTCTGCATACTGGTCTGGCATCTCTTCTCTCAGAAGCCAGCAGGAGTCCATCGATACACCGGTCACACATCTGTAAATTTGTCCCCCTGGAAAAGTCACTTGTAGACCATCCGGTCCACATAGAATTGACGCATTGGTTTTAGTCAATAAGTCTCTTCCCAGCAGGTTGACAGGTGTTTTAGGAGCATTTACAAAAGAATGCCACAGTGTCTGTGTTCCAATTTGTGTCTTTAAACGTTTAGTGAGTGGCAGTACCTCAGGTGTCCCAGAAAATCCAACCAGGGTGATGTGCTCCTCAGAGAGCAGGACAGGGCGTATCTTTGTATTGATGGTAGAGTAGGTGGCGCCAGTGTCCACCAGGGCCATCAGGTTGTCGTCCTCCACCCTTATGGGAAGCATAGGCTCTGCAAGCACCTTGTCCCCTGGATTTCCTAGGCAGCCCTAGTAAGATTGTTCATGTTCATACTCGCCCCAGTAGTTCCCATGCTGGAAATATTGTCCATCTCTCGGGGCCAGGTTGTCATTCGGAGCCGTCCATGGGGAGGGAGGGCCTGCGCGCTCTGGTCTGGGTCCCATGCCTCTCTGGGGGCCCCTCCCACGCACCATCTCAGGCGCTCCATGGTAGTAGGAGGCCTCTCCTTCAAAGGGGCAGTCCTTCGCCCAGTGACCGTGCCTGTAACAGAGGTGACACACATCCCTGCCCCCTTTCCAGCTTCCACCCCTTCTTCCTCCCCGGCCCCCACGCCCACCACCTCTGGCCCCTCCCCTTGTCCAGTCCTGTCGTGGTGGAGTGGGAAGTCCAGCAGGCATATTAGTCATCTGATTACTAGTTCCTTTTTTATTTTGGGTGGCTTTATTTCTCGCTTCACTAAGCTGTAACTTCAAAAGTTGACAAGTCATATCTTCAACACTCTTTCTTTCTTTAGTTTTATTTTCAACATATCGCTTAATGTGAAAGATTAAATTTGTTTTCCACTGTGCTGAATCCGGGTTAATATTATCTGGGTTGTCTTCAATCTTTGAGCGTATTGTTTCTGGTAAACCATTCAAAATAGCTGCTCTAAAAGGCATGACTTCACTGACCTTGTGAGGGTGTCTTCCTACTGTGTCCATCCACTTGGTCACACTCCTGTCATAAAATACAAGTGGGTCCTCAGACTCCAGCCAAGTTAACTCACGAGGGGCAGAAGACAGCGGAGTTGGAAAGTTTTCCCTCAGTGCTTCATACCAGGCATTTGCATATTGGCCAAATCTGGAAGAATCACAAACATCAGCAGTACCAGCTTGTCTTTCAATAGCTTCTCTCTCCCAAGGTTTACTGCATGCTGCCAACACTGCCCGGACGTCACCCATCGCGACATCATGACCTGTAAACCATGTGTTCAGACTGGAAATCCAGTTTCCAGCTCCCTGACACAATGGAGGCATTTTGTCTTTTATAGTCTGCATGTCACTTACAGAAAAAGGATGGTACTCCCCAGCTGCGCCTCGTCCTGGTCTCAGAGGGAACATGGATTTTGTCTGAGACCTGGTTCTGCTTGCCACCGGTCTAGTTTCTCCAGGCTCCTGGTCTCCGTCATCACTACTGTCAGAAGAGAATTTAGCTCCTTTTTTAGCCTGTTTAGCTTTAAGTACTGGTGGGGCCATGGCACCGTCTCCCTTGTCACTTTCACTGTCCGTCCTAGTCATGGCTCTGCGTGCGGCTTTATTAATTAATTTTGCATTCTCCTGTCTAGCGGTCTCGTAATCATGGGTCCTACTTGCGGTTTCTTCTCTCTCAACTCTGTCTGTGGTGCATTCAAAGGTCGGTTTCCTAGCTCTAATATTTCTGAGAGAGTGCAGGAGCTCCTCTTGAATAGATAGGGGTTGGTGAGGGGTGTGTGGGAGCTGTGGCGGGAGGCTGACAGCTGGATTTTGACTCGGATCTCTATTGTCCCCCACAGACTCCTCTTCTGTCCCTTCGTCAAATTCACTGTCTACAAAGTCATTGTCCCCTCTCTTTCTTACCGCCACTTCTCCTGAAAATGTATATTGTGGCAATATTAGATTTGGCTTACCTGGTTCTAAACCCAGAGAATATTTTGGTGGAGCCGTGGGTAGGGATGGGTATATATTACTCACCGGCATTGCTCCGTTTTCTGTTTCCTTGTCTTTACTTACCATCTGTAATTTTGCCAACGCCGTGGCAGCCAAAGCAAAATTATGTACCTTGGTCCTCAGTTTCTCAGCCTTTTTTAGTTTCTTTTTAATTTTTCTACGCTCATTCCAACTCTCTCCTTGCTTTCCCTCAAGCTCAAGTTTATCCTGTTTTAAATTATTTTCCTCTTCCCGCAATATCTTAGCCAATGCGGACGCTGTCATATACTCAGGTATGACCCTTTTGTTCTGTATTTTTTCCCATGCTTTCACAGCCTTTCGTTTTGCCTTGTTCCTATATTTTTTATCCAGACCACTCAGAATCTGAGCCTCTATTTCTCTATATAGCTGCTCGATTGGAATGCCTGTCTCCATTTTTCGGGGGGGCCCAAAATTCCCCCAGGTTCCAATGGGTTAAACCTAACTTGTGTGTTGACGCGTCCGTCAACCACGCTAGTCACAGCGGGCTTTCCTGTTTCTGGCAAGGCTTCTCAAAAAATCTTTACTTTTAATGTATTCTCGCAGGGTTCTAGCTACTTAGACTCCTATTTTATTTAATTTTAACGTATTTTCGCAAGGCTCTCACTACTTTTTAGGCTTTTACTATTTTTACTTTTTGAATTAGCTCCTCCGTGGACAAAACTCCTCTCCCCTTAATTTGTGTAGTCCAATATGCAGATTTTTAATTAGTCAAAAGGTATCTGCTTACCTTCAGTTCAGCGGCCGCTTTGAGGAGAGACGCAGAGTCCAAGGGAAGGCGAAAAGTCATCAAAGGGATCACGTCCGGGGTCACCAATTAACGTATTAAAAAATGACGTGTTCAAAATCCCTTATAAAGATGACCATGATTCAGAAAGTTAAATTCAAAAAGGTTTATTTCCCTAATACAAAAAGAATCTAACACAACGACCTGGACCAACTTTAACTATCCCTTATTCCCTATATAAAGTATAAAGTATAACTTTGGTGGGCGCTCCACGCAAAGTCACACTGCTGTCCCTGATCCAGTCTAGTCTAAAAAAACAAGCATGAGGTTATTTAAGCAAATGTGCATGAAGAAGGGGGCGTGTCGTTTCTCTCGGGTCCCGGGTCCGGCCTCCATCATGTCTTCTCCGTCTCGCCAGACCTAGACATAATCATTCACACACTCCCCCTCCCCAGCCTATAGATTTATTGGTTCCTTTGAGATAAGGCAGAAAGCTCTCCTTCTTTCACAACTTGAAAAGATTAGCAGAATCCCCCCAGATTAACTATCATTAACTCACCCATGCACTTTGGACAAAATGGGACAAGGGGAGTAGGGCAATACAAGGTCTTTCTTTTTGCTTGGAGACAGACAGAGTTCAATTTCAGGTCAATCTAATTCACATCGCCTTTTAGCCTATATTTAATACAACACACTTCATCTTTCTTAAATGTTTAGCGTACCTCTAGTCCAGGTCACAGTATTTCTATATTTCAGCCAAAACAAGTTGGCCTAACACAGAACTAATCACAGACCGGGCTTGTGCTGCATGATTTTGGCAGAATATCTAAATGTGATATTCCTGACCAACCTTCTGATGTGATTTTGGATTTGTAAAAGTTTATTTTGTAAAGTAATAATTGTCATGTTGTGGATTTTATTTCTGTATTTGGTTTTATTTTGCCATTAGTTCTGTGGGTTTCATTTCAGTTTTGCGTCCTGTTCCCCTGTTGATTGTCTGCCCTGCCCCTGTGTGTGTGTGTGTGTGTGTGTGTGTGTGTGCGCGTACGTGACTGCGTTTGTGTGTGTGTGTGTGTGTGTGTGTGCCCTGTGCTCCTCTCCCCTTGATGCTGATTCATTGTTTTGTCTTGTCGATATCTGTCCTGTATTTTCCTTGTTCCTGGTTCCGAATTTGTGTTTTGTTTTTCTCTGGATTTTTATTTGATTAAATCCTTATTTTGGCATTCCTGCATTTTGAGTCCTCCTCCCTCCCACCATGACAATAACAACATATTCAAGAATTCCTTTTGGAAAAGCATACATGTGAAGCGATTACCTTAATTCAGTCTTTATTGATGAATTCAAACTTAAATAGTGGATATCTGAAACTTTGCACGTCCAACTCTGTGACAGGTAAGATCAGGCTCTGTACGCAGCTTCGCCAACTTAGACAAAAACAACTCTTGCACACTGCACTTGCATACACCACTGTTTTTTATTTACAGATGTGCAACATTTCGGCCGTGGGCCTTTGTCAGGCGATGACCATTTGCCTGACGTTGCATCTGTAAATAAAAAACACTGGTGTATGCAAGTACAGTGTGCGAGTTGTTTGCTTCCTCTTCAAGCTTAAATAGTTACCTTTTTCCATTCATTTATATTTACAATTATATTTACAAATGATCAGCTCAAAATGAAGTGGGAAGAAAGAAACTTGGACTCCCATGTACATAATACACAGTTCCAACCTATAATTACCTCACATGTAGAAAACATTCTACAGTTTCAGCTTTTGAATATAGAATTTCAATATTATTTCAAAATAATGCTTCTGTCCCAAATCTTCTGAATAAAGTTTTCCAAATTCCAGTGATTTTCTTTCATAAATGTGTTGTTTGCAAAGAACTTGAATAAATACAATCTTTATAATTTGCTGATCTCGACTTGGAAAATTGCGATTTTGATTCCACAGCGATTAAGGGTGTAGCCGGGGACCTTTCCCAAACCTGTTCTAAAATAAAAAATAAAAAGTGCCCGCGGCCATTACTCTGCCTGTCCATTATATTATAGAAAATGTGCCATTCCTTATAATGGAGCCACATGTTTATTGCTCATTGGCAGCGGCCCGTGTGATGATGCAGGTGACTGTGGTAGCTGGAGGCGTGGAGTTCCACATGTGTGTTTATCTGTCATGTTTTTATGAATGTCATAAGTCAGCACAGCCTCAAGGGGCAGCACTCAGGTTTGGCATTAGCTCCTCCCTCTCTCTTCACTGTGGGATGATGAGGCCGCTGCAGAAAGGCCAAGGTCACATCCTCACCTCAGTCCAGTCAATGAGGTTCATATCCGCCTCCAAAGTTCAGCTGCTGGCGTTGGGATATTATTACATTTGGCAGTGGTCATTTTAAACTTGTGATTCATGATAGGAAATATAGACCCTGTACATTTCTCCATTGTGAGATCAATAAAGTTTATCTTAAAATACAATAAAAAATACATAATACTTATTGATAAAAAGCCAATTTTAGAGTCCTATGCATTCAATGTCTGCTTCTGCTACTAAGAATGCAAGTCCTTTTCTCTGGATGTGTTAAGTTTGTCTAATAATCCCACTATTAGTTATTTCTCCTTATATTTCCTCCTTGTGTGTCTTGATTTTTATTCAATGTTTTAATTTTTGTCTTGTAAAAATGTATACGGACAGGCGAAACACGTGGCATGTGTCTTTCAGAAAAAAATTATGTAAGCGTGATGTCATAGCAGGAGAATGACGTCATACTATTACAGGACTGAGACAGATTTTAGACAGAAGGGGCGGAGTTACATCATTCTTGGCGTGGATGGATCTCAAAACAACGCTTGTTTGTTTTTTGATGATATATAATGTATGATAATGTATTTTTTTCATAATATATGTTTTAAATACAACACTATTTGCTTTAAATTCTAGTGACGGGTTTGCTGAAAACCTTTGAGGCCCCCTGCAGTGCCTCTGAGGACCACACTTTGGGAGACCCTGCACTACACCCTCTAATTTTAGTGTATAATGTGTGAAAACGCGCAGATAAGACAGTCCCATATGACAAATCATAAAGACGCCAACTCAATCCAAACCCAGGACTTCATTAAAACCAGACTTAACCAGGACATAACCCAGAATAAACTTAAATCCTTATCGAGTCTAAATAGAACAGAAATGACAACACCACGACCTGGACTGCGCGCCAACTGGACCAACAAAAAAGGGGACAAAACAAACTCTGAACTTTAACACCACCACATATATAACTATTACTTTAAAGAGCAATGTTCACTGTAAAATCAATATTTCTGGCTGGTCCTCTCTGAGCCTTCTTCTCCCTCGGAATCTTCCACTGATGTTGTCAACATAGCCGCAGTGTCTTAACATTTTGTGTGTGTATGTGTGTGTGTGTGTGTGTGTGTATGTTTGCGTATGTGTGTGTGTGTAAGGGCAGCTAAGACAAATTGCTTTTTGTAACAAAGCTAATGAAGATGTTTCCTTTCTCTCCCCTGGCCCCGCCCCCTGTCCCCCCTCCTCCCCCCCTCCCCATCCATCTTCCCCTCCTATTGCCTTATTTGTTCCTTTCTGCGGTGCGCTTCCTCCTGACCCTGTGCCGTCCCGTGATAACTTACTTCCTCACCTCTCCATCATGTCCTCTACCCCTCCTTTCTCCCCCTCCCTTCCCTTCTCCTCTTTCGACCCCCCTATAGGTGGATTGTTCATTAGGAATACTGATCAGGAGTACACGGCGTTTCGACTGGCCATCTTCCTCCACAACACCAGCCCCAATGCGACGGAAGCACCGTTTAACCTGGTGCCGCACGTGGACAACATCGAGACCGCCAACAGTTTCGCCGTCACCAATGCATGTGAGTACAGAGTGTGTGAGGAGCACAGGAGGCCACGCGGCGTCCGCAGGTCACCACGCTGGACTGTTTATTACTGAGTTTATGGCATCACAAGTTTATTTGTTAAGCACACTTCATTCATATGAGGAAAATATTCTCAAGATTATGTTTATTGTGCTGTACAGAAATGTGGTTAGACCCCGGCAGATCACTGCACAATTGCAGAAGGGGAAAGAGATTATGAGACCCTGGTGGTAGGATGTGAGAAGGATGATAAAGCTGGCCAGGAATGAGGCAGAGCTGGGGAGGAGGAGGGTTGCAGAATGACTGAAGCTGCTGCTTGGATGGAGCTTCGTTGCGATATGAAGCTGATGAACAGTGCCTGATTGCTGCCTGGTGAGGATTGGCGTGCGGCTGTGGGAGTGTGATTGACTGATTGCTGTTGCCGTGAGCAACAGTGGGAGGACTTTGGGCGCTGTGAGCTTAGTTCTTCCTGTCTTCCAGTCTGATTATCCGCTTTAGCTTAATCTGAAAGTGCTCAACAAAACATGATGGGAACAATCATACAATTCAATTCGAAGTCATGCACATACTAATTTTTAAAGCTTGTAAAAGGGAACCTCCAGGAAGCATAATTAGCAAAACAATGTTATATTTATACCTTTATACAACTCTTAACCCAATCTCTAAACATTTTACCCATTCAGACCCATCCTTTAAGTTTAAGTTTTAACTCTTCAGTTCATTTTATTCATTGATTTGAATGTAATTTCAAAACGTTCTACCGGTCATTATTTTCTATAACGGACCTCTCAAAACAATAATGACCGCTGCCCTTTGGCAACGCACTCTCTGCTTGTCTTTCAAATGCGTGGATAACTCCGCAAGTAGTTCCGGCCACTCCTGAGCTAGCCACGCTCAATCAACACACTTAAATGTTAATCGGAGAATACTTATAACATATACATTCTTCACACACGTGCACGGAAATTTTCAGAATTTTCTGGTCTTGTCTTCATGACAAAAATACTATTTCTCTGCGTCAAAAAGCGATCGTGAAAAACCCGAAAGTAGTTCCGGCCGCTCAATAAACACAAATGCCAATCAATCAACGCAATGAAATGTTAATCGGAGAGTAATTTATACATATCCAGTCTTAATACAAGTGCACGGAAGTTTTCAGAATGTTCCGTTTACGTTTTCATGACAAAAACACTGATGTAATGCGAGAAAAGGCGATCCCGAAAAACCCGGAAGTAGATACCGGCACATTTTAGGAACATTTGCAGAGGATGGAATTATGGATTTAGGTTAGGTTTATGTTTGAGTCTCTCACCGCTGATGTTCAGAATTCTTTGTTCAGTTTTCATGCAGTTCCAGAGAGTTCTAGTTTGGAAGTTGCTAGCCTAACTGTTGCTAGCATAGCCACGGGAAAGCCTTTGGGAACTATTTTATTTTCTGTCATTAAATAAACCTTTCGGCATTCCTAAAAGTGGACTGCAGTTTATGTTGTGTGTTCTGTTGGTATAAAGCCGTAAAATAAGCGGGATAACGTATATTACGCAGGTCATTATCGGAAAATAAGTACCTGTCGCCTGTCGGTACTTATTTTCCGATAATGACCTGCGTAATATACGTTATCCCTTACTTCATGTTACAGTAAACAATACACAGATCGCTGGACTATTTTTGGTTCATGGTGTGTATAATGTAGGAATCATTTGTGTTTCAAGAGTTTTTGTAATCATACAGGGCATTACAATAATCACAGTAGGTTAACAAAGTGGAGATACAGTACATTCCTTCAGTTATATGCACAGCTAAACAACAGTTTTTGTCAGATTAGAAGCCAGTTTCACAATTTCAGGAAGACTGTTCAACTGAATTAATGCGCTGCTTCCCCATGCTTTCAGCAAATGATTAAATACATTATTACTGAGCTGATTGGCTGAGTGAGGGTTAGTGTCGGGTTAGTGTACCTGATCTAAAGATGTGACAGAGGCTAATCATACAGTACATGCTTGTGAAAACTAGTGATTGAACCAAAGCAATGGACAATAGATTATTTTTTTGTGGTTTGAAAGTTAGGCACCCCAGCTTTAAGACACAATTTGTGCACTGATAAATTCATATTACATGTAACTATTTGTTTTTATTGTGACCCACTACTAAAAACATGTTCACATTTCAGACATGTCTCACAGCGGTTTAGCTTGGTTTAGTTTATTTAGGATCCGTTTGAAATTTGAATTCAAACAATGTATGTGCACAAAAACATTTATACATACAAATATACATACAGATGCACTATGCAATATATACACACCAACAATTCAATACATTGGAATAGATTTTTACACAGATATGTAAATCGTTGACCGTTTAACCGGTGGTTGAGCGTCACAGCGTTAACCGGTCAAAGCTGTCGGTTAAAATAAGAAAAGAGGGAGGCGGGAGGTCTCTTAATAACGCTATTTTAAGCCCTATTTGCACGATGTGACGAGCGGGTCTGTATCTAGCTGTGTGCGCCAATGTATCAGTAAACTTCGGGCCGACTTACATGCCGCACATGCACACAAACATGCGCAAACACACACACACACACACACACACACACATATTTCCCCCCTCTGTTTCTAGTCCGCCAAAGTTGCACACTGATGCCGGTCAAAACTACATTGGAGCTTCTATTTACACACACATACATGTATACACAAATACATATACACACATACATATACACACACATACATATACACACATACCGGTCTGTCCTCTGTGTCACGCAGCCCAAAGGATCCTCGCAAATACGCGGCTTCCATCAAACCACATGGGAAAACATGTTTGTGCTGATGGTCCTGGTCATTAGATCAGCTCCACACACATCACTGTATTTAAAATTTAGCGGAGAAATGGGAAGATTAATAAAGCAGTACTCTGTGCGCAAAGGTGCCGAAGCTGTTGATCCAGTGGAACACAGAGCTGCAGTTATGAAAAGTACGCGGCTCGAAATGCCTGTTATTTCAAAGAACGTAGAATATTTTAAACTACACGGTTAACCGGTTTCAACCGGTTAATGAGTCTCGGGGGTCGGTCATAAAAATTCATAGTTTTTTACATTCCTACTCAAAAACTCAAGAGCAAATGACACACATCCACCCAGATAAGTTTTGATTTATCTTTTAAAGCTTGAACTATGCTCAGTCCTGGCTCTGGTCACTGGTAAAGTATTCCAGGCTTGTTTAGTTCTGCGGTGAAAACTGTCAGGTCCTTTCCACCGATGTACTGTATCTGGAGAAAGACTTATGATGTAGTCCAGGATTGTTCCTAAAAAGATAGCACAGTGTTGGTTTGATTCTGCAGTTGTCTCTTGTTTATTCTGTGATGCATCTGCTCATGAACAATGGCTTGTTTGCCTTGCGCTGTGTGCAGCAGTTGGATTGCACTCAGTGGAATTGGCTCAAATTAACTTGTTTTCTGGTAACAATGGTTGCTGCTTTGTATTGCCGACCACTGGAAAATAAACCTGCAATTTACTAAAAGCATTCTTTGTTTAACCAGCTGAAAGTACTTGATTTCTTCAGGGTTAGGGCTTTATTTTCTTCTGTTCATCAATTGAAATGACTGGATGAAATGATGGCGTTGTGTGATGAGATGGGGGTGTGTGGCAATAATCAGCTTTGTGCAATTGGAGAAATTCATCTTATCCTATTCTTCTTCCATGTGAACCAATATTGGACTGAAAACTGGTGAAAAGGGAGGTTTTTCCAGCTGTTGAGTTATGGGAATGCACTTTTTCTGTTATTTACACTTTACTTTGACAGTAAAAGAGATGCCTACAGCTTCAATCGTATTTAGGCCCTGTCCACACGAAGTCAAGCTCAGGCCTAAACGCAAAAATACTTTATCAATCCAGTGTATCGTCCATACGAGGCCGGCGTTTTGGGGGGGTGTAAACGAACATTTTTGAAACTAGGTCCCAGAGTGGAAAGATTTCAAAACTCCGTATATGCCGCTCCGTGGTTACTGCCTCTCCGCAATGTATCTGAGACGCTTGCGTCATCGCCCCGCCTCTTGTTAAAGCACTCATGCGCCGCACTCAGAAAATAATGACAACAACAATGTAGCTTGTTGGTTTTGTAATCCAGTGTGACCCGAAGCAACAGTTCAACCTCATCGTCCGTCCATACTAATGTAGTACCAGCTCGCCCACTCGCCATGTTGTCTGTTTACTAAATTCTGCGCAAAATTCTGCGCATGCCCAGTTCCCGTCACGGAAGTTTGGGCTTGATCCCGTCATTGCGTCACAGCGCCACCAACAGGTCTGGCATAGTTTCACAGCGTTTTCAGGCGTATTGACTACATTCATATGGACGCACACATTTACTGAGCTAACTCCGTGTTTACAGAAAAAGTTTCTGAAATTATAAGCGTTTTGTCTTCGTGTGGATATAGCCTTAGTTTTAAATAATAATGTATTGTTTGTCCATAAGATAATGTAGTATCACATTTATTCAAGAAGTTTCCATAAAACAATATTTATTTCAGTTCCTGTCCTTGACTTAAAGGTATATAGGATGATTTTGTAGACTTTTTGTAGATCATCAAGACTATTGCTCCTCCCAATCATTCTGGTGCTCGTCAAACAAGACCAGAGTTTTGAGAGTGGAGAGGGCGGTTCTTTCCTAAAATTTGGGGAAATCCTCCTAATATACCTTGAACTTGCTGGAGGAGAATAGTTAGCATTTGTATTGAAGCACATGGATTGAAGTGACTTTTGCTGTGAGCAGAGGTGGCAGGTCTCTGTCTCTGCCCACACTTGTCAAGCCTTTGTTTGTCATATCTTTCTTACTTATTTAACTGTGCACTGCAGTTTGGCGAGAGCAGGAAGTCTCTACAGCTGAGTCAATGCATACCGCAGCAGAGTGGAGCGGGGACGTTTTTAATTATCTCACTATATTAATTAATTCAACGTTTTTGCCTCCCAAGAAAGACACTGACGCAGCGACTGTTTGATAGATTATCATCTTCCATACATTATTCCACTTTGTTTGGAGCCTTCTTGAAGATTCTCAGACATTTATTGATGTTAGTGCTGCTGTTATTACTAATCAAATTTTTTTGCAAATTGAATATTCATTGTCTTATCACTAAAATGCTGTTTAATGAGTGTTTAATGTTTTTAACTGCTGTAGGACTGTGGATGAAAGCTATAACGCTAACTGCCTTAAGTCTGTGGAAGCTAATAGCTATCAATAGCACTAAATCAAAGTTTGTGTGGTTAGAATGAAAGCTTTCATCACTTAAAACTCTACATTAATAAAGAAGAAAGTAAAAACCAAACCAGCATATTTTTCCCCTTATTTATCCTTTATGTTTTAGCAGTAGCAAAATAACATCGTTGAGTTTTTCAAGCATGAAGCTTTTGTTCTTTTATAAATGGCTATGAATGGCTGTTATTTGATAAATGTTTAACGGCTTATTAACCGAGCGCGAGGTCTGTATCGAGAAATATCAGACCTTGGCCTTAATGTACAGACCGAGCCGTGGCGAGGTCTGTACATTAAGGCCAAGGTCTGATATTTCTCTGCACAGACCGAGCAAGCGAGGTTAATAAATGTTTTATTATATGACTCTCGCCTGTGTCTTTACCAATGCTTTTGAGATATTTGTGAAGTATGTTCATGTCCGACTTGGTTTTGTGTGCCACGGGCTGTGGACCGATTGTCATGGTAACGGTCCGTGGAAAGATATCAAATGTGATACGCGCTGTTCGGACCAATTGTCATGGTAACGGTCCGAGATGGGAAAATATCAGACCGGTAATCAGCCAATCAGAGCGCGCGTACGGTCCAAGTCATATACAGTAATAAAAGTATTTATTGTCCCGATAGTGAATTGTGTTCTCTGCATTTAACCCTTGTGTATATACTTCATATGAAATGTTTAGGTTAAGCTTCAACAGTAGAACAAACAAGCTCCACCTTAAGCCCCCTTGTACCACAGAGCACTTTGAGGACGTAATTATAGTCATCTATATTTTATATCGCGAATTTTTACAGAGCAGGGTCACCCAAAGCACTTTGCAATGTTCAGATTATTCCGTTCTTTCCACACACAGTGATGACAGAAGCGAAAGGCCGAACACACTGCCGCATCAAGGCCCCAATCATCCCCATCCATTCACTCACTCGTTACATTCAGACCTATCGTACATGTTTAGAAGACACAGGGAGAACATGCAAACTCCATTCAGAAAGTCAGTGTTTTCCGGCCGTGATTCAAACCCAGGACCTTTTTGCTATCTACTCAGACACCGGGTCGCCCACGTGTCTGTGAAACATGCAGCGTGGCTCTTTCGCACACACCAGACTCATTCTCAGCAACGTGGGTGTCTTGCCTAAAGACAAAACGACGGCTTGGCATCTCCCATCCCAGAGTAACCAGACCCTGCCCTGCTTGGCTTTAGAGGTCTGACAGTATCTGGCTTTCACATGCAAGTGGCGCCATCGATATAAACCAGTATAATCGATTGAAATAGAGTAAAAATGTTGAAAATTCTCTAAAATGTGTGAATACCAAAAGTAAAACAAGATTTAAAATGGGAAATTGGGAGAAGAATAAGCGCTCAAGGAGAACTAACAATCAATTATAATTCCACAGTCATGTATCAATAAAGGTGTGTGTGTGTGTGAAAATGAGTTTTACAAGTTATTTCTTCAGATATCCTGCTGCCGTTAGAATCCACCTTTTCTTTCTCGAGCCAATTTCTTCCGTTTGAACCCGGGCAGAGCAATGGAAGAAAGGCCGTCAGTAGAATTTGATTACATTGGCATTGATCCAATCACAGAGCAGCCTTATCTCTATCTCTAAAACCTTTGCCAATAGAATTACCCCATTTATACTGTATGCATTGGTACTGGGATTGACACGGTGCTTTGATGCCTGTGTGTGTGTGTGTGTTGTGTGTGTGTGTGTATATATATATATGACATTTGGGATACACAACAGCCTTTTTAGCCTTTTGTATAATCGTTTTTATTAAAAGTTCCCACACTGAGCACTGCCAGACTGCATCTTCCTTAGCAGTCAACAGCCTCGGTTTCATTGTGGCTCGGAAAGTAGCTCCGGTTTTATTAAGGGGAGGTTTGGGAGCTGTAAAAAATGTGCCGTGGCTGTGTACGTGGTGTATGGCATGAATATTCACTGGGGGATTGTGTCACTTCTTGTTAAAGCAGATCCGAAGAGCGTCACTGTGGTATTCTTATTATACTGACTTTATAAGCGCTGGAGGCTGCTATATTTACCTTTTATGTCATTAACTTTTAACAAATTGGTTTCTGGAACAGTTAACAAGGAGCAGAGATAAGAAATCAATACACAGGCATACTACCCTTCAGACAGCATAAGGAGACTGTATATCGGGGTAATTCTTAACAAGGGCGCTGGCATATACTGATGTTAGCTTGTTTAGCTTTCGCACAGAAAATACAGGCTTGAAATGTCAGGAAAAACATGTATTTAGCAAATAGGTTTACTCGGGTAATATTCCCAGTCAATCACAGACATCTTTATGTTATGTAGGAAATAACAGCGAAGGGGCAGAGTGGTTATCGCTATAATGTAGTGTGTGTGCCTTGTGAATCGACAATAGGTTGGTCCTCAATGATTCTGCTTTAATGCTGAAATGTGTTGATGAATGAGAAACTTAAAAGAAGATGGACGCTTTTTAGGGCACCTGTATTTACAATGATGTAAGTAAGCTAGATGTCCTGTTTTAACATAGTCCCTCTCATAGGTCCTTTAGTGTTCATTCTATCTTCAAAATCAAAACAAAAATAGAGAAATTGGAAAACCTATACTTTCAGTGTTCAATTTGAAAAATGTTACCTTTATTTAATTCCGTGCTCAAAATAATAATAAAAGAGGAGTTGACACAGAGAGACAGGAGTGGAGCTGGAGCCATTGAGCGGCTGTTAAGACTTGGTGCAGTGTAAATTTAAACTTGCTGCTGTTGGGGACAGGGCTGAGTTCAGATTGGAGCTCTCAGTCAGACACTGGCTCTACTCCACAGGGAGCGGGAGTTATGATGGCTCGTCTGCGTGTTCACGGGAAACAGGTCTTTAGCAAATAGGCCTAATTGTTTCATTGTGGATTATGGTTTTTATGAAAGCCTTCATGTTCCTGGGACTGAATATAAGCGCTTCACAGCCCAATACACGGCTGTTGTGCGTGGTTATAGATGTTCCTTCATAGGCAAGAGCCTGGGAGTCTCCTTCTACTGTCTGTGATTTAGTAATCTTTGCTTACTTATCATTAAGACCTTTTACACACTGAGTGTCAAGTGAGTTTACAATTGTTGTAAGCACACACACTGTGATGGGAGTGTGGTCGACCATACGTACAGCACATGGGGCAGGTTTGGTGCATGTTTCTGGTAGTAGGGGAAACCGGAGACCCCGGAGGAAACCTATGCAGACACAGGAAGAATATGCAAACTCCACAGAGAAAGTCCTTGTGTGGAGGTGGAAACAGTTTGCCAGATGCATGTAATGCAGTGTGTAACGACGCACGCATCGGTTCAGGTCTAAACCACGCTGCCACCGGCTAAAGACATAAAGTGTATGTTCAGAGGTGTCCCTTGCCATTACACAAGACAGGCCTGGGGCCCCCAAACCGGCAGGGGGCCCCCGAAGGCCGACTGATTTGACACAAGCGGTCGACATGTACAGGCTACAACAGCTACCCAGTGGCGGATAAAAACTTCTCGTCTGATTCAAAACTTTCCACGTTCTTCATTAACAGTTAAAAGCCCTGCCTGGAGACATACATGTGTAGTATGTCATAGTAGTCTATAGTGGTTAAGTTGCAGCACTTGTGCTTCGACGACCCGTGTTTGAATCTGAGTGAGATTTACATTTTGGATTAAAGTATATATTCTATTCTATGACAGATTGCTCAAGATTGGTAAAAGATAAAAACAAGCCATTTTTTGCAGATTAAAGCTAAGAGCCTAATGTTTAATTTGTCCCTTGGTGTTTATATAGACTACACAAACACCAAGGGCCAAATGAAAGATTATATTTTGTAGAATTACAAAATCAGGCTATGTGGTCGGTATCGGGGCCCCCAAGGACTCTGTTGCCTGGGGCCCCTGGGTACCCTTGGAACGCCACTGTGTATGTTGGAGCAGAACAGAGAGCACATGGGGCCTGACTGTAACAACAGAATCTGGCACAAACATGCACAAAACATCACGATCATAAAACTCAATGCAAATTATTAGAAAAGTTCTGTATGCTGCTCATGAAGATTCTGTTCCCAGGTTATTTTTGGTCTTACTATTTTGGTTTTGAAATCCAAAAAGAAACATTTCTATTTGGTTTTGGTCTTGGGTGCATCAATAAAGACGCACTCTTTTACTTAGTCTTTGCCTGAGCCAAAGTGTCAGAGGTGTGTCAGTCCACCCACACAGGGAGAGAAGGGAAGTGAGCGGCGACAACATCTATGAATCCTCCTTGTTTTGGCAGTATTCATCCAATCATAAAAACTGCCGTTCAGTAGTTTTAAATTCAATGTCATCTTTACAGAACAACTGGCTTGCAGGGAGAACGCATTTCTATATGTGAAACAGACAAAAGGTGTAGCCCTGAACGGTTAGAAGAGATAGAGGACTGTGAGAAAAAACTGTAAGGTCACTCTAAAATTGCAGTGGGTTCTTTTCAATCATTTAATTCCAAAGTATGCTTTAAAATCCCCAAACTATTGCAAAACTATTTTATAGAACTTGTATCCGAACATTCAAGTTTTAGAGCCGCTTTATTAACAAGAATTTTACCAGTACGTTTGAATATATTTGCCAATTTACCTCAAAACGTAGTATTTTAACGGCAATGTATAGTGTCTCGTAAGGCAGTGCCTATGGGGCAATCTAGAAATCAAGTCAGACAATATTGTTTTAAATGATTAGCACCGTAGCAATCAGACTAGACAAGAAAACGTTTCAGAGCATTGGATTTTGAAGGCTATATTCAATGTCATATTGTCTTAAGATAAAGACAAGGTAAACTGTAAACTAATTCTGTGGGATACAGTGCTACACAGATTTGCATGAAAGAATACTAATATAAGTATATAAGAGTACATAAACAGAAAAGTACCGCTCTGCAATTTGGTCCAATTCTGCATTGATTATAAAAGTTGGTCCTGCATAAAAACTGAGATAGTTCATACAGTTTTAGGATGTATTCATCTTGATAGCAGCTGTTCAAAGCATGACCGTCGGCACCTGTAGATTCAAAGCCTCGTGCTGCCATTCCTCCTGGACTACACACTCATCTTTTAGCATTTCTCTGCTTAAGGATCAATCTTCAGGTTACTTCCTGTAATAAACTGAACCTCTGATTCACCCACTCCCTTCAAAAAAAGAAAATCTCATAATTCCTGGTGTTTGCCTGTTCCCTTCTCTTCCTCCACACCTCGCTGTCGTTCTCAGCTCTCCTGTCTTTGTCACTGCGTCTGTTTGCTTCCCGTCCGCGGTGAATAGATCTCTAAATTAATTCGGTGCTCCGGGTGCTGAATCAGAATGGAGAAATTTCTGCTCCTGACCTTGTCTGCTTTGGCACTGTACCGATAGTCATGAGGCGTACACACATCATAAAAAAAGACAAATTTTGGCCCCAACATGGCCCTTTTCACATCCACCAGGAACACAGCTCAATTTCCCCAAGTCACCGACCGCTGACGTCACCGCATCCATCCATCCATCCATTTTCTTCCCCTTAATCCATTTCTGGGTCAGGGGTGGCAGTCAGAGCTGCACCCAGTCACAGAGCACCAGCCCCTCACTGATCCTCCTGCAGGTGGTGAGTCCACAGGAGCTGAGATCTTTCAATGGGGGCTTCAGGCAAAGTGGGGTTAAGTGTCTTGCCCAAGGACACAACGACAGCAGTCATCAGTGGGAGTCGTGAAGTAGGTCTTACGGTGGGCTCGAACCCACGACCTTCAGGCCCAAAGGCCAATGCTCTACCAACTGAGCCACTGTCGCCGCAGTGTTTGACTAATACGGAAGAATTGGTCGATTTTAACAAAAGCAAGCTGGAGCCAATTTCCAAATATGGGCACTTGCGCTGTAACAGGAGCAGATGTGTTGCTTACATGGTTGCTAAGCTGGAGATCTTCATGGTTTATATCTGGATTTATGAAGTCAATATCAAAATAAAACCCCAGGATAGCGCTAAATCCCCGCGTTTTCAAGAGTGTGACATAAACAGTAACTGAGCTCGAGGAGTTAACTTCTCAATGTAAGTCAATCAGAGCCAAATGGATTTGGAGCCAAATTTTATCCATGAGCTCTTCTTTATTGGGCGTAGACATACATGTATTTGGATATCGTCCTATTGTGTACATTTAATTTGAGAAAACATTATTTATTTTTTTTCAGAAAAATCTACTTCAGTTATAAAAGTTTTAATTTGATGATCAAAATATTTAAAGATGTGAAGGAGAGGAAACGTGGAGCCATCAGTGGACCACCATTAATTTCATTCAAATAACCAACAGATCCTCAGCAGATCCTCCAATTCAATGTATTTTTATATGGTCCCAAATCACAACAGCAGTCATCTTGGGAAAAATTCACAAAAAATGTCACTTCACCAACAATAGTGTGAGGTTAACAGCTGGAGACCACATAGAAACGTGACAGAGGCCGCACGTGGCCCCCAGCCCGCAGGTTGCCCAGGTCTGGATACAGCCTATGGTTACACTGCACCATGTTTTGCATAACCACCACATCTACGTGTGTGCTCCTTTTGTATTGTTTGAATGTGCGGTGACGTTGATATGCTACTATTGCCACACTCGCTGCATGGCATCCACAAACCTCTATACAGTATAATGCACCGGGATTAGCATGACCAAAGCCCGACTAAATTATGTGCACGAATGCGGTGTTTGTATGCAAAGTAAACCCCCGCCCCACCAGGTCCTCGGAGGCAGAAAGTGATGGAGATCGACGGAAAGTGATGGTGAATTAGGGGGGGAAGAGATTAATTTGGACGAAGAAGTGGCTGACTGGTGGAAGGAAGAAAGGCGCTGATACTCTGACACAAATGTAAATACAGGCCATTATGTGTGTTATAATATGGAAGTGCAGAGTTGCTGTTTGAAGCGGAAACATTCAAATGAGCACGTAAGCCACCGTGTCAGCAGCGCATGTGAAAAATGATGGTATGCATTTAAATTGTGTGTGTGTGTGTGTGTGTTTGTGTAAATATGTGTGTGGAATATTTGATGGTGGAAATGCTCAGAAACAACTAAAAACATTGTCAGATTGTGCATGTGAATTCAACCCAGATATTTCTTTCAGGGGGGAGTTTATGTTGCAGTATGTGAAGTTTATGCTAAAATAACGCCAATTATTGAGGGAAAAATATTGTTTTAAAGGTCAAAAGAGTTTGTTGTGCGTCATACTGCGCGTGGTTTTTTTCAATGGGGGCGACAGTGGCTCAGTTGGTAGAGCATTGGTCTTTGAACCTATTGGTTGCCGGTTCAATCTCCCCACAACCCATTTCAATCTGGAGAGACTGGAACAGGCAAACATAGTATTAGAATTGTATATTGGTTGGCAGGTTGTCTGACACGGCATGAATTACACATATGACACTGAAGACATTATTTTCAAGATTACATATACAGTGTTGTGCTGTACAGAATGTGGTTGGGATATGGCGCTTAGACCCCGGCAGAGAACTGCAGGATTGCAGAAGGGGAAGGAGATTATGATATGAAATCCCCCCGGGGCCTAGACCCTGGTGGTGGTAGCTAGGAGAAGGATGAAGGAGCTGGGCTAGAACAAGGCGGAGATGGGGAGGAGGAGGGTTGCGGTATGAATGAAGCTGCTGCTTGGATGGAGCTTCTGCATGATTTGAAGCTGATGTGGGCAGGGCCTGATTGCTGCAGGTGAGGATTTGCGTGAGGCGCTGCAGCTGAATGTGATTGACTGATTGCTGTTGCTGTGGGCAACAGCAGGAGAACTGAGCGCTCAGAGCTGGGTTCTCAGGTCGTCCACAATTTCCGCTTAAGCTTCATTTCACCTGCTCCAACTGATGTCTGCTGTTGTGGCGTCCCTGGGCAAGACATTTAACCCCACTTTGCCTAAAGGCCGCGCCTAAACACCAAGGCTGTGTCTTCGATGACGGAGCAGCCATCTTCCTGTGGATCCACCACCTGCAGGAGGATCAGTGAAGGGGCCGGTGCTATGAGTATTAGGTGGCAGCTCTGATCCCCCTGACTCAGAAATTGACTAATAAAGAGCAGGAAGATGAATGAATGAATGTCTTTGCAATCACTTCAATTCAATTCCATTCAATTCAATGTATTCTTGTATAGTCCTAAATCACAACAGTAGCTATCTCAGAGGACTTTACAAAACTGTTGAATTCGCCAACACAGATCAGAGGATAAAACAGTTCAAACACAATAAAGGCAATGATAAAAACACATTGGTCCATAGGGGGCGGATGACCAATGTCCATAAATGTAGAAAATCTTCATAAATGTTGAGGAAAATACGGCCTACTGTGGACAAAAATGTGTTATTTAGAAGGAAAAAAATATTTGGTGCCCCCGCTTTAAGTATATTTATTTCTTTGTTTGTCATTATATCAACGGTTCAATTAAATCGGTTGAAAATTAAAACTTGTATCCTCCGTGTCGCTTCCCTCATTAGTTATCTTGTTATTGGCTTTCCACTAGGCCTACTTCCAAAATAATCATCACAAACAAATGTTATATTTTGCTGCATATAAAAACAGAACTCCTCATCGTCACTGTTTTGATAAAAGCTTTTGACTTTTTACCAACAGTTCTTCCGTGTTCAATTGGACGCTCATTTTGTTTTGGCATTTCCAACGCGACTGTTGTGTTAAATGGAAGTGGATTGCATAATTTTGATAGCAAATAATAATTATACATCATACTTATACAGCTTTTTTTATTTGATACTCACAGAGGCTTTCCAAAAGGGACAGGTTGATAAGAAACACAAATAAAAGCTAAAATAGACAGGTATGACAGTTTTGAACTTCTGGGTTTTGAGAACTGATTTGAAGTTCGAAGGTGAGTCTGAGTTCCCGATGTGTTGTGGGAGAGAGTTCCATAGAGAGAAATGTTTTTGTTTTTTTGAGGGGAAATTCTTGGGCGTACATCAAAGGTCTTTGTGCACGTGGATTGGCATGGAGCCTGCTCTATGCAAGTTTTCATGTCTATTGCTTTCACTGCTATTAGGTAATTAAACAGAAAAGGGCCTGCACATGTGTGCTGCTGGCTGCTGGATTATTGCACCGAAGCATAAACTCATTTGTCATTTAGAGTTCATATAGATTATGCCCATAGTGAATCATTTGCTAATCAATACTCTTTATGTCTTATTGACAATGGCAGATTGCATTTACATGCTTGGTGCACTGATTATCTCTGCAGCCCACCTGAGTGTCACACAAAGTAAGTCACCTCACTTGCCTCCTGTCTTCTCTGTTCTACTTATTCTATGAGTAGATAGTATTGACGGCGGTAGAGAGCAAGTGGTGAAAAGGTGGTACTGCACCCTAAAATCCCCAGAAAGGGGACGGCGCTCTTGAGCAAGTGGTGAAAGGTGTTACTGCACTTTGTTTTTCAAAGAGTTAGCTTCTGTTGGCCTGTGTGTGTGTGATAATGTTTCACAGTTGTCTAAAGTGATTTATGATCACGGTTTATTCTAAAACAGTTAAGCTGCTGGGGAGGACCTGTTAACGGCACTTAGGTGTATGTGTCTGATAGTGATGACGGTTGGGAGGTCGTACTAACAACAAATCAGAATGGGTGGTAGGATGGACCTGCCGCGGCCTATTAGACTGAGGAGGGTTTGTGATAGGTTGCTCTGTTTAAGGAGACCCTATATAGGCCTCTGATTACACATAAGAATAACTTTTTTTTTCTACACCAAACCAGCAATGCCTACTCCTCAAAGATCTCAAACTTTTTTTTTTTCATATGAGTTTTTCATTGCTGATGCAGGATGGGTTTGTTACACAGTTATTGAGAAACTAGAAGGACTGTGGTGATGAGCCAGGACACTTTTAATATTCTACAACATGTAGTGGTCTGTGTTTTAACTGCTGATTCTACGATCTGTGTTGGTGATTTTCAGTAGTTTTTGGTAAGTCCTCTGAGATGACTACAGTTGTGATTTAGTGCTATACAAGACTAAATTGTATTGTATTGTATAGGTGTTTTTTTATTTTTTTCTGTAACAAGAGGTACTGCATCCAAACTCTGAAAGAGCGACACTTAGGTGTGTGTGTGTGTGTGTGTGTATGTGTGATAACCTTATCATGTGGACCAGAGTGTTGCACTAAAACAATAGTTGTTATTTTCCAACTGGTACACCAGTATGAACGATCCGTGTGAAACTCACCTGATGACAAAGGTTCCGTGGAGCAAAAACACATATATTTTTAGTCGCGTTTATCAATCGTAATTAATGCGTTATAATCCTAACCTTCTTCATAAGGTAGTAGTCTCTATATCAATTTAATTGTCCAATACAATAAAAATAAGAACCCTATATACATATATGTACACAGTTTGAAACAGAGTAGGTAGATGTGAAACTAGGGTCCTTGGTACAGGTTTTCTTTTACGCGAGATCAAATGATTTAAAGGCGTACATCTCTCAGATATACAATTGACACTTGTTACCATAAATAGTCATCTTAAAGACTGATTAAACAACCATATTACATACCTTAAACATTATGTACACCATTTTACCTAAACACAAACCAGTAATTAAACATTATGTACAACATTTTACCAAAACACAAACCATTAATTAAAATCCGGATTTTCTTATTATGTAACACTCTCATATTTATTGAGTATAGTAGTTTTGTTGTTTCTTAAAAACCATGATTTTTATTTTGACTCTTTAATGTCTTTGTTAAGTTGATTCCTTCCACTGAGACCATTCTTCCCATGAATTTAGTTTTGAATCTAGTTTTTATTAAAGATATCAGTTACAGATTGTATCGACTTTGTCTTTTTTACAAAGTTCTCGTAGATGTTTTGCAATTTACCGTATACAATGTATGATAAATAGTATAAGCCACTATAACATACAATTTTAACACCAAGCACTCACAAACAGGATTTGATGAATCTCGATATATTTTCCTTCTGGTCTTTTTATGTAAAATAACTATAGGCAGTGTTAAACGGTGTCTCCAAATGTTAACAACATAGGTGAGGTCGGTATAATCATTGTATTATCTAAGGTCAGTAATGCTGAGTGGTTTGGAAAGTGTAAAACACCAAGTGATTTGGCTAATTTTCCTTATGTACAGTGTCTGTGAGATTTGTTGGTGGTAATGGCACATTTTGAAAAATATATTGAATTTATATCCACATAACGTTATGAAACCGTGTCACCCGAGTATGAATCCGTTTTGATCCCTATGTATTACGTATGGTAATGTTTCTTGAAGTCTTAAAGAAGTTTTTTAGATCTGCATTTAACAAACTTATAGGTCTCATATTTCCACACCAATTATTTAGCTTTCCAGGCTTTAACAGTAATGTTATTAGCTACCAGGTTGGCATGTTTCTTAAAACACTTTTTTAATGTACTGGAAAGATTTGGATATAGGAACAATTTTTAAATGGATTTGGTTGCTTTATCTAAAGCAAAAGAAAAAACAAAACAATAATATCTCCCAACCAGTCACGATAATGAGAGGATGCAATAACCCATAAGAGAAAACACCAAAATACAGGGAATATTTTTTCGCAACACTGAACACAGTGTTGGTCTCTCTGCAGACAATGTCCTTCTGTTTGTTTCACATGAGTAAGACAGTACGAATTATTATAGATTTGATTAGTGCTTTTAGTAAAACATAGGGTTATACAATTAATAAATCAACATCTCTTCTATTGCTTAATGAGAATCTAAAAATTCACAAGCTATAACTTTTAAAGTAATGGATCACTTTATATACATAGGTATCTAAATTAAGCGTACGTTAAATTTCTTTACTAAAAAGACATAGTATTTTAAAATTTCTTCAGCTTAGAGGCTTCAGCAGATCTAATCTAGATAGTTTAACTAAACCTCTGAAAAGTAAAATAGTTTGAGCAGAATATCTGAATTCAACTGACAATTCTGATTTAAGATTGAAGGCTTGGAATGAGGATTTAGAAACAAATATTGTAAAAGAGGATTGGGAATCAGCAAAAGCACATATTAGTGCAACAGTCTCCTACAATCCAAGTGGCTCATGAGACATCAGAAAAATGGAATAGTTATAATGGCAATGTACCTGATGTATGAACTAGGTGCTAAAAGGAGTAAATGTACTGATGTATGTACCTGATGTATGCACTAGGTGTTAAAAAGAGTAAATGTACTGATGTATGAACTAGGTGTTAAATGTACCTGATGTATGTACTAGGTGTTAAAAGGAGTAAATGTACTGATGTATGTACTATGTGGTAAAAATAGTAAATGTACTGATGTATGAACTAGGTGTTAAATGTACCTGATGTATGTACTAAGTGCTAAAGGGACATTGTTCCACTGTGTGTGGGGTGTGCTGAGGTTAAAGGAGCAGTAGAGACCACTATATCTAAGGATATACACTTTTTATTTAGGAAAACATGCGTTTACAAAGAATGAAAAAAAGTACTGATAGCTATGTGTCTTTTACAAGCAACGAGAACAATTGCAATTTAGTGGAAAAAAAAGTTCAAGCTGATGCTTTGGTTAAAATAAAAATGGTATTTCCCCTTGAAAGAGTTACATGTTTTAGAAAAGGAAAGCTAGCAATATTTGAAACAAATGTGGGATCATACAAAGACATTGTAGAAAATCTAAATGTAACAAATGACGCTGAGGACTATTTATAAATGACTGTGATCCTATATCTCCATGATATGTTATTCAATATAGTGTTCATATCTGTGGCACTGTGGGAAAGTGTCACTTCATATCTGTGGAGGTCTTATTTTATTGTATCAGTTATTTTTTATATATTTTTCGTATGTGTTGTACCTTTTGTCTTCTATTTTCATTTTTGTATAATACAAATTCTGTTTATCAAGGTGTTGTCTAACACCAGATGCTGTCTTACTATTCTGATTATATTATATTCATACAGTAAAACGGTAAACACATTGTTTTAGAAATCTGGATAACCAGAAGAAACAGTTTTACAGTGATGCACTAAATGAGAACTAGCTACTTGGAGAATTTTTAATAATATCATGAGGAACAACAAAAATCACACATGAGTACACAAATTATTTTGTCAAAGGCAGAAATATCAAATAAAATGAATATATCAAATGAATTTTGTAGATACTTTACTCGTGTGGGAGACTCGAAAGAAAAGAAAATTTCAAAAGCCTACATCTTACAGTGAAATACAAAGGTAGATCCTGTGAACAGTATTTTTCTTTCCAATATGTAAAAAAAAAAAGACAAAGTATGAAAAATTGTGAATACATTTGTAAACAACCGACTCTGTCTCAGACATGATGCATCTGTAATTGAACCTTTTACATACCTTTGCAACTTGTCACTAAAAAACAGGAACCTTTTCCTGAAAATGAAAACAACTAAAATTATACCTCTTTACAGAAACAAACACAACTTCTCAAATTCTAGACCCGTGTCTTTGTTACCACAGTTTTCCAAAATCTTGAAAAAGTATTTGCAATGTGAGTGGATAGCTTTTTACAAAAGTAAATGTGTTAATTTAAAATGGGTATGGGTTTAGGAAAAAAACACTCAACTGCCGTGGGAATAATGGAACTGACAGAGAAAATATGCAGATACATATGTTGTAAGTATCTTACTAGACCTGCAAAAGGCTTTGCTCATACATGGCTCTCTAGTTATCTAGAAAATCTTTAACAGTTTGTGCAGATAAATTGTAAAAAAATAATAAATTACTCAATACCAATATTGTTTGTATGAGTGACTTTCCAAAAGTATCAACTATTGTGGTGTCCTCACGATACGTGACCATTTGAAGCTGGAGCGAAACTCTGTAGACAAGGTTTACTTTTCTTGTTTCATAGAGAATCTCACGCGTATGGTTCATTGCATCCTTAAATACAAAATACCAAAATCACCGTAACTGAAACAACAGAAAAAACTATCGACGGCTATACACACGGAATTGCGTACAGCGCTTGCTACTCAGATATAGCCCAAACTTAAACACTTTGCTGTAGAATAAAACACTTTTGGGGTCCTAACAATATGGTTATGAGATTAAATAATACTTACAAAGCCGAAAGTTTGCCAAGGGTCAACACATGAAACAAAGATTTTTACAAAAAACAAACCAAACAAGAGCGCTTACTCTGCTCGGACAGGAAACTGCTGTTTTATAGAGAAGATGTCTTACTTTGTTTCCCCTTATATTTTAGCACAACAAACAAATATATCTTATTATCACACTGGGTGAAGAAGGCGCTGCGGGGCCCAAACACGTTGGCCCCTTCTCTGTTAAAGGACTTTTATCAGAGTGCCTCGGATTTCACCCCTGTCTTCATTTCCCATGTAAAATGGGAATCTTTGTTTTTAAATGTAACTTATTACATAGCATTTAAGAACGTGTTGCATTTTTAAACTTATAAATGATTGAATTATGTCTTTAAACTTGTAAACATGAGACCTATATTACAAATAATCTTATTTGCTGGTGCCACAGCATTATTTTGTTGTGGAAAAAATGTTGGAGAGTTATCAAAAAGTAATAAACAAAGAACTTGTCATAATAAAAATCTGGTTGGTTCAAATGACTTTGCTCTAAACAAAGAAAAAACGATTACATGATATTCAATGCTATAGAAAAATATTAAATAGTGTATCGATAAGACTAGACGGGGGAAATTGAAAAGGGTAAAAAGAAACAACATTTTTGGGAGTCATCATCGTTGAGGATCTGAGTTGTAAATCTCACAGACACTGTACATAAGGAAAATTAGCCAAATCACTTGGTGTTTTACACTTTCCAAACCACTCAGCATTACTGACCTTAGATAATACAATGATTATACCGACCTCACCTATGTTGTTAACATTTGGAGACAACGTTTAACACTGTCTATAGTTATTTTACATAAAAAGAGCAAAAGGAAAATATATCGAGATTCATCAAATCCTGTTTTTGAGTGCTTGGTGTTAAAATTGTATGTTATAGTGGCTTATACTATTTATCATACATTGTATAAGGTAATTGCAACACATTAGCAGAAAACATCTACGAAAACACCGCTCAGCATTACTGACCTTAGATACTAGAATGATTATACCGACCTCACCTATGTTGTCAACATTTGGAGACAACGTTTAACACAGCCTATAGTTAAAAAAAAAGACCAGAAGGAAAATATATCGAGATTCATCAAATCCTGTTTTTGAGTGCTTGGTGTTAAAATTATATGTTATAGTGGATTATACTATTTATCCTACATTGTATAAGGTAAATTGCAAAACATCTACGAGAACTTTGGAAAAAAAAGACAAAGTCGATACAATCTGTAACTGATATCTTTAATAAAAACTAGAGTCAGAACTAAAGTCATGGGAAGAATGGTCTCTGGAAGGAATCAACTTAACAAAGACATTAAAGAGTCAAAATAAAAATCATGGTTTTTAAGAAACAACAAAACTACTATACTCAATAAATATGAGAGTGTTACATAATAAGAAAATCTGGATTTTAATTAATGGTTTGTGTTTTGGTAAAATGTTGTACATAATGTTTAATTACTGGTTTGTGTTTAGGTAAAATGGTGTACATAATGTTTAAGGTATGTAATATGGTTGTTTAATCAGTCTTTAAGATGACTATTTATGGTAACAAGTGTCAATTGTATATCTGAGAGATGTACGTCTTTAAATCATTTGATCTCGCGTAAAAGAAAACCTGTACCAAGGACCCTAGTTTCACATCTACCTACTCTGTTTCAAACTGTGTACATATATGTATATAGGGTTCTTATTTTTATTGTATTGGACAATTAAATTGATATAGAGACTACTACCTTATGAAGAGGGTTAGGATTATAACGCATTAATTACGATTGATAAACGCGACTAAAAATATATGTGTTTTTGCTCCACGGAACCTTTGTCATCAGGTGAGTTTCACACGGATCGTTCATACTGGTGTACCAGTTGGAAAATAACAACTATCCCCCTATTGTTTTAGTGCAACACTCTGTGCCACATGATAAGGTTATCACACATACACACACACACACACACACACCTAAGTGTCGCTCTTTCAGAGTTTGGATGCAGTACCTCTTGTTACAGAAAAAATAAAAAAACACCTATACAATACAATACAATTTAGTCTTGTATAGCACTAAATCACAACTGTAGTCATCTCAGAGGACTTACCAAAAACTACTGAAAATCACCAACACAGATCGTAGAATCAGCAGTTAAAACACAGACCACTACATGTTGTAGAATATTAAAAGTGTCCTGGCTCATCACCACAGTCCTTCTAGTTTCTCAATAACTGTGTAACAAACCCATCCTGCATCAGCAATGAAAAACTCATATGAAAAAAAAAAAGTTTGAGATCTTTGAGGAGTAGGCATTGCTGGTTTGGTGTAGAAAAAAAAAAGTTATTCTTATGTGTAATCAGAGGCCTATATAGGGTCTCCTTAAACAGAGCAACCTATCACAAACCCTCCTCAGTCTAATAGGCCGCGGCAGGTCCATCCTACCACCCATTCTGATTTGTTGTTAGTACGACCTCCCAACCGTCATCACTATCACACACATACACCTAAGTGCCGTTAACAGGTCCTCCCCAGCAGCTTAACTGTTTTAGAATAAACCGTGATCATAAATCACTTTAGACAACTGTGAAACATTATCACACACACACACAGGCCAACAGAAGCTAACTCTTTGAAACTCTTTGAAAAACAAAGTGCAGTAACACCTTTCACCACTTGCTCAAGAGCGCCGTCCCCTTTCTGGGGATTTTAGGGTGCAGTACCACCTTTTCACCACTTGCTCTCTACCGCCGTCAATACTATCTACTTCTATGTGATCATGTTTATTGACATGGATTTGAAATAATAATATGGTTGCATTAAAAATAATTATTTAGAGTGAGCGTTAGTAAGGTGGTGTGTGCGAGTGCATTGTAGCATGTGTGGCCTTGTTTAGTTAGCTAGTTTAGTTAGCTGCACAAATCCACACCATGACATGAGAAATGCAGTGATTCATGATTTAAATCACAATATCACCAATGTCATGATAAACTACTACTGTAGCCACAGAGGCGAGACTGCCCACCCATGCCATCGGCCCCTCCAACCACCACCATCCATTCACGCACACACCAGACTCACAAAAGGCAACGTGGGTAAAGTGACTTGCCTAAGGACGCAAAAGAGTTTGGCACTTTACAGCCGCAGCCGCTCCACTGTCACCTGGTGTCCCCAGTGGTCTCTCATCACAGCACTAACCAGGTCATGATCTGCTTAGCTACTCAAACCTTTATCAGTTTTTCTATTATTACAATTTCATGTATCACGAGGTCTAAAGTGCATCTTTGAGTAATGTCATAGGAGACAACATTATGCATAGGATTACATTCATATTCATAACATTGTAAATTATTGAAACAGCAAAGGGACCATTTTAATGTAGAAAATCGGACACCTTTCTCCACTACAGCACATCTGTCTCTTTTGGCCTCATACCGGACCTTCCTTACAGAGAATGTTCTATTATGTAACTGGCGATACAGGACAAGTAGCTACAGAAATGCAGCGTGTAATTGAATGCTTTTATTAAGGCGGGTCCTTACAATTTTGCTTTAATTCTTTTTGACCATGATGGATGCACGGTCACCTTCAGAATATTAAAACCCCGGTCGTTCTACGGATTATAAATGACTGCCGTGGTTGATTTCAAAAGCTACTGTTGCCATGCTAAACATGCAGGCACACGTACCACACAGATACAATCGCATTAGCCATGGTCATCATGTTTTCATGTCCGCTCCCATGTCCAGCGATGAAGCAATAATTCATTTTCAGAACCGTTCTGACCCTGTTTCGTCTGCACATGCTCAGTGTACTCTACATCTACGGAAGCACATTTCGGTTTTCATTCACGTCCATATGTTTGATACTCCAACAAATGACCTAATTTGAGATTTGGACCATGTTACAACTATGTTTCAAATTAAATGTGTAGAGGAATTATTATTTGGATAATGGCAGCATTGAAATCTCATGCTTTCACATCACCTCTCGCCTGTAATCTTGTAAAAACTTTCTTGTTTAAAGTGATTGTCTGGAGTTTGTCAGAAAAGAGAGAAGTACATGATTTGAAAAAAACGACCCAAGCTCCTCCCCCTTCCTTTCTGATTGGTCTACGCCTAAGTTTCCGTAACAATCAATCAACAGATTTAAATGTTAATCGGAGAACACATTATAAATATACATTATTAATACACATGCACAGAGGTTTTCAGAATTATATGTTAATGTTTTCATGACAAAAAAAATAATGTTTTAATGCCCAACAAAAAAGCGATCGCGGTAAACCCGGAAGTAGATATTATCATTAATTGAACATTTTAGGACACATCTGCAGAGGAACTGATTATGGATATAGGTTCATATATAAATGATTATGGATATAGGTTCATATATAAATGATTATGGATATAGGTTCATATATAAATGATTATGGATATAGGTTCAGTATATAAATGATTATGGATATAGGTTCAGTATATAAATGATTATGGATATAGGTTCATATATAAATGATTATGGATATAGGTTCATATATAAATGATTATGGATATAGGTTCATATATAAATGATTATATATGAGTTAAGTTTGCGAAATAAAGTCACCATTCTACTCCGGAAGGCCAGGGCTGACTTTCACCTAGAAATGATCAAAGCAGCTAAAGGGAACATGACACAGTTGTGGAAAAGCATAGACAAACTCACTGGAAGAGGGAAAACAAAGAATGACACCATTTCATTAGATATTAATGGTATTACTGTTACTGACAGTCTAGACATTAGTAACTTTTTTAGTAACTATTTCATCCAGTCTGTGCAAACCCTTAATAAGAACTTTCCCCAAAATCAGTACAACGAATTGGAATTTAGCCATGATGGTCTCAGTTTAGAAGTAACGAATGAAACAAAAGTTAACAAAATACTCTCAACATTATCAAGCTCTAGGTCTAAGGACATACATGGTATTGACACTTTACTCATAAAAACATACAAAGATACCCTCACTGCTCCAATAACAAGACTGATAAATCAATCTATAACTGAAAACACATTCCCTGTCACACTTAAAACAGCCACTATCATTCCAATACACAAAGGAGGAAATAAGCAAGACGCCAACAATTACAGACCAATTAGTATCCTTCCCGTTATATCAAAAGCAATAGAAAAGGTAGTAGTTGAACAGCTCACACAACATCTGGAGGATGAAGGTCTGTTACATCCTATGCAGTTTGGTTTCCGAGCAAAGCACTCGACCGAAACAGCATGCTGCCTACTCATTGAAACATTAAAACGAAAGCTTGATAATGGAGGAGTAGTAGGAGCAATATTCTTAGACCTTCGCAAAGCATTTGACACCGTTAGTCACCCCACGTTACTTACAAAATTAACCAAATTCAAACTGTCTGTTAATACTCTGGCCTGGATTAAGTCTTACCTATCTGGCCGGAGTCAATGTGTCCGAATCAGTAACACCACATCCAACATCAGTGCTACTGATATTGGGGTACCACAAGGCTCCAACATCGGCCCTCTTCTCTTCTCACTGTATATAAATGACCTGCCATCTGTATGTGAGGATGTCAAAATCCAGATGTATGCAGATGATACGGTCATCTATACATGGGGAAGGGACGCTCAAATAGTAGCCAATAAACTGACTGTAGCAATGGAGAAGGTTGCAATATGGCTACATGAATCCTGTCTCACATTAAACATCAGTAAAACAGCAACAATGTACTTTGTAAATAAAAACAAAACAACCGTGTTTCCAAACATAACCATAAAAGGGGAGGTGGTAAAAAATGTTAATGAATATCGTTACCTGGGTGTAATTTTAGATCCCACCCTCAGCTTCAAAAAACATATCAAACAGATGAGCCTTAGCCTCAAATACACCATAAAACTTTCAAATGTATCAGGAACTCACTAACACTGGAGGGAGCCCAAACTTATTTTAATGCAATGATCATGTCTCGTTTTTATTATTGTATAACCTGTTGGTCCCAGGCAAATAAAACCACTCTGAGGTCATTGGAAACTCTGCACAAACAGTCACTTAAGATCCTCGACCGGAAACCACGACATCACCATCACTGTTTAGTTCTACAAAAATACAGACTTTTAAATTTTGACAATATTCAAAGATATGCATCCATACGATTGGCTCACAGAATACTAAACAACACCGCACCAGCTCCACTCAAACACTTTGTTCAGTTCACATCTTCTGCGACAACTAGAACCACACGAGCCTCCACCAGGGGGCAGTGCAGCATACCTAGGTGTAAAACTGCTTTTGCCCAATCAGCATTTTCATATAAAGCAATAAAGGAATGGAACGAGCTCACTACAGACCTGAAGAGTCAATCAGACTATCCTACATTTACAGTAGAACTTAAAAAATGGTTATGGAGCAATCAAAGCTGCTCACACAAACCCTGAGGTGTGTGACCAGGACGACTGATGTGTGTGAACTTTGTATGATTAGAAATTGATGTATATGATCTATGTATGATTAGAAACTGATGTATGTGATTTATGTATGATGAGAAATGTACTGAATGTGTTAATGTATCATCTGAATGTGTGGTTGTGACATGTGTATTGTGTAGGTGTGATGCTGTGATGCTGTGAATGAAGTGTGGTTTTAACAAACAGGTATGAGGCTAAATGTGTGCGTCTGTATTAGAGAGAATGTGTTGTATTGCAAAGTTATTTTTTAGGATTGTACATTACTGTATCCATGCATTTTATTGATGTAACCAGGGACTGCAGATGGAAACTAGCTGTTTAGCTATAATCTGGTGCAGAACATATCTGTCTTTGAGCTTAATGTCTCTGTACACTGTCCCTTCAAATAAAGACTAAACTAAACTAAACTAACTAATTATGGATATAGGTTCAGTATATAAATGATTATGGATATAGGTTCAGTATATAAATGATTATGGATATAGGTTCAGTATATAAATGATTATGGATATAGGTTCAGTATATAAATGATTATGGATATAGGTTCAGTATATAAATGATTATGGATATAGGTTCATATATAAATGATTATGGATATAGGTTCAGTATATAAATGATTATGGATATAGGTTCATATATAAATGATTATGGATATAGGTTCAGTATATAAATGATTATGGATATAGGTTCATATATAAATGATTATGGATATAGGTTCAGTATATAAATGATTATGGATATAGGTTCATATATAAATGATTATGGATATAGGTTCAGTATATAAATGATTATGGATATAGGTTCATATATAAATGATTATGGATATAGGTTCAGTATATAAATGATTATGGATATAGGTTCATATATAAATGATTATGGATATAGGTTCATATATAAATGATTATGGATATAGGTTCAGTATATAAATGATTATGGATATAGGTTCAGTATATAAATGATTATGGATATAGGTTCAGTATATAAATGATTATGGATATAGGTTCAGTATATAAATGATTATGGATATAGGTTCAGTATATAAATGATGATGGATATAGGTTCAGTATATAAATGATTATGGATATAGATTCAGTATATAAATGATTATGGATATAGGTTCATATATAAATGATTATGGATATAGGTTCAGTATATAAATGATTATGGATATAGGTTCAGTATATAAATGATTATAGATATAGGTTCAGTATATAAATGATTATGGATATAGGTTCAGTATATAAATGATTATAGATATAGATTCAGTATATAATGGAGGCTTGATTCTGAGGCTCCATGAAAACAAACAACTGAGCATGAGCAGCTACGAGCATCAGCACTGTGATTGACAGCCCTTGGCATCAGTTGATTGGTTAACGTAGACAGTTAATCGTGGATTCTGAGCCATCGTTAAAAGAAAGGAAGGCGGGACTTGCCGGTAATATTGGAAATCATAAAATGACTTATTTTATATCAACATTTAAGGACAGGAGGTCAATTTAATACAATTCTTAATATTTGTAATTCCTTTAGAGTTCCAGACTATCATTTTAACAGAAAAAAATGCAATAAATTGTTGCTGTTGTGAAGGAAATGTACAAACGATAAATATTGAGGCCAAAAATATATAGTTCATACGTGAGTCATTGAGCAATACGTTTGGTAGTGGTTTCATATATGTACTTTTAACCTTATTTTATTTATGTGCTTGTCTTGTGCACACTGGGAACCTTTGCGGATGTATTCCAGTGGGGTTTTACTGCAAATGGCAAATGAAATGTATCTGAATCTGATTTCTGTCATTAAAACAAAATGAATATGAAACTATGACCTTTTTACATTACAGCTGAATACTAAGCACCTAAAAAAGAAAACCTTTACACGTCTTCTTCAACATTTCCCAACCGTCACACAATCCTCCAAAAGGTTCTCGTCGATGATTTGAAACGTCCATTAGCTCGGCACCACGGTCTTTATCGGTGACGCGCTGCATGGCTGTATTTTTCTTTTACGACCATGCACGATCGCCCAATCAGACTGACAGATAGCCCAGGGCACGGCGATCGGGCCTGAATGCGGAGACGGCGGTGGGCTGTGGAGGTGGGTGGTAGAGAGCGGCTGCCGAGATGAGTCTGGCACCGGAGCTAATGCTTTGCCTGGCAGCGAGAGCCACCACTCAATCTTGTTCAGTCCGTTAGCATGATAGTGTAATTATAATGGATTATTTGCAAATGCTTTTTCAGAGCTTTTATGTAATCTTCTGCTGAGAGTGGCCAGCTCAGTGTGGAAACTGTAGAATATCGCAGCTTCTCTTTTGATAATGATAATTGGTTTTCATTTGATGCGATTGATTCTTAAGAAATATATTATGGACAATATCTTACATGCCATAATGTCTTCCATGTGTTAACCTTTTATTGTTCACTCCTTGAAGAAAGAAGTATTTTTTTCCTTTTTTTTGTTTTTCTGTTTTGTTGCATCTGTAGGAGCACTAATAACACAAATGATGTGTTTACAAGATAAGGCAAGGCAAGTTTATTTATATAGCACAATTCATACACAAGGCAACTCAAAGTGCTGAACAAAATAAGAAGGCATTAAAATCATAAATAATCATAGAACATTTAAAAGAAAGATACAAATATAAAATCCCTCAGTTGTATGCACAGCTAAACAGAACTGTCTTTAACCTGGTTTTAAACATTGTCAGAGAGGAGGCCTGTCTCACATCCTCAGGAAGACTGTTCCAGATTTTAGCAGCATGAATCTGAAAAGCAGCCTCCCCATGTTTAGTTCTGACTCTGGACACTAACAGGAGTCCAGTCCCTGTGCTCCTCAGAGTCCCAGCAGGAGTCCAGTCCCTGTGCTCCTCAGAGTCCCAGCAGGAGTCCAGTCCCTGTGCTCCTCAGAGTCCCAGCAGGAGTCCAGTCCCTGTGCTCCTCAGAGTCCCAGCAGGAGTCCAGTCCCTGTGCTCCTCAGAGTCCCAGCAGGAGTCCAGTCCCTGTGCTCCTCAGAGTCCCAGCAGGAGTCCAGTCCCTGTGCTCCTCAGAGTCCCAGCAAGAGGCCAGTCCCTGTGCTCCTCAGAGTCCCAGCAGGAGTCCAGTCCCTGTGCTCCTCAGAGTCCGGGCTGGTTCATATGGGACTAACATGTCACTAATATATTTTGGTGCGAGGCCATGGAGAGACTTGTAACAAGCAGAGCTGTTTTAAAGTCTAAGATACAAGAATTTATTTGCCATTTGCAGTAAAACCACATTGGAAAAACTGCGCAAGACGACCCTAGTGTGCCCCAGACAGAGAAGACGGCACACACCAGAGCTCTTGCCACGGCGCCATCTTTTTTGGTTTTTTTAATCCCAAGTTTTTTGGGGGGGATGCAGCTTGATGTTAAAAGTGCCTAAAGCCTAGCGTACATTGACAGAGAAACTGGGGACAACTAGTTGCAAGGCGGCTTTTGGCAACTGAGAGGAGATGGTGGGAGATGATCAGTTGCCGAAATCGGTCGATGTGCGCGCTCTTACAACTGGAGATGATCAGTCGGTCTCCAGTTCCAGTCAGTTGCCCGTGTTCTACTTTTCGGCAACTAGTTGTCCTCAGTTGCCCCGATGTGCGCGCTCCATGCGCCGCTCCAACAACGTGTGTGTATTGCGTGTATTGCGAGCCTGCAACAGTTTATGTCAGAAAACACACTGTAGTTGAGGCCAGTTGCTGTCGATGTACGCGCTGTTATTCAAAAGACTGGCCTGCGACTCAGAGTTGCCCGTTTTCGCCAGATTGTCGATGTGTGCGGGGCAGCAACTCAGAGGCGACGGATATAATCAGTTGCCAGTCCGATGTACGCTAGGCTTAAAACCTAGTGAGATGCCCCAAATACTTATATTATAGTTCCACGCAGGCTTAAAGTACTTAGTGCCTCAAAAAGTGATCTACAAAATGATTAAGGGGACCATGATACAACATTTAAAATAACTTTATGAGGATGTAATTATGTTTGAAGTTGAGTAGGAAGGAGAAAATATATTTTCTTCTGCCTGTAGCACGGCTCTAGGTTCAAATCTTGATTGAAACAAGGTCTTTTCTGAGTTGATTTAGAAATCTCTCCATGTGCTTCGGTTTCTCCTACCACTATAATCATGCACAAAAGGTCAAATCCTCCTGCTCTGGTCCTGACCAAGCAAAGCCTCAACATCTGGAGATGGGTCCCTGGGCGCGGCTCTTTGGTGACCGTTGCTCCTAACAGAGGCCCTCGTGACATTGAAGGAGGAGTCTAGGACAAATTTCCCTATTTGGATTACCACTGTATTTCCATTTCCAACATTTCATACATCTCATTATGGCATTGCTTAGTCTGTAAATTATAGGTCACAGTGTTGTTTATTCCATTAATTAAAATAAAATAAGATAAGATAATCCTTTATTCGTCTCACAGTGGGGGAAATGTCAATGTCATCTTTGCGCTCATTAAGCAGAATAAAAGGAGGGAAAAATAGCACTGAGATTGCACACATGAAAGAGGACCTATTATTTAAGATAATAGATCATGAATAAAATAATAAGATAATAAAATAAATCTCGAGCTATAATTGCACTTGGTTCAAGGATAGTACAGTGTAGTAGAGTAGTATATAGACTGTGGTCAGCAGGAGGTATTTACAGATGTTTATAATGTACTGTAGCAGCAGAGAATGACCGGAGTACTCAAAAGTAATAATAGCAGCAGGTAAAGTGACTAGTAAATGACAGAATTAAAGTCACTTCCATCTCTTGTTCTTTCCTCGGGTCAGATCTACCCTCCACAGTGATTCAAAGATACCCCAAAAAAACATTTGTGAGCTGAATTTTCATGATATTTCCTACATAGACCGATCCTGAGTCATTTATACCCTTTTAGACCCTAATTTTGATATTTTTCTTCTACTTTTAATCCTCTGTGGTGGGTAATTTTGACCCGAGGGTTGCACAAGTGTTGAAGATTAATTGTCTTCACATCTACACTGAGCTCCATAGTTTCAATCCTTCAGTTGTAATCGACATGTCTGAACTGCAGTGTGGTGTTTGTGAGTTTTAAAGTTCAACTCTCCCTTTGATTATATGCACAGTCTTATTCACCAAACAGTTTCTTTAAATTAATTGGTCCATCCATTCTAACATTTTCTTCTGCTTTATCCATGGCTGGGTCACAGGGGCAGTAGTCGAAGCAGAGACATCTAGATTTCCCTGTCCACACTTCCTCCAGCTTTTGATTTCAAACATAATTTGCAATGATTGAAATTCAATAATCCAAAAAAATATATGTCTTTGTCAAGGCTATGACAAATACGAAGGTCAAATACTAATTGTGAAATGTGCGGTTCTGAGACCTTCACTAAAGACTCCATTTGAATATTTCATCATCAAAACTACCCAGGGCATTCTGAGTGAGCCTTGGGAATATCTCTCAGCTTTGCATAATATGAAATCTCTTCTTCTGTAAAATGTGAAGTATCCTCACCAGTGCCTTAAGGCTTGTGTCTGTGAGTTATGCTTTATGTATAAGACCTTCAGTCTGCGACACTGGGGCCAACGCACTGATGTCCACTCTGTCTTTTATAGATCTATCAGTCTGTAATTCACTCTTTATTTTCCTGAAGCGGAATGTTAAATTATGAAAGATTTTTAACAATGTTAGACAGCCAAGGATGACAGAACATTTCTAAAGTACTTTCTAAACTTTAGTTATTCACAACATGTTGGAGAGTGGAATTTCTGCTAAAAGAAATGTCCATGAATATAACACAATCATCTACAACTTAATTTGTCTGATGGTTCGCCCACGGAATAGGATTATAATCATAATTATTGATCGTTTCTTACTTTATGACTCCAGACCAGCGCTTGAAAGACAATGGGAGTATTTCTCTCATCATCTTTCACTGTGCTTTTGAATGTTAGCTCCATTATCTCTAAATTACATAGAAAAAAGGCAAAGTCCACGGTGCGTAGCAGCTGGAGTCTACGCTCTGCATGCATGTGGACGTCACACTGCTGGTTTGACTGGTCCCACTGCTGGTTTGACTGGTCCCACTGCTGGTTTGACTGGTCCCACAGGAGTCTCTGTGGGAGTATTGTACTCAGGTCTCAGCACTAATGTCCAAACAGTCGGTGAGGTCCTCACCTCATGTGGAGCACTCTAATGAGTTTCTCTTTTTGCTGCAAGTGATTGCGTTTCATTAAAAGCTCTGACACTTTCTGACAGCTGCTGGAGCGGAAAAAAAAACACTTTTTAAAAATGTTGTCTGAACAATACTGTTTACATTGTTTCATTTGGACTGTCCAAACTTCAAAGAGTAGACATGTCGTCTTTAACATGTTGCCAAGTGTTGGCCATCACAAATGAATAATACAAATTCCACACATTGAGTTGAGCACATTATAAATATTCTTCTTTCCAAACTTTGGGTCAATTTTAACATAACCAATTACATTTCTTGTTTTTTTACACATTTTGCTCACTTTAAATCTTTTCATACAATACAACATTTTTCTGTGAGGCTAAACAAATGCTAATGATCGCAAACTTGCTTTTGGAAATAACGTTCCCTGAAGCTATATTTCTCTTAATCAATACAGATTCCTCTCCTGTTGCAACAACACACTACAACAACACACAACAACAGTACCCTACAACAACACACTGCGACAACACACTACAACAACACACTGCGACAACACACTGCAACAACACACAACGGGCGCCAGTGCATTAGAGCTGCTTGTTTGGAGTGAGGGGACAGGCCTCAGGAGGACGGAGGCTGTTGTCATTGTCCATATGAATTCCAGGTCGGCGTGCTTCTTTGTGTTTGCACAAGCGCTGCAGCGATGTGGACTGAATACAATTATGACCATGGACCAAGTCCAAGTGAAGAGACACATCCCCTCGAGCTAATCGCACTTCAATAGAATTAAAATGAGCTTAAATAACACAATATTATGTAGACATGTCTTTTATTGAGATTTGAAGCACGCCACAACATGGTTCCCTTGTCTAAAACACATCCCTCCCCTTTATCTCTCTATCATTAAAGTCTGGTAGTGCATCCTTTGATTATAAGGAGACACACCTACTCTCATTAGCTTCATGTACTCTGCTCATGCAGCAACCCTCCTCCTCCCCATCCCCAGGTCACCATGTTGTAGGCTCTGTGGGGTTTGCATGCTCATAATCTCAAATCCCTCCTGCTCACGTCATGTGCCATCTTGTTTATGTGGTATTTTGTTTATTTACCTTTTACATATGGAGGTCCTTTGAACCTTCTTTTTAGGTATTTTTTTCTGAACTAAATGAGTTCAGTGGTGTTTGGATTTAATCAGAACTGGAGAAGAAGGCAACACATAGTTGACTTATTGTTGGTGTGTTCTTAGGCAAGACACGTCTGGTGTGTGTGTGAATGGTTGGTGGTGGTCGGAGGGGTTGTTAGCACATACAGTACTTGTTGCCTCACTTCTCTCAGTGTGCACCAGGGCAGCTGTGGCTACAGTAGTAGTTTATTACCACCATATAAGGAGTGAATGAATAATGAAAGATAAAGTGTCTTTGCGTGTCCTGAAAAGCACTATATAAAACCCATGCATATAATTATTAATTACAAATTGCCTTTTGGGTTCAATATTTAGAGTAAAACCAGTGGGGGAGGGTCCCAGCTCAAAAGTGGCCAAAATGACGTGCGCTGACATGCTGCAATACCACCCCGGGCCTGTGGGGGTGGACCCAGAATAAGAATTAGCCAATGCTAACAATTGGCAGACCTCTCAAAAACGTCTTTACAGGATAGACCAAAAGTTGGCTCTTGGCCCAAAGCTCCGTTCCACATGTGTGTCAATGCTGAGGGGAGTGTTCTGGACCACTCTAGTTTACTTGCTGTGAATTTTTGAAGTCTCTCGTTCAAATGAATGGAGCTGCGCCGGCTGACGCATGCGCAGATGCCATTTTGGATTGCTCCAGTAGAGCACATTTTTTGGCCCATTAGTTAGAACACCGGAGATAGGCGTGACTCTGTCCATTAATATATACAGTCTATGAGTAAAACAAATGCTTGTTTTCCTCAGCATGATAACAAAATGCCTGTAAATAGCACATTAATAATACATTGTAAGACTAATTATATCTCAATATTGATAGTTTGGCACAGCCTTAACAACAGGAATGAGTAATGTAATAGAGAGTCCTTTTAGGCGCAGGTTTGATGGAGATTAAGCAGCAGAGACAAACCCTCTCAAATTTAACACCACCATTACTCAATAAAACTCATATAACTTATAGGTTCTCTTGCATTTATCACAGACACTCAATGCGGTTGCCACTCTATCCTAATAAATGCTAATCAGTATTTTAGCACTCCCGGGCCACTACCTTAAAAATGAGCAGGGGAGAGGACAGCAGCATGGGTCCTTCAGGCAGTTGGTGATCCCATTTAGCAAGCACCCTCCAGTGACTCCTCCAACTGAAAGGGGCCCAGACGGAAAAGCACTGACCTTGTTCTGAACCTCCAGCGCATTGCCAAGAGGTAGTGGATGCTCATCTAGTTTAGACCCACCCTGCCTAAAGCCTGGCTAAATCCGGGCCACGGGAGGACTGTAATTATACAGACTCGGTACATTGGTGGCAAAATAATTCAAGCACTCGTTGTAACAAAGTGATGGTTTTACCGCACTTATGTAGCGGGCGTCTAGTCCACTTACAGAAATTTAATTAGCGGACAATCAACTTTCACAGTTTGGAGTGGCTTTCTTGGCAATTTGACAGTGAAGTAATGGGAAGCTATAGCAGTGGTGTCCTTGAGTGGTAATTGAGGCCATATTGTAAAATGCGTCGGGATGAATCTCATTTGGGAATTTGGATTACAGTAAATTTGTTTCTGTTAAAGTTTCCAGTTTATGAAGTTAATCCCTGATTCTCGGCACTTGAGATCGGGGTAAATGGGAGAAAATTATCATTGAATTCAATTGTTACGTGGATTTCCTGATATAAAATAGTCACATACAATATTTAAAGCTGATAAAGGACCAGTTTATTTATGTTTTTATGCTAAATACATTTTGACTGCACTCAATAAACATAGATTGCTGTTGTCTTGACTTTTTTATATCAGTCAATACAGTCAAACATTTTCTACTGTTTTAAAGTTTTGAAACAGATTTAATGATAAGGGTGGAATGGAGTGAAAAAAGGCTCCTGTAAGAATCATGTGAATTTGATTATGAATTATTCTTTATATTCACTGTATTTTTCAGTGTATGCACGGCTTTTGACAGCTGCAGCAGCGCTCAGACCTACAACGAGCAGGATTGATATACCCGCGATCGCAGTTTAGCAGTCATGAGTTCAGGCATTTAGAAAAGTAGATAAAGTGTGTGGTGAGGGGATTTTTGCAGCCTTAAAACACTTATTTATATTGTTATTTTTATTATATATATTTTTTTACAAAGTAACCCCTGCAATAAACAAGGGGCCACTGTTTTATACCATGTTCTTCATTATATGTGTTTTAGCCTTAACAATTATGAATCTATGACAATGTATTCGATTAGTTGGCAAGTTATGAGTTATGAGTTAATCCTTGCTGGTTGACTGGATTTGGAAAAGGGCGATTCTGTGTCATAAAAATGTAAATTTCTGCATTGGCTTCAGTTGGTCTGAAAAGTCTTTGCACTGGCTTCATCTGAATAGATTTTAACATGTTATTGTTTGTTTTAAAGCTTGCAATCGTCCGGTCCCGCAGTACATCTCGGACCTCGTCCATATCCCCGCACACAGAGGTCCGAGGGCCGGCTCCAGCTTTTCATCAAGCGGCTCTTTATGATTGTGCTATTTTATGAATAAAGTGGATTGGATTGAAATGTGAAAAAAACAAGCCATTTCTTACTTGGAATAGGAAAACTAACTCTACTGCACTTGGTATTAGGTTAAAGACACTGATTCAATTGGCAAATCTGAATTTTACGGTTAACATTGACTCAAAATGGAATCAAAATAATTACCCTCTATTTAAACTTTTTTAGGTACTTTTTTGTTGTTTCTTTCCGTACTGTCCTGGACCTGTCTGTGTGTGGTGTGTATATGTTCTTGTATGTTTTTTGTTGTTGTTAAAAAAGTGAATATATATATAGCAGTCATTTTGATTTGCCAATTGCAACCACTGAACTAACATTTAGATTTGATTGTGATTAATATTGCAATGCCCCCCCCCACTCCACCCCCCCACCCACCCACCCCACCCCACCCATGGACGGGGACCATTGATAGCATTACATCAAGTTAAAATGGACTCAAATCAACATAATCCAGCCTAAGACGCCTTTAAAAACACTGCGATAATAATGAAAAAACATGTCTCCCAGACTGAAGTGTTTTGTCATGCTAGGATTCCCTTCATGTTGCTATTCTGGTCCGGTGGAGAATGCAGACGTTGGTAGTGGTCCGGGGAGGTAAAAATAGCTGCATAGGGAGGGCCCATTCATCACTGTGCCTGTCTGAGCCGGACCCATATCGATCCTGTGTGCCACGTGTGTGTGTGTGTGTGTGCGTGTGTGTGTGTGTGTGTGTGTGTGTGCGTGTGTGTGTGCGTGTGCGTGTGTGTGTGTCTTGATGCACTCCACTCCGGTGCGGATAAGGGACGATGCCTGGCAGACTTTAGAACGGCATACATGAATGCAGAGGGCTTATAAGAAGACAATATCCAAAGCTGTCAGGTAAACATTGACCTCTTAAGCGAGAAAAACATACAAACAAACTCCAGTTCAAACACATTCAAAGGTTACAGTACATGTCTTCCGCCACTCACTGCGGGAAAAGCCGATCATGGGGAAAAAAAGATGACGCAAGATTAAATGTCTCTGAAGACCACAGCGCAATTGTAGCTCCTGGAATCCATTTTTTTTTTTTTTTGTAAATATGAGGTTTTTTAAAGGCTTCAGTAGGAATATGGACGTTTTCACCTAATAGTTACATAATATAGTTTAATGGTAGCAGGGGTTGAAAACTGTGTCACTTTGGCAACGATTCTTGACCCTATAGGCCAGACATGTCCATACTAAGGCCTTAGCCAGTGTCATTTTATTCTGCCCTCTGTCTCGCTAACCCAAAAGTAGTCTTTAAGATCATGAAGACAAGTTCACAGTGTCACCCAGCCAACTTCAGCTCTGCCAACATAGACGTGTGTTGTGCATAGTTATGAAGTTCAATTTATCTGGAATCCGGTGACTTTGTTTGACTAAGTTGTCATTTATTTTTGATTGTATGGTACTGATGTATCTGGTGAGAAAAACTTTGTCATTCAGCCAACTTCAGCTCTGTCATAGATGAAGAAATTATCCTCACACCTTATCTTAAAGCTCAGAACAGCCTTAACCCATGTTGTCGGCCTCTGGGCATTTTTAGTAAACCAAAGTGGCCCTCTTACTAAAAAGTTTGGACACCCCTGCTATAGACCGTTAGATTGGGGCAGTCCACATATGTCCGAGCAGGTACATGTTCGATTGTTCGGTGTGAAGACCCTGGAGCTGTGTATTGATGAAATGTTATGCTTTTAAAATTTTAGGAGTAAACTTTGTGGGGCGACAGTAGCTCAGTTGGTAGAGCATTGGCCTTAAGCCCAGAAGGTCGTGGGTTCAATTCCCACCTCTGCACCTTCTCCACCGACTCCCACTGATGACTGCTGTCGTTGTGTCCTTGGGCAAGACACTTAACCCCACTTTGCCCAAAGCCCCAGCTGAAAGATCAAGGCTATGCTCACACTCAGAGAGCAGCCATCCTCCTGTGGACTCACCACCTGCAGAGGGTCAGTGAGGGGCTGGTGCTATGAGACTTGGGTGGCATCTCTGACTGCCACCCCCCTGACCCAGAAATGGATTAAAGGGTAGAAAATGGATGGATGGAGGAGTAAACTTTGTGTGTAAGAAAGTGGTTTTTATCTGATTTCTGAACATTGTAAATTGCTTTGGGAGACCTTGGCTTGTAAAATGCGCTATATGAATAAACTTTACTTACTTACTTTACTTTACTTTTAGAATTCACGTTTCAAACAGTGATTTAAAACGTGTTAATGTAAGCGTGTAATAGTAATGAATCCTGAAATACTAATGTATGTATTTAAAAGGGCAAAAACAGCTCAGTATATGATGTACTTATCAGATACTTAAAGTCTCTCTTTAGGGCCCTCTGTGTTTTACTTAAAGCCAATGAACTCCTGGAAATGTGAAATATTAAAATAAGGATGTATCCCTATTTTCTATGACAGTCACTATAATATCGGACAGGATCACTTTCACAGAGGCTAAGCAGGGTAGTGCCTGGTTAGTGCCGTGATGGGAGACCTCTGTAAAATGCCAAACTGGTGCTGTGTCCTGAGGCAAGACACTTCATCTATATTGCCTATTATGAGTTTGGTGTGTGTGTGTGTGCGTGTGTGTGTGTGCATGCGTGCGTGTGTGTGCGTGTGTGTGTGTGCGTGTGGATTATTGGGGGTGGTCAGAGGGGTCGATGGCTCTGATTGGAAGCCTCAATTTTGTATCACTTTTAGGTTTGCTGGAATTGTTATCATTACGTCTGTTAGTCTGCCCCAGTTTAGCTGTACATGGCTACCATTTTGTAAGTAAGTAGTAAGTAAGTTGTCTTTTTTCCAAAACGCTTTTCAAAGGCAATTAAAGTGGTAGAGGTCACTGACTCCACACAGTGATGGAAGCGGGGTCGCCATAGGAGGCATAATGGACAAATGAATAAAGCTATGTGAAAAGCCCAGTTTGAAATCAATGCAGTGTTAATCTAGCCTGGCCTTATCCATCCGTACACTCCGCTCAATCATCATTTCACTGCATGTAACGTCTGGGTCTGGTCCCCGTGTTTGCGATTAAAATCGGTTGAATTCTATCCGACCAATCAGTGGGTGCGGGAGACGGGTGTTGTCGTTAGTTGTGGGTGACGTCAGGAGTGTGCACAGAACAGGCAGGTTGCAGTTTGGCAATGGCAAAGAAGGCGATAGTATTCTGGTCCGGTTCTATCAAGAAATTGAAGCCGGAGCAAGAGAAATGTTTAGCTAAAGTCAATGCTGGCAAAGATTGTGGCACTACTCCCCACGGGCTCCGTTAGCGGCAAAGGAGATGGCTAGGCTAAATGCTAACAACTCACTCGGGCGCATTACAAACGTCACGATAAACTCAGATCTGCAAGTCTCCAAATGATTACAGGTTTATCCCAACTGTCAAAGGGCAATTGTTAAAACCCAACAGTTGGTTTTTCCATGTGTAGTGTGATCTATCTGTGTTACCCCTTATAAATTGAATAAATTAGTCATTAGAGGCCAAAACAGCAGTGCCCCTCTTCACAACGCCTGCGGCCATTTGTGTGTGCTCCAAAGCGTTCTTGAACAGATTCAGTTTAGATTTGATCCAGTAACAATATTGTCTTTTTTTTCCCCCTCTTGCAGCGATTACACACTCATAGACTAAATATATTGAAATAGCTGCCGGAGCTTTTATTGTTCCTACGCAGCCTGATCCTTAACAGCATACCTCATGTGTCCCTTCCTGTTTGTAAGTGTGATGAATTACCTCGTGCGTTCCTTAGAATCTATTACCTTCACAGAATTCCGATAGGCTATTAGGGAAACAGTCAGTACAAGGCTCGGACTGACTGATACAAATCAATGTACGCATGCAGAGAGAGGAGATCCACAGACACACACTCTGCAATTAAATACATAAGGGAGAATAGAAGAAAGTGAACTAATGTGTATGTTTGGTATTTTTAAGGCTAGTGTGTGTGTAAGTGTGTGTGTGTGTGTGTGTGTGTGTGTGTGTGCTGGGGCTGTAGGTCAGGCCTCTCATCTCTGGGCTGAAAGATGCGCACTCATCAATATTAACCAGTGACCTTCCTTTCATCCACATCATAAATCCGTGGAAACAAACATCCAGGACTCTGCGCCGGAGTCTGGATCCTCTCCTCACATCGGAGCTGCTACAGACCATGTGTGAAGGCCGTTCTCTCAGATCAGACCGTATGAAGCGATGTTACTTTTTAGTGCAGGGATACTCACTTCCAACACATTTTTCCCTGAAAGTTTGAGATGGGATCCACACAGTGTTATCAGAGTTTCTAGTTGTGACTTAATATAATAGGCCTAAACCAAATATGTGTAAAAGAGGACATCTAATGAGACTGCAGTGTGGTCTAAGGGCACAGTGGCTGACTGGATAGCACTCTGCCCTTATCTATTCAATTCAATTCAATTCAATGTGTTCTTGTATAGCCCTAAATCACAACAGTAGTTAGCTCGGAGGACTTAACAAAACCGTTGAAATCGCCAACACAGAGCAGAGAACCAAACAGTTCAAACACAGGGCAGATGACCAATGTGCATGAATTTATCTTAGTGATAAACCTAGTATATTTAGATTACTTTCCTTTATGTTCTGATCGGTTGAGCCCCAGTGGTCCTTTCTATTTAATCTTTCTGTCTGAAAAATCTGATCTAGTGATGTGACAGAGAGCAAAACTGCATGCATGTGAACTCTAGTGACAGAACTCTAGTGACAGAACTACAGTAGAACTATCACTGAACAAACAACTTTTTTACATAATTGATTCAACCTGAAAATCCCTGCAATAAATGTTTGCCTTGTGTCAGTAATATTCTGAGGACATTTGGAAATGAAAAGCTCTTAAGTGATTTCCCTATTCACGGTCTTATTTTAAGGATAATTTTCTAATCATTCAAACTACATTTAATAAATCCATAGTGCGGTAATAATACTGTTAAGGCTTAATCGCAAATCACGTCTCAGTGGTATAAGGTGAAGTGTTCCCTTCTCCCTGAGCAATTAATGAAAAATAATCAAATCTTACTTTAAAAGTTTAGAACATAAGTATGCCAAAAGGTAATTATGAAAAGCTCATAATGCTGGAAATGTGTATTTGAAGTGGCTCGGTCATGGCTGATAATACCGTAATCTCAGTCATTATAAATTATTGATCTATGGTCAATGTTCTCACAGTGCTTTTCTGAGGGGAGTTTGCATGTTCTCCCTGTGGCTGTGTTGGTGTCCTCTGGGTGCTCTAAAACATGCTGGACTTGTTGGGGAGGATGAACAATCGATCTGATCCATGTAAATCATCGCACACCTGATGATTCTTACATGAATGTAACTGAAGCCCAGCTACCAACCCGTGCCGTTTGCTTCGCCGACCACCAACAATCTCACGCACCATTCAGGATATACATTCATTCATTTTCTACCCCTTTATTAGTCCATTTTGGGGTCGGGGGTGGGACAATCAGAGCTGCCACCCAATGCGACAGCAGACAATAGTGGGAGCAGTTGGAGTTGGTCCCGTGGTGGGCTCAAACCCACGACCTTCAGGCCCAAAGGCCAATGCTCTACCAACTGAGCCACTGTCGTCCCATTCGGGATATCCAAACTCAAATTCTAACCTTAACCCTTGGCTAACTGAGACACTGATGCAGCCTGGACATAGAGCTATGTTCGATAAAGGCTCCTCCAGGACCAAGCTAGGACTTTCTTGTTGTGGGGAGAGCCACTCAACCTCCATTCTATGGCAGAGGTCTTTTGGATGGCTAGTACACGCAAAGACGCTTCACATGTCATTATCTTTTCACTCCATACGCAGTGGTGACAAATAACTATTGTAGCCACAGTTGCCCTGTGTTGCAACCAATATGTGCCATCAACCCCTTCGACCAACGACCATTCACACACACCAGACTCATTCTAGGTAATGTGGGTGAAGTGTCTTGCCTAAGGACAAAACACCCCACTGTGGCACCTGGTGTTCCGAGAGGTCTCCCATCACATTACTAACCAGGCCCTGCCCTGCACAGCTTCAGAGAGCTGACGAGATCTGGATTTCAATCCAGATCTCGTCAGCCTGTCCAATGAGAAAGCTTGGATTGTGTGTCTGCCCCCTTTTCACTTTGACAAAGCTCAAACATGTTTCTTTTTCTTATAGTGAAGGAATTGAAATAAGTACCGAAACAGACTGAGCCAAATGGGGCACTTTAAAGTATTTCATTCCATGTCTAGTCTGGGCTTGAGCAAAGTATGCAAAAACAAAGGCTCGTTCCCCGGCCTCCACACTGTGTCTGTGTGACGTGTTTGTGTGATGAGTGGAGCACAATGCAATATTGATGCAGAGCTGTCAAAGTGAGACAGCCAGGCGACACATGCCCACATGACGCCACATGATAGGACAGCTAATGAGGGGATGCATTTCTTTCTTGTTTTAGGCCTGTTTGTTTGGGAGCCCTAATTGACTATTTATTTACTGTTCACTCTTTTAAAGGCATTAAGTTTATGGGCTAAAATAAAGTAGTTACAGGCTTTCTAAGTACATTTTACTGCTGTGTTGTGTTTGTACGATTCTGCACTCTCTTTCAATGAAGACGCAATGCCCTATTAAGCACATCAATCAATCAATCAACGTTTATTTATAGAGCGCCTTTCCTACACAAGGCAACGCAAAGCGCCTCACAACCCATATAACATCATGCATAAATCATCAAACATTAGAATTTAAGTAAACATAAAAAGACAGATTAAGAGCACAAGATATATAAAATTACACAAGTAGTTAAAAACCGTAAAAAATTAAAATCACACAAGGGATTACAATCATAAATAATCATAAATAATCATAGCGCATTAAAAAGATTAAAGATAAAAACAAATGTAAAATCATTCACTTGTATGCACAGCTAAAAAGAACTGTTTTCAGTTCAGTTTTAAAAACTGCTAGAGTAGACGCCTGTCTCACACTCTCGGGAAGACGGTTCCAGACTCTAGCTGCATGAATCTGAAACGCAGCCTCCCCATGTCTAGTTCCGACTCTTGGCACTAACAGAAGTCCAGTCCCTGTGCTCCTCAGAGCCCGAGTTGGTTCATATGGCACCAACATGTCGCGGATGTACCCTGGTGCGAGGCCATGGAGAGACTTGTACACAAGTAAAGCTACTTTAAAATCTATTCTCTGAGCCACAGGAAGCCAGTGCAGAGACCTGAGGACCGGACTAATGTGGTCGTACTTCCTGGTTCTAGTCAGGACTCGAGCTGCAGCATTTTGGATGTACTGCAGCTGTTTTACCGCTTGTTTAGAGAGACCTGTGAACAAGCCATTGCAGTAGTCCAATCGACTGGAGACAAATGCGTGGATAAGAATCTCCAAGTCTGCTTTAGACACAATGTTTTTAATTTTAGCAATGTTTCTTAGGTGGAAGTAAGCTGATGATGTCACAGATGATATGTGGCTATTGAAATTCAAGTCTGAGTCCATTATTACTCCTAGATTTCTGACCTGAGTTGAGGGTTTCAGGGAGAGAGACTGGAGGTGGCAGATAACGCTCTCTCTTTGTTTCTGAGGTCCGAAAACAATAATTTCAGTTTTTTCTGTGTTTAGCTGGAGAAAGTTATTTTGCATCCAATCACTGATCTGTTGGATACAGTGAAGGAGCGAGTCCACTGGTCCATGTTCTCCTGCTGTCAGGGACACATAGACCTGAGTATCGTCAGCGTAATTGTGATAGGACACGTTATTACTGTGTATTAACCTACCCAGAGGCAGCATGTAAATATTAAACAGGAGAGGCCCCAGGATTGAGCCCTGTGGCACTCCGCAGGTCAGGGCCAGATGGTCTGAGACACAGTTTCCGATCTCCACAAAATACTTTCTGTCCTGTAGGTAGGATATAAACCAGCTTAGGGCTGTTCCAGAAACACCAACCCAGTCCTCAAGTCTCTGAATGAGGATACCATGATCGACAGTGTCGAAAGCAGCACTCAAATCTAACAGGATAAGAACTGAGACTTTTCCTGCGTCAGTGTTAAGTCTGATGTCATTTGTTACCTTCACTAGAGCGGTCTCTGTGCTGTGGTGGGGTCTAAAACCAGACTGGAACATATCAAAAGAGTGATTGATTATTAAAAATTCTGTAAGTTGGTGATAGACAACTTTTTCTAGAATTTTACCCATGAAAGGCAGATTTGAAATGGGCCGATAACTTTTAAGTGCCAAGGCATCCAGACTCCTCTTTTTTAGGAGGGGTCTGATGACTGCCGTTTTCAGGGCCATTGGGAATGTTCCAGATTCAAGAGACATATTTACTATATGCGTGAGTGAAGGTAAAAGACTGCTCAGAACAGATTTAAGAAATCTAGGAGGTAATACATCCAGGCTACATGTAGAAGAACTCAGACTTGTAATTATCATTTGGACAGTTTCATTTTGTACTGGTGTAAAGTGTGTCAGCCCAAAAAGCTTCACTGGCTGTTGGATTGTAATTTCTACTGTGGAGGTGATGGCATTTTTGATGCCTTGGACTTTGTCATTAAAAAACTCTGCAAACTCATTACATTTGGTTTTGGAGGTAAGCTCTGATGGCATCTTAACAGGGGGATTTGTCAATTTATTTACCGTTGAGAACAGAACGCGTAGATTGCCACTACAACCTTCGATTGTTTCGGAAAAATAAGTTTCCCTCGTTCTACGTAGCACACTGTTGAACTTGCACAATGCATCTTTGAAGATCTCATGGTCAACTTGGAGATTTGACTTTCGCCACTTCCGCTCGGCTCTCCGGCACTCTCTCTTCTGTGCCCTGACAGAGTCTGCTTTTGTCCATGGCGCCTTTTGCTTATTTGTAACAATTTTGACCTTTACAGGAGCAATCGTGTCCAGAACATCCAAAACACTAGAGGTGACAGAGTTAAGTAATTCATCCACAGTAGAACACAACGTGTTATCAAAGTTTATCATCCCCATGAAAAGTTCACCTGTATTTTTGTTTATGTGTCTTCTTCTTCTAACAATTGAGGATTCAGCTCGTGCTTTACTATTGAGACACATATCAAAAAATACACAGAAATGATCTGACAGAGCAACATTGGCCACATTTACATTTGAGATATTAACCCCTTTAGTAATTAGCAGATCGAGAGTGTGTCCTCTGCTATGGGTGGGGCCACTCACATGCTGAGTGAGACCAAAGGTTTCCAGCACAGAGCTCAGCTCTTTCGCGTATCTATCATTAACGTTATCTACATGTATATTAAAATCACCTATGACGACTAAACTATCAAAGTCTGTGCACACAACTGAAAGCAACTCGGTGAAATGATCAGTGAAACTATGACATGACTGTGGCGGCTTGTACACAACAATAATAAGAATAGAAGATTGTTTTTGTTCTATTTTAAAAGAGACATACTCAAATGAGGAAAATTTCCCAAGAGGTACTCTATGGGAGACAATACAATCTTTAAAAACTGCTGCTGTGCCTCCTCCTCTTTTATTTTCTCGAATTTCTGATTCAAATTTGAAATTTGGTGGTGTTGTTTCTATTAAAACTGCATTTTCTGTATTATGGTCAAGCCAAGTTTCAGTCATAAACATAAAGTCAAGATCATAAGAACAGATAAAATTATTAATTAAAAAGGATTTATTGCATAGTGATCTGACATTAAGCAGAGCAAGGTTAAAAATAATGTCAGTGTCAGTGGGTTTAGTTGATTGACTACAAAGAATTGGAATTAGATTTCCTGAGTTGGACCGTCTAACTGCTGTCCTTCTGTTATATTTGTGTTTATTCAAATTAAAACACATTTCTGAGCCGGTGCGAGGAACACACACTGTCTCTATTGGTTTAAAAAGTGAACTCTGTTTTACTTTGTTAAGTTCCAGATGCATGACTGAGTAAGCACCGTTCAGTGGCAGGACTGGTATTACACTGCCAGACGGACAGGGGTCAGTGTTTGCACCACAGTACTCACCCGGTGCTGGAGTGGAGGAGGAAGGTGGTAGTGGGGGCCGAGAGGCCTCGGATGTAAACAGTCATCCATCTCTCCATCTGTTATAACGAGAGTATAGCTTAGTGGCATAATATATTAGGCATAAAACAAATAGATATAAAAGAGGACATTTAATGCAGAGGTACCATTGATAGCAGGGCAGAAGAAACTTCATTCCAACACCAGCCATTATCTTTTGCAGACGGCAGCAGTGTCACCCAGACTTTGCCGTCCAAATGAATGAATTAACGTGACTTTGAAAGGTGCTATACAATAAAACCAAAACATGTATTGTCATTTTAAAGTGCATTTACAGAAATCAATTAAATGCAGTTTCTCATCTAATAAAAACAGTGCATTTAATGTGTGTATTGTCTTCTTCTTAGTATTATTATTATTATTATGTATTATTATTATTATTGTTACTGATATTAGCATTGTAATTATTATTATTATTTTTTTATCATCGTTATTATCATTGTAATTATTATTATTATTATCATCGTTATTATCATTATTATTATTATTATTTTTATCATTTTAATTATTATTATTATTTTATCATTGTAATTATTATTATTATTATTTTTATCATCGTTATTATCATTGTAATTATTATTATTATTCAATTATTAGTATTCAACACAGAACAATTATAGTTTCTTCGGTCTTAGCTTATGGTCTTAATCTTGATACATCTGGTGGAGAGAAAACAAAGCAGACAGGTAAAGGAAAAACAAGCCTGGAGAAAATCACAAAATTGGAGTGAGAGTTGTTATGTTCGAGTCTTCATCACAAGAAAAACGTCCGACTGAAAAAGAGAAAGAAGTCTGTAATGGAAATCCTTTGATCAGAACATAGAACAACAGCAGTAAATGTTGAAGGAGCCAACATCAACACCAGAATGTCTCGCTCTCATTGAACAGTTTGGAGTTGAAAAGTATTTCTATGAATCCTAAAAAGGTACATCGATAAGTCTCGAGTTGGTTTAACTACTACTGATATGATTGGATTTGACCCTTGTTCTCGTCTCGATCTAATCTGACCTCCACATCATTTTTGTTCTTGTATTTATTGCTATTACATTAGAATTGTTTAGATGACTAAAAGGGCGGCACGTGGCTGAGTGGAAAGCATTCTCGCGTCTCAGCAAGAAGGTCCTGGGCTCAAATCCCGGTCGAAACAGGGCCTTTCTAAATGGAGTTTGTATGTTCTCCCTGTGTCTGTGTAGGTTTCCTCCGGTGTCCCTATACCTCTAAAAACATGTACAATAGGTCTGGCATGTGCCTCCTGTTCGGCGACCTTTCTCCCATCTCTGTGTGGAGTGAGAGACAAATGTCCACAGTTGTAAACCGCTTTGTGACTCTGGTCTGTGAAAGGCGCTTTATAAATAAAGATTGCTTACTTACTTAGTATAGCTACACATTGATCTGGCCTCATACAAAAGGTCCCTAATTGTTTTTTTTTTTTTTATTTATTTCTGTCATTGATTTTAGTCCTTTGTCTCCTATGTAAAGTTTCAGAGCTCAAGCTTTTACCTGTTTCACATAACATGTCTGAAGAACTCCTAAAGGTGCTGAGAGGTTATTGGATGTTGCATTCATCAGAGGTGCATACTGTATGAAGAAAATACATTGCTTATCTACACAGATTCAACCATCTCTCCGTTTTTCTTCCACTTTATCCGTTGCCGGGTCATAGGTCGGCTTAGAGACATAGCCCCCCCCAGTGGATCTCCTTCCACTGGGACATCTCCTTCCACTGGGACATACCACTGGGACATACCACAGGGAGGCATACAGGAAGCATTTGGAAAAGATGTCTTGACATGGCAGTGGCTCTACCCCAAGCTCCTCCTGTGTGACTGAGCTCTTCACCCTATTGCATGGTCACATAGGTTTTTAAAAACGAACTAGGCCAAGTGGCCTGGATCGTCGCCACAGGGGTGTGAAAACGGCCCGCGGTCACATAAATGTGACCGCGGGCCGTTTTGACTTGAATGTTTGAAGTATTATTGCAATCACTGTGAGAGCGAGGGTCAGAGCAGAGGGAGTTATTCGCTTTTCTTTGGCCCTGGAGCGACACACCCCCATGTGCCCCTCGACCACGGTCCGGGGCTTATATGAAAGGTTTAACACAAGCGGAGAATACAAAAGTGCAGGAGAGACGTGTGTGAAAATGCCTGTCACAACGGAAGACCTAATGTGCCGCAAGGCAAGGCAAGTTTATTTATATAGCACAATTCATACACAAGGCAATTCAAAGTGCTGAACAAAATAAGAAAGCATTAAAATCATAAATAATCACAGAACATTAAAAAGAAAGATAAAAATATAAAATTCCTCAGTTGTATGCACAGCTAAACAGAACTGTCTTTAACCTGGTTTTAAACATTGTCATTGAGGAGGCCTGTCTCATGCACAATATCAAGTCCCCACCACACCTCATCCCCCACTCCCCGCCACCCGCCACACTGACCCCCCTCATCTGGGCTTTACAAAGCGGGCCCTGGGCCAAGTCTTCAAACGACCACTTGCCGCGGTCACATTGCACCTAAAGCCTGGATCTAATCGTGAAGTGGACCCTGGCACACTTTAACCGGGCTTTAGGCTGTGCATGTGACCGCAGCCTAAGGAAACTCATGTGGACCAATCTCATCCTTTTGGTTCTTACCCAAAATGCATGACTATAGGTGTGAGTGGGAACCTAGATTAAGCAGAAAAAAGAGAGCTTTGCCTTTACACTCGGCTCCCCCTTCACTACAACAGTCTGACACAGCTCTGACTACAGACGCTGCTCCCTCTTCACCACAATTGGCCGATATGGATACGCCAGTCACGATACACTTACAGTATTGACTTTTAACCTTTAAGTGAGTCGAAACTACCTCGTATTTGTAGTTAGTTTTGGCACAAATATATTAAAGACACAGAGCCAGAGCAATTGTTTGTATTAGTTCGCTGACACCTAGAATACTACATCCTATAATAGATGTGATGTGCCTTCTTGACTGCTCTGCAGATTTATCAGACTTACAATTCTTTTCCTCCCAATAGTAGTGGACTTTATGTGAAAAATAAAACCAAAACATAGCCTGCAGGAAGACGGCTCCCAGGCCTGGCAGTCAGAGTTAGTGCCAGCAGTGCGCCCAAAGCAATGATATGATAGCCATTACTTTCTACAATCTGCATTCAGTTTATTGTCTGGCTGGACATTTGCGAATTTAGTGCATAGAGGGAGTGTTTATCATTTACATTAGAGTACAAAAAGACTCATCAAAGGGACGTGCAAGTCAATTAACAAACCGGCAATCTATATTAACAACAAAATATGGTTTTTAAGTGGAGCATTTAGTATCTGCAGTGATATCTGGACACTACTACAATGACGGCCTACACCCCTCATGTCCTACTCTCTCTCATTTTGCCACAGGCTGTTTTCTTCACACAAACCCCACACAATAGTCCCACGCTCCAGGGGCCGATGCCATGATAGTACAGATGGCATACTAGAGTAATATTCTCCATATGGGAAGGTAATCTCGCCTCAACAGTTATCTGGGCAGGAAGGGGGTGAGGGGGGGATAGTGGGGCTCACATTCTGTTGTGCATGGCCACAGGATCTCACAATCGGCCGCCCAGGCTGTAGAGAAAAATTGTCCTTTTTATACCGCTGAAAATGCGGTCGTAAAGTGAGAGATTACAACAATATTGGTTTGTATGAAGCTGTTTGATATTTTGATCTGCAGTAAAACTAATGGCAGGGCCTGATTCTGGTATATGGTTTGGTTTGGCCTTCAAAATGAGAGCTGAATGGTTGTAATAAGTCGCGTGGGAATTGTTTGTGCATATTTAGAATTGAACACGGCTCCCCAACGTGAATAACAAACATCCCGCATTATTCTGTACACGCAGTATCTTATTTACAGTGTCCTCATTACAATGGGTGTAACAGCTTGAATAAGTCAGGGCTATGCTAATGCCAACAAATCTAGATGGAACACAGATTGCAGATCTCCGCTAAGAGGCAGAGATCTATTCCTTAAAACATTTCCTGTATCCAGACAGTGATCCGGAGCCAATGTCTAATGGAATGTTCCTCATCCCATTTCAGAATCAAAATGATGTTTTTATTGCCATTGTGAGTAACAAGAAGTCACAAACTAGGAAACTGCTTCGGCTCTCGGTGCAAACAAGTCAGGAGTATGGTATGGTAGGTAACATAAATAAATCTACCTAATCTACCTTCAGGTGCTCTAAGTACACACTTTTGAGATGATTCCTGAAAAGGCTGCAAAAATTTGGCCAAACTGTTTGAGTTGAGTTGCTGATGGATAAACAGGTTGAAAACATTACTCCCTGGTGGAGCTACTAAAACACAGTTTAATAATAATAATAATAATATACTGAATGAAGATTTTATTTCAAGCATTTTTTTTGTATTGTTGGAGTGAGAGTTTGTGAGGTGCAAAGTTTGTATTCGCAAAGCTGGTTTGAGTTTAAACAATTCCGGCTACAATTAATGATTATTTTGAAAATTGCTGAGTTGGCCGGTTATTCTTTTGAGTCTTCAATAAGTTGTTTAGCTCTTGAAAGGTCAGACTAGTGATCATTCCCTAGTAACTTTGTCACCAGTCACTTTACCTGTTATTAGTGTTACTGCATTATTACTGTACATATCCATCTGATATTTTTCCCATTCACCAGTCACTTTACCTGTTGATATTATTTCTGCTCATATTCATATTCCCTGCTGCTAAAGTAAAATATACACATCTGTAAATACTTCTGAACCAAGTGCAATTATAGCCCAGAGTTTTTGTATTCTTTATCTTAATTTTATTGTCTATTATCTTAAATAATAGACTTATTTGAAGTATGCTCTTATTTCCTTCTTTCTCTGCTGTAATGTGCACAACGATGACACTGAAATTTCTCCACTGCGAGACGAATAAAGGTTTATCTTATCTTATTTAGATATTCTATACTTTAGGCCAATAAGTATAGAAGCCCCCAATCATAGACATGAGTTGTTAAACTTACTACTTAGCTGAATCTATAGAGCCAAATTTGTGGATGGCAACAACCAGGGTGCGTCCTCTGAGCAGAAGGTTGACAAAAATAACTTTGGTTGAGCAGTCAGATCGATCAGATTAGCAGGTATGAAACCAAATCCGATCGGTGAATGTTGTCATGTGTCCTTGGGCAAGACACATAAACCAACTCCGTCCCCCAGTGTCTGAGTAAACATATGTACACAACACACACAACAATGTGTGTGTTTGAGTGGGTGATTGGTTCCTTGATGTAAAGTGCTTTGTGTTCCTTGAAAAGATAGAAAAGAGCAATGTAAATGAGCCCATTTAGAAGCAATCAGGAGCCAAATCTGGAACAAGAACAGAAGGCGCCTGATTGGTCAGTTATAGGAGATATATCTGGACTTGCAAAGACATTATCCAACTATAAACACAAAGATCCAACAGAGCATTAAGACCAAATGATTACAAAGTAGGGCGAGAGTAGCTCAGTTGGTAGAGCACTGGCCTTTAGGCCTGAAGGTCGTGAGTTCGAGCCCACCATAAGATCTACTTCACGACTCCCACTGATGACTGCTGTCGTTGTGTCCTTGGGCAAGACACTTAACCCCACTTTGCCTGAAGCCCCCACTGAAAGATCTCAGCTCCTGTGGACTCAGCACCTGCAGGAGGATCAGTGAGGGGCTGGTGCTATGTGACTGGGTGCAGCTCTGACTGCCACCCCCCCAACCCAGAAATGGATTAAGGGGAAGAAAATGGATGGATGGATTACAAAGTAGGAGGAGTTTACTTTTCTATGTAAGTCAATGGGAGTCAGAGCAAGTATGAGCACTTCCCTATAAGGCTTCACAAAGCAAGAGGAATCAAATTTGTCCTTTTTTACAGTCTATGATTACTAAAGCCTTGTTTCCATCAGCCCTACTTGGCCCTACTCTACCTGATTGTGTTTCCATTACGCTGGTACCATATCCTGGCAACCTACCCAGAACAAACTAGCGTATCCACGGGAATTCTGTGGTAGCCATGGTTCCCAGCACTATACTCCGACCAACATCTGTCAGTGGCTGAGTAGATAGCACTCTCGCCTCTCAGCAAGAAGGTCCTGGGTTTGAATCCTGGTCGGAAAAGGGCCTTTCTGAGTGGAGTTTGCATGTTCTCCCCGTGTCTGCGTAGGTTTCCTCCGGGTGTTACGGTTTCCCCTACCACTAAAAACATGCACAATAGGTATGAATGTAAATGAGAGAGTGAATGGATGGTGTTGACTCGCTTCCGTCGTCACCGTGTGTGGAATGATTGGAACAACATCTGAAATCTGAACAATTGTAAAGCGCTTTGGGTGACCTTGGTCTGTAAAATGCGCTATATAAATAAACATTACTTACTTACTTACTTCAGCACCAGCTTGGCCCGGATCGAACCAGACAAGCAGGTACCGGTTAAACAGTGGAAAAGCTACCAATAAGGGGTAGAGTAGAACCGAGTAGAGTACAGTAGGGCTGGTGGAAACGGGGCTTTCCATACATTCTGCAGAAGTTAAAGATTCCAATCCAACCCAGTATTTACGCATCTTGTATTTCTTGTTGTCAACGTGACCCAGTGCCATTTTAAACGACACACACACACACACAGACGCTAAAAAGTAAGACAAATCTAATTTAATAGGCCAACAAAGAACGTTTTCATGTTGTTGTTTTTCTCCACGTGTAAACATGCCATACAAATACATAAAAGGACTATGAGTAAAATAGAAGCAATAATAACAAACAAACCATTAAAGTAACTAAAGCATTGGCGTGTTTATGTGTGTGAAGCCAATTAATGCTAGCTCCGTACAGCATGTCATTAGCGGTATGCATTCAGGGAGCGCGGCCAAGGTCGCATGGATTTGTTTCTCTCGCATTAAGCGCAAACTTCAGCACTTACTCGCACTTTACCGGCTGCTATTGTATCCGCACAACACTTTTTCTGGTGCCCCTTTTGATTATGACTAATTTCTCCTGACTCTCGCGGCGTAGCTATTCCCAAGCAGAACAAACAGAGCAGATAATTAGGAGCTGCCATATGCACGAGAGCGCGTTTGGATTGATGGCTGGCAGAGGGCTGACTGTCATGCGTCGTGTTCCAATAAGATATCACGACTGTTTTTAAACGTGGAGTGAGATGCGCTTCTTCTCTCCAGCCGTCTCTCCACAATGGCACCGCTATCTATCAGCTACAAAAGTCCACAGGCTCCAAACAAGCCGCTCATCAAATATAGATAGTTGTTCTATAAAAAGAACACAGTCCGTCCATAGTAGCAGCAGACTTTGAAGAATGCTCCTGTGGGTTTACAAGAGGGCAGTTCTATCTTCTGCTGTTATGCTGCGAGTTTAGTGAGAAGATAAAGATACGTAAAGCCTCATCACACGACGACTGTAGGCATGAGGTTCAATTGTGTTAAAGTTTAAAATCCAAAGTTGCATCACTGATAGGGCTGTGACAAGAAGCTGTAATCCCTTCCTCGCTTGGAAGCCGCCTCAGTCCTGCACCGCACAGCCTCAATCCTGCACCGCACAGCCTCAATCCTCATTCTACAGCCGGAGTTATGGATATATAGCCTGTATATCTATAGCCTGTATATGTATAGTCTGTATATATATAGCATGTATATATATAGCCTGTATATCTATAGTCTGTGTATCTATAGTCTTTATATATATAGCCTGTATATCTATAGTCTGTGTATCTATAGTCTGTATATATATAGCCTGTATATATATAGCCTGTATATCTATAGCCTGTATATCTATAGTCTGTGTATCTATAGTCTGTATATCTATAGTCTGTATATATATATATATAGCCTGTATATATATAGCCTGTATATATATAGTCTGTATATCTATAGTCTGTATATATATAGCCTGTATATATATATAGCCTGTATATCTATAGTCTGTATATCTATAGTCTGTATATATATAGCCTGTATATCTATAGCCTGTATATCTATAGTCTGTATATCTATAGTCTGTGTATCTATAGTTTGTATATATAGCCTGTATATCTATAGCCTGTATATCTATAGTCTGTATATCTATAGTCTGTATATATATAGCCTGTATATCTATAGCGTGTATATATATAGCCTGTATATCTATAGTCTGTATATATAGCCTGTATATATATAGTCTGTATATCTATAGCCTGTATATCTATAGTCTGTATATCTATAGTCTGTGTATCTATAGTCTGTATATATATAGCCTGTATATCTATAGCATGTATATATATAGCCTGTATATATATAGCCTGTATATCTATAGCCTGTATATCTATAGTCTGTGTATCTATAGCCTGTATACAGTAGGTCCCATTCCGTTTTGTCGCATTTCACGCGTGAATCACACGAGACTCACGTGTGATTCACGCGTCTTTTATTTTCCCCCCTCCCAGTGACGTTGCAATGACCAAAACAACCACCCGGTGGCACTTGTGAGCAGGGTTACATTGGCGTCTCATCGCTCTTTCTTCTCTCTTCACTGGACAACTATCTGTGGCTTTAAGCCTAGCGTACTGTACATCGGACTGGCAACTGATTATATCCGTCGCCTACTGTATGAGTTTCTGCCCCGCGCACATCGACAATCTGGTTAAAAAGGGGGCAACTCCTTGTAGCAGGCCAGTCTCTGGAATAACCCGCAGACATTAAAACTACTGCATATAACGTAAACTTTTGCATCACGTTGGTGATCTTTCCAAAAAGAGAGAATATCGTTATGGAAAGAGAAACTATTGGTAATATAACGCTGAACGTTATCTGACTCAAACAGCTCCGCTGGTGTCTCCTCCCACTCAGAAAAAAAGCAGACGCCTTTTCTCTGGATCTCTAACATTTATAATAAATACATAAATATAACAATCATAATGAAGATGCTTTCAAATAATTTAGCAAGCTGTAATTCATTTATTTTAACTCCCTGCCAAACTTCTCTCGCTGCTCTCTCCTCCGCAAACCACTAAATGAGGAAAAGGGAATATTCACTCAATCTATTTTGAATGTTACACATACAATATTAATATAGTCTAAGCACGTGTACCACATGTAGCCCGTGTATTTACCACAGACTGTAAGTATTAAAGTAATGAGGCCCCTGCTTTAGGCCTCTGCTGTGAGGCCCACACACTGTAAATCCTTATATCCGCCTCACCTAAAATTATTGATCATACTTTACTTGATTTTTCTCCAAGTTTACTGTTCACCACACACTATTAGTAACCTTTACAATTCATGTCAAAATCTAACTTTTAAATGACATAGTTGAATTTCATTTCATAAGTGTTGGTGTGTATCATCTATGGTATATAATCAGGGGGTTATATTTTCTAAAAAAAGATTAGAACGCAACATTTAGTTAATAATGTGTGTATAAAAATAAAAAATATTGAAATTATGACTTTAAACAAAAAAGTCTAATGACTTGAGAGGCGAAGAACAAAATTGGGAAGGCCAAGAAAAAAACTGGTAGGCACCGGCCTACCCAGGCCTATCCCTGGCCGCGGCTGGGCCGTGCATGTGAATGTATTTTATGTTTAAATGTGTTTCTATTGAATGCTATTTCAAAGTAAGAGCATAACAGACAACATACTGTATACATATTTTGTACTAATGGTAATCTTTATAATTAAATTGCATTAACGTATATATTTAAAATAATGATGTATTGTCTATCACTGTAAACCCTGACAAGTAAAGTTTACTTGAAAAAACCATGGAAATAAATTGCGTATTAACTTCACTTGAATTCCTCGAGTACATCGTTTACTTGATATTACCAAGTAAACTCAGGTGATTGCAATAAAGTTTAAATTTCTACTTATGCTCCGACTGGGAATCGTACTCAGAACCTTTTGGTTGAGAGGTAATGGTGCTACCCACTCAGCCACCAGGACACCCTGCCATTGTCACACCTAACACACCACATAACTTTCAAAAGTGCATCACCTTCTCAAAATGAAAAGTTTATTCCTCAAAAGCAAGTCTTCATGTCAATGAAATTGTCTGTGTCGTCAAAATTATAAGTCCTGACAACATTGAGTATGAACAACAGTCAAATGACTTAGTCATGTTTTCATTGTGACACTTTACTCTCTCTGCTTTTTTCAAAGCAAAAAATCAGATCTTGGTGAGCACTAAACACTGTACAGCTGAATACTACAGTAAAGTTACACACGACTGTATTTAGTGAGAGTAAAATACACATTTATATGTACTGTGTGTGTGTGTGTATGCATGTATGTATCGATGTATGTCTTTCACATATTTACTGCATTTGCATGACCAAAGCCATGAAATGAGCTTTAGTTTTACAGGGAGAAATTATTCAGTCGTGATAAGTTTTATTTTGACTAACAGGACAGAAGCAAATGACAAATGATGATGTTATAAAACAGAGAATTGTATGAAAGTAACTGATACATGAACAAAAGCATTTGTAATCTGTTCAAACGAGAAACTGCTGCGATTATGTCACACGTGACTCAGTGTTTTGTATGTTTGTTCTACGTAAATACTGTATGTGTGCTATTTTTGTTGCACAATGCTGTAGAATTGCAAAGAGCATATGCAGTAAATATGTGAAAGGCATACAGTACATACATATGTATCTCACTAAATACAGTCACAATGAAAACATGACTAAATCATTTGACTGTTGTTCATAAACACTGGTGTCAGGACACAGACACAGACCGTTTCATTGACATGAAGACTTTCTTTTGAGGAATTAAGTTCATTTTGAGGAAGTGACTTTTTAGCAAGTTATCCATGAGGTTTTGCCGATTGCACTAATTGCTCTGAGAAATGCACAAACTGATTACAAAATATATACTGTGCATTCTCAGGGGACACACTGCCATGGCATCTCTTCTGCATTGTCCACATGTGTACTGTATCTGTGGACTACTGTAGTACTCTCTTGGAGCTCTCCCTCCCCCGCACGAATAAACAAAGCCCACCCCAGGCCCCTGCTGTTATAAGTCATTACCTAAATTTGCAAATCAATACATGCAAATGTTATCAGCCAACCTAGCATAGTGTGTATCATCTATGGTATTAAGCAACTTTTGTTAAAGTTAAACTCATCATTCTATCAATGTGCAGAAGCCAGTACTTTTCCCTTGTTTTGTCTATCTGAAGGCCAAGCTACAAGCACAACGTGGAAGCTGCTGATTGGAGGTCTCCATGCCTCCGCTCTGTATAATACACTTGCATTCTGTTGTATCTGTTGTTCGTGCTGTCTCTACCATCGACAATAAAACATGTCTTCTGTCTGAATTTAAGACGCGATCCCAGACTTTGTCATCTTCTTCAGGTGGTGGAGAATGCGGGCATTGTCTGTAACATCTAGAGAACAGAAGACTACTTTTTTTTTACACAAAAATGTGGTTTTTTTTTTAAGCCAAAACTGAAAAACCTCAAGAGAATGCGTCTGGATCAGCACTTGGACAATCTGCACAGCCCCTGATTCCACTCAGGCTGTGAGCTGCTGAGACATGGACAACACCATCGTCCTCTTTTGCATGGACATCATTTGGAACAATTGGATTACACAATTTGGACATAATTTGGACTGAATTGAATTGCTGAATCTGGACACTGAAGCTGAAACGTGTGATTGAAAGACACGTCACAGAAGAATTCATGGCTCAACACAAATGCAGCCTGAAAGAATCAACACAGAGAAGTGGGAGAGACTGTTTTCAAAGCAATATCTGGAACCACATCGACTGATGAAGTTTGGTATTTTACTGAAGATTGTTGACAAGTTTTATGAAAGATCTGAACATGTTTTATGAGTTTTCTGAGTTTTTGAAGTATTCCGAGTTCTGAGTTTTTTGAAGTACCGAGTTTGAGTTTTTAAAGTATTGAGTTATGATGTTATGTTGCTGTTTATCGATCCTGATGGTCACACGTGAATGTGTGACCAGAGGGGGGAATGTGAGATTTCATAACACTTTGAAGCAACTTTTGTTAAAGTTAAACTCATCATTCTATCAATGTGCAGAAGCCAGTACTTTTCCCTTGTTGTGTCTATCTGAAGGCCAAGCTACATGGCACCGTGGAAGCTGCTGATTGGAGGTCTCCATGCCTCCGCTCTGTATAATACACTTGCATTCTATTGTATCTGTTGTTCGTGCTGTCTCTACCATCGACAATAAAACATGTCTTCTGTCTGAATTTAAGACGCGATCCCAGACTTTGTCATCTTCTTCAGGTGGTGGAAGGATGCGGGCCTTGTCTGTAACATCTAGAGAACAGAAGACTACTTTTTGTTTAAAGTCATAATTTCAATATTTTTTATTTTTATACACACATTATTAACTAAATGTTGCGTTCTAATCTTTTTTTAGGAGGGGAGGCTAGGCCAGGCTCGCCTCGCACATCTTAACACTAGAACTAGTTTAGAGAAGAGGAGCTAACCCGCTACTTGGGTTGCTAACATTTGCATGTCAAATGAGATGATGACCGAAACAACAGGGGGCTAGGGTGGGCTTTGTTTATTCGTCTGGGGGAGGAAGGGCTGCGAATGAGTGACTTCCAGACTGTGAACCCTGATAATTAATATACTGTATATATTTTGTAATAACATTTTTCTCAGTGGCTTTGGTGCATTTAAAGTTCTCGAAACTTTAGAAGGGATTTCTCAGGATATAAAAAGATAGAGGAATGTATGAAATTAGCTTGACAGTATGTTTCATTCTGACTGAAGCAAATGATAATGTTATAAAACAGTATGTTTCATTCTGACTGAAGCACATGACAATGTTATAAAACAGTATGTTTCATTCTGACTGAAGCAAATGATAATGTTATAAAACAGTATGTTTCATTCTGACTGAAGCTCATGATAATGTTATAAAACAGTATGTTTCATTCTGACTGAAGCACATGATAATGTTATAAAACAGTATGTTTCATTCTGACTGAAGCACATGATAATGTTATAAAACAGTATGTGTCATTCTGACTGAAGCACATGATAATGTTATAAAACAGTATGTTTCATTCTGACTGAAGCAAATGATAATGTTATAAAACAGTATGTTTCATTCTGACTGAAGCACATGACAATGTTATAAAACAGTATGTTTCATTCTGACTGAAGCACATGATAATGTTATAAAACAGTATGTTTCATTCTGACTGAAGCACATGATAATGTTATAAAACAGTATGTTTCATTCTGACTGAAGCACATGATAATGTTATAAAACAGTATGTTTCATTCTGACTGAAGCACATGATAATGTTATAAAACAGTATGTTTCATTCTGACTGAAGCACATGATAATGTTATAAAACAGTATGTGTCATTCTGACTGAAGCACATGATAATGTTATAAAACAGTATGTTTCATTCTGACTGAAGCACATGATAATGTTATAAAACAGTATGTTTCATTCTGACTGAAGCTCATGATAATGTTATGTGATGTGAGAAATGCACTAAAGCCACTGGAGAAAAACTGTAACTATTCAGATCCTCCCCCTCCCCCTAAGATGGCAAAGTGAAGCTCAGCCTGCGATAACGGCCCTATTTACATAACAAAGTTCGCCGTTCACAGGTGATTTCGTTTGTTAGCTAAAATCCTTGGGGTCATTTGACACCGTGGAGGGGATGATAGGTATAAGTGCCAAATGACACCTCCATGCGAGTGCTAGTGTTAAAGCTGCTTTCAATATCTTTTCAAATCTGTTTTCCTTTTCTCCATAGCATGTCTGTAACAAAAGTTCTCATAATCTGAAGTCAGCGTATTTACATGGTTTTATGAAACAGAATTCTGAGAAAAACAGGTTTAAAGATCGACATTCCAAACATAATCATCACAGTCATATAACATGTAAATTTTGAATTACTCTGTTATGGCACACTTGTTTTAGTCACTATGTTGTAGAACAGTGGTTCCCAAAGTGGGGGTCCCGACCCCCCGGGGGTTCGCGGGAACCCCTGGGGGGGTCGCAAGATGATTTCCACACAAACAAACAAAATTTTTTTTTTTTTTTGAGCAAATATAAAGCCCTTAAATATTTATTTAGCATTTGATTTGATTCAAAAGGACTACTTGTTAAATTGTGTTTGGAGACTATAATATATTTTAATAACGTTAGTAATTTTGTCCCAGTCATTGCAGCGTCAATCAAAATCATCACGTAACACAGCTCACATCATGCGCAGTGACAAAGCGTGTCCTGCTGTTGTTTGCTAAAACTAAAGGTGTTTGGAGGCTACAAATAAATAATACCTGCTTTAAAATGAAACGTGGTTAATATCCACAACAGAAAAACCCGGAGGGGGAGAAAAGTCACTTCTATCAGGGGCTGATGATGCGAAGAGAGGGAGAGAGGGCAAAGGAGGGAGAGAGGGCAGAGGAGGGAGAGAGGGCAGCGGAGGGAGGGAGGACAGCGGTAGAACAGCGCGTTAAAGAGGCCCGGCTTTTCGGAGTCAAAGGTAAAGAGGTCCGCACATTAAAAGCGGGTGGCCGGTTTATGCCTTTACTGACAGTAACTTTGGAAAGAGAAGCCGCGGGGATGAACCGCATAAAGTAACAGCAGAAAGCGGCCGCCCGCTTTTAACGTGCGGACCTCTTTACCGCTGACTCCGGAATGCCGGCCCACTTTACCGGTAGGAGAACAGTGAGGGCGAGCCGCAAGAAATGCGCTCCACTTCTGCTGAGGAGAGAGCCCACCAAGCCCATCACTGTGTCACTCACTACATGAGTAAAAATATGCAAGCCTCCTTTTTTGGGCTGGACAGTGCAGCTCGGTAGTGGCGTGAGTCTCTAGAAAGCGTTACTCCGTATCAAGGAAATACATGCTCATTTCATGTGACGGAAGGACTTTGGGAACCCCTGTTGTAGAAGATTAAAAAGATGTTACTTTGGCACCAATTAAACACACAACACTCATGAATTAGTCGAAAATCAAGAATGTATTGATTCTTTCAATATTCAATGGATTGAATTTTGACCTCCTCTTCTTTTTCTTTCTCTTTATAATTTACTGAAAATTAGATATGTATTAGACATTGCCAGTATTATTCTATCAAATCACGCAGTCTAAATATCCACAACCACCAAGCATTTTTAATGCAAGGAGAAACTTAGGTAACTTTAAACACAAATAAAACAAATGGACCTGTCCGACTCGAGTGTCTATGCTTCGTGTGTCTCTGGTTCTGTCCAAAGTGTCTGTGATCCGCGTGTCTCGCGTGTCTCCGCCTGTCTGGGTTCTGTCTGCGTATATGTAAATGTAAATGTAAATGTCTGTCTGTGGTTCTGTTCGCGTGTCTATGGTCCGCGCTCGGAGCCCAGACTGCAGTGCGTTCACTGAGCTGTCAGAGCGGGAGTCACAGCAGCTGGCAGAGCTAAAGCGGACTTAGCCTGCCACCTTGTGGCGATAAGATGTACTATTTTTCACGCAGCTGCGTGATTCCCGAGAAGCGTGAATGAAGACGACAAAACGGAATGGGACCTACTGTATCTATGAATGAATGAATGAATTGAACAAGTCAATCCCAACTAATTGTTGATTTTTAGTTGTCAACTAATTAGTGATAGACTGATAATTTTGTGAACCTTACTTTTTTGCCTAAAAAAATTTGATTTTTGATTCTATTTAAATGTATTTCTCTATACTTTTCCCATGCAAATTACACAGAAAAACCCCCAATTGACTTGTTGTTTCTATGGAAGTGGATTAAACTTCTTAAAATAAATATGTTCATGTTGGATTAAAATATTCCATTAAAAAGATTAAAAAATGGGATTGCTTCACACATTTATTGGGAGAATTGTTAGTGCAGTGTAAATAATCCGGACCTACATGCATCATTATACAGTGCAAGACACAACAACAACTGACATTCTGCTCGAAACTGTTGTATACATCTGTCTATATTTTCCAAAGGTCGACCCGTTAAAACTCTTCTTTATAATTTGCTGCATTGTCTGGTCTGAATGACAAGTTTTCTTTCCAAACTCTGTCTGTGAATAAGGAATCCGTTTTAGACGCAGCTTTGTAACTAGGACAAACAGCTGCTGTGCCGCGCTGATAAACTTTTCATATTGTTAGCTTTGGGCAAATCCTCCACGCAAAAGTCTCCTCTTATAAATACAAAAAAGAAACAAGCATATGTGCAGACTGGCCACTGTTCGTGCCGACGAACACTTATTGTATTTCACATTGTCCACCCCTCTGTGTAACATTAGCATTTTTATTCTCTGTGAAATTATTGGCTGGACTTCTTGCTGACAATATCTGTCTGGGGAGCATCAGTCATAAACACATTTGCATTTGTCACTTTCAAAAAATGTGGTTAATTTTACAGGGTTTACGCAGTTTTTTAGCATGTTACATAAACAGTAAATGCAAGATTGAAAAGTAACGAGTATCGACCATTTGAGAGGCATTTTTCAACCTTTTCTTTTTACTGGTGTGCACTTACTTGTTCCACCACTGTCCACTTGTCTTCAGAAAGATCCTTTTATCCATATTCGCTCTTATTGAATGTGCCTTACTTTCACCACCGTTTTAATCAGTGTTAGGAGTCACACGTTACAAAAGTACTGTCGTTTTTTGGTGAAAGTAACTCAAAAGTATTGCAGTAGAAGTGTCATGTTTTACCATTCAGTTACAGTAACATTGTAGTGTAACACATAACCTTGAAATAACAGTAACATGTAAGTAGTGTATGTACAATAACCCCCCGTAACACCCCCCCTGACCCCTCTCCTACCCCCTCGCCCTGGTCTGCTGTTTGGAGTTGACAGTAGTGTGGTTCCCCTCAAGACGACTGCTGTTGGGATTTCAGGCCATAACAATAAAATGTATTTGTTTTATTGTTGAACATAATTTCTATTGTCTACTACTAGAACTCGTTGCAGTCATAATATTGCTCCTGCTTCCATGCTCGGTTTAAATCAAACTGCTCTTATTTCCTTCCTGTTGGTCACGTCTCCAGCGACTTGTTCATGTGTGACCTTTAGGTGTTTATATTTGCTGGAGATCTATCATTGATGCTGTTCGGTGTTATAGCAGGTTCATACAATTCTATACTGCGCCATCCTCGGGGAAATCTGTGGCTGTGTCTAATACAGTGTGTGTTATCGGTAAAGTGAGGCTGGCCCTTTGCTCCAGTGGCTGTGGGAAACTCCCGGGGGGCTTCAAGAGTAGTCACACTCGGCTGGACATCGCTGTGGACTCTGGGCCCCGCGGAGGACAGCGGAGGGCCCGGTCCCCATGTCTCATTATCCGCCCTCAAATGGAGCTTTAGTTAAGGGGCAATAGCAGCCAAATGAATTCTTCCATTTCAAAATGTAAATGAAGGTGGTTGCATCAGGGACTCGGGGAATCCAGCGGCACAGTTGAAAATGATGTGAGAGTTCAGTACTAAAGGCAGCCCTTAAAAGTCTTTAAACATGTTAGAAATTATGGATGGCGAGCATCGGGGCGCCTGGGGCAGGGTTGAGTGTATTATACTCTTATATTTTTACTAATCTGTGAGAAATCTGTTTTAAATCTATAATAGACATGAGACATTTTGTACCTGTGAATTCTTCCGTGAGTTTGTACCCATGAAATGTTTTGCATGATTAGTCTTAGCGTTGGGAAGCGTTGGTTGTTCTTTTGAGTGAAAGTGAATTTACTCATGCAACACCAGTTAGATGTGCTATAGTAGTATTCAAATGGATTTTTAAGGATGTAACTTGTAAACTGGTGTGAACTATTGTCTAAAAAAAAGACCTTGACGTGTATCAATTTGATGAAGAGAAAATCAGAGGCAAGATTCCAAAGTTAAGTAAGGGATAACGTATATTACGCAGGTCATTATCGGAAAAGAAGTACCGACAGGGCGAAGCGTTATTATACGGCTTTATACCAACAGAACACACAACATAAACTTCAGTCCACTTTTAGGAATGCCAAAAGGTTTATTTAATGACAGAAAATAAAATAGTTCCCAAAGGCTTTCCCGTGGCTATGCTAGCAACAGTTAGGCTAACAACTTCCAAACTAGAACTCTCTGGAACTGCATGAAAACTGAACAAAGAATTCTGAACATCAGCGGTGAGTGACCCAAACATAAACCTAACCTAAATCCATAATTCCATCCTCTGCAAATGTTCCTAATATGTGCCGGTATCTTAAAATGTGCCGGTATCTACTTCCGGGTTTTTCGGGATTGCCTTTTCTCGCATTACATCAGTGTTTTTGTCATGAAAACGTAAACGGAAAATTCTGAAAACTTCCGTGCACTTGTATTAAGACTGGATATGTATAATGTACTCTCCGATAAACATTTCATTGCGTTGATTGATTGGCATTTGTGTTTTTTGAGCGTCGCTAGCTCCGGAGTGGCCGGAACTACTTGCGGAGCGGATTTGAAAGACAAGCAGAGAGTGCGTTGCCAAAGGGCAGCGGTCATTATTGTTTTGAGAGGTCCGTTATAGAAAATAATGACTCTCTCTCAAAACAAAATGTTAATCGGAGAATACTTATAACATATACATTCTTCACACACGTGAACGGAAATTTTCAGAATTTTCTGGTCTTGTCTTCGTGACAAAAATACTATTTCTCTGCGTCAAAAAGCGATCGTGAAAAACCCGAAAGTAGTTCCGGCCGCTCAATAAACACAAATGCCAATCAATCAACGCAATGAAATGTTAATCGGAGAGTAATTTATACATATCCAGTCTTAATACAAGTGCACGGAAGTTTTCAGAATGTTCCGTTTACGTTTTCATGACAAAAACACTGATGTAATGCGAGAAAAGGCGATCCTGAAAAACCCGGAAGTAGATACCGGCACATATTAGGAACATTTGCAGAGGATGGAATTATGGATTTAGGTTAGGTTTATGTTTGAGTCTCTCACCGCTGATGTTCAGGATTCTGTGTTCAGTTTTCATGCAGTTCCAGAGAGTTCTAGTTTGGAAGTTGCTAGCCTAACTGTTGCTAGCATAGCCACGGGAAAGCCTTTGGGAACTATTTTATTTTCTGTCATTAAATAAACGTTTTGGCATTCCTAAAAGTGGACTGCAGTTTATGTCGTGTGTTCTGTTGGTATAAAGCCGTAAAATAAGTACCTTCAGGGCGGAAGCGGACCCCTCCGCTGCGCGTCGGGGTCCGCTTCGCCCTGTCGGTACTTATTTTCCGATAATGACCTGCGTAATATACGTTATCCCTTACTTAATTGTCTTTAAGATAAGAAAAGATAAGATAAGCTTTATTTATCTCACAGAGGAGAAATGTACATGTCACATTTGGCATGGATAGAACACTCAGATTGTGCAAAAGGAGGAAATGTGCAAACAAGTGACAAGTGTCAATTGGAAACAGTGTCAATAGTAGTGCAGATTTTCACACAGTGATCATTTAAAGTGACTTGTTGTACAGTCTGACAGCGGTGGGGATAAAGGCCCTGCGGTAGCGCTCCTTCCTACACTGAGGGTGTCTCAGTCTTCCACTGAAGGAGTTCCTCAGCTCCTCTACAGTCCTGTGCAGTGGGAGGTGTTGTTCATGATGGAGGTGGCTTTGGCTAGCACCCTCCTGTCCCTCACCTCCTCCACAGAGTCCAGGGGCCTCCTGTCCCTCACCTCCTCCACAGAGTCCAGGGGCCTCCTGTCCCTCACCTCCTCCACAGAGTCCAGGGGCCTCCTGTCCCTCACCTCCTCCACAGAGTCCAGGGGCCTCCTGTCCCTCACCTCCTCCACAGAGTCCAGGGGCCTCCTGTCCCTCACCTCCTCCACAGAGTCCAGGGGCCTCCTGTCCCTCACCTCCTCCACAGAGTCCAGGGGCCTCCTGTCCCTCACCTCCTCCACAGAGTCCAGGGAGCAGCCCAGAGTGGAGCTGGCCCTCCTGACCAGCTTGTTCAGTCTGCTCCTGTCCCGCTCTGTGCTGCCCGGGGAATCAAATACAGAACTCCAGAGCTCCTATTCTAAGCATCCCTAATGTGACTGACTAACAAAGAACAGAACAGTTTTTATGTAACATGTAGAAAAGCAGGAAGTTCCTCCGCTGATATTTTCAGAACTGGTCTTGGACTCATGGTATTGGACTTGGATTCTGGTCTGGTCCGGCCTTGGACTCTTGGATCACATCCTTCTCCTCCCCCACATTCCTTTTTACTCTGCCTGAAAGACACACACTCCCAACTAACTCCCTAATTCCTAAGTACAACACACGCTCCTCTAAATTAAACTGGCTCAAACACATCAAAGATCACATAAAAATCACAGAAAATATAAGTTTACTATATTTCAAAAATGCATCAGAACCAATGGCCTCACATCCCCTGTATATAACCACACAGTCTGCAGTTTGGGGATAAAGAGTCAGGATTCTCTGTCTGTAAATTATCTAATTGACAAGTCACTTAAAGTTTAGTTAATAATAGTTACGTGTAAATTTCCCCCCAAATGTAATTGCATAAGGAACTGTGTTGATAACCTGATTTCTCCATCCAAAATACAAGCAGATAAAACTAGTTCCTGTGAATGAGACCGCAACCGTTGTGCTCTGAGTTACCATAATAACTCAATAGATGACTTATTACTGACCAAAAGAACAAGTGTTACTCCCAATACTGACTGTCTGATATATTTTCCAGTGGAACCCGGATTCTGTGGGCTGTCTTTCGCAGAAGCACTCAGCAGATGCTAAAGTGTAGGATGCTAAAGCCTGTTGCTATGAGACGACGGGAGACTCCAATACAAGCGGCTCTTTGGATAAAATAGTTTCTTACTTTAATCTCATTGGAACATTGAGTAAAAATACACCCCACTCTGCTCAAAAAGAAGACGCTGTGTTTCAAAACTCTGAGGTAAAGAGGTTCTATTTGATCCTTCAGCTTTTTATGCTGGACTGGGCTAAAACAAGAAGCTATTAGACGCACTCTGAGGTTATCGAACTGGCATCGCAGAGGTTACAGAATCAACAAACACCAAAAGACTGTATTTGAATGAAGCATATTTAGCCGGCAGATCTCCAAATGCACCCAAAAGACTGTTGGTTGTAACAGTCAATGAGAAACTTTTGGGGAGGGCAGTAAGTGTGTTGGTTTTCTGTTTCAGGGTTCCACACCTGCTGGTCTCCTCGCCAGGTTGTTTCAGCAAAATAGCTCAACTATTCTGTTGATCTAGTATACTCTACTCTAGACAATGCTAGCTCGATGAAGCCCAATAGAGAAGAATCGGGTGACGCATTGCTCCAATTCCCTTTGACTCCCATTGACTTAGTACTCATTTGTGTCAAATTAACCATTTTGGGTTTCTGTCTTTCATCCTGGTGTTTTTTAGTTTCAAATTGTCTGTGGTAATTCAGATATGAGCCATAAAGATTGACCAGCCAGATTTCTTCAGCTTGTTAGCAACACGTTTGATATGCATCTCTACTGATGCATGATAGAATTGAAATGTTTTAAATGCGCAGGTCTTGAATGCAGGCCATTGAGCAGAGCGGTGACTTTATAATTGCATCTTGAGGTTGCCCTGTCGTAGTAAAGGCCTGTTTGAGAAATTTGGCTCAAAACTTATCAAGATGGCGGCTTTTCAAATCAGCTTCTTCTGTTTTCTGCTACGGTCTTTAAGCTACTTTTATGTCAGGATAAACAAACTCATCTTTCCTGGAGAGTCAAGCTTCATGTAAAACTCAGGACCCAATACTCCAAATTGAACTACTGTACTGTTTGCTTGTGGTCACGGTGTTTGAGAATCACTGTGCATGGATCAATATGTTTCAATCCATTTTAAGAAACAAATGTATTTATGTAATTATTTGTATTCACTTCAGTCCATAAAGTTCACCGTACCTGCAGTCAGAGCTCAGTAGCAATGGGGGCTTGGTTAGACTACTGAATGTGACTTGATCCCGGGATGCCAGGTTCCACAGTGGGACAGCTGTGGCAGTAGAGGGCAAATGTGTCATTGCGTCCTTAGGCCTCACCCTCGTACTCACATCTGCTATGTGTGAATGGTTCCAGTAGGGCCACCTGTGTTGCCTTTAACACTAGAACTTCCCGAGCAGTCAATTTGATGGCTTTTCATTTTGGGTTGGTGTGATTACTCAGCATATGTACCCTCGGAACTTTTTTGACTTTTTCTATTATTTTTTTGAAATGCTAGTAGTTCTAACTTTAACTCCATTCATTTGGGCGTGAAACTCAAATGTGGCTCGTTTTGGTTGCTTGGTAACCAACCTTCTATGGCAGTTGAAGCCCCTTGTTCAAGATGCTGGTCCTAGAATGGTCTTGGACGGGTTCAAGACTGGTCCATTCTGGTCTATTTAGCATTTCAAAAATAGAATATTTCTTGGGTGAATTTTTCATTTGTTTGAATGAGAGCCGTCAAAGTGATGTCTGATAGTTTGAGAATTTTAGTGTTAACGAAGGAGCATGTGACTTCTGTTATAGATCGACCAACATAACGGTCAATCTAACATATACGCTACTTAGGTATAACACCAATCAAATGTTTCATAGCCCTTTCACACAGATAAATGGAAATGCTACATGAAGCTAGCACACGAGCTAAACACACATAATACAACTTATCATTTGCAATCGCTCCTTCTCATTTTACTCTGGAAGTAGAAGGTGCAATGTGGAAATGAAAAAAGCTGTAAGAGAGGACAGCACACAGCAGTGGAAATTGGATGTGGGTTGTCATTTCCTGTTAAATTACCAGCCTGCTTATCCTGCGCCGCATGTAAACACTTGCTTGTGTGGGCTCTGCAAAGTGATCTCTTGCTTTTTGGAAACTTAGCATTTTATTTGTCATGATGGAATATGCTATAGACACAATGGTATGGTGTCTTCAAGCAGATTCTGGCTGACTGTGTCTCATTTTACTGCTCCCTGGGGAAACTTCAGCTATTGCGTTTGCCTCCCATTATATTTCCTGCTACTGCCTAATTGGGAAAAGAAAACATAAAATCTATCATAGAAAGGGAAACTGCATTGTGACTGAGCAAAGACATAATTAGAGTCAGTGTACCATGCTGGATTAATACTGTATTTGTGATCAAGTTGTGCTTCTCTTTGCCGTCAAGTGAATAATGGTCTCTCCTTGTGTTGTGCATAAAACTGTTTATGAAATGTTGTTGCCCATCATGTTCAGTTTGCTTGTGGTGATTCTGTACATCGTGGTTGAAAATCGAGTTTGAAGCTGTTGTTAGGAGACTCTTTGATGTCTCAGAGGAGCCTATAGGAGCGAGCAGCCTGGTGTGAGAGAGACTGTGAAATTGACAAGCTGGGAATATTTACAGGTGTGTACATACAAAGGAAAGAGCTGAAGTGTATCCCTGAAGAATGAAGCATATTAATCCTGCAGAAGTGTGGCAAAGCAGCAGTTTGTGCTGCTCTCTGTCTGATGGTTCCCCAGAGGCACAAGGATGTGAGTACCTCCACACAGGATGGAGCTCTCTCCTCCTCCTGTGTCTGCGCTGATGAATGGGCTTGATATGTGTGTGTGCGTGTGTGCGTGCGCGTGTGGGGGGTGTCTGTGAGTATATGTGTGTTTGTGTGATGAATGGCTGCGTTCATACTGGACAGGCCCATAGGGCTTTAGCTACTGTTAGTAGTGCTTAAAGGCACACCGTGTAACTCTTGGCCACTAGGGGCGCTAGACCTGCAACTTTCACGTTTAGCGCCCCTAGTGGCCACAAGCAACTCAGCACTGTCGCAAAAGTCAACAAACAGTCAGCCGGTGTCTTTTGAGTGTGTATTCAGACAGCATGCACTGGTGTGTGTGTTCAAACTGTAGAGACATGCCTACAGATATTGAGAGACTCTGCTGTGGTCAGCCTCCAGACCGCTGCATTAGTAATCTACCACACATGGACTTCTATATCCTGGATGAGGGAGTTCTGCGTCTAGCTCGTGCTGCGTGGAATGACATCTTTGCAGTCGATGACATCCAGGAACCAGGTGAAGAGCAGCGCTCATACAGACATGCAGCTTACAGCACGATCCCTTTCGCGTTTCCTCTTTTTAGCCTCCTCCGAAGGTTTAAAATGTTTCCTTGCCTCAGCCATGACCAGGAGTCGAGCAGGTCAAAAATGAGTAGCAAAAGCCTTAGCTCCATGAGTATATCAGCGCCTGTAGCCGTAAAGCAAGTCTTTCTTCCAAGTCACGTGACCTGGTGGCAGACGGTCCGTCTGCTCGAAACTTACATGGGCGGTATTTCAAGAGGGCAGCCCCGCTCGGAGCATTGCAAGTGTCAAGCGCTGTATATTGGCCCAAGTATTCATATAAAATAACTCATATGTGTCAACTCTTTAGGTCACAAAGTCCGCGGTGTGCCTTTAAGGATGACTGGGGTAAAAAGCCCTCTGTCACATCCTCTCTCTCATACACACACACACACTCACACACACACACACTCACACACACGTACAGTCGCACTGTGCCACACATGGATTAGCCTGCTAAGGATGCTCTCCTCTGGGTACACAGTGGCACATATAACAGTGACAGGTGACTTCATCTCTTTTCTTTCTCTCTTCTGTCCCAGCAGCAGCTCTTACAGTATATGAGGTCAAATGTCCGTATTATCTCTTCATTGAACACACACATATCTTTGGGATCATGACACACATAAATGTGAGTGTGTGGAGTGCTGCGTTAGTATGTGAGCAGATTGCATAGAGCCTTGCTTATGCTGTGAGCACCCTGCTCTGCTGTATACTAGTGTACAAGATTTATATTATGCTCCAGTGAGCTCATGTCCTCCGGACATTTTGAATATTACTGAAAACAAGCCAGGCTCCATACCTCAGAGGCTGGGCTCTGCTTCAGCAAAAGAACTCGTGTGGCTTCATTTTAACTGCACACACAAAGTTCACTACAATGATGGATATTTTTATAAGTAATGGGAATAAAACCAAATGCCACCGGGAAGGGAATACACAATTGTTCCTGTGCCACGGTGCCGGCGGGAGCTGCTCAGACCTGGGATTGTGCAGAATTTTTTACTTAAGTAAGGTAGGCTTCAAATGCTTATTATTTAATTGGTCTTGATAAAAGAAGAAATGTCTCTCGCGCTGTACATGCATTATCGACTGAGTAAATAAAACATATACAGGATATATTCAGATAGGTTGCACTAAACCACTAATGAGGTCAAGAAGTCTCTGTAAAGTAGCCACGGCGGGGAAGCAAGTCAACAAAGCAGTAGTAGTGAGACAGGCCTCCTCTCTGACAATGTTTAAAACCAGGTTAAAGACGGTTCTGTTTAGCTGTGCATACAACTGAGGGATTTTATATTTTTATCTTTTTTTTTTTTTAATGTACTGTGATTATTTATGATTTTAATGCTTTCTTGTTCTGTTCAGCACTTTGAGTTGCCTTGTGTATGAATTGTGCTATACAAATAAACTTGCCTTGCCTTGCCTTGCCTTGCCTAGTTAAAGAAGAAACTTACTTTAGTGAAATACATCTACTTCAATCAAATCTATATTTTTGTGTTTTGAATATGTTTTTCTGTTCAAAGTTTCAAAGCTGCTCTGCATTAATCTATAACATGCGTTGATACCTTTTCATTTCAAATTGTGCTAACAGATTCTTGGTCCTTGTATAATTTTTGTACAGATCGATTTCCATTCTTGTTTTGGAGTGTAAGTCAGCGCAGAGCAGGGACCTCGTGTCACTAACTATTAGCATATCCACTGAGCGCTGTCATGGCCGCCCTCCTGTGGGGTGGGGGCCCTGGCTCACCCTGTCACTGCTGCTCATAGGAGAGAGGGGTGAGAGGAGGGGGGGTATTCAGACGGAAGATTTAATCAAAGACAAGAGAAAAGTGACAGGACTGAATTCCCAGACAGCGATGACCTTCCACATTAGAGCTAAAAGTGGAGCATTGTTGAACTTCTACACAGGCCATGATCTGAAGTCTTTTCCATTAGAAATCCTCAACGTGACATCACATGGGTTCATAGTTGGATTTTACCTTGTGTATATAGCAAATCTAGACATGGTTTCAGAGGTGGCAAAAGAAATACAAGGACAACTTTTTGTCATTCTCAAAAAAGTGTATGCTCTTTTTCTATATCTTTTTCTATTTTGCTATTTCAGTAATTGATTACAATGGCCTTTTGTTAATCACGGGGGTCCCAAAAACAACACACAATCAGGAAAATCCTATAGTACTGTAGTAGTGTAGTAACTGTGTTTTTAGGCTGCAAAACCCCTGATCACACACTTCATACACTTTTCTAACCACCTGAACTCATGACTGCTGAAGTGCGATCATGGAGATATTAAAAATGTTTGTTGCAGGTCTGAGTGCTGCTGCAGCTGTCAAAAGCCGTGCATATAATGTAAAATACAGCTGCGAAAGACTGTGGGGCTGGAGCTGGACTGAGGGCTATGGGAATACCATGGTGGTCTGCTGAGCTAATAACATTCTGAGAAGAGGTTTTGAGACTCAGATAATTCTATAATGAATAGAGTCATCTCTATTAAACTTTTTTTTGGTCAAATGTATAAAAAGTTGCATATTTACTGACTGGGATTTAAACAACTACACGATTCCATTCACTTGATTAACACTCGATTACTTATTTATTTAATGCGTAGGAAATGTGTCTCTGTGATGGGGAGAAGTGTGGACTGGGAGCTGTGCTGGAGAGAAGGATGAGGGCTCTAGTGCAGTGCATCCTGGGAAACTCCAGACCCCCTCAACAGGCTAATATCACTGTGCTGCCGAACGGAATGTTTCAAGAGATCCTTTGTTCCTGCGGCTGTCAGACTGTACAACAAACCTGACTGAGTCTTCTGCTGCTGGACACCTACATTTCTCCAACAGGGGATCTATAAAGTATCTATCTATCTATCTATCTATCTATCTATCTATCTATCTATGATTTGAGGCAAACGTCTTTCTTTGCCTGTGAAAAAAGCCTCTTTGTCAATGCCAATGTTTACTTATATAGCACATTTAGAACAATACCAGCTGACAAAAGTCCTTCACATTGACTAAAAATATGTTTGTTATAAGCAAAACTAAATATGGACAAATACTTGTCAAATACAGAGAAGAAGAGAAGGAAATAAATGTGTCTGAATACAAGGCTGAATTTGAAAATCTCCAATGAAGGATGTACAGAGGTGAACTAATGCATGGTTCCTAATGCACAGTTTCAGAACAACAGCAATAGTCTGGTCATGTTGAGTTAAAAAGGGTTTTGAGTCAAGACTTGAGCCTTTCATCCGTGCTTTCTTCCAAAACCCTTTCTAGATCTGTGACAGAGAGCCACACATTTCCACGATGCTCAAATAGGATCTACGTGCGCCACAGGTTGTAATCAGCTCTTGGTCCAGAGACGGGGGGAAGGGGAGTGTCATGCAGAGAGAGCATGCATTATTTATTTTAATGTAATTATTTCCAGTTGGGGTTCAATTAGTGTTGATGTTGCCTGTTTAAATGCATTTTAAAATATGTGTTAATGTATTTAGAAGTACACATACAGCTTAACAGAGCAATAATGAGGCTACAATAGCAGTATATCATATCAGACGATTGCGTTTTTTGGATCCATGTGGCTGATGATTTCAAAAGGCTTATCTTTGAAGATGATACATGAGATATTTATAAGTTAAAAATAAGAACAAATGACCAGAGCCATTGATTTTCTCCAGAGTCTGTCCCATAGTTGTATTCAAAGCTGAGTTCACTCTGCGTCCTGGGGTGCCATGTTTTTTTTCGAAAGTCAGCTTCAGAGGAGGCCATGAACGAGTCCATTAACAGTATTATGGGGGTTAATGCTGACAGAGTATGACAACAAAACCATTACAGTGGGATTGAATTGAATTGAAGTAATAAGTCATCTGAAAAAATACTGAAATACAGGATTGCAAGGGGAGTTCAAAGTCACTAAAAACAGTGGGTATAAGTGAGGAAACAACCTATAGGTCGCCACCTTGTGGAGAGCACACCATACTGCAGTTTCTCCACAAAATCTCAAATTCACTAATGAAATAGTATTTAAACTAAATGTAAGATATGCAAGTTGTGTAATCTGTTCACTATTTGAGATGGGTGATTAACTTTCAGAAAAGGCCTAAGAATCACAGAGAAACGTGTCCAAACTTTTTAGCAAGAGGGCCACTTTAGTTCATCAGACACAGCTGCATTTTATTTGGAATGTTGTGACAATAAAGTGAACAACTGGATTCCAGAGGGTCTGAGATTTACAACAAGGTACTGTATAACGTGACTGTGTTGGTGGAGCTGAATTTGGTTGGATGACACTGTCAAAGTACCTCAATGGCGACTTTGTGTTAGCAGCAGAAGGGCCACATAAAATGGCACAGAGGGCCGCAATTTGCCCGCAGGCCTGAGTTTGGACATGCCTGAAGTCTTCAAATGTAGACAGGACACAATTATACAGACCCCTATCATTTTAACTTGTTGAACATCTATGTTTAAAAGTCAGCTGCGGGTGCTGAAGCAGGCGTCAATCAACACTTTTACTTATAGGGCACCAACTTGTCCAGAGCCGGCTCCGCTTGCACTGTGAGTTTCAGAGTCAAGAACACGCGACCATTTTCAATTTTCTTACGTTGCCATGATCTTGTTACTTGTGCTGTATTCCATCCCGACTGCATGGGCAGGCTTTGTCTCTGTGTATGGGTCTCTGCATAATCAAGCTCCTGTTTATGAAGCTGTAGTGTAGTAAACCATACACGAGGAGAGTGGACCAGATATGAAATCCATAAGGTGGCTGGACCTCCTGTCTCACCATTGATTTATAAGATTTACTTTCTATCTGTCGGTGCAAAGCTGCTCATCTACATCTGCAGTCCTTTCCTGTGCCATTTGTGTCGTTGCGTGCAAAGATTTCATTGAGGAATGAGTATTGGGTGTTAGAAGTCAAAACGAGACTTGCTGTTCCAAGATGTGTAGTCTGGGCAGTGGTCCCAGCACTAAACATTCATCGTTTTTTGTATTTATTATTATGTTCTTTTCTAAATTGCTAGTGACCTGAATAAACTTATTGTGTGAGAAAGATGAACAAACTGGACTGACTTTGACCTGAGACCCGTGTAAGTGTACCCCCATGTGTTAGTTAGAGCTGCAGCTATCCATTATTATTCTATAGATTTAATATAGAAAATAAAGTTAACTGGATATTCAACATATATTTTAATACTATGATTTGTTTTACAGAAAAGCTTCCTTAAATGTTAAATCCCTCCTCAGTGTTGGCACAATGTAGTTTTATAGTTTTTGGTATAGTGATGGCCTAGAGAGCAGTATTGGGGAGAATACTTTCAACATGTTTTCTGTTCTAGAACACTGAATACATTCCCTAAAATGCATTTTGTATTCTATTCCGTTACTTTTGGAGGGGACAGAGATAGATTCAGAGCGGCATATGCTCCAAAGTTCCCGTTTCATTTTCCCATCACTAGTTTTAAGTAATGATCTTCCGCTCTCTTTGCAGTTGATGGAGTTAAAAAAATAGGTTTTTAGCTGACTTTTGAATGAGTCAAAAGTCAGCTAAAAACCTATTTTTTGGCGCAAGCTTTTACATAATTTTCTTGCGGCTGTTTGAAACCTGTCACGGAGTTGTCTTGGCCATAATATTTTATTTTTTAACTTGTATTCTATCTGTTTTTACCATAGTAAATAAAAACAGACGTAGTCACACCTATCTCCTCTTTTGAAACCAATGTGCCACCACTTTCGCCGTCTATGGGCATTTTCAGAATGGCCGCGGGGGCTTGAAAATGTGAAAAAAACGCATTTTCACATGCGTCAGCCAGCACAAGCCCCATTCATTTAAACGAGTGCCTTCAAAATTCCACAGCGACTAAACTAGACTGGTCCAAAACAATACACTCCCCTCAGCATTGGCTTATTCTTATTCCGGGTCTACCGCCATCGGCCCGGGTTGGTGTTGCAAGCATGTCAGCGCACGTCATTTTGGACATTTTTGAGCCGGGACCTTACTAAGTAGTTGCAGAAATTAACCGATTAATTGATGCAGCAAAATTGTTCCCTCCCAGACTCATCGACAGCCAGTGAATATTGCACTTCCCACATGATTCGGGATTGGGCTGTCCGTCGTTAGAGTCGAGCCTGGAGCTGACAGATGTGATGTGACTGACCATCTCTGCTCAGGAGATCCATGCCCACTTTACTCACTTATGACATCCATTCAGGCAAGTGGTCCATTACTCTAAACGTGCCATAAAGGATGAGTTTGTGAGTGTGTCTATTGATGCAGTCTGGGGATTTGCTTAGATTCTTCACTTCTAATGTATTGTCTGCCAAGTCCTGTTTGTTCAATATGAGGTGCGTGATTTGTGAGAGCTGCATGTATGCGTTTAACTGTGGAGGGACAAATAGGAAATCTATATTATTGTTATTATTATTATCATTATCACTATTGTCATATGGGGACTGACGTTATCAATCCTTGAGAACTCTTCTGCTGTGATTTCTGCAGTCACTCTACTCTGCTTTACATGACTCTATCTTATGAACACTACTTGATTGTGTTGAATTCCTAATAAGTTTTAATGTTCATGAAAATGTGTTAAGTCCACCCTCCGCAGGCGGTTATCCTTCGCTATTTATTTTCTTACAAAATCCAATGATATTTGTTAAGCAATTCAATTCAATTTATTCTGTATATAGCCATAAATCACAACAGTAGTTATCTCGGAGGACTTTACACAACCTTTGAATTCACCAAAACAGATTAGAGAAGTTGACGGACTTCCTACGCCATGTTGTTCAGTGCTCCCCGAGGGGGGCGTGACTGTTTACATCCGAGGCTTCTCGGCCCCCACCACCCCCCTCCTCCTCCTCCTTACCAGCACCGGGTGAGTACTGTGGTGCAAACACTGACCCCTGTCCGTCTGGCAGTGTAACGACAGTCCTGCCACTGAACTGTGCTGACTCAGTTATGCATCTGGAACTTAACAAAGTACAACAGAGTTCACTTTTTAAACCAATAGAGACTGTGTGTGTTTCTCGCACCAGCTCAGAAATGTGTTTTAACTTGAATAAACACAAATATAACAGAAGGACAGCAGTTAGACGGTCCAACTCTGGAAATCTAATTCCAGTTCTTTGTAATCAATCAACTAAACCCATTGACACTGATATTAATTTTAACCTTGCTCTACTTAATGTCAGATCACTATGCAACAAATCATTTTTAATTAATAATTTTATCTGTTCGTATGATCTTGATTTTATGTTTATGACTGAAACATGGCTTGACCATAATACAGGAGATGCAGTTTTAATAGAAGCCTCACCACCAAATTTCAAATTTGAACATGAAACACGAGAAAATAAAAGGGGGGGGGGGCATAGCAGCAGTTTTTAAAGATCGTATTGTCTCCCATAGAGTGTCTCTTGGGAAATTTTCATCATTTGAGTATGTTTCTTTTAAAATAGAACAAAAGAAATCTTCTTCCATTCTTATTATTGTTGTGTACAAGCCGCCACAGTCATGCCATAGTTTCACTGATCATTTCACTGAGTTGCTTTCAGTTGTGTGCACAGATTTTGATGGTTTGGTCATTGTAGGTGATTTCAATATACATGTAGATAATGCTAATGATAGATATGCAATAGAGCTGAGCTCTGTGCTGGAAACCTTTGGTCTCACTCAGCATGTGAGTGGCCCCACCCACAGCAGAGGACACACTCTCGATCTGTTAATTACCAAGTGGGTTAATATTTCAAATGTAAATGTGGTCAATGTTGCTCTGTCTGATCATTTCTGTGTATTTTTTGACATGTGTCTTGATTGTAAACCACCAGCTGAATCTTCGGTTGTTAGAAGAAGACACATAAATGATAATACAGGCGAACTGTTCATGGGGAGGGTAAACTTTGAGAACACGTTGTGTGTTACTGTAGATGAATTACTTGATTCTGTCACCACCACTGTTTTGAATGTTCTGGATACAATTGCTCCTGTAAAGGTTAAAATAGTTACAAACAAGCAAAAAGCGCCATGGACTAAAGCAGACTCGGTCAGGGCACAGAAGAGAGAGTGCCGGAAGGCCGAGCGGAAGTGGCGAAAGTCAAATCTCAAAGTTGACCATGAGATCTTCAAAGATGCGTTGTGCAATTTTAACAGGGAACTACGTAGAACGAGGGAAATGTACTTTTCTGAAACTATTGAAGGCTGTAGCAACAATCTACGTGTTCTGTTTTCAACAGTAAATAGATTGACGAATCCCCCTGTTAAGATGCCATCAGAACTTACTTCCAAATCTAAATGTAATGAGTTTGCTCAGTTCTTTAATGACAAAGTCCAAGGTATCAAAAACGCCATCACCTCCACGATAGAAATAATAATCCAACCGCCAGTGAGGCTTTTTGGGCTGACGCACTTTACACCAGTACAAATTGAAACTGTCCAGGAGATAATCACTAGTCTGAGTTCCTCCACATGCAGCCTGGATGTATTACCTCCTAGATTTCTCAAGTCAGTTCTGAGCAGTCTTTTACCTTCACTTACACAAATAGTTAATATGTCTCTTGAATCTGGAACATTCCCAATGGCCTTGAAAACGGCGGTCATCAGGCCCCTCCTAAAAAAGAGGAGTCTGGAAGCCCTGGCACTCAAAAATTATCGGCCCATTTCAAATCTGCCTTTCATGGGAAAAATTCTAGAAAAAGTTGCCTATAAACAACTTACAGAATTTTTAATAATCAATAACGCTTATGATATGTTCCAGTCAGGGTTTAGACCCCACCACAGCACTGAGACCGCGCTAATAAAGGTAACAAATGACATCAAACTAAACACTGACGCAGGAAAAGTCTCAGTCCTTTTTCTGTTAGATTTAAGTGCTGCTTTTGACACTATTGATCATGGCATCCTCATTCAGAGACTTGAGGACTGGGTTGGTGTTGCTGGCACCGCCCTAAGCTGGTTTAGGTCCTATTTACAAGACAGAAAGTTTTTTGTGGAGATCGAAAACTGTACCTCAGACCACTTGGCCCTGACCTGCGGCGTGCCACAGGGGTCAATCCTGGGTCCTCTTCTGTTTAATATTTACATGTTGCCTCTAGGTCAGTTGATTCACAGTAATAATGTCTCTTATCACAATTACGCTGACGATACTCAGGTCTATGTGTCCCTGACAGCAGGAGAGCATGAACCAGTGGACTCGCTCCTTCACTGTGTCCAGCAAATCGGTGATTGGATGCAAAATAACTTTCTCCAACTAAACACCGACAAAACTGAAATAATTGTTTTCGGACCCCAGAAACAAAGAGAGAGCGTTATTTGTCACCTCCAGGCTCTCTCTCTACAACCCTCAAATCAGGTCAGAAATCTAGGAGTGATAATGGACTCAGACTTAAATTTCAAAAGCCACATAAAATCTGTAACATCAGCAGCTTATTACCACCTAAAAAACATTGCTAAAATTAAAAACATAGTGTCTAAGGCAGACTTGGAGACTCTTATACACGCTTTTGTCTCCAGTCGGTTAGACTATTGCAATGGCCTGCTCACAGGTCTGTCCAAACAGGCTGTAAAACAGCTGCAGTACATTCAACATGCAGCAGCTCGAGTCCTGACCAGAACTAGGAAGTACGACCACATTAGTCCAGTTCTCAGGTCTCTGCACTGGCTTCCTGTTCCTCAGAGAATAGACTTCAAAGCAGCTTTACTTGTGTACAAGTCTCTCCATAGTCTCGCGCCAAGGTACATCCATGACATGTTTGTGCCATATGAACCGACCCGGACTCTGAGGAGCACAGGGACTGGACTCCTGTTAGTGCCCAGAGTCGGTACTAGACATGGGCAAACTGCATTTCAGATTCATGCGGCTAGAGTCTGGAACCGTCTTCCTGAGAATGTGAGACAGGCGTCTACTCTGGCATCTTTTAAATCTAGGCTCAAAACAATTCTGTTTAGCTGCGCATATACAACTGAATGATTTTATCTTTTCATCTTTGTTTTTATCTTTAATCTTTTTAATGCACTGTGACTATTTATGATTTTAGTCCCATCTGTGATTTTAATGTTTAAAGGTTTTTAATTTTTGTGATTTTATTTTTAATGTTTTTAATATATCTTGTGCTCTTAATGTGTTTGATTTATGCATGATGTGATAGGGGATGTGAAGCGCTTTGCGTTGCCTTGTGTAGGAAAGGCGCTCTACAAATAAACGTTGATTGATTGATTGATTGAAGTAAAAATAATGAAAACCCATTGGTATTGGTCTATAAGGGGCAGATGACCAATGCCCATAAATGTTGTTGAATATTGAGTGTCCTGGATCAGCACTAACAGACCCTTCTGCATCGGCGAGGAGAACAAAGTGAGAAGAGGGATGAGAGAGGGATGAGAGAGGGATGAGAGAGGGATGAGAGAGAGGGAAGCTCAGGATTCAGGCTATTAAGTTATTGTCAGTTACTTCTGAAATTGTGAATAGAGAGTGAAACTGCTTAAGAGCTTCCTGATTGGTCAAAATTAATTCAAATTGTCTAAAATATACATTATTTTTAATTTAATTAATTTTATTTAATTTAATTTGAGTTGTTGACATCACCGTTAACATATAACCATTTGTTATGGTGAAAAAACTGGCTGAAAAATCAGTAGTCTTTAAAGATAAATGAAAAAAAACCCAATTGCTTGCTCCCTATTGTTAATGCCCTTTAAATAAGGCAATACGTATGCGGCGCACGAGAAGCACGCTGTAATGAAAGCAAAATTGCACAGACAATAAATTGTGAAAGAGCAATTCCACCCTGTGAACCTGGTTATAGCGAGGGACCACTGCATCAGGCGTTTCAGGTGGTCACCATTTTTGACAGGATGAATAAATGATCCCAATTTCTGCTTTTATATGCTGAAGTTATGAGCAGATCATCATCCCATTATTTGAGGTAAATCCAACCTGATAAAAAGCATCTAAAATAACTGTTTGTATTCTCTGTGTTGTTTCAAGGTCTCAACTCTAAACAACACATTAGCGATGCCAGACGCTCTCCGTCGCCTTCTCCATTTAATTCTTCGATTTTCAGTCTGTTTTAAGAGAATAAACTGGGGAAAACATTTCATATCCAGTGAGTGAGCGAGTGAGCACTTGTTATTTTAACTGAGAAAGCTATCATGTACGCTCACTCAAATGTCTTGCAAAACATACCTACTTTGCAAACATCTACAAAACTGAAAATGGTTTGATGCTTCGCAGATTCAGCTCCAGTAAACAGTGTTTTGCATGAATGGGAGAAGGAGATTTTTGTGAAGCTACAGAACTCAAAGAGGACTGTTTTCATTCATAGCATTTGATATTGACACATGTGAGAATGTCAGTGTTTTAGTGATGTAGACTGTGCACGTATGAAGAGGACTGCAGAGCATAATGAGAAACATGAGGAAGGAGAACTTAACATTTGAAGCAATGAACAAAAGCAGAAAGAACACATTTTATCTATTAAATGTAAACGTTAATTTTGTCTTTAGTCTTGAATGAAATGTGAGACAAAACGGTAAGGAATGGTAACGGGAATGGTAATTAAGCAGTACCAGCTTTCTTTACTTTTCTGTTTTATTTATTTTATTTATATAGCACATTTCATTCAAGAGTTTGACACAGACAGGGCCATTCTGAGTGGAGTTTGCATGTTCTCCCCGTGTCTGCGTAGGTTTCCTCCAGGTACTCCGGTTTCCCCTACCACTAAAAACATGTGCAATAGGTCTGGCATGCGCCTCCTGCACTGGCGACCTCACTCTCTGTGTGGAGTGAGAGACAAATGCCCAAAAAATAACAATTGTAAACCGCTTTGTGACTCTGGTCTGTGAAAGGCGGTATTTAAATATACCGAAAATATGTAAACAATACAGACAAATATCTCAAAACGTGAATTTATTGGACCGTTTTGTTTTGCATGACACAAAATTGCTATCTGATTTTTTTTGTTAGTTTATTGATCTTGTTTTTGGAGGTTCATAAGCTTGAAAACAATAAGTGAAAAACACACCTGGAGTTGTGTTTAGATCGATCCACGCTAATATCTGGACCTTCTGTCTAAATATTCCTGTCTCAGTTAGGGCCGGACAACATGGCTGAAAACTATATCACAATACAAGTGATTCATCAATAATTTTCTTTTTAAACCTAAATAAATACATTTGTCGGGCGCGTCAGCAGCCCTTGTTTACAGTCACGGGGGAAAGAGAACTCAGGCTGGAGGCATATGTTCACAAGCACTGTCCCCCATTGTCAGTCCTGGTTTATCGAGTCGTGCAATTGACACAGCATTGAAACACAACGCACCCTATAGATCCATGGACGCAATGGTCCGGTTGTTGTTGCAATTTTTTTGTGTGGCATTTTCCAGAATACTTCTCAGTTTATCCTCAGCCATGATAGGTCGAGAAGCCCCTGCCTACGTCCCCCAGAATGCCATGCGCTTCTGACTTTTCTTCCTGTTTTTTTTTTGCAACAGTTAGTGTTGTCCCGTCCCTATGTTTGATTGTCTGCCCCGCCCTCATGTATTTCACCTGTGTCTCTATGTGTCTATATGTACTGTACCTGTGCTCTTCCCCATTTGTTGCTGGTCCATTGTCCATGTTAGTCTGTTTTCCTGGTTTCCCCGTTTCGTTTGGATTTTCGAAGTTTGTTTATACCCTGGACCTGTATGTATTCCTAAATTAAATAATATTGTTTTGGCTTTTCCGCATTTCGGGCCCTTCCTTGGATTCACCACATGACAGCTGGTTCAGCAGATAGTCTTTCTTCTAATTGTTTGCATCCTCATCAGCCACCGTTACCTCACCTCATATGAATCTCTGTGGCGTGCACGCTCGGCCCTGAGTGCTGACAGGAAGCTGATGCGTGGAGCTTTTAAACAGCTCTGTATCTCTCATTCATCAGCCACTTCCTACATCCAGGGCTTTCATGCAGGTACAATAACAACTATCGCCATATTTTGTCCCGGGCTGTCGAGTGAATGTCTAGAGGGCTGTTATATTCAGACAAATGGATGCAACCGCAGGCTAAGACAGAACAAGAGGGGAATCGGGTTGGCAAGTGTGAAAAACGGTGCCATCCTGAGTTGGTAAATGTATTTGTTATGTTGTTCTGTAATGGTGGTTAAATGGGACTCCCACATCTGCCCGCATGCGCTCCGAGGTAAACAAGTCCCTGAGACCTATACTGCAATGGCACAAGCTGGGAAATGTGTAGCAGTGACAAGCATTTTAGGGTAATTTAGGTGTATGCAAATGTAAACGATTTAAAATATGCTCATCTGCGGTGTCATACTTGGTTGTTTTAATCAGAAACATCAGATTATTATTATTATATTATATTATTGAACAGCCCTAAATCACAGCAGCATTCACCTCAGTGGACTTCACATATTCATAGATTCGGATTCATTTACAGTATTTGCCATTTTCAGTAAAACCACATTGGAATACATCCGCAAAAGTCTCCGCAAAAGGAAACAATTGAAGAGTGAAATCAATCAACTAAAACAGTTTCAGTAAGTGCTAGATCATTAAAGTGCTCTGTTTAAACTGATAACAGCTTGTGGAATGAAGCTTATCAACGAACGAAAGGAAGAAGCTGGAACATGGCTTTTCCAGGGTGACCAGAAGAGTCATTGATTATTCTAAGAGCTCTGTTTAAGAGTCTGGATTTATAAAGAACCTCCAGAACAGGCAGCTCACAGCCCATAGTCCTCTTTGCAGAGCGGAGCACCTTGTTTAGAGCTCTCCTTTGGCTGTGATACAAACACAAACCACACAGTCACAGAACCAACAGGCAACCTTTCAACCTTTGGTGCAGATCAGAGAATCAAACAGTTTGAACACAGGAAATGCAATAATAGCAAAGGTCCATAAGTTTATTTGCATATTTCTTGTGCAATATCTGAAATTGTTCCATCTATTCAATATGATGGAAAGGATGTACAACAGGATATGTTCTCTGGTCAATACCCAAACTTTAGATTTATTTTTTTCATCTTGTCATCAGTGCTTAAAAACAAATGTGTCACCTACAACCTTCCCCCCCCATTTTTTCAATTTTCCAACACAAAATCACACAAATGAAAGTTGTCTATTCTTTACCACTAGAGGGTTATCTACCAATACTAGTAAAAACAAAAACAAAACAACAAATATGGAATGAGACAAGAACAAACACAATTTTGGGTTGTTTTTTTAGGATCGTGGGGAACAAAAATCAACCAAAAATGGCAGCTCATCGGCCAGTCTGATAAAACAAGGACAACATAATGAATGATTTATATTGTTGTGTTATGGGCTGGCAGGGGTGTAATGCTTTATGCTGGTCACAGGAGATTTATGCTGGTCACAGTCAATTATTGACATTGTCTGTGTCCTGAATTCTTTATTTCATTTCAATAGACCCCAACATTTTTGACTGAACTTTTTATTACTGTGGGGAAATAAAATATATTTGGACGTGTTAATTCAACAGTAACTCAAGACAAGTATATATATATATATATATATCATCATGCATGTATTTTACGCATGTAGTAATATATAACACACACATTTTTCGTTTGCCTGTCAGAGTGACTTTATGCGAGTTCCGATTTAAACATGCTGCAATATGTGTAGAAATGTACAAATGAAACCAGTATAGGTCAGTTCTTGTAGCGTCAGGTCCATAGCACACCAAAGATAAAATACCAGCACTTCTATTATAGCGCATGTACAGTATTCATGTTTGTATCCATCCACATGACTGTATGTATTAAAGGCATAAGTCATCATTGTGCTGTTGCCCACGCTGAGGATGTGGGCGCCGAGGACGTCCCTGGAGACCTGTTGTGTGTCGCTTTTACAGAGGTGATGATGCTTCGTGCCGCTGGTCCCATGGTCTCATTAAAGCTTTATGGAGCGAGCTCAGCACACGTTTTATTACGGTGACGCCGCTGTCTGGCACATCCCTGTCCTGCGACTGCGTGTGGGGGGATGACCGCGTTATAGCAGGGGTCGTGAAGAGCCAAAACAAAAACAAATCCGAGGCAACAGAGCCACAAAAACAGTCTGTAGACACTGCAGACCTGTGTTTCCTGACCCGGGAACGACTTGGGAAACTGAGGCAAGTTCTTATAACCTGCCACAGGCTTTTTACTGCGGAGAAGACAGAAACATAATGTATTTAAAGAGTCACTGAGGGGGTTTTATTTCAGCAATTCAGAAATGTTGTTGTATTCAATGTTGCATTTCTAATAAAAACACTTACACTGTATTTAAATCATACATTTAAAAAAGAACCAAATCAACATTACAAAGTTACAGCGCAGTGCACCCGGGATCCCACGGAATCTTTTTATAATGGACTTATCCAAGTTTATGGTCCATCTATAGCAGAATATGAAGCTTTTCAAACAACAGACAACTTTGTAAAGAAAATAGCACCCAATCTTTGTCGGTAAAAAAGAGCTTCACTCTTGTTACGCAAAGTATTGTCCCTCATGCGGCTTGTGTGTAATTTTATAACCGTCCTCAGTTATAACTATATTATATATAAATAACTATAAATTATTTTCCTCAATTTGGAATGACCATGTCCTACGTAGATTTGAATCCTATCCAATTTATTTATTTATAGGGCACCTTTCAGAAACACACAGTGAATGTATAGGAAGTTATGATACATTTGTTCAATTACAATGCTGTATAAATCTATTCAGAAAAGCTTTATTCCTATATTTATTTTGCTAGCTCATGAGAATTAGCGAGATCATTGGACTTTGAGGATTTAGCCAAGTACAAAAAACAAACTGCACTACAATAGATTGATAGTTTTAGTTGTTTTTTTTCAGTTAGTCTAAAAATGAGGAGGAAATATGGTAATGACGTGTTCCTGGGCCCAGTCGAGATGGGCAAGAGACCGAGCCTGTCGAGGGCCTCGTCTGTGTCGAGGATGGGAAGGGCCAGCTGTGGTCCACCTGAGATGTCCAGGGCCTGCAGTATGTCTCTGCTGCTGTCACCTGGGCCGCCAGCTTGACTTACCAAATATATTATTGTGTTGATGTGTGACATTCCCAAATCCTATGAAGAAATCATGCAGTGAACCTTCATATTTACAGAAGGATATGATTCAGATCCCACATCTCATCTCTGCACAAGGCATTCTTATCCCTCTTATTGTGTTGCATAAGCTTTTGATTTCAGCTACAATGAAAACCAAATACCCATCAGCCACAGTAGTAACTATTTGTGTTGGTTATTTCACTTATTCCGGGAATGTCTTTAGCAATCATCCAGAAAATCCTCATAGACGGGAGAGTCATTGATAGCTCAAAACCGGAGGGTGAAAGTCGATTCACCAAGGAAACGACTCATCTCCAGAGCATGAGGCTTGGCTTGTTTTAGGCTGAGAATACTGCCTGTTGTCCATGTCTGGTTGATCAGGGAAAATCAGAGAGGCTGGGAGCATGCTTTTCTTGGCAGCCGCTGAGAATGATTTACCTCAGACTGGTCATCTGCTGTAGCTATATTCTTCTAATGATGTTTCTGCGTTCCTCGGCCATTCAGTGTTCAGTCATTTACTGTGTCCAAGTATTTCCCCAGGGGTCTTTCAGTCTAAATCAGACTATTTGCTAACAAGCTGCTGTTAATGAATGGTAATGATCAATTAGAACGATATGCTAATCCAAGGATCCAAGGCATTGATTATATTAGTGGAAATGAAGTAACAAGTTAGATCTCTAAGATTGTGTTATGACTATCGACCAATGTTTTACGTTTTTGAAGTAGTGTCAGAACTTCTCCCCATCCAGCCAATATGCCATGGCATGTTGTACCTCAGTTAGGTGTTTTTTCAGGTAAACAACCTCATCCTTTATTTTACTCTAAACAACAATGCAAAAACGTATTAAGGGTCGTCACGGGTAGTGGTTATAGAGACACAACTAATCCATTATTTATACAATTAAAAACACTGAGATTTAATGAACTAGTAGAGTATAACTTGCTGAAAATTATGTATAAAGCTCATCTGGACAGTTTACCCATGAATTTGCAAAACAGATTCACCAAGAGAAAAAGTAGATACGAATTAAAAGGAACAGAGATCTTTAATAAACCCAGGTTTCAATCTTCTGTAAAGGAAAAATGTGTCTCAGTCAAAGGAGTCGATCTGTGGAGCAGTCTGTGTAAAGTCAAAACTTCTTGGTCCGATTTTGTGTTTAAAAAGTCTGTAAAATTATTGATGTTGCAGAAATACACCACTGTGGATCAGTAACCTTTATTTTGTGTTTTGAGCTTTGAGTTTGGAATTGCAGAGTTGCATTAGAGGCTCAAATGCACTGGAACTGTAAAAGATTTTGTGTTGATAGGAGGCAGATATTATAAGTGTTTACTTCTTTCTGCTCCTTTTCATTCATAGTAAATGCTGTTGTTGCATTTGTTCTTAAATGAATGAAATAAATAAAAAAATGAAAAATGAAAAAAAAAATAATAATGAAAATGCCATGGCATGTTGTACCTCAGTTAGGTGTTTTTTCAGGTAAACAACCTCATCCTTTATTTTACTCTAAACAACAATGCAAAAACGTAGTGAGTAGCGATTAACATTAAACAAAAAAGTGTTAAAACCAAGAACTTTTAACCTACTGTTAAAAAGTAAATACACAAAAAACCAAACGGACTGAACCTTTGAATGCTTTCCGCTCACTTTGACTCAAGAGACGAGAGTTCTGACAGTCAGTGCTTAAGCTTTTAAATGTGTTAATGTACGTAGCTCCTTGTTTTACCCATGTTACACTTTACACCATCAGGTTTATGTCTCGTCATTGACAGGGGCTGACCTTTTCAGATTCAGATTCAGATTCATTTATTTGCCATTTGCAGTAAACCACATTGGAAAAACTGTGCAAGACTACCCCAGTGTGCACCAGACGATACACACCAGAGCTCTTGCTTTTTTGGCTTTTTTGGCCAGGCCCCCCTCTGAAAAAGATTCAGATTCAGATTCAGATTCATTTATTTGCCATTTGCAGTAAAACCACATTGGAAAAACTGTGCAAGACTACCCCGGTGTGCACCAGGGTGTACTCAACTGGTGATTACCTGGTTAAAAGAAGGGTATATAAAACAAATAAAAAACAGAACTTCCACAAATAATACACTGGATATCTACATTTTCCTCTCCTTCTCTTCTTTACATATAATTATATCAATAAGCACATGCGCATTACTACTACTACTCCATGTTTATTTGCAGCCTTCAAAAAATAAAACATTAATAATAAATGATAATAAAATAAAAAAGAAAATTCTACTGTTAAAATTGTCCATTTCGGAGATCATCCAGTCCAACTTGTTTAAGCTTCGGCATCGGCATCAGAACATTTTTTTGTCACCTGTAATGAACACCAATATCTCCATGGAGACCGACCTGCCACCAGAGCCGTTGCGCGTCACGGCTTTAACGGCAGCCATTAAAATGCAGATCTCGGCGGAGTCTGTTTACATTTGGAATTGCATGACACAGCTCTTCGCCCAACGATACATGCTAAATATGCCAGCTGCGTGAATACAAGACAGTTAGCTGGTAGTCTAATCACAGGCTGGAGCCCGCCTTATCTCCTTGCGGGGTGTGTGCGACCTCGGTTTGTTTAATTGCCCTGGGCCAAAGCTGCATCGCGCCTTGTGTTTACCCCCTCCACGGCTTACAGCTGATAATGGAATTACTGTGAGTCCCCGGAGAACGAAGAGAGGCCCCAAAGAGGTGAGGAGCAGAGGAGAGGGAGCCGAGCGACCGAGCAGCAAGAGGAGAAAAATCAATCCTATCACACAATTTCAGCGGAACAACGTAATGCCTCCAAATAGTGGCTCAGTTAAATATAAACAGACTGTGGAGAGATGGAGGAGAAAAGAGTTGGCTGTGCAGTTGTACAATGTCTGAATGCATTGGTCTTTTCGCCTTTATACCTCCTTTCTGATTGGGGCACCACTTGTTTGTTGCTATGCATGGTCTGGTCCATTTCAAAAATGTTGGGTGAGTGTTGGGGAGTAACGGAATACATGTGACGCCATTACGCAGTCAGAATACTTTACATTTTCCGTTAGTTACTACATTAAAGTATAGTATTTAGAATTGAGTTACTTTTTGAAAATCACTGGAATATGTACTTTCTCACATTACATTTATAAGGTTAAAACAAAAGAAAATGTTGTGTATTTTTTAAGTTTTTTGTGGTTGTTAAATGTTGACTTGTTTTACAAAAATAGACAACAAATGATTGAATAATTACAGAACACATATTTATATAAACAAATATTGAGGTTGTGGTTTATGGCTTTTGGTTGTGGTAAATATTTGAATTAACCTTTAAGTTTTGTTAATAAACATGAATTTATAATGAATATAAATTATACAAAAAATAAAAATAAGTATTTATCTATCACATCTCTGAGTATGTATTTGGATTTTCCCCCACGCTGGGAACTGTGATGTCCAAGTGTCTCTCTAATGTGCTTATTTGATTTGATTTGATTTTCACTTTAACATAACCATACAATGACCGTACAAAATCCGATGGTCTCAGCTTTATATCCAGCGAGTATGACTGATGTGTCTTACGGCCATTTCCCCAATTCTTTCATCACCTATTTGCACCCGTTTTTATCCCCCGACCCTTACCCCAACCTTCACCACAACTCTTTTACCTTAACCCTAATCTTAGAAATGTGGAAGCATAGAGCCCTGGGAACATATGGATGACCCTTTGATGTGCCAGAGTGGTCGGAGTCTCGCTTCCGTCATCACCGTGTGTGGAGTGAATGGGAAAAATGCCTGTACTCCAAAAAATTGTAAAGTGCCCCGGGGTCTGTGAGATGCACTTAAACAATTAAAATGACTCACTTACTTGCCCAGTGTGGTTTTATGTACAGAATGAAACGTTCTGGTTTGAACAATGAATTTAAGTTAATATACGTCTTGTAAACTTTGTAAGTATAAGACCATGTATGGCTGTGTTTTTATTTGTACTGTGGTCTATAAGTTCAGGGTGGACCTCACAAAGTCCGGTTCAGTTCAGTTCAGTCTGTTTCTTTGAGCTCAGAGAAATACATACAGTTGACTCAATGAAAAAATACCTGAGTGTTTGTTTAAGTGTTTTGTAGAGCAGCACGGTGGCTGAGTGGTTAGCACTCTCGCTTCTCAGCAAGAAAGTCCTGGGTTCGAATCCCGGTCAGAACAGGGCTTTTCTGTGTTGAGTTTGCATGTTCTCCTCGTGTCTGCGTAGGTTTCCTCCGGGTGCTCCCTACCACGAAAAAAATGCACAGGTATGTATGCAGTGAATGGATGGGACTTTGTTGCGCCAGTGAGTTCGGCGTCTCGCTTCTGTCATCACCGGGTTTAGAGTGATTGCAACATTATCTGAACTCTGAACATTGTAAAGAGCTTTGGGTGACCTTGGTCTGTAAAATGCGCTATATAAATAAACCTTACTTACTACTTACTTACAAACAAGACAAGGCAGACGCAATAAAAAATGCATTAATTGCCTATCCTTTCTACTCCATTGTCAGATATTGATTGATTCTGCCCAAATAAATAATTAGCCATTCCTATTAAGTCAAAATTAGGATGTAAATCAGCACCAGAGACTATACCGTACATGGTCCAAGTCTTAACTGTGCCTCACACCATAACAGCTGTGATGGCAAGATTGCATTTGTTTTTCTTACTTGACAGATTTGACAGACTTTCTGGCCAATGCACTGGCTAAAAACAAGGCTGTGATACTTCCTGCGCTGGAGTAACAAAAATCTGCAGTCTTTTCCCTTTACTCCACCGCGACGTGGCTGAGCTAAAATCAGCTGCTGCCACCGAGATTCAGGCTGAGAGGATGAATGGACGTGAAGAGAGAGAAAATGGAGCCTAAGAGGATGAGGGAGACAAAAAAGAAAACACTAGGGGGGCTTCAAGTGAAAAATGGAGTGACAATCTTTGAAAGTTTGTGTGCTGTTTTTTCCCCTCCTTACACATCCTCGTGACTGTATTTTTATTTTTTTATTTTTTTTACGATTGCTTTTTATAGACGTCAGAAGTTTTCACTCTCGTCTGTCATGGTGCAGCGCTGGAGGGGTTGTGAAGCTGACTCGGTGTGCTGTAGTGGAAAATGACTTGGCATCTGAAGTGAGCTTGTGCATCGGTCAAGGGCCCTTCCAGTGAGTGCGTAAGGGATGGATGGCCCGAGTTTTCAGGAATAGACTCCAGGCTTTCTTTTGGAAAAGTGTGGCAGAGTAATTAAGTTAACAACCCGTCGAAGGTCAAGGGTAATTCTTTTTAAAGTCGTTCTGTCGGTATTGAGCAGAATGGAACCGAGCCAAAACGCAGGCTTTTTATAGTGTTGTGTCCTTTTAAAGAAGACGTAACGGGTGTGTAACTTTGGACATTGGTTGTGTTTGCACTCCTCCTTTTACAGTTGTGGACGGAGAGCTAAAGGATTGATGGTCTCTATAATCAGTGTTTGTTGTGTGGGATTATAGTTCCAGCTAAAAGGTAGTCCAACAGTGATATATATTTCTGGAGAGCAGCTTCAGTGACAGACTTATTCATCCTCGCTGTGTGAAGGACAGGTTCCGCAGGTCCTTCCTCCTTGCTGTTGTCAGACTGCACAACGAGAACTGATGAGTCTATACACGTGAGAGTTTTATTTCATTCTATTTTGTTATTTTATCATAATCGATCGTGTTTGATGTGTGCAATCTGAGTGCTCTTATTTCCTAATTTTTATTCTGCTCAAGTGTGCGCAACGATGACATGGAGATTTCCGCACTGTGGGACCTTCTCTTATCTTATCTTAAATAGTAATCTCTAATTTATGTTATTTTCTGTGACGTCTTTTTAATCTGGACCTTGTGTCTGTAATAACATGTTTTAATAATATATTAAAAGTTTTTGCAGTGGTAACCCTCTGGTGCTCCAGGATGAAATGGTCTGATTTTTCCCTATATTTATAATTTACAAGAACAATGAAAAATGTATTTACTTCTTTTTGATCATTTCGGACTCAATATTTTTTCTTGATGACTTGAAGTTTGCGTTTTCCCTGGTGCAAATATAACCGAACGGTAATACCCTGAAATATCTTCTTGTCTAATTGTGAATGGAAATGACACCTAAATTGTCGTCAAATTCAATGTCAAGTTTATTTGTATTATTGAACTACATTATACAGTCAAAAACGGAAAACCTCGCACAACCGACTCTGTGAGAGGTGCGTTAGAGCAGGCTCCGCACACAGATTTGCCAACTTTGACAAGGAAGAAAACAACACTCGCACACTGTACTTGCAGACACCGGTGATTTTTTTATTTACAGATGTGCAACGATTCTGCCGTGGGCCTTCGTCAGGCAAGCAGTTTTCTCTATTATGATGAGCCATCTTCAATAGGGTGGAGCTGCAACATCACATGGGTCACTCAAAAGAAAAATCATATCACAAATACCTGTACGTGTATAACAGCAGGACGTGAAAAAAACATATTTGCATCAGAATATGATGTAAGTCACTCTGTCAAACATCCATTAGCTTAAGAATTTACAGCTAGCTAAGAAACCTAGAAGCTACTTACATCGTATATTTTGTGTGCTCCCTGTGTTCTCTTACTACTGTCCTGTATGTGCGCTGCAACATTGAAGTTTCCCCACTGTGGGACGAAAAAAAAAAATCTTATCTCTTACATACTCTGCAATCCCAAAAAAACACAGACATACATTGAGCACCAGTTCATCTTTTATTCCCTTTGGTGAGAGAGTTTGTAAGTGTTCCATCTAGTACGCCTCCCTCTGTTTGAGACGCTTGTCATAGTCTCCTCCTCTACAGAACGGAGGGACCTGTTCGATGCCTATGAAGCACAGAGTCCTCACATCATGGTGGGCATCCTTGAAGTGTGCTGCCACTGGGTTCTGTCATTTCTGCGGATTTTGTGTTCACCAATGTATGTTTCAATTTTCCTTGTGTTTTTCCCGACACATGCCAATTTACAAGGGCAGCAAAAGAGATACACAACATGAGTGGATGCACAGATGATCGTGCTTTTGATGGACATTTGCGTGCCATTGTGTACAAGTCTCTCCATGGCCTCGCACCAAAATATATTAGTGACATGTTAGTCCCATATGAACCAGCCCGGACTCTGAGGAGCACAGGGACTGGACTCCTGCTGGGACTCTGAGGAGCACAGGGCCTGGACTCCTGCTGGGACTCTGAGGAGCACAGGGACTGGACTCCTGCTGGGACTCTGAGGAGCACAGGGACTGGACTCCTGCTGGGACTCTGAGGAGCACAGGGACTGGACTCCTGCTGGGACTCTGAGGAGCACAGGGACTGGACTCCTGCTGGGACTCTGAGGAGCACAGGGACTGGACTCCTGCTGGGACTCTGAGGAGCACAGGGCCTGGACTCCTGCTGGGACTCTGAGGAGCACAGGGACTGGACTCCTGCTGGGACTCTGAGGAGCACAGGGACTGGACTCCTGCTGGGACTCTGAGGAGCACAGGGACTGGACTCCTGCTGGGACTCTGAGGAGCACAGGGACTGGACTCCTGCTGGGACTCTGAGGAGCACAGGGACTGGACTCCTGCTGGGACTCTGAGGAGCACAGGGACTGGACTCCTGCTGGGACTCTGAGGAGCACAGGGACTGGACTCCTGCTGGGACTCTGAGGAGCACAGGGACTGGACTCTTGTTAGTGTCCAGAGTCAGAACTAAACATGGGGAGGCTACTTTTCAGATCCATGCTGCTAAAATCTGGAACAGTCTTCCTGAAGATGTGAGACAGGCCTCCTCTCTGACAATGTTTAAAACCAGGTTAAAGACAGTTCTATTTACAACTGAGGGATTTTATATTTTTATCTTTCTTTTTAATGTTCTGTGATTATTTATGATTTTAATGCTTTCTTGTTTTGTTCAGCACTTTGAGTTGCCTTGTGTATGAATTGTGCTATACAAATAAACTTGCCTTGCCATTGTGCAGGTACTGAAAAAAATCTCTGATCTGTGTGAAATTCAGCAGTTGTGTAAAGTCCTCCAAGATAACTGGTGTTGTGATTTAGGGCAACACAAGAATTCTTTAGATTGAATTGAACGTGACTTTTTACATATCATGCATACACTGTATAAATCAAGTGCATATTATTGTGAATGTCACTGTGGCATAACTGTAAATATACCACTGACTAAGCTAAGCAACCATATAGTTAAAGTCAAATCAAATTAGAATAAGTCCTTTTCAAGCTGACTTTGTGTTCATAAATCAAAACGCACTGTCTATGTATTATGTTGTTGTTGTTGTTTTTTTTCCTATTCTATTGTTGTTTTGTTGTTGTTCTTTGCTCTTGTCTGCCATGGCTCGAAATAAAGTATTCATTCATGCAAAAAAATCAACAAAAAATAAACATAAGCTGTTACAATATAAAAGCAGAATGCAAAAAGTTTCATAAAGTCCTGGTTTGAGCCGAGATCTTGGAACAATCCAAAGCAGCTCATTAGAGGATCTGGTCCGACCTTGTTGTGTGACCCTGGTCTATTAATTACACTATATAAAATACTTTCTCTCTCTCTCTCTCTCTCGTCTGCCCACAGTTTGCTCGCAGTACTCCCGAGGGGTCTTTGCCATCTTTGGCCTTTACGACAAGCGCTCAGTGAACACGCTCACGTCGTTCTGTGGGGCCCTGCACATCAGCCTGGTGACCCCCAGCTTCCCCACGGAGGGAGAGGCCCAGTTCACCCTGCAGCTGAGGCCATCCATCCGCGGGGCCCTGCTCTCCATCCTGGACCACTACGACTGGAACCGCTTTGTCTTCCTCTACGACACGGACAGAGGTGGGTCGGGGGGGATGGATCATTATCGAGTGTGGGAAGCGCTGCTGTTTGCGGTCGTAAAAGAAACATAATTGGCTGTGAAGTTTCCGCATTGATTTGTCAGAAATAATAATATGTCATTGGTGATTGGTTTAGAAAAGATGTTCCACTTGTGCCCAGTTAATGTGCAATTAATAACATTTACATTGCACTGCTTAATACAAACATGGGGTGATAATAAATGTGTGCTTTCTCTGTTCAAACTTTACTCATCTACAAGCACAGAAACCGTCACAGAACATGACACTGTTTTGGTTGAACATGTTTAGGTTCAGAGATTCTTTATCCGTCCCACTGTGGAGACATGTCAGTGTCACAGGCAGAAGGAACGAGGAGCACACAACACAAGATACTACTAACTCTATACTAAAATAAAGTGCTGTACATGATTGGATTCAGCTTAAAGTTCAAATTATACAGATATACAGTACACAAATAAAACTGATTTTAAAAGGGATTTAGCAAAAATACTGTTCATGTTTTACAACCAATTTATTGTGATCCACTTTGCCATGTTTTGTTTGTAATTGTATATAGTAATGGTTATTGTTATTGTTATAGTATGTATTGATATAAATGAAAGTTGGTATAGTAAAAGAGCCGTCCCTTCAGGGGTTATGGGTAATGTCCAGTTTCAGACCCAACACATGAACTTTAACATGTATTAAAGTCGGTTTTCAGCTCTAAATAAAATTTGGACCATATATTGACCCAAGTAACTTTTCTTTCTACAGAGATAATGTTGTATAATGTTTTTTATCTTTTTCTATTGGAATTTTATGAAGATTTTGTTTGCATGCTTTAATACTTTTTGCTGCACCATGAGCCAAAGCCAATTCCTAATTTGTGATTCTGGTTCTAAAATACATTAAATTAAAGCAGGACATTGTCTAACAAAGCATTAGCAGACTCCAGATCAGAATCTGAAAAATGCTCCAGGACTGATCCCTGTGCACATAATGTACTCGTTTAGATCAGAGTTTTATGGTTTGATTTTCCAATTCTCAATCAATCATGAGATTCTTCATTTTGAGCTCAGAAAAAAATAATGGATTTGTTTGGTACCATGATTAATTTGCATGTTTTCTATGTAACAATTATCAAGTGGTGCAGCCATAAAGGCCACAGTTTAATCTTTCTTGTTCTTCCACATCTCCAGGCTAAAACTCTAAACTGCGGTGCAGTTGATTAAAATGCAATTTTCTAATTAATCTCACTCAGTGCATGAGGAATTGTCTGTTCATACAGCAAACAATGTCACGTCATGCAAGCATCATCATCTCTTTTAAATCATTCTCATCTGGACTCATTCAGCTTTAGCAGCGCCAAGAGTAAAATGGAGAGGCTGCACCAACAACATGAACGATGGATCCAAGCAAAATTTGTCAGGCACTTGCATTTGGCTAATGAGAGGTACTGTAACTTTAACCTGTCAGGCTGTAAGTGGAGTGGGAGCATCTCGGACATTAGAAATTGGCACTGTCGAACTCAATTAACGCACTTTTCATCCATCACACACAGAACTATGAAGAGATTAGTGAAAATAGCCCTAATTGGGAATATAGCCCTAAAGCTGTGGTGATTTTTACATTAATACCGTTTATTTGTATTTATTTTTACAGTAAAATAGGGATTAATAGTTGTGCACTTGGATTGTTGCTACAATAGTACTCCTTCCACAACCACCCAGCAACAATTTCAACATTTTGGCCATATGTTTGGTTGTTATGAAAGATAACGCAAACATTTCTTACACTCATTATTAATGGTTGTGTGTTAGTTTATTGTCAACCTAACATTCTATTTACAAATGATAATGACAGATTGTACTCAAATGACTCTGATTGGAAGTTTTCATCCCCCAGTTCTCAACACTGTGTATTCCCCCTTTAACACTCACATCTAGCAGTCTTTTTAAGCATCTTTTAAATGGCCCATTCTTCTTGGCAAAAAGCCTTGCATGAACTGCACATTTGAGATCTCCCCGGATCGGCTCAATTATGTTATAATTTGAAAATAGAAAACACGTTTATTTGACAAAAAATGACTGCACAATTCAGAAACAATAAGTGGGGAAAAAAATGTGTTGTCATTCATAATCTCCAAAATATGGTCAAAACAATGACATATCTGGCCGGGTGTGTAAAACTTTAGTTTATTCCAACTGTGTTGCAGGAAAAACATTTTCAAACATGTTTAAATGGCCTGCAATGGTTCGCAAGCCTCCAACAGACAACAGTGGTTTTCTAATCTGCTGATTATTCTTATAACAAACCTTTTCACATAAATGTACACGATTATTCCAGTTCTAAAATGGCGCAATGAATTTACTCAAGATAATGGAAGGCTGGATATTTATTTGATACAAAATTATATCTGTTAGCATTTTTGAATAAACCAAACACACACCCGGACAATAGACAATAATAATAATCTTTGCATAATAATTGCATATATAAGGACCTCACTAAATCTCTCTCGCCCACAATAACATGATCAGATTCCCAAAGTTCACCAATAAGAGCACGCTTTATACATGTTTTCGAGGCGCTGCGTTGTCTAGGTTACCGCTGACAGAGATGGTCAGGATGCTGGAGGGCAGGGGCCTGGAGGTGAGCCGGGTGAAACAGAGCTGAAAAGTAGCAAAGACTGATGCGCACAGTGGGAGAAGGGGCCAAAGATCCACAGACAGGGCAGCAGGGCTCGTGGACATACACTGGTCGAAAAAGCCTGCAGATTAAGAGCAAAGCACGGGAACGAAGGCGCAGAGGAGAGGATGGATCGGGAACATTTGGGTTGTGCTCACCCGTGACTTGGCCGAGACAGGGCTCTTCATTACGGGCTCCCATCAGCCTGTGCTGCTGGTAATGTGCTGGAAAATGGGCAGTAAGGCTGTGATCTGTTTTACGCTCTCTGCTCCACTCCAGTCCTCACAGAGAGCTCTCACGTGCTATAGTGCAATAGTGCGTCGAAATATGTTCTCCCCGGGGAGGTTGCTTTTCATGCAGGGGTAAATATGAACATAATGGAGGTCGCTGAGGCACTAAAGCTGTAAGACACACATTGATGGCCCTTGATGCATCTGTTATAATGAGCAATCAATATCAAATAGAAGTCATTTCTGGCCATTTTTCAAAAACAGTTTCAGGTTATCATGAGTCAAACGTGTACGTAGTAAAACTAGTATTGAAAATTGATACTAATTTAAGCAGATAATTGATAGAAAAAATAGTAGAAATGTTAAACTACATTGGACGAACTTAAGTAAACTTCAACATATGGCCCCCTCTTATCCTAATATATATTTTTTAATTACAGCATTTAAAAATAATTGTGGTATTTATTAGTACCAGAATCATACTTCTCTAAATAATTTTTCACTGTGATGTTCTAAAGGATCTATCCCTATAATTATAGAATCAAAGAGTGGTTTTGACGTGTAATTACCATAGAGCTATATTCTGAAAGTAACTAAAAGTACTGACTCTTCTTTGGCCATGGGGCAGACTGACAGAAACGAGGCAACCAGTACGTGTCATTGGCCCCTCCCGCCCCCAACTATTCAATCACACACCAGATTCATTCTAGTCGGTCTTGCCTAAGGACGCAACAACAGCCTCCCCACAGCTCCCATCACAGCACTAACCAGGCCCTGCCCTGCTTGGCTTCAGAGGTCTGAGGGGAGCTGGCTTTCACATGCAGGTGGGTGGCGCCACATCTGTGCTGCTTGAGCCAAAAGCATTGACTTTTCCTTGTGATGATTTGAGATTGAGCGGCCGATTATCATCATCACCATTTCAACGTCTTTGCAGCGAAGAGACAGCTGCTTGGTGCAAAATGCTCCCATTAATGTCTTCTCTTGTTGCCTCCTGCTGTTTGTAGCTCCATGCCGTCGCTGTAAGTCCATCCATTCTGCTCCTATTAGCCACTGCCCTCATCACTCTTCACGGCATTTTTCCCCTCACTGTCTAAAATTAATAACTGCCCAAAAAATTCTCTGATGAGTTGGCTGAAAGATCACAGCCAAACCCGCGGCCGAGGCACTTTCTTTCAATTAATGAACGAACGTCGGAGTCTCGGTGCTGTCCACACGATGCAGTGAAGAAGTGCTTTTGTCTCAGAATGAATTTAAAGTTGTTCAGCGGCGCGATGTTGTTTCATTAAATGTGATGGACTGAAACACTTTGGTAAGGAAGAAGACATTTTAATAGAACACAAATTCCGTCTGTACGAAGACACAGGAGAAAAAGAAGTACGATTCTGGATGTGAAACTGTTTTTGTTGATTTTTGTTGAGCGAAGACTAAACTGAATACAAAATATATGAATGTATATACAGCCTATGTGATTATTTTGAACCGTTTTGTTGCTGACTAATGACTGAGGAAATTCATAAACTAAGATGAATAATAATTAAATATATATATATATATATATAAGCTGAGCGATAGTCAACAAAAGAAAAATGTGTAATTTTTCACCTGTTTTTTTCTGACAAATAACCAAAGAAGAAACTAAGCCAAATAATAAACAATAAAAAAACCTTTCTCTTTTATATTAATAAAAAGGTTCCATGTTTTGCCAATGTCTCTACCTGCAAACGTGCGTAACAAAAAGTGAAACTGGCAGAGAGACTCATGTGAGGCTCATTCTGCTTTCTGATTGGACATTGAGGACCAAAGCATTGATGCAAACCCTGATTGTGTATTTTCCGTTTTGTAAATGATCCGTATTGCACATGTTAGCTGTAAAGATCATCATTTATTTTGAACACAAAGATTTCCATTTTTATTTCTTGCAAAGTACTGTTTTTTGCCCTCAGCCTGACTGCAAATCAATACAGACTTATTTTTTAAAACTAGAAACCAGCCATTTATTTCCACATTGTCTGTTCTAAGGAGACGGCTGTAAAGTGTGCATTTGGAAACCTCTTCTGTGTTCTCCATAATTGACAATTACTGAATCATTTATCAGAGCAGAATCCCGTGATATAATTTCAGGCCGTAATACCAGGGTCTAACACTGAGCAACAAAACTCATTTATTCTAAACTGTTTGGTTTCTATTATTATCCGACGGCAATTTGTGTCTAATGTCTTTTTCCCTTTCCTCCTCTCCCTCTTTTGTCCAGGTTATGCAATTCTGCAGGCAATAATGGAGCGAGCGGGTCAGAACGGCTGGCAGGTCAGCACCACTGCTTATATGAACTAACGCCAGAATACAGACACAGGCACATAGAGAAAATATCATGATACCCGAGCATTTTGTACATATATATTTAATTTCAATTTGAAAACATAATAATAATAATAATGCATCAGTTTTATATAGAGCGTTATTGGACACTCAAAAATGCTTCACATGTCATTATTCACTCACTCCATACTCAGAGGTTATAAACTACAACAGTATATTCCTGGGTTTCACATGACGTCAGGGCAGTGGCGCGAATAACAAACATGGGACAGGACTTGAAGGTGCAGTCTGCCGGGTTTATACACGGAGATATAGTAGAAGAAGAAGCGCTGTCAAAATGCCATCTTTTTGTGCGGTGTACGTTTGTAGCAACTGCTCAAACCGCGAAAGACAAGAGTTTGTTCATGTTCCAACTGTGGTCTCATAAAAAGGAGGACACTTTGAAAGAAATCACTGGAATGAGGCGGGCGAGGTGGATCAAGGCTTTCCCAGATAAGCGCCCCCTGCAGGCCACCCCAATGAACACAGCAATTTCTTCTGTTTTTTCTTTCAAAAATACCCAAAATTAAGACTCTTTTGTGAAATATTTTTTAGTTCTCCCTTAGAATTGAGTATCCCCGATTAAGACTGTTACAACCACTGTACACCGCACAGGAGGAGAGCCTTTGACTCCAAAACAGACTTTACATGGTTTTCAATGGGAGCAAAACTGAGTTGTCCGACGTCTGCTCACTCGCCCCCTACTGGCCAGTTTCATGAAACCCAAGAATATTGTCCTATGTTATATTATATTATATTATGATTAAATTATACTATACATAGTTCCTACACGACGTCACTACATACGGGGATTTGCCGACCCGGCGCCATTTGTGTTGGCATTCTGTGGGAAAAACAATAGAAAAAGAAGCTGAAACGTGTTAATGTCGTGATAAAGTTGAAAATGGTCATCTCCTGCTGGGTCAATGGATGTTCAAATCGTGCCGGAGGTTCCGTTAAACTTGAATTTTACAGTATACCCATCATTAGACTTCATGAATGTGAGAAGACTAAGCTTTTGTCAGAACAACCACGGAGGTTATGGCTTGCGAAGATAAACAGGCAAGAAACTCCCTCAAAACACGCAAGAATATGCTCGGAGCACTTTGTGTCAGGTGCGTATCGTATCTTATAATGTGTTGACAGACGTAATTTACTCAGTACTAACTTGTGTATGCTGATATCTGGTAACTTGAGAGTTTCATTATTTAGCGTTAGATTACTTTATTATGAGGAGGATCGGTGTCGCGTCCGAGGCTCTCGAGGGCAACGTAAATGTATTAAATAGATAATAATAGTTCTATGGTGGGCTAAAACAATGTTCACAAACAGCATTGCTTCTGTAAAAAGATCTGTGTCATAAAATAAACTGCTCTTTACGCCTGGAAAAATCAGTTGCCCACCATTCACCAAAACATACGGTCAAAAACGCGGAAATAAACAATAACAGCAATCCAGAGTGTCCGTGTGGCATTAGCATTAATTAAATTAATTGTTAATATAATTAAAATAATTAAATGGAGCTCCAACTGGTATTAAATCTAAAGTTTTTGAGAAATGTTTGCATTGCTTGTTAATTTTTGCTGCATAATTTGATCAAATATGTAAAACATGTCCGTAGCACGTTAAACTGTGGTGCCATTGTATTAATATACAATTATTTGCTCAAAAGTTGCCCTTTTTTTCCAATTTGCGTTTGAATATCTACATTTATTCTCATTCTTCTGTTTAATGGAATGCACAAACACAGCAGCGTGCCATCAAAGATGGCGTCTCTGAGGAGGTCATGTGACATTCATTGGTCTGTGGGAACTATGTATATGAAGATTGTTTATGCATGCCTTCTATTTTTACTTTTGTAACCGTGAACTAAAGCCAATTCTTAGTTTGTGATTTATTCTTATTCGGAGCCTGAATAGCTGGAATAAATATAATAGATTACATTATACAATATTTATAATTACTCATTGCCTATTATTTAAGCTCTTTTTGGCAATTATAGGCTGATGTATTATTTAAAACCTTGCGTCTCCTCTTGTGGACACTATCTTGTGTCTGGTCTCGTGGAAATTGGATCTTGTCCTAACCCCATAAATGGATTAATGAAATGCCCATCACTTTGACTCTATCCACGGGTTTCAGAAGGATGAGAACTGAGAGAACTTGTTTCCATAGTGATCAACATGCCAGGAATGCAAAGGATTAAATTAACTTCTGTTTTGATCGCTGAATGGAGGCTCGGCGACTAGATTTTTGTGTGTGTTTTTATGCTCTATGCTGATCAAATGAATTGCCTCTGCTGGATAAATGAATTAGTGTTCATCTAAAAATGACTTGTCTGGCTTCTGCTGAACTCCAGGTGAGTGCGATCTGCGTGGAGAGTTTCAACGAGGCGGCGTACAGACGGTTATTGGAGGACCTGGATCGGCGGCAGGAGAGGAAGTTTGTGATCGACTTGGAGCCAGAGAGACTACAAAACATACTCGAGCAGGTATGACGTCATTCAGATACTGTATGGTCATGTGGGTTTCATGCATAGTTCCAATTTAAGAAAAACTAAAATCCTAGATGCAGACGGTATCGTGGATCACCACCAAAACGGTATCATGTGTTCTTTTTCCATTCCATATATAATGAATATTTTTAAAAAACAAGGCCGGCAATACGTTTTTTAATTAAGTTGCTATCTTACTCAAAGATAAACAAAAAAACAAACAAACACCTGATCAAAACAACCTCCTCAGTGATGGTAATAAAGTGCACACAAGATGAAACAAAACCAGTTGTCCTCACTATAGCACAGTTTAAAGGTGACATCATCATCGCAAAAAGACCAACATTTTTATAAGGGGCACAAGCTAAATGTGAATTGGCTTAATAAGAGAGGCTCCCCCATAGTGCTGGATAAAAGCCTTTTCCTTGAATGGCCATGTCAGAAGGTGTAGTGGTTCTTCTGGCACCTCCTCCTCCATTTCTGATTGACTCCTTTTATTAACATCACTAATATTGTTTGCTGTTTACCTCAGACAGCTGCTCTGGACATTTTCAATAGCCCCAATAGCATCTCTCTTTCACCCAATGTTCAAAAGTTACGGGTCATTTAAAAGAGATGACCAGGTGGATGTGAGAATGATGCCTTTAAACATGACCTTGAGAATACTCACTTTGGCATTTCAGGTTCTAGAAAGTGAAATCATTTGTTTCATATAAAATAGCGGTATATGGTTAAACAATGAAAGGATTTAAAGTTCTAAAGCAGAAAAAATCTCTCTCCATGCTGGCATAGGGTAACATTTGTCATGCTAGGTTTCCATGCAAAGTCTGTGTCAAAAAAATAGCAAATTTAGTATTACGTATGTGTCCTTTAAAACATGAGAATGGCTTGTACTTCCAGAAGCTCATTGCCGACACTCTCTCAATAACTCTGACACGCCTGCTACGCCTGTATGATATACGATTATATTTTTTATTACAGAAATAAAAGTCCAGTCCTTTTCAAAGAATCGACAATCAAGAGCATGAAAACTTTAAGCATGTATAAAAAAGTTTAGCACCGTTATCTCAAAAGACCCAAAACATTGTGTAGGAGACGGGGCAGACCTTTAAGACCTTTTCCTTTTCTAAAATATGAACGCTCCTTTCCTTTCTTTGAGGCCAGTGGGAAATCTACAGCTTCTGAGAGGAATTGTATGTTGGCGAAATTGCGTGGTTGAGGAAGAACAAAATCTATTTGTAAAAATAAATTGAATGGATTGTGCATCTGGAGTCCCTAGCACACACACGTTCTTGAAATTCAATACAAATACATGCTTTCTGTAAATATTCAAACGATGAAAGGTTTTGGATGTTTTCAGGGCCATTGAAGGAAACAGACAGTTTCACAGTATGTGCATAATTTACGAAGTTGTGGACACAGTTTTGACGCAGCTCCAGACAAAATACATTAAATCTCCCATTTTATATTTTACTAGCGATGTTTAATGACTGCAGCGCTCCATTGGCCCTTCGGAATTTTTCTTAAGCCCTCATATGAATAGTAGCTTCTGCGTACTCTCCTAATCATTCCCATAGATCACTGTCACATACTCTTTTCATTGCGTGTCAAGAAAGTCTTTTGTCAGCCTTAAACCTTCCAATTTCTGCTATATCTGCTCAGGCCGAAGTTGATCTCCTTTGACGTACCACTACCACATCGGAATACTCCCAAAATGGTGCTGCTTCTCTTGTTTCCATTCACAAATTTGAGGCGACAAACGCTGAGACAGGCTTCATACTAATTGGGCCGTGTGATGAGACAGACAGAGCCCTCCTCACAGCGGGCTCTGGCTCTCAGACAGACACTGGGATTGTCTATGGGGCTGCCAGCTGCCACCACCACAGAGGACGGGTGGGGTGGGGGGGGGGGGGGGGGGGGGGTGGGGGGGTGGGGGCGAGGGGGTGGCAGACAGTGGAGTGGAGAAATCGATTAATTACCTCGATAAAGAGTGGGCCCGTGTTTTTATACAGTAAACATGATTAACACCAGTTACACATGACTCGCTGTTGGGGATGGTATTGTGGCTGGTTTGCCTTCGGTGTCTGTGTGTGTCTGTGTGTGTCTGTCTGTGTATGTCTGTGTCTGTGTGTGTGTGTGTGTCTGTCTGTCTGTGTGTGTCTCTGTCTGTGTGTGTCTGTCTGTGTCTGTGTGTGTCTGTCTGTGTCTGTCTGTGTCTGTCTGTGTCTGTCTGTGTATGTCTGTGTCTGTGTGTGTCTGTGTGTGTGTCTGTGTCTGTGTCTGTGTGTGTCTGTCTGTGTCTGTCTGTGTCTGTCTGTGTATGTCTGTGTCTGTGTGTGTGTGTGTCTGTCTGTCTGTGTGTGTCTCTGTCTGTGTGTGTCTGTCTGTGTCTGTGTGTGTCTGTCTGTGTCTGTCTGTGTCTGTGTGTGTCTGTCTGTCTGTCTGTGTCTGTGTGTGTCTGTCTGTGTCTGTGTGTGTCTGTCTGTGTCTGTCTGTGTCTGTCTGTGTATGTCTGTGTCTGTGTGTGTGTCTGTGTCTGTGTGTGTCTGTCTGTGTCTGTCTGTGTCTGTCTGTGTATGTCTGTGTATGTCTGTGTCTGTGTGTGTGTCTGTGTCTGTGTGTGTGTGTGTGTCTGTGTGTGTGTCTGTCTGTCCGTGTGTGTCTCTGTCTGTGTGTGTCTGTCTGTGTCTGTCTGTGTATGTCTGTGTATGTCTGTGTATGTCTGTGTCTGTGTGTGTGTCTGTCTGTCCGTGTGTGTCTCTGTCTGTGTGGGTCTGTCTCTGTCTGTCTGTGTCTGTGTGTGTGTCTGTGTCTGTGTGTGTCTGTCTGTGTATGTCTTGTCTGTGTGTGTGTCTGTGTGTGTGTCTGTCTGTCTGTGTGTGTCTCTGTCTGTGTGTGTCTGTCTGTGTCTGTCTGTGTCTGTGTGTGTGTCTGTGTCTGTGTGTGTCTGTCTGTGTATGTCTTGTCTGTGTGTGTGTCTGTGTGTGTGTCTGTCTGTCCGTGTGTGTCTCTGTCTGTGTGTGTCTGTCTGTGTCTGTCTGTGTCTGTGTGTGTGTCTGTCTCTGTCCGTGTGTGTCTGTCTGTGTCTGTCTGTGTCTGTGTGTGTGTCTGTGTCTGTGTGTGTGTCTGTATTCGTCTGTGTCTGTCTGTCTATGTCTGTGTCTCTCTGTGTCTGTGTGTGTGTCTGTGTCTGTGTGTGTGTCCGTGTGTGTGTCTGTGTGTCCGTGTGTGTCTCTGTCTGTGTGTGCGTGCGGTGGGACGGACGACTCGGAATAGTACGGCCGTCACGAAAGTAAAACTAAATAGTATTTTTTTTACTCCCTCTGCTGTAAACACGTGTCTGCTGTATTTTCTGATTCCTGAAGCATTTTGACTAGTTTAGCACTTTACAGCCTTGTGTGTTCCCAGAGGTCTCCCATCCCAGTTCTGACCAGGCCCTGCCCTTTTAGCTTCTGAGATCTGACTTGAAGATACTGTCAGAAAATCCTCGTTTCTAATCAAGAATAATAATACATGTGTAAGCCCACCCCAGTTTGAATGGAGTGGTTGCATGTATGTTGACTATCGCTAAGATTATATACATTTTGATATTAGCACAAAAACCTCTGGAGATTGTTTGAGAACCCCATTTTTCAAGACCGTTTTTAGGATCAAAACAAAATGAAAACAATCGCAACTGAACCGATTAATCATAGTGCCCCATTCTTTCATAAGTTAAAAAGAAAAACGAACCTTTTCCTCTATTTGTACATCCATTATCCCAGCTCAGAGCATTTTAGTTGAGATAAGCTCGACACAACCAATTTCTCCCCTGCACAGAATGAATCGGTCTGTCCGAGCGGCCAGGCTATATCACATTTTACCCCAGCAATAATTCAGTATTTCATTAAATATTGATGATGTTTATAGTGCCTTTCATGTTTTGTAATGCTCAATGGAGAAAAGTTTTGCCCTGAATCATATTTATTACACAAAACCAAAACATTATCTGAAGTTTGACTAGTGTGAGTGTTTGGTGGGCAGTGTGAGTGAGTAAAGTCCAGTAAAGTGTGTGTCTGTGTCTGCAGGCGGTCAGTGTGGGGAAGCACGTAAAGGGATACCACTACATCATGGCAAACCTGGTGAGTACATGGTATAGCTTTAATCCTGTACATAGTTTCACTTTGTTTTATTGGATTTATGGCACTTTTCAAAGGAACTCTACAATGCTTTTTAAATTTGAGACATTCACGTTCATGAATACACAACACATGAAAGCACTAATGTTTGCCTTGTGTATGGGAGGATCTTTGTTTACATCCGCATCACTCGCTGGCTGGCAAGAAGACATAACGGCACATACAAAAGCATGGATGCGAAGAGTGCTTTTAAAAGACTTAGTGAACGAAATGCACTATATATGCGCACTTTAACGCAAGAAGATCGCAGAAGATATAGAAGTATAGGAGAACGAACTCAACAAATCCAACACAAAATAAGTTAAAGGCCTTTAAAATCTGTAAGCCTATGATTATTTGTTTCTAGAAAGGTTGGGCCATTTTTTTCTACGAAACAGAAGTCCGTGATTGTGTCAGACCAGGTCGAGTCACCGCAGGATTCACATCTGCCGTGGGTGATTATGAAGGAGAATAGAGAAATCATCACTCACTGTGTCAGTAAAACCGGGAAAGGCTTTCTTTCTGTTGATCCCAGAATCCAGGCTTTTCTTCTCAGTGTTCATTCTCCTGATCGCCCGCAACCATTTCTCGCATTTTTTGCTGTTGGAAGGAATTCGACCCTTTATCTGGCCCCAGCGAGCCGTACAACTGACCACACAACAAGAGTGGACCATTGTATTAAGTAAAACCTCTCTCCGAACTTCTAAATCTAGCTAACTCTGTAGCATCCAGGTAGCGTTCGCAGCTGTTTTGCCACCCAGTCACGTGACCGGCGCAGAAAAAACTATAAACAATGACGCCACTCAGAGATCCTCCTATACACTGTACAAATTAAGTTGTATGGCACAGTGGAGAGCTGAAGAATTGGGTTGAGTCTGCTGTGCTCCTGCTTGGTTCGAATGAAAACCAGTAACCACGCCAGACCTTTGAGGACTGGTTTGACACCTCTGCTCTGAACCATAGAGCTAGAAATCTGAATTTTGACACTTGCCGTAGCTACCAGGACATATTTCTCAGCTGCTCCCACCATCATTTTAAACTGTAGCCTCTTTGGAATGACGACACAACCTATCCAACATCACGAAAGAGGAATCAAACCTATTTATTTCCGAGATGAGCCGTTGGACACAAAGCTATTCCATGAGAGACTAAGATGTTTTGTTGCAGACACATAGCACATAAAGAGGGGCATAATATACAGGCAAAGCGCAGTAGTCTCTGCACTCCCTGCCTCTCTCTCTCTTTGGCCTATTGCCTGAGGCTTTCGGCCCATGCACTCTGCCTTTTTTTTCCCCTTCACTCACTTCTCCACTTTTTCTTTTTGTGCCAGGGTTTTAAGGACATATCTTTAGAGCGCTTCATGCACGGAGGGGCCAATGTGACGGGATTCCAGCTGGTGGACTTCAGTAAGCCGATCGTTATTAAGCTAATGCAGCGCTGGAACAAACTGGACCAGAGAGAGTACCCGGGATCAGAGAGCCCACCCAAGGTACTTCAAACGTGACAACTTATTATCAAATGCAGGCTTTTTGCTGGGGTTATGGCTCAAACTGTTTTTTTTGTTTTTGTCTTTTGGCCGTTCTTATGTTCATCCGCGTCCAAAAATGTCTTCAAGAGACTTTCAATTATATTTTCCCCTTAAAAGAAAACCAAATAAAAGAAAAGTTTTAATTTGTGAATCACGACTGCAGTCCTTTTGCCACATCACCATTCTGAATCCCATGCTCACAGCCCTGCATTACAACATGACTACAGAGCAGTTACTGAAATGACACAATTCTGTGTTAGGTAAGAGTAGGAAGTATGCAGCTTCAAGTGAACATTTTGGCCTAAATCTTTCAGGATATGTAACTTAAAATGAACTCATTGCACTGCTCATTCCTGCAAACCCATTTGTTCAATAATATAATCTCGCTTACTTTTTTAGTGATGAGTGACTTTTACTGCACTTAATATTGATGTCCATATTCAGCCTGCGGCTCCTGAGCAGTGGAGCCTGGGGTCCTGGTCATTTTCCAGACACAACCGACTTGCGAGGCCGTAGAATGGACCTGCGCTGAGGCTTTAGAGCGCTGTGGGAAAACAACAGGACCAGGGGTCAAACATTGAGTTAATCTGGCTGGAATATTCCCACACTGCCCATAACTTTATAAAAGGAACAGTATTAATGATGCAAAGATGAATGTATTGTAAAACATTGTATTGTGTATTACAAGTGAGAGGCTCAATCTACTTTCTAATTGGATAATGAGCTTGATAAATGTTAACAGAAACAATGGAGCCATTTGGACCATTGAAAATCATGAATGAAAAAATCCAAAAATACCATGTTGTTTGTACTTGTTATGTCTCAGAGGGCGCTCTGTGGTTTATGTCATTTCAAATAAACATCTTAAATAATGTTCCTGAAAAGCAACAGTAACTTTAATAATTTTGTAAAAACAACACTATGGAACAAACTTTAGGAAAACAAATTAATTCAAGTACGTGGAAGGAGGACGTCCTCCCCCAGGACAAGCCCAGATGTGAAGATTCAGAAGGACGTCGCTCACAGTCAAGACACATGTGTTACTTTTTCTACATTTTAAGTAGAAATAAGTAATATAATTGCATATCATTTGTATTTACCCTCTTGAAACAAATGCATTTTTCTCTAAAGCGTTCAGATTTTCATGGCCCAGCCCTCACCAGTAAACTATCTTATACGTACAGGATTGTAACACACATTTGAAAGTTTTGGATAAAGATGCTGTCCTCATTTCATAATATTCTCTGAAGGAGACGTGTTTCCGTTGCTTGTGTATTCCTCCCCTCACACCTCTATTGACTGGGCTCTGACCTGCCGCCCGTTGTGCATACATTAGGAGGGATGTGTCCACCCACCTATTAAAAATACATCATGCTGCAGTTCTGCAGCGCGCATGCTCCGGGTGTGGAACGACCAGGGACGACATCCTTCTCCCTCTGAACATCTCGGCTCATTAGTGTGGACTTCTGTGGAGGCTCCTCAGTTTTAATGAATGCACACACCTTGTTTCATGTGGGCTGGTGCTGCTGCTCTCATCCTCTGCACTCTGCACGACTTTCTCTTCTTTCTAATTACACTGATGTGTGGTGTGTTCTGCTGAGCCACAACGCTGCCCAATGGCCAATAGGAGCTTCATCTGCAGGCTGTTGTTAAAGAAATGAAAGTAATTGGTCAAAATACCATAAAAATGTAAAACATAGTCGTGAGTTCAATGCTCACCTATCAGAGCTATAATCACCGTATACAGGTAGCATTCAGGTTGAAAAATTCTATTTCAGTTGGAGGGCAGGTGCCAATCCATTTTTTGCGTGTTTACATTTTTTTCAGAAAAAACACAAACAAACACATACAGGATATAAACCAACAAGTCTATGATAGAAAGAAAACTATGTAAATTAAGAAGTAAATAGCATTTAGAAAAAGATTTTATATTGTTCAACATGCTCTGCCATATTCTTCTTCATATGTCTTATTAGTCTTTTCTTCTGGCCAGTATCATGTTTATATGTTTTAATTACGTGTTTTAAACTGAAATGTTTTAACTAGTTACTCTATATTGTCATGTGATGTAATGTATTGTAATGTAATTGTAATTTTTTGCAGTGCACTTTGATGGCATTTTACACCTTGCCTAGGGACTACAGTTGGAAACTAGCTGTTAGCTAATACTGACACATTTACAGCAATGTTGATTAATGTGTAACGTCCCTATTCAAATAAACTATTAAATAAAATGTTTTTGGAATATTGTCAGCATTTACACCTTACTGACAAACTAGGAGGTTTGAAACAGTTTTTCTTTTTCATTTTGATTTAATCCAGTAAGAATGCAAGTTACATACAACCCTCTTAAGGAGTGACTTGCTGTAAATATGCCAGATGAAAGTGTCGTGCTGCCTTTGTCCTAGCTTCGTGCTTGCAAACTCTCATTTGCAGTGTATTGCACATGGGCACTACAGTAGAGGCAATGGCCAGTGTCTTTCCTCAGGCCATGGAAATCTTATAAACTACAGCCCATGCCTCCCATCCTTCCAAAACCAGCTTTGGGAATTCACAAAACCCAACCAGTTCCAAACTATTTTTAGATTTTTGGAATAGCTGTCCAAATATAGCTCACTCCACCACAGATGTTCCAATCTGTACAAACCGACAATCGCCAGAGTTTCAGAGCAGCCGCTGGAACTGGGCAAAGCTTTAGAAATCCTAATACTGTTTTCTATCAGTGGAGCTATGACCTGGCAACCCCTCATCTATATTATGTCTCGGCCAGTGTTTGATCCGAGCTCTGTTATGAGTTCCCAGTGTAGGTCTATGTACTTACACGAAACCAGCAGCTACAGACCATGTTTCTGTGTGTGACTGGAAGACGGTGAAATAAGAACCGGCATAGGTCAAATCTACTTGGATTCAGTTGAGTTTGTCGGTTCAACTTTGCTCAATCAATCCCCAGCATGAATTGTACACTTTCACATATTGATTTTCTACGCTTCTTTTCTTAGAGGGCAAACATATAGAAATCCCTGTGTGTATGCTGTTGGAATGTGTAAATGGTTGGTTGTAATGTACAGTATGTTTATATAAGTCCCCTTTGGACAAGGAAAACATGAACAATGTTATCCACTTGATGTTTTTTGGTTCATTCTTCATCATGGGTCAGCTCTAAGTAAGAAATATTTATTTATATAGTGCATTTTTACAGACCCAGGTCACCCAAAGCGCCTTACAATGTTCAGAGTTCAGATACGTTCAAGGAGCAGTATGTAAAAATCTGGCCAAAAGTAAAACTATACTCTCCCTGACTCAGGTTGCCAGATATGCAGACGAATGCTGGGACCATAATATCTGAATAATCAACAAATCTAACACCAACACCTTTTTTACAAAGATTGAAATCCTGGTTTTATTTTTTGTTTTGTCATGATTTGAGAATCATAACGAGACCTTTTTTAGTCGTGCGGTCACATGTTACTTTCTGATTGGTGAAACAGTGGAGGGCGGGACATCGAAACGAAAACATTAACAAGAGATAGAGGTTGTATAACTATTTTTGAAATCCAAATATCTCGGCTGAACCATTGCTATCCGTTAAAGAAGTATTGTAAAAGAGCATGGTTTATTAGGGCAGATTAATGATGACTTGACATGAAATTATTACATATTACTACTTTAAGTCAAGTTATACGTTATTGCTTCCTGAAAGGAAATAAGTTATCTGCATTTGACCCATCCTTCCAATGACACTGTGCTATGTCAGTAGCAGTGGTTGCTGTGGTGAAGCACCCGGGGAACCAGAGCTGGAGGATTTGATCTATAGTGCATGCTCCTCATTCCATTCATTACCTGTAGTACAATGTGGACCTTCTCATCCATCCCCAATGCACACTTTAGCCATAGTTCTGAAAAAAGAAGACACATTCTGGCTTTTGTCACAGCTTATTCCCAATTTTGAAGTGGTATTTGTGAACATGCCGTTTCTTGATTTTGCAATTCTCTTCTGTTCTATTCTGTTCTACTCTGGTCGCAGCTTTGATGTAGCTACATATTATTACCCATGAACCAGACGTCTCCAGTTCAACAGAATGGCACACACACACACACACACACACACACACACACACACACACACACACACACACACACACACTCTTCTACAGTGATATCGGAGCGGCTCTATGACACAGACCCAGGCAGGAGGACATAAATTGATGGCCATGTGCGCCGGTTATTGGCGTGCCATTCTTCACTCCGGGGACGTTGTTAATTAGGTAATCATCGTTCTTAGATGCACCTGATGGCTCCTCATCAGTGAATAGCAGCTGCATCAGTAGTCTATGACACTCCACTTTATTAATGTGTGTTTACATGCTGATTACATTACAGCCAAAGTGGATTCTGAATTGGACCATGCACACAGCACTGTCTCTCTCACCACCAGTTAATCAATGACCTTTTAATATTGTCTTTTTATTCTTCTGCTGAAATGGATCCACCTCTGACACGGGATAAACCCTTTTAATGGTATAACAGAAGTAAACAGCAGATGCCCTGTGCAGTGCTCAGGGCTAATTGGGAGTATCTTAACGCATAAGCTGGGATAGCCCGGGGCCATGCGCTAGCCTTGGGCACTGTCTAACTTTGCTCTAATAATAGTGGGGCGGAGGTGCTCGGCTGGGACATGTCCCCACCGCGTGGCCTTGACTCGCTCAAGAAGCTATTCTGACTATCAATCACAATCTTTTAACCCCTGAGTACAAGGTGTGGTGGCTCAAGATGAGCTCTGCTACTTTTCATTTTGTGGAGGTGTAATGAATATGATTACTGGACAAGTGAGGTGATATATTAGAATTTCCCAAAAAGTCAGGCTCTGTCAGGAACTTCTGATCAAAGTGAATCCTGCTGACACTTGCACATTGGGGTTTTGAGAAACTTGTTGTATTCAAACTCATAAGCCTTTTGATGAGCAACATTTTTGTCCCGATTGCAGTTATAAAAGAAGCTTTGATGTATTTCAGTTACTTCTTTCTGTATTTAGACATAGAAATGTACTATATTTAAAAATAGATAATGAAAAGAAAAATCTTACAAAAACCTTAAGACTATTGAGAATAAGGAGTGAGCAGAAGCAGATCACATGATGGGAACACATTCTTGGCTGTTTCTGTGACTGTTTTATTGAGATTGTGAGAGAGGTTTCCCCATGCCCTTACACATAACTAAATTGCTTGTTTTTAAATTCCACGACAAATTTAGACAATCATTAAGTCAAAAATAAAGCTGATAGATTGCTTCAAACACAAATCTTTGAAAACGTTTCAGGTACTATTCACACACTAATTGCCAAATACTAAAACATGAAATACACCATACACAAGTTCCAAGTCTCTCTGTGCCCAGCAGGCATCTGTGTCCTCTCTTTGGGAAAAACAAAACCACAACTCCCTGTATTATAATTTCACAGTCGTCATGTGTCAAGTCCCGTGCCTTGAGGCTTCTGTACTTTCAAAGGGAAAGATGAAAGAGGGGAAACGGTGAGCAAAAGAAACCCTTCCAAAAACAAGGATGCGAATCAAGGCCGTATGTGAGCGCCAACAGCTACAGTCCTGTGGGGAGCCTCCGCACATATCCAGCTTCCGTCCGTCTTTGCTGAGAGGTTTGAAGGCAGCCTGCAGAGAGCCTGACTGCTTCTGCCTGAGCTGCCGCGCCGGTGTCTGGGCTCTGGACAGATACTGTGTGTGTGGGCGGCCTGCTGTGCTTCCTCTGATGAAATTGTCAAATCTGGCAGGTCTTTATTTCAGAGCAGATTAGCTTGCTTGTGTGTGAGAGTTAAATTCAAGGGTTGGTGGTATAATGGGAGATCTTTTTTATTTAGTAGTGCAGTGCGTTTTGATTGAAGTCATCTGGAGTGGAGCTGATAAAACTGTATGAGAGTCGCTCCGTGCAAATGGGTCATGTCTCTGTCGTAGCTGCTGCTGATGTCGTGTGTAGTGGGAGGAGCAGTGAATGTGTTTTTTCCCAGCATGTCCACACCAGGTGAGCAAAACTATAAACAGGATACACAATTATACTATATCGACTTGAAGCGTGGTTGGAACTAAAATCGACCTCTTTGGGGCATCTCACTTGGTTTTAAGCACTTTTACCATCAAACTGCAGCTCAGCCATTTGGTAAAAGCCTATAATAAAAATCAAAATAAACCGTAACAACACATTTTTTTTGTTATTACTGCTCCTACATCTTTTTAAATCCAAAAAAGAAAAAATGAATTGCTTTTTTCAAGGAGTGAACATTCAATTAAAGAGCAAAAGTTGACTATAGCAATCACATAATTTAAGTTAATTAAACTGGAATAAAAAATGGCGGGTGGGAGTTTAAAAGTCTTAACTTCTTCCCACTCCTTTTCGAGTTGACTTTTTGTTGATAAAACAAAATACTGTATATGTATTGTATTGTTTATTTATTTATTTTTTCATTCTGTTGTTTTGTTGCTGTTCTTTGTTCTTGTCTGTCATGGCTCGAAATGAAAGTATTCATTCAAAGGGGTTTGACGAAGTAGACAATTATTTGGTTCCAACTAATGTCACTCATACAACACAAAAAAACCACATGCATTCAGACAGACAGGCAGACAGACTGACAGACAGAGAGACAGACGGACAGACAGACAGAGAGACAGACGGACAGGCAGAAAGAGATACAGACGGACAGGCAGACAGAGATACAGACGGACAGACAGACAGACAGAAAGACAGAGAGACAGACGGACAGACAGACAGAGAGACAGACGGACAGACAGAGAGACGGACAGAGAGACAGTCAGACAGAGAGACAGACGGACAGACAGACAGAGATACAGACGGACGGACAGACAGAGAGACAGTCAGACAGAGATACAGATGGACAGACAGACAGAGATACAGACGGACAGACAGACAGACAGACAGAGAGACAGAGAGACAGAGAGACAGACGGACAGACAGAGAGACAGACAGAGACAGACGGACAGAAAGACAGAGAGACAGACTGACAGACAGACGGACAGACAGGAAGTAAAATAAAAAATCACATAAGTAAATCTTTATTGTGTCTGGTGTTAAACGCTTGTAACAGACCAGAGGTAAATCATCGACCTAATCCCAACTAAACCAACTAATCTGTTCTTTCATAGAAAGGAAATATTCTAATGATTTGGAGCGGCACGATGTGTTGAGTTTGCATGTTCTGCCCGTGTCTATGTAGGCTCAAGTTTCTTCACCACTAAAAAGAGGCTTGACTGTAACGAGAGAATGAAGGATTGTGATCGTCGATGTGACAGTGCACTGGAATTACTGCTTCAACAACAATTGTAAAATAGATAAAGACTACTTACTTATGTCCAATATGATTTTAAAGCTCATTTGCAACATTTTGGATTCTACATGGATTATATATTGTTGCTGCTTATTTTGTCTTGTCTGTACAGCACTTTAATGAGCCTATGCTATTGTAATGATTGTGTAAAGATTGAATTGATTGATTAAATAATCTTTTACAATATGCATTCATGTAATTGTAGAAATCTTTAAAAACAGGGGGTGATTTGAAATATTTAGTGTTTGATGTCGCCAATATGTAGTGTTTGAACCAAAATGAGGATTACATCGATAAATAATGAATTACTTCTGATCAGTTGTATTTCATCCTCAGCACTTGTGTTTTAGAACCGTGTCAGAGCTGAGATGCACATTTACAGCCGTGTTAAAGTGTGGAAGTCAAATAAAAGTCAGACTGTTTCAAAGATTAAAGGCTGTCTGCTTGTTTGCGTACCTCAGCTCTTTTCCCATGGAGCATTGCAACATGGGGTCTTCCTGCATCTTTGAGAAGCGAAGACAAGACTTTTATGCCATTAAGAGGAACACATGATTCTACTCTCATTCTTTACCTTTGCACATTGTTATGAATGTTTTAAAATGTTTTGGCCTGTGGCTCGTATCACAACTGAAGAATGCGAAAATAGGTTGTCGTATAGTCTTGCAATTTCATCCAAAACATGATATAACCGTGAATGGGAGAATGGAGACAGTGCTGCAGATAATAGGAACCTCTTTATTCAGCGAAACCATGACGGAGCATTTGCTGTTTACAAAGTTGTTTTGTTTTACTTCTCACTTTTTGTCCTATTGTCACCAATCACAGTTTATCAGTGCGTGTGACGTCACGAAAGAGGAAGACATTCAATTTCTTTGCATACATTAATCCCACAATCCAAATACTCCCTTACTTGTGTACCAGAATTCCCTAAGTCAATGTGAATATACAGTTATATTTGCAAGGTTTTTTGTATGTATAATTTTAATAACAATGCATCAATTTTATAAAGCCACTGTCGCCCCCATGCCAAACTCATGCTTTTTGTGATTTTATGGAACGTATATACAGTATATATGAGACATATACACACACACACACACATGCTCAGGACAGAAACAATAACAACAAAAAGGTGAAAATATGCATAACTCAAACAAAACAAAACTCATTAAAATGCTTGGTTCTGTCTCGCGAGGGGTCATTACCTGTTTACATGCTTGTTTGGAGCTGCCTGTTCACAACAAAATACTATGGTTTCCAACTTTCCATCCCCCAAGTTCATGCACCCATATTTTATCTATGTATAAATGGTCACGCAGGTATTAGCTTCTGAATCATGAGCCACTGTATATGAATGATGCTACAGTTTTCTTGTGCTAATCCTGCTTCTCCTGCTTTTTCTTCTAGTACACGTCATCCCTGACTTACGATGGCATCCTCGTGATGGCCGAGGCTTTCCGGACACTGCGACGGCAGAAGATTGACATCAGTCGCCGTGGCAATGCTGGCGACTGTCTGGCCAACCCGGCGGCTCCGTGGAACCAGGGCATCGACATGGAGCGGGCCCTCAAACAGGTGAGAGTTTACTATGTGTCTATGCTCACTTTAGCCCTGTGAGAAACTTCAGTTATTCATCCGTGTTTTTGTTTGGGCCAAGGTTCGGATCCAAGGCCTCACCGGGAACGTCCAGTTTGATCACTACGGACGACGGGTCAACTACACCATGGACGTGTTCGAACTGAAGGGCAACGGCCCGCGCAAGGTGAGGTTGTTGTTTACAGACATTTCAGAAATATGAACTGGACACAAAATAAAAACAAATACACAGTTTGAAAAGGGTTTGTATAAGACTATATCCACACGAAGACAAAACGCTTATAATTTCAGAAACTTTTTCTGTAAAGAGTAAAGAGTTAGCTCAGTAAATGTGTGCGTCCATATGAATGTAGTCAATACGCCTGAAAACGCTGTGAAACTATGCCAGACCTGTTGGTGGCGCTGTGACGCAATGACGGGATCAAGCCCAAACTTCCGTGACGGGAACTGGGCATGCGCAGAATTTTGCGCAGAATTTTGTAAACAGACAACATGGCGAGTGGGCGAGCTGGTACTACATTAGTATGGACGGACGATGAGGTTGAACTGTTGCTTCGGGTCACACTGGATTACAAAACCAACAAGCTACATTGTTGTTGTCATTATTTTCTGAGTGCGGCGCATGCGTGCTTTAACAAGAGGCGGGGCGATGACGCAAGCGTCTCAGATACATTGCGGAGAGGCAGTAACCACGGAGCGGCATATACGGCGTTTTGAAATCTTTCCACTCTGGGACCTACTTTCAAAAATGTTCGTTTACACCCCCCCAAAACGCCGGCCTCGTATGGACGATACACTGGATTGATAAAGTATTTTTGCGTTTAGGCCTGAGCTTGACTTCGTGTGGACAGGGCCTTAGATGTTATATTCAGAGCTGGAGGACTTTTACAGAAAGCTTATATGCAACCAAACCAAACAGACATTTTGCAACGTCAAATACCAAATGTAGAACCAGTATAAAGTGCTCACGGTACCAGTAGTGATCGAGCAGTTCATGTAAAAAATTGCAGTTCTCAAATCTCAGTCAAGATATTTAGCAAATAGTCTGACGTACTGTAAGTATGTGAAACCTTAAAGCTACCTAACTTACAAAACCATAACAAAATAAAAATAAAATATAACAGTTTTACCACTAGTTTTTATATGCATGTATTTTGGCCCCTGTCACATGGATAAGCTTTTTCAGACAGAAAATAGAAACGTTGGCTGTTTGAACAAGACTTTTTGACTTGCATGTCACTACATACCAGTCAAAGCATGTGGTGTTTAAAATGCATCGATATTTTTGACTGAAGGTGTGAAAGTGTTTTTTTAAGAAATTAGCCCGGTTGCCAGATAGAAAAGGGAACAGTAAAGGGAATAGCCTTTTAAAGTGAAAGGTTTTTCACTGAGTAAGGGTAAAGATTATTCCAAATCTGGTCAGGGGCACGGTGCGTTATCTATTGCAAACCACGGAATAGCATTCTCGGTGTATGAATCCCAACACTAAGGAAAAATCCATACAGTTTCCTTGCTGTACAGTTTCATCTAACCACACAACAATATTCTCATGAATTTCTTATGAGATATCCTTCGTCATGAACACTCAACAACTTCTGAATCAACACTGCTTTTGTTTCCATGGTTTTTTAATAATGACTCATACCTGAAAAGTTAGAATTCCCGCCTCTCAAAGTTTGCTTTTGCACAAACACGACCTTAAATAACATGAGATTCTCTCCAAACCACACAAAGAAAAACAGCCACATTGACCATAGTTTGTCCACCTGCGCCTGGGACACATGAGGCCGGGGTGAGGGTCCATCGCTCAGGCTTTTCTGCCCAATGCTGAATGGAATGAAGCAGCAACCATTTTGGGCCCAAGGCAAACTTGTGCGATGGGGCTCTCCATGGATGCAATTTTAAATGGTGTATTTTATAGTGTGATAGAGGAAAGTGGAGGAGGTTATTATTGGTGTCTACGCTAAAATTAAGCTATTATATGCTGCTTAGATCATGCTCCTTTCTCCTCTTTCTTTCAAATAAGATTCGATAAGAGCCAGATGCAGTACATAAGTTTATAGAGATGAACTGCTGCTGGCCCTCTCCATTCAAAGACGATCCGTTGTGGAGCACTGATGAAGCTGCTTCAGAGGGAAAACTGAAAAAAGCTTTCAGCTCTTCTACAAATTTGGAATCATTGGATCAAGAGCTGTGTTTTGAACAGAGAGGGCAGGTCCAGGCTCAGAAGGGTCCATGAGTATGTGCGCTGACATGCTTGTAATCTGACTTCTTGCCAGTGGTGGCGTACCTGGAAACAGAATTATCAAATGAATTCTTATACCGCCTTTTTTCTTCTCAAAAACGGCTTTACAAACTGGTACAGAAGTTGGCTCTTGGCTCAACACTTGTTCATATTTTTTTTTTTTTTTTTTTGGACCAACCTAGTTTAGTCGATGTGGACTTTGTGTTAAATGAATGGCATATGTCAGGCTCGTGCTGGCTAATGCATGAACACTTGATACATGTGTCTTTCCTGTGGAAGTGGCTGCTTTGAAAAGGTCGGAAAAGTGATCACACATAAGTTTCAAAAGGCGTTCCTACACTTGTTAATGTTTACAGTCTATGGTTTTGAACAGAGATCTCAAGAACAGATTTTGACTCATGAGTTGCTAGTGAAACATTGGCAACAGGGTTGCTAAGGCAAGCTTTCCCCTGCAAATATTAAAGTGTATGTAATTTGGATGTACAGTAATAACACAATATTAAGAAGAAAAAGCAGGATTATAGAGAGCACTAAACCATAAAGCCTGAACAGTAACTGAACTAGAGGAGTTAATTTTCAATTTAGTTTGATAGGAGCCAGAAAGAGTTTACAGTTTTATTAGATTAGAGTCAACTTTATTGTCATTACAAAGTCAGAACAATGCAACAAAATGCAGTTTAGCGTCTAACTAGTACTTTATTATATGTTTAAGAACTATTCTGGGCCCCCTGGTATTAGGGGTATTTACAGGAGCCCCTGATTGCCTAATGGTACGTTTGCCCGGTAAACCAGTGCAAACGTAACTCAATGTTCCAACTCTTCAATTGTTCCTCTGGCACCAATGTGTGTTTATGAAGACTTTTTACCACATATTCAATATTGCTCAATAACTCCTATAGTTCCAATGGGAAATCTGCCCTGCACTCATGTCCTCTTTCTCCTGTCTGTCATGTTGATGTCGAAACGTCCGACTCCGCTTCATTCTCGTTTTAAACTAATAATTCATGGTGTGTTTCTGTGTTTGTTAGATTGGCTACTGGAACGACATCGACAAGCTGGTGCTGGTGCAGAATGAGAACGCGCTCTCCAATGACAGCTCAGCCATGGAGAACCGGACTGTTGTCGTGACCACCATCATGGTAATGTGCCCTCTCACTATTGCACTTGTCTCTCTAATTGGGTTACACTGGCTTGCTCTGAATTGCAAGTTACACCGCAGACAATATAATTCATGTGTGAGAATAAACTTTAAAAACATGGGCATGCAGAAGTGGTTAGATGCTGCTGGTTTGAGTAGCCTGGCCAGCCAGAACCACACCATTGTACAATATTCATTTTCAAATATGTGATTTGTCTGTCCCAAGCTGCCCATTTCTGAGCCGTGTTGCAGATCTTTTTTTTTGACTGTGACCGAATGTCCACTCTGTACGCTTCAAAAGTCCCGCCATTTTGTAGCAGTGTCCGAATGTCCACATAATTCACTGTTTTGTGCAATAAAAATGTCCTGAAAAGTAGTGAGCAGGGGATGTACACTGGACTGGTCAATAATGCTAGAATCTCTGCGAAACCATACGTTCATATGTCTAAATGAGAACCTATACAAAAGATATATTATATATATTTGTATGCACTGTTTACACAAAGTAATCGACATAAACACTTTTTGTGGTATAGATATTAGGTTACATCTTTTACTTTTACAAATATATCAACAAATAAACATTAGATATTTGGCTTTTTCTCACACTAAATAGGGTGACTTTACCTCATGCCTGTAATAAATGGCTCGTCCACAGCTGACAAGGAGCTTTCACAAAGGTTATTTTTTGTGTTTGGGGATTTTGGTGTATTTTGACGTCACGAACATTTCTAATTTTAACCTCTTAAAGTGGTTCTCACCCCCGCTCCTCGGAGCTTACGTCACTCACATTTCCTGTTCAAACCTTCCTCTAAATGGGCGTAGCCTGGAGGACTAAAGGGGGCGTGAACGAGACTGGGCCGTTTACATTGCTCTGGGCGGGGGGCTGCTGACGTCAGGTCTTGCTTCAGACGTCAGGTCTTGCTGCCGCGCCAGTGTTGGCGCCAGATTCAAAATTCTAATGTAGTAATACAGGTCGCCAGCAGATGGCGCCTCACAGACGGTTTTAGGCAGAAAGTTTAACTTTCAATTAATTTGCACCAAAGTGACAAAATTATGACCAGGATATGTAGACAACACTATTGGACACTCATTTATACTGTTTATCAGATTTGAGGGTGAGTTGTCCTTTAAGCTCGCAAGCCCCTGCCAACGGGGGCAAACGAGAAAAAAAATTAATCCGCTGGCAATAGCAGATGTATTTTTAACTTCATAATCCACAAGCTATATATCACTTTAAAGATTATTTTCTCAGCTATATTTATATGTAAGTGTAAACGATATCAGACTTTGCATTAAAAAGATATAACGCATAATATGGGCACAAAATAAATCGTGTTTGTATAAGTTTCTTACCTTTCATCTTCTGCAGCTCCTACAAATTAGACTTTCCCCATCCTTGCTCAGTCTCTTTCTCTCCGTAAGTCTTCATTTAAAAAGAATATCCACTTGTATTTCCCAAAGTATAATCCATTCTTCAGAAATAATCCAAAAATGTGCATTTTTCTGTTGCAAAAATTTCACCAAGTTTGAGCTTTGTTTAGCCACAAACATCATATCCACGTGTTCCTTGAGTCCTTAGCTTCAAAAAGAGAGGTTCCATGAAAAGAAAGGAGCAGGTTTCAGTCCGCAGGACCCTTGTGAAAAATACAAACCGCATCCACTTGCACAAGGTCCGTTTTTCCTTGTTGTTGATTACAGGCTAGCGCTATGTGCTAGCACTGAATGATTGACGTGTCTCAGTAGCCAATAAAAAGAGATTTCTTTTGATGGGTGGGACTTGTAGGAACTTTTTTCATTTTCACAGTAAAAGCGTGCGTAAAGACGCTGTTAGTACTGCTGCGCATATTTTATATGCATTTACACTACTAAAAAATTAATTTAGAAAAAATGTAAAATGAAATCACACAGATTTGTTACTTATAAGTACCAAAACTAAAAAATATGCTTTTTATGATGGTGAAATGTTAGTAAAGCAGTTTGGCACAATTTGGCACACATTTTGCCAAATTGGTTCCGAATGGCACTACTTGATAAAAAAGAGAAACTGCATAAAAACTATAAAACTTAGAAGTCTGAAACTTAAGACAGTTGTTGTCAACAACACAATTAACAAATTAGCGTTGAAAATGTTCTTCCAATGAAGTAGGCTTTTTTAGGGCATTTATACATTGAATATTTTAGGCGAGGCAAAAAAAAAAAAGGTTTTTTTCCCAAACTTCAAAGGATGCAGAGTGAAATAGGAATGACATACATTATTTCAGTGTATATTTACATAAACTAGAAGGGCCTAGCTTTAAAATGATGCATCCCACAAGCATGTGAGATGTAAGATGTGTTTTTAAATAAGCAAAGACATTTGGGTATGCCAAACTTTTGTGCACGAGCCAAAACAGATGTAGGAGCTTGTTAAATCCATACATTTTCTTTTAATCCATTCTTCAATACAACAAACTTGACTCGCTCCGGCTCTGATTGGTCAGAGGGCTCACACGTCTCTTTGTGCACAAGCATGAGCGAGCGTGACATTCAGTGCTGTGAATGTCCTTTTGATTCATATGTGACCTTTGATGAGACTAGGTTTCATCATGTGACATAAAATATATTTCAAAGATGTTTTTACTCTTGATGTCAATTTTTGGTAGATCAGTATCATTTGAGAAGGAAGAACAAGGAAGCATGAACTTTCATTACTGCAATTTGGATGCAGGGCAAGTTCTGCGTTCCCTGTTCTGGGATCTCTGGCTGGTCAAGCTATGAAAACACACTCAAGTCCAGCCAACCCATTGTTCTGAGCCAATTTAATTTATATACATATTATCATTGTTTATCCTTATGACTTATACTGTATTAAGAGTGGTTTGTGCACGTTTGAGCCATCAAAATGCAATCCCCTTTTTTTTTTTGGCCTGATACGCAGTCTCCTGTCTGGAATAGGGCTGGAAAGTCTCGTCCCAGAAGCACTTCCGGTTCTTTGCTCGGACACAAACAAACCGCCAGCTGTTTGAAGAGGCTGTTTAAATGAATGCTGCAAAAGGCTCTGCTTTGTTTTTGGCTGTAATCATCAAAGTTTACACGAAGACCAACTGAAGCTGTGGGAAAAGCTATGCAGTTCTGATAAAACAAGTCCCGTTCCTCCGCTCTTCCCGGTTCTTTCGTTCTATGGTCACGCCATCCACGTGCAAATCCATATCCATGTATTATCCATATTGGGAGACGCTAGCTCCGTCAACAACAGTGGGTGTGTGTGGGGGGCGATAGCTTCGCGGGTGCGGGGAGGGGAGCAGAAAGAGAGAGGCCAGCGGGTCCGCGGCTTCAAAATCCCAAAGTCAGTTAGTGCAGCTTTAAATAGAAACTCCAGGACATGGCCAGAGTTCACAACTAATTCTGACCGCTCACTCAGTTTTTTTGTCCCAGAGACGAAATGTGTCCAAAACAACACAGAAAAATCCATTAAGGAGTAAAAAGTTGGCGATCTCAGCACCATACAACCGGCACGTGTGGTTTGTTTGTATCCATCCATCCATCCATCCATTTTCTTCCGCTTTATCCGTTGCCGGGTCGCGGGGGCAGCAGTCTAAGCAGAGACGCCCAGACTTCCCTATCCACACACACTTCCTCCAGCTCGTCCGGAGGGACCCCAAGGCGTTCCCAGGCCAGCTGAGAGACATAGTCCCTCCAGCGTGTCCTAGGTCTTCCGCGGGGCCTCCTCCCGGTGGGACGTGCCCGGAACACCTCCCCAGGGAGGCGTCCAGGAGGCCTCCGGAACAGATGCCTGAGCCACCTCAACTGGTTCCTCTCGACGTGGAGAAGCAGCGGCTCTACTCCGAGCTCCTCCCGTGTGACTGAGCTCCTCACCCTATCTCTAAGGGAGCGCCCAGCCACTCTGCGGAGGAAGCTCATTTCGACCGCTTGTATCCGCGATCTCGTTCTTTCGGTCATTACCCAAAGCTCATGACCATAGGTGAGGGAGGGAACGAAGATTGACCGGTAAATTGAGAGCTTTGCCTTTCGGCTCAGCTCCTCTTCACCACAACGGTCCGATACAGCGACCGCATCACTGCGCATGCTGCACCGATCCGCCTGTCAATCTCACGCTCCATTCTTCCCTCACTCGTGAACAAGACCCCGAGATACTTGAACTCCTCCACTTGAGGAAGGACCTCTCCACCCACCTGTAGAGGGCAAGGCACCTTTTTCCGGTCGAGCACCATGGCCTCGGATTTGGAGGTGCTGATTCTCATCCCAGCCGCTTCACACTCGGCTGCAAACCGCCCCAGTGCATGCTGCAGGTCCTGGTTCGTTGGAGCCAACAGGACAACATCGTCCGCAAACAGCAGAGATGAAATCCTGTGGTCTCCAAACCGGACCGCCTCGGACCCCTGGCTGCGCCTAGATATTCTGTCCATAAATACAGTGAACAGAACCGGTGACAAAGGGCAGCCCTGTCGGAGGACAACATTCACCGGGAACAGGTCTGACTTACTGCCGGCAATGCGAACACAGCTCTGGCTCCGGTCATACAGGGATCGGATGGCCCTCAGCAGAGGACCTCCGACCCCGTACTCCTGGAGAACCCCCCAAAGGACACCCCGGGGAACACAGTCGAACGCCTTCTCCAAATCCACAAAGCACATGTGGACAGGTTGGGCGAACTCCCATGAACCCTCGAGTATCCGATGGAGAGTATAGAGCTGGTCCAGTGTTCCGCGACCGGGACGAAAACCACACTGCCCCTCCTGGATCCGAGATTTGACCATCGGCCGTAGCCTCCTCTCCAGTACCTTGGAGTAGACCTTACCGGGGAGGCTGAGGAGTGTGATCCCACGTTAATTGGAACACACCCTCCGGTCTCCCTTCTTGTAGAGAGGGACCACCACCCCGGTCTGCCACTCCATTGGCACTGCCCCCGATCGCCACGCGATGTTGCAGAGACGTGTCAGCCAAGACAGTCCTACAACATCCAGAGACTTTAGATAATCAGGGCGGATCTCATCCACACCCGGAGCCTTGCCACCATGGAGGCTACCAACCACCTTGGTGACCTCAGCCAGGGAGATGGATGTATCCGCCCCAACATCCTCAGCCTCTGCCTCTGAAACAGAGGACGTGACGGGGGGATTGAGGAGAACCTCAAAGTATTCCTTCCACCGCCCGACAATATCCCCAGTCGAGGTCAGCAGCTCTCCACCCGCACCGTACATGGTGTTGGCAAAGAACTGCTTCCCCCTCCTGAGGCGCCGGATGGTTTGCCAGAATCTCTTCGAGGCCGACCGATAGTCATGCTCTATGGACTCTCCGAACTCCTCCCAGTCCCGGGTTTTTGCCTCTGCAACAGCCCGGGCCGCGGCACGCTTGGCCTGCCGGTACTGGACAGCTGTCTCAGGAGTCCCCCGAACCATCATGGCTCGATAGGACTCCTTCTTCAGCATGACAGCATCCCTTACTGCCGGTGTCCACCACCGGGTTCGGGGGTTGCCCCGGGACCAGCACCAGAGACCTTGCGACCACAGCTACGAGCCGCCGCATCGGCGATTGAGGCAGAGAACATGGTCCACTCGGACTCCATGTCCCCCTCCTCCGCCGGGACCTGGGAGAAACTCTCCCGGAGGTGTGATTTGAAAGTCCGTCTGACAGGGGGCTCAGCGAGACGTTCCCAGCAGACCCTCACTATACGCTTGGGTCTGCCCGGCTTCTTCCCCTGCCAGCGGATCCAACTCACGACCAGATGATGATCGGTTGACAGCTCCGCCCCTCTCTTTACCCGAGTGTCCGAGACACGCGGTCGAAGGTCAGATGATACGACAACAAAGTCGATCATCGACCTCCGGCCTAGGGTGTCCTGGTGCCACGTGCACTGGTGGACACCCTTGTGCTCGAACATGGTGTTCGTGATGGTGTTCGTGATGGACAAACTGTGACTGGCACAGAAGTCCAACAACTGAACACGGCTCGGGTTCAGATCAGGGGGGCCGCTCTTCCCGATCACCCCTCTCCAAGTGTCACTGGCGTTTCCCACATGGGCGTTGAAGTCCCCCAGGAGAATAACGGAGTCCCCGGGCGGTGCACCGTCCAGTACCCCTCCCAAGGACTCCAAGAAGGCCGGGTACTCTGCACTGCTGTTAGGCCCGTAGGCCGTCACAACAATGAGAGACTTGTCCCCCACCCGGAGGCGGAGGGACGCGACCCTCTCATTCACCGGGGAGAACTCCAACACGTGGCGGCTGAGATGGGGGGCCATGAGAATGGCCACCCCAGCTCGCCGCCTCTCCCCGCGGGAAACTCCAGAAAAGTGGAGCGTCCAACCCCTCTCAAGGAGTTGGGTTCCAGAGCCCAAGCTGTGTGTGGAGGTGAGGCCGACTATCTCTAGTCGGTATCGCTCAACCTCCCCCACAAGCTCGGGCTCTTTCCCCCCCAGTGAGGTGACGTTCCACGTCCCAAGAGCCAGATGTTGGGTGTGTGGACTGGGTCGCCGAGGTCTCCGCCTTCGACCGCTGCCCAGTCCTCTCTGCACCGCTTCGCCACCACGGACCCCTCTGCGGGTGGTGGGCCCACAGGAGGGACTGCCCACGTCGTCCATTCGGGCTGAGCCCGGCCGGGCCCCGTGGGCTAAGGCCCGGCCACCAGGCGCTCGCATACGAGCCCCGACCCCAGGCCTGGCTCCAGGGTGGGGCCCCGGCTGCGCCATGCCGGGCGACGTCACCGATCTCATGTCTGTGCTGTCCATAGTGTCTTCTGGACTGCTCTTTGTCTGACTCGTCACCTGAGACCTGTCTGCCATGGGAGGCCCTACCAGGGGCATGAAGCCCCAGACAGCATAGCTCCCAGGATCATCCGCGGGTGTTTCTATCCACGGGTGAAAATCTTGCACTTCCGCTTTCCAGCCCTATTACTTTTCTCCAGTATTTTTTAACCTCTTAACATCCGCCTCATTTTGGCTCGTGCACAATGGTTGGGCATACCCAAATGTCTTTGCTTATTTAAAAACACATCTTACATCTCACATGCTTGTGTGATGCATCATTTTAAAGCTAGAGCCTTTTAGTTTATGTAAAAAAACACTAAAATAATGTTTGTCATTCCTATTTTCCTCTGCATCCTTTGAAGTTTGGGGAAAAAAAACAATTTTTTTAGCCTCGCCTAACATTTTCAATTTCTAAAGGCCCTAAAAAAGGCATACTTCATTGTAAGTTCACAATATTCAAACCCTCTGTTCATTGTGTTGTTGACAACAACTATCTAAAGTTTCAGACTTCTAAGTTTTATAGTTTTTATGCAGTTTCTCCTTTTCATCAAGTAGTGCACATTTGGCACAATTTGGCACAAGTGTGCCAAATTGTGCCAAATATCTTTACTTACATTTAATCATCATAAAAACAATATTTTTTATTATTGGTACTTATAAGTTACTAATCTATGTGTGTTTTTTTTTTTAAATGTCAAAGTTATTTTTTTATGAGTGTAAATTCATTGCAGCTTCGAGAGCGTCTTTTGGCTTCCATTACGCACAATTCTACAGGCACAACATAAGACAGGACACCATTGTCCCACCCCTTGTTCGAAAGCTTTCCTCATTGGCTACAAGGACATGTCAATCATAAATCCCGGAAGTAAAAGCAAACAAGTTGGGATCACAACAAAGATCAGTGATCCATGCGCAAACAGCAGCACTAGCTGTACTTACGGGAGCTCTTGCAGACCCAAAAATTGGTCTAGCTTTTCGGGGAGTAGTCTCATTTGAAAGATAAGGAGCTAAGGAACACGTAGATGTTTGGGTGAAAAACAAAGCTAAAAGTCCGTTAGCTAAAACGCTAAAAGTGAAAGAGTAACATCTGTGCTCTTTTTTTTCGTTTTTTTCGCTAAAGATAAATGCACATTTTTGGATTCTTTCTGCAGAATGGATTTTACTTTGGGAAATACAAGTGGATATAATTTTCCTTTGGACTGTTCCAGGGAGAATGATGTATTGCAAGCTGGGAGGAGAGCTGATTTATTTGTACAGCACAAGCCCAAAGGTAAAAAACTATTTCGGAATTGATTTATTTTGTGCCCGCATTATGTGTTATATCTTTTGAATGCAAAGTCTGATGTAGTTTACACTTTACGCTTTAAAATGATATACAGCTTTTGGGGTTTGGTGTTCAAAATACATCTGCTATTGCCAGCAGAACATTTAAAAACATAAAAACGGCCGCAGGCGCGCCGGTTGCTGGCCTTGTTTTATGCAACTTTAGGGCTAAAACTCATGTCTCAATACATATGCAAGGGGAATACTGTTCACTGCAACTTTAAAACCTACTTCTCAACGTTTTGGCTCTTTATGTTTGTAATATAAACATAATGTGCATAACAGTTTGAACTTCTTACATGATCACGGTCTATAACCGGTCGCTTGTTGGAGATGGCAGATTTTGCCCAAGTCTTAAAACAACTTTTTTGAAATGGTTTTTCTTGCATGTTTTAGTCAAAGGCAAAAGCTAAACTGTGCGATTTTTCCAGCTCAGACGTTCATTAAAAGGGCCAGTTGAAGTGGCACTTGTCCAGCTGGAAGATTACACTGATTTCTCGTTAGTAGGCAAATGTAAGTTAATTCTCTGAGCCCAGAGTACACTGTAATGGCCTCCGCACAGACCCAGTGCAGACTTCTATTTGCTCCACACTGAAGGAGAACAGATCTAATGACAGGGCTGCTACTTTTGCTGTCTTTACATCTGATTCCACATCTGCTCCCTTCTGTAACTGTCCTCTTCCTGTAAAAAGCAATCACTCTAATTCAATTGCGCATGCGAAACGATCAAGTGAAAGCAACTCAAAAGCCTAATTCAGCCGACAAATAAAATAAGCCTGGATGATGAGGATTAGTTTGAAAAAGCTGTTCAAAGCACATTGTTCAATGTGGTTGAAGATGTTGTAGAATAGCTACCCAAATGGACTGTTCATCTCGGTTCTCTGATCATTCAGCCGACATGTCCTCTGTTCTCTCAAGGAGATGACACTTTTTTGAGAAATTGCGACTTATAAGGCTTAGGGTAAGGCCTTGGGAGCTGGTGTTGAGGGCACTTGCTGGCCTGGTTCAGTTTAACTGGACTAATTCTTGATCATTTTGGCCAAAAATGTTTTATGTGTGGAAGTAAAACCACCAAACAAACAGAGTTGGGAAGCCGTTTTCCCATCTTTCAGTATCTGATGGATACAATCATTTATTTGGCCTAAATTTGTATTGTCCGCATTTAAACTTCCATTTGCAAAATTCCCTTTTGTGTTTTTACTATACATGTCTTTTTTGTTACCTAAATTAATACAGATTTAGCTGTAGATGGTTCAAAATGACTAAATATAACTTTTTTTCTACAGTTCACTTTTAACAACTCATGTCTTGAGATGAAATGGATAAATGCTGTACTGGACGTATCTGCTTTTTTGCACTAAAATCAATGCATTCCAAATATTGTTTATCATAATCCTTTTCTGAAACAGGCTGCTGCACCACACAGTTGTGTCGACACAGTTGAGAGAATCATTCTGTGGCTGTGACATCACTTTACACACATTAAAGCTGGAGTACCTAACTTTTTTTGTTTTGTTTCATGACATGTTTTACAGTCTTAAAGTCATATTTGGTGCTCAGATTATGCTGTCTTTACCTAATCTGAAAACATTTAGCTTACTGGGAGCTGATTGATCCAAAGGTTTGAAAGCCAGATTCTGTAAGACCCCTGAGGCTAAGCAGGGCAGGGCCTGGTTAGTGCTGTGATGGGAGACCTCTGGGAACACAATGGGGCGGCTGCGGCTGTGAAGTGCCAAACTGTTTTAGTGTCCCTAGGCAAGACACTTCAACCACATTTTCTAGAATAAGTCTGGTGTTTGTGAATGATTAGTGATGGTCAAAGGGGCTGTTGGCGCATACAAGTGGCCTCGCTTCTGTCAGTGTGACTCAGGGCAGCTGTGGCTACAGTAGTAGTTTATAACCAGTATGGAAAAAATGAAAAAATAAATGAATAATACCATGTGAAGCATCTTTGAGCATCCAAAAAAAAAAACATGCAATAATATTATGAGTTATTCGTTTGTGATTTCAAAGTTAAGTACTCCAGCCTTAATTTAAGCCTTTAAATTACAAACTATTTTCTAAAATGGCTGCGAACATCATTGTACTGCTCTTGTTCCAGTTTCTATCACGAAGACACAGTGGAATCAAGTTTACGTTGTCACAAAGTTTGCATCCGTTCTGTCCGTTCTCATCCTGTCTCTCCGCCATCTCCCTGTCCTCCCATCTCCTCTGTGCTTGATTTGCCCCCTCCCCCCCGACACCACCTCCCCTGCATATGCTTCTGTGGATGGTGACCTCAGCAGACCTTGGCTAACGTTAGCTCAGCCACCTCCTCCCTTTTACAGCGGCTGTCGATGAGGAAGCCCCCGCTGCGCAACTGAAGACAACACAAGACTTAAAAAGACCTGCACCAAAAACCAGAAGCCCAGGCACAGACTTTCAGAATTCCCACGAAACCCACACAAACCCAAAAAAACCTCCTGTCTGCTGTTCCGCCGTGTTTGGACAATGTCTGCGACGAAGTGTGGCGTAAATGTTGCAAATCCGACAATTGGGAGGCTGCAGTTTGGGCAGAGGACACCTGAATGAGCATGTGTGCACGGATAAGTGACGCTGCTGTACACTCTCTTTTTTCATTTTTTTTATTTTTTGTTTAACTGCAGATTTCCTGAGTCATTCTGACCTTAATCCCTGTTAAAGTTCTTTTAGAGTTAGCGTAGGCACAGCATCCAAGTGAGTCATGATGTTTTGTTGAAATTGTATTGGTAAAAATGTGCCGTCGTACAGCTTCAGAAAAATATGAACGGATTGTGTTGTAAGTACATTTGATTTGATGTTGTTTTTTGGTTTATCTACAGAATTAACAATTCCAACAATTGCAGGCATTGGACGACAAGATACAAAAGTACATAAAGTCTGAAAAGATAAATGCAGGCTATTTCTTTATGTGGATCCCCATTAGCTTCCAAAAGTGGCTGAAGAAGGTTTAAATGCTTTCTGTTTCTTTTAAGGTTAAACTTCAATAGCTGCTACACACACCTCAAGATAAGACTTACTTCATGATGAAACTTTGCTGCTGTTGTATTCACAATCTTCAAAAAGTGGAAGACCTAGCACTTCCTAACCATATTTTTCCTGTGTGCTAAAACACAGCATTCCATCCACAGTCCTGCTTGAGGTAGAACATGTTTTCCACTTCCATTAAAAACAATGTAACGTTTTTGGAGTCCAATTAGTTGGCAGCCCAAACTAATTCCTCCAAAATCAATGTCTGGATTCAGAAGAGTCAGGGAGGGCTGCACTGCTGCTGCACATCCTTTTTTTTTAATTGCTCCTTTAGAAAAATCTGCTGTCAAAGTATAAGATAAGAACCACTTAATTGAAGGACTTATGAACATTTGTCATTTTCTGCAGTCCAAAGGCTTTTGTGAGGTGATCGGGGCGAGACTGGATCCAATATTCTCCTCGATTATTTAGAGACTTCATCCACTGTTTACACTTTACACATATAGTGTTGTGGACATTGTCTTAAAGGCGCTATACCCATTTATGCATGTTTGAATGGCTTCTCATTTCCCCTACGCTCTCATCCCACGGAGCCACCTAGTTTTATTTGCGATCTGATACATATGCTAACATTAGCATTAGCGCAACTTCTTGTAAGCTGTACAACAATCACTGATGAAATGGCACTAAAGCAATGCACTACTAACACAATATATAAGTAAAAGAATACCGCTAGTTTTGCGTTCGAATGTATTAATTTAAAACATTAGAATATATTCTAATATTTAATTATAATTTATTATACAGCTCCTCACAGCAGCAGCACTCCATTGACTTGAATGTAATTCTTCCGATCATTTTTTCTTGATAACAGAACTCTCAAACCAATAATGACCGAAGCCCCAATGCAATCTCTGTTTGTAATTCAGATGTGTAAAATACTGCCATTACTCTGCAAGTACAACAAGCTATCAGCGCCTGTCACTACATTGTGCAGTTTTTCTGCACACTTGTCTGTGTAGAGAAGCTAGCAGAGCTAGCCACGCTCAATAAACAAATACATATCAATCAATCAACACCATTAAACGTCAATCGGACAATACAGTACACATATACATCCTTAACACAAATGCACGGACGATTTCAGAATTTGCTGTTAACGCTTTCATGACAAAAATACTGTTTTAAAGTGACAAAAAGCGATCGCAAAAAACCCGGAAGTTACCATGAAACAGCTAGCTAGCTTAGCTGTTACCTGCCTAGCACGTCCCGGTGAAACCTTTGGGAGCTAACTATTTTATTTGCAGTCATTAAATACATTTCGAATTATAAGGGCTGTCTAATATTTGTTCAAATATATATATATTTTTAATTTTAGAATTATATTTGAATTTTGAAGTTGAAGCCCTGGTGTTAAGCAGCGCTGTAGAGACTAGAGGACGCAGGCTGTAGAGACTAGAGGACGCAGGCTGTAGAGACTAGAGGACACAGGCTGTAGAGACTAGAGGACGCAGGCTGTAGAGACTAGAGGACGCAGGCTGTTCTCTGCTCGTTCTGTGAGTGGAGGAGAACGTCCCGCTAAGACTCTACTCAGCACTTTTCACTGCTTGTAATTCTTACACAGCTGAATCAATTACCTCAAGTTTTCAATTAAATTATGTATTATGATACAACTTGTATGTAGTAAAAAGCATTTTTATGAACTATTTAGAAAAAAAATCGGGTATGGCTTCTTTAAAGGATAGGCCACTGTTTTTACATACTGACATATGTTCTCACCTTAGACTAGTTGATATGTACCTGTGTGGTCTGTGTCCGTGCGCTCTGTCATGCAAACGCAGCACAAACGCAGCCTCTTCCACAGACTGTATAGTTCCAAATCTACTACTGTCACGCTGCTTCTATCGACGGAAGTGAGCGGGAGAGAAGTCTTTAGGAGTTAGTGTGCAGACGAAGTGCTCCTTGTATTATTACGCCTCACAATATAGTACCCCTTTTTATCCGCTGAGAAAATCGACACGTTACATTTCTGTGTTACTATACTTTGTAGAGTAACACGTCACGTAACTGTATTTAAATAGGGAACACGTGGAAGAGTTTGGGAGCTTCTAACGGGAGCTGATTTGGTACTATACAGTCTGTGGAAGAGGCTGCGTTTGTGCTCTGTTTGCATGACAGAGCGCACGGACAAAGACCAGACAGGTACATATCAACTAGTCTAAGGTAAGAACATGTGTCAGTATGTAAAAACGGTGGCCTATCCTTTAATCCATGGAAGCAGAGTCGTATTTTGTAAAAGAACATTACATAAGAAAGAAATAGGCCTTGCAGCGGATAAAACTTCTGCAGACCTGTACATCAGACACTAGAAGTCCTCCAAGCTTTATCTCATGGGGCAAGTCACTCATCGGCCAGTTTCCACAAGAAGAAACACAGAAACACATGTCACACCTCCACAAAGGATCATATCAAAATAGATAACCAACCTAATCAAAGAGACATGGGGACAGGAGGGGAGTCGGGAAGCTAAAATCTGAACTCTGAACATTGTAAAGCTCTTTGTAAAATGTGCTATATAGATAAACATTATTTACTTGACTGTACAATGAGAACTGCTGAGCCTGTGCATGCCATTCATCTGCAAATAAGTAAATACTGTAATCATGTGCAATGTGCAATACTGCAATTTCAGAATGTCCACTGAATGTCACTTTATCTACTTATTATCCTGTCCTATATGTATATAACTTTGCACTAAGTATAGATAGTAAAGATATATTGATATTGAAGCATTTACAGCTAGCTAAGAACATAGCAGCTACTTATAATGTATATTGTGTGTGCTCCTTGTGTGCTCTTCCTACTGTCCTGTATGTGCGTATCAACATTGAAACTTCCCCACTGTGGGACGAATAAAGGAACTCTTATCTCGTCTTATTTTTCTTACTAAAGCTCTAAATTCTTTCACAAATTAAAACAGAGCCCCCAAGCCATTTCTTAAACATTAAAACTCATATTGTTTAAACCAATGCTTAACACATGTTTTTGCCATAACACTGGTCATTCTAAAATAAAAACTCAACTTTGGATTTGGAAGCAGATTGAGGTGGGGAGTTTAAAAAATAAGATCTCAGGTACCAGTTATGGTAAATAACAGGGCTTCTTATGGACCGAGACATCGACCGCCACAGCAGGCAAATGATGGCTTCATTTCTCTCGGTTCGACATGACGCCTCCGCCAAAATGCAGAAATATTTATTCAGACAAGCACAAAGACAAGAAAAACAAACGCCAACGAAATTCTGAGCACTCCACGGAGACGAGCGCGGCAAAGTGGGGACAATTTACTGACTTCTGCCTTAAACACGGAATGAGCGACTCTGTGTAAAACAAAGTATGGTCTTTATTTGGGGAAATAACATAGAACTGCACTTACAGAGAAATTAAAATGATACTCTATGTACCAGCAATTTCAAAAAACTGAATTACTATTATTTTTGTCATGATGTTGAGCAGCGCTTTCACTAAAAGTACTATGTTCTGTAGTGCTCAGGTGCAAGAAGGAAAGCAGAATAATTGCACTCTGGGCTACTCTTCAGTTTTAGCTTCAGTCTGTTTTTAACTCTGTGGTCAGGACAGCGACGAGGGATCCTAACGTGAACTGCCACGGCTCATTTCAAACACAGGCGTTGTTATTGCGTTGTTTGCCAGTTTCCTGTAATTTATTAAGGCCATGATGGAAAAAGTCACGCATATATTTGAACTATTTTTTTTCATGTACTTGTCGGGTAAACGTGTCACTTGGTAAAAATTATATAATAACATAGACTCTAAGAAATATAGTGTTATAGAGAATATAAAGTGAAATTATGTATTGATGAAGATAAGTAACAATAAGCATAATTTTATATACACTACCGTTCAAAAGTTTGGGGTCAAGTGTTTTCCATGAAAAGTCACACTTATTCACCACCGTACCCTTGGAAATGAATAGAAAATAGAGTCAAGACATTGACAAGGTTAGAAATAATGATTTGTATTTGAAATAAGATTTGCTTTAGATCCAACTTTTCTTTTGTCAAAGAATCCTCCGTTTGCAGCAATTACAACATTGCACCAAAAACCAGACATTTGCAGCTAGAATAGTCATTTACCACACAAGCAACATATAGAGTGTGTTTCTTTACAGTTAAGACTAGTTTAAAGTTATCTACAGCTTTTCCTTCAAAAATAAGGACATTTCAATGTGACCCCAAACTTTTGAACGGTAGTGTATATAACTTTATGTAATGGTATAGTTATTCTTAATAACTTTTCTTAGTTAAATCCAAGTCAACAGGGTTTAGTGGAAAAATATGCTTATTGCTTCTTTATCAAAACGATGCATCCATTTCAATCCCAACACTGTTATTCTTAGAGTGTATGTTTAGATTGTATTTACGGAGACAAACATGACTCAGTGTTCCAACATTCCAGAATTCTGACACAATGGATAATGTATTATAATGTATACAATTATTTTGCTGAAATGTACGATCATCTTTTTATTGTAATTATCGAGACGTTTTGGGATTGTTCAGTCAAACAGGGACATTCATGATTTGTACTTTGATCTAAGATTGATTAAACAATGTGTATATCCTATGGCAAGAAATATGTATTATTTACTGTTATTTACAAACAGTACATTCATGCAATCCCTTAAGCCTAGCGTACATCGGACTTGCAACTGATTATATCCGTAGCATATGAGTTGCTGCCCCGCACACATCGACAATCTGACGAAAACGGGCAACTCCCAGTAGCAGACCAGTCTCGGGAATAACAGCGCGTACATCGACAGCAACTGGCCTCAACTACAGTGTGTTTTCTGACATAAACTGTTGCGGGCTCGCAATACACACATGTTGTCGGAGCGGCGCATGGAGCGCGCACATCGGGTCATATCTCCGAAACTGAGGACAACTAGTTGCCGAAAAGTAGAACACAGGCAACTGACTGAAACTGGAGACCGACTGTTCATCTCCAGTTGTAAGAGCGCTCACATCGACCGATTTCAGCAACTGATCATCTCCATCTACTCTCAGTTGCCAAAAGCCGCCTTGCAACTAGTTGTCCCCAGTTTCTCTGTCGATGTACGCTAGGCTTTAGAGTCACACTGCATCACATTTCATAAGCTCCATGTAGAAAATTCATATTTTGCATTATTTTTGGACATTAAAAATGATAGATAGGCTTTGTCATTTCATGTTTTGGATTATAAATAAGATATCTTGAAATAATTTGGTGACACAAGTATAAAGGGTAAAAAATGCTTTATGCCTCCCATCATGAGTTGATTTATTTTTGTGTCTATTTTAATTATCAGGTCTTATTTAAGGCAAATGGTTACAACGTACAACCCCATCCAAAAAAAAGTGAGTGTGCAGGATCATAGAAATTCCATCTCTTAACTATTTTATAAGGTTCATAGCATTTTTCAGACACCTAGAATAGTGTCTTTGTAATGATGAATGAAGGCTCCACAGTGCCTTTCCCAGGTTAAAACCCTAATATGAACAACACGCCGGCTCCGAGGGGCCTCTGCAGGGCCGATCTGGCAGCTCCACCGTGTACTTAACAGATGGTGGATTGTGGATGTCTGTCTGGAGGTCTCATAGCTGCGCAGTCACCATGCTGCTGACTCACTGGCCCAAAGTGAGTCCATGATTATCTTTGTAATTGTTGTAATTAATTAATAAATGGAGTGAATGGGGAAGTGACTGGCCGAATCAGGCTGTGACTAACCGATTGGCTGCGTGCGCTGTAGCTCCGTGGGCCATGCGGGCGAACGAGCGGAACAAGCTCTGATTAAATGTCTGGGCTGGTTACAGGAGAGTCAGCTTTGAAAATACTGCACTTAAAGTCAGGGGGAGACTTAGTGTGGGTCCAACCTGAACCAACCAGAGCCAGGTCCAAACTGGTTAACTCACATGTAGTGTAGTGATTATATAAAGTGGCTTAAAAGTGCTAATTCAGCTTGAACTTTTGCACGTTGGGTTTGGGGTAGGAAACTGACTCTGCTTATTATACTCAATATCCTTCCCAGTGGTGGCGGCATCGTGGGCTGCTTTTCTTCAGCAGGGGCAGGAAAGAGAAAGATGGACAGGGCCAAATATAATAAAGGCAAATTTGGAAAGCACTTTCTTACCTACTAGGGGGACATTGACTCTAAACATAAAGCCACAACTACAATGACATGGTTTGAATAGAAGAAAATCTTTGGAAAAACTCGAAAACTGCTGTTGTATCAAACTGGTCCTCAAAGGGCGTGTGTGGCTGTAGGTTTTCATTCCAACTAAACAGGAGCACACCACTCCACCCATTTCGTCAAGTGAGTCCAGTCTTATCCTGGGGAATGGGTGGAGTCTGATGTGCTCCTGTTTGGTTGGAATGAAAACCTGCAGCCACACCGACGCTTTCTGGAACCAGTTTGATACCCCTGAGTCTGATCGAATGGGCAAAACTTCAGTCTCTAGATGTGGAAAGCTTGTAGACTCAAACCACCAAAGGCTTGCTGCAGTCATTGCAATAAAAAGGGGGTCCATAATCTATAAACTTTATGACAAAATCATGAATCATTTTTCATTCACTTCATAGCTGGCTGTTACTTACTTGTGCCCTTTCAGAAAAAAAGAAAAATAGTCCAACAAGAATGTTTTTGTTTTCTTTTTCCAAATTTCATGATGTAGATTTTAGATTTAGATAAATAAGGTCATGATTATAGATATAGATAAATAAGGTCATGAACTACCTACCTATCTAGTGCCTCATATAACATGATATGAATATTGGAGATTGGAGGTTTTAGACCTGCTTCATGATTATGCTAAAGTCTGTAAAGAAAAGTCAAAAGTATATGACGTAACACGGAAATGTCCCCAATAAAGGAGGAATAAAGGATCTCTTAATGAATGTGTTCGTCTAATGTGATGCTAATGAGTAGCTTTCCTTTCCCTCCCCATTAAACTGGGAAGCTGCTTTTCTCAACTTTCAAAGCGGTCACCTACAGATTTGACCTTATCTTGAAGCATATGTTTGTGGTCATAAACACAGCAGTAATGTCAAAGTAAGTAAGTAAGTAAGTAAAAACTATGCTATAAATATCCTTCAAACTATACTTATTATATTCCCAAGTAATTGTAGCTACAGCCTGTACTTCTGTCTGGATCCAGGCTCCAGCAAAGCGTTTTATGTCTTATAATTTCACACCATTCGGACTGCTGCCCTGCTCCCGTCTTTCAGCTCATCCCCTCTTTCATTTTTTCTTTCTTTTTATCCTCAGACTCTCGTTCCATTTCTCCTGCTGTTGATATTCTGATCTCATCTTGTCCCCCTGTGTCCTACCTTTATTTTCCTATCACCTTCTTAATCTTTTCTCTCTCCTTGCCGTGTCCTGGTTTGACTCGCAAAGCCGCCGCAAAGAACTTCCAAAGAGAACGCTTGCATCTCCTCTGATCATGCATACCTGTATATGTCCTTAGAATTTGGGAATTGCAATTTCAATGCCGCGACAAAAGTTTATGCAGTAAAGTTTGTGTGTTGTTGGGCATATGCCATATAAACCTGAATATTGAGATACAGTGGGTTGCAAAAGTACTCATACAACGTGGACTGTTTACTTTGGATTTTATTCTTTAAAGATAACAAAATTACACAGTTTTAGAGTTAGATGATATCTTAAGTTGAACATGAAGGTGAAATGAATACAGAGGGCAAAACATGCTTTCTGCTTGTAACTCCTTATGCCACCACCAGAGGGAGGAGTAGAGATTTGTTTTGGGATTTTTTTTTCCCAAATTGGAAAAATGGCATCTCCAAACACAGCCATGTGATTGTAAAGAATGTAATTTCACGTGAGGCATTGGCGAAGAAATTTGTGGGCATTTTGAATTACTTTAAAAGGCAGAACACTGCTCTGAGTATGATGTCATAGTGGTACAATGACATCATACTTTAACTGTTACATGCTTATGCCAGAATTTCCTGATAATCGCGTGGATGGATCTAGAAACAACTACAGCTCTGTTTTTTGAGGCGGGAACTTTTTTTCATCATTTATCTCCGTTAATATACCCATTTATGTAGACATTTTCCTAAAAATATAAATCTTAAAAGGCTTTTTTTTACCTGGATCAGAGCAGGTGTGTGATCATTATAATTCAGTCATTTAGCTCTTGTCATTATACTTTTAAAATTGAGTATTTCTTCCACCACTATCTATGCATAACTTTATTTTTGATATCATACGTTTGATAATTGCAACTGAATACATTCCTAACCTTGTAGCCCTGTCTGCCGATCCATCAAACACAAACAGCTTTTGGCCGGGCCTAAACAAAGCCCTATGGAGCAGTGCCATGCATATGTATTCCAGTGCAGCTCACCTAATTAGTATCAGACCTGGACCGGCTCACTCCAGGCAGCAGCTTAGTTTGACGGCGGGGGCAGGTAAACAGTGCAGCTCTTTTGAAGTCACGTCTGTTTGAGAGAAATGACTGGGTTCATTATGTGATGTCGAACGGTGAGATGAGATAAACACTGGTGAAACTTGTAAAAACTACTCATAAAACATTATTTGTTAAAGCATGTTTTGAAACTGTGGATTGTAAAGCCAGAATCTTCTACATTATAACAAATACAAAAGCGGACCTTGGTCTGTGTAAATGCGCTATACAAAAAAAATATTTCTTACTTGTTACTTACAAATAGACTTGGCATATGTCACACTGCGGTAAATAAGTCTGAATCATATTCTGGTTTCACATTTCAAGTTGAATTACATAAATAAACGATGAATGGTATTATAATTAGGGGCGACAGTGGCTCAGTTGGTAGAGCATTGGCCTTTGGGCCTGAAGGTCGTGGGTTCGAGCCCACCGTAAGACCTATTTCACGACTCCCACTGATGACTGCTGTTGTTGTGTCCTTGGGCAAGACACTTAACCCCACTTTGCCTGAAGCTCCTACTGAAAGATCTCAGCTCCTGTGGACTCACCACCTGCAGGAGGATCAGTGAGGGGCTGGTACTCTGTGTTCTGGGTGGCATCTCTGGCCACCCTCCCCGACCCAGAAATGGATTAGGGGGAAGAGGATGGATGGATGGATGGTATTAGAATTCTAAAGAGTTTCACCCATACAGTAAATGTAAGTGTTGTGCTACATAGTTTTTATAAGTATTGAAAAATATAGAGTATCGAGTACTAAAGCTGGTATTGAATCTACTGTATATCAAGCAATGTGCTCTTGTTTATGTAATTATTTTTGTTATTAGATTACATCACAAATTAGTATACTAATTTGTGATGTAATCTAATAACAAAAATAATTACATAAACAAGAGCACATTGCTTGAGCATTTCTTGATACATTTGAACTAAATCAGAATATGATTGGTATAAAACCATATGCACCCATGAAAAAGTATTACTGTATTTTGAGTTAAGAAATACAGCTCACAGGTTTAAAAAATATATCTTATTATTATTATTATTATTACTTTCCCTTGTGTATTTTCTAGAAACAAAATTGAGTTTGAAATTTGCTGGCTATTTATTGCAGGATTTCCTCGGGTGTACGCGATCTCTGTATATATTAGAAGCAGTAATACGTAGCAGAGTGAGTGATGGAAGAGACAGAAGAGAGACGAGGGCAGGGTTTTGTTTGACGAAGTGTGTTGCAGAAACACAATGCAAGCTTCATTGATTCAACCGTCTGTAACAACAGTTAGAATCAATTAAGTACGCCTCAAGTCCGTCTACAAAAGACCACAGCACTGCACGCTGCAAACGTCAATATGCATGGTCTACTGTAACAAAATGAATAGAATAAAAGTTGCAAAAGAGCTTTCCCTTTCTTTTGTTCTTTAAATAAACAAAATCACACAGCTTCTTACTCAGTCTAAACTACAGTTATGCTATTTAAAACTCTTCACTCTTCCCATTTTAAGTTGTTTGTCAGAAGTGTTATTCTTTTTTTTGAATATCATATTATTATTTGTATTATTATTATTATTATTATTATTATAGACTTAAATTCACTTAAATCTAACTTTCAAAACACACAAAAAATGGAGCAAAATAATAAAAAAAATCCCTTAGCTCTCAAAACAGTAGTATCACTTGTTTTCACACGCATGTATTTTGGTCTCTATAAAATGTAGGACCACTGTCGCTCAGCCAATCAGCTCTTAGTTGATCGATAAACACCAGAATTACAGATTTAAGCCTAAAAGGGTGAGCGTGACATTGAAATGTACTGAGCTAGAGGAGTTTGCTTTTCAACTTAAAAAGTGTATTAGGATTTTCACAAATTTTTGTATAGAACCACCCTCTCCACTCTTTAAACAAAACTCTCTGGTCTTATTTGACAAGCACCTATCAACAGAATGATTGACTCGGGAGGAATTGGGAGGACCAATAGTCTTGATGATCCACCGGAAGTAGAAAATCCTCCTATCTACCTTCAAGTCAATCAGAGGCAGAGCAAGTAAAGAACACCTTTGAGTATGAGTACTTTCCCATTGGGCTTCACTGAGCTAGCAGGTTAGCATTTTCTATCTACAGTAAATACAGTCTAAGATTCCTAGTAATAATCCAGATAAAGCCTCTGCCTCTTGAGCCCTGTGTATGGTGCGTTAAAGCTGCACTAACTGACTTTGGGATTTTGAAGCCGCGGACTCGCTGGCCTCTCTCTTTCTGCTCCCCTCCCCGCACCCACGAAGCTATCGCCCCCCACACACACACCCACTGTTGTAGACGGAGCTAGCGTCTCCCAATATGGATAATACATGGATATGGATTTGCACGTGGATGGCGTGACCATAAAACGATAGAACCGGGAAGCGCGGAGGAACGGGACTTTCTTTTGGATGGCTGTTTCGCTGTGTAAGCAGTAACCGGTGATAAAGACACGAAGCTTCAGGTTAGCTCCTCGGCTTGTTGTGCTAACTCAGCCGTCTGTGCTAACGGAGACCTGTAGATTTCTCACGAAAGTGGGGGCTATTGGTCCGCTGTGATTGGTCACAATCTGCGACCCGAAACACATTCTCTTCCTTGTTTCATCAAAACTCGATCTAAAATATAATGTCACGCCAGCACAAATCTGCGCTAATTATTCTTCAAAAGGACGTGTATCCCAATGCCCTACATGGACATGGATAGCATTTTCGTAATGAATACGAAAATAAAGTCAGTTAGTGCAGCTTTAACTGTGGCGTTCTCCTGATTGTTTGAGTTTCTCTCCCAAAATCTCATATTGGTATTTTGCCACTGCGCCTTCATTCATGTTGATCTATTGCAGTGAATTGGAAAGTGTTTTAGTTGCTCATTACGATTATGATTCATGCTGACTCAGTTCAGAGAGCCAGCCCCGCTGATGTCCTTTATAATGACATTTTAGCAGCAGCAGCAGCAGCAGTCTAGTGTTCCCTGACAGTGTACACAAAAGTCCTTTCTTTGCTGCTTGTACTGGGCGCTCATGTTATGTCGATAGGAGTGCGATGCTTGGACTCATTTATACTTGTCCTGGACGTGTTATTTTTGGCAAATGCTCTACCGTTGCTTGATTAGGAGTTAACAAACAAATATGGCTGTTTATATTTGCACGCCTGCTTTGTGAGCCGATGGAAGTAGCTGGTTAGTCATGCACTGCACATGCAAATAATGTTAACGTCGGCCATGGGAGCTTTCCAAGCCGATGTATTATTGGCACTGATTTAGCTAATATTTTGGTCACACTTTAATTGCATGTTTGTTCCAAAGTTAAGATCTATATAAATCCAAAAAGTGTTGCTTTACTTTGCTTTGCTTTTCTTGCACATATTAGCCAAACCACTTTGTTTTTTGCTGAAGTAAGAAAATGACAAATTAAAATGACTGTGGAATCTAAGGGGTTGTCTCTGTGTTTAATCGCAGTGTAACATTTAGAAGGTTCGAGATCAAACTCCAAGAAGAACCAAACTACACTTTAGAATCACATTTTTACTTCAATGAATGTTTCAAATGGATTTAATTAATAGTCACTTACTTTATTTCACACTCTCTGTATATTCTGCCAGCAAAGTTCTAGCACTTATTGGGCTTGTTTTTTGAATTTTTCCTAATGAATCCATATATAATTGTTTGTGTATTCTGACAGGCTTTTTGTTTGTTTCTTCAAGGTTGGTTGTTGTCTACTCACAGTCATATGTTTGGATATTAACACATATAAATGCCTCATACTTTGCGGTCAACCAAGGGGTCTTTTTCAGGTACAATACGATACCGGTTATTGGTAGTCAAGGACGCCAATAACTGATGCATAGAGCCAATATTTGTCTGCCATTGTGAAACAAAACAAGAAAACATATAATTGTAGAGCCCAATCTCTAGGTCACAGATGCTGTCTTGTATTTGATGTGATTTCATCTAAATAAGTATTATATAATTTCATTTTGACCCATACAAATAAAAATAAATCGGTACTAATCAGACAGTACTTTGTTTAGACACAAATCCAGTAAGAAGGACTGATGCAGTAGACTAATACATGTTTTTGTTGTGTGAGTTGGAGCATTGTTGTTTTGACCAATAGGCTGGATTAGATTCATTTAAATATTAGAAAAAATGTCCTATACCATAATATATATATCATTATGGATCAATATCCGATTATTGCTCAAACCCTCATCTTTCATCACTTCCTATTCATAGAAGGGCCGTTTGTTTCCCAGAACAAGAAACCACTCTCTTAATCAAAATATATGCAAAGTAGACATAATAATAATCCCACTGCTTTGCTTGTTTGCACGCAGACTAATAACCTATAAAGCAATCTGTCTCATTGTCTGGTGCATTGTCTGCATATCGAGGCTTTTCCTCCCTCCTAATTCATTCAGTGTATGTTAGCAATGTTAATTTTAGTCTTTCCTGTTCTGAATCAATGAGGATGTTGCAAAGACCAGTTTGATTAATTAGTCCTGATCGGTGCTTGATTAAAAATGCTTTGATAGCGTTTTAATGGACTCGTTTGGATGGGATTACACGGGGAGATGCTCTGCGGGCACACTGGCATGAATCTGCTGCGCTGATGGATGCTCTGTCAGTCACACGAGCGGCTCGAGCCATGTGGAAACGTGCAATCATGCGTCCCTGTCATTTCACGTTCCCATACAATCCGAGCAGACTTCATTAACAAAACAGTTGTTTTGTGTTTGTGATGGCTGCGGCTTTTCCCCCTTTCTCTTTGGTTCATGCAATAAGTCTATAATGTTCTCTCCTTGAAGTAAACAATGTACATTTTTTATTTTTTGGGGGATTTTCTACGATGAAGGAATATTATGAGTTTGAACCCCTATTTTTTATTTTTTATTTTAGCCCTTTAGCAAATGGTTGGGATACAGTTTGAGGGTCAAATTATCTAAAACCAAGTGAGATGACCCAAAGAGTATATATCTATTTTTTGCATTTTAAAAACATTTTCTATTAAAGACAACAAAACAGACAAACACACCAACATTCAACAAGAACACAAAATAAAACAAAATCACAAAAGTACAACCCCAAACAGAGCAAACATAACACAAAGACAAGACAAAATATATATACTGTATATAATTATTAATAGAGTGGAAGAAGAGAAAAATTATGACGATAATAATAACAATAATAATGATAATGATAACAATAATAATAGTAATAATGATGATGATAATAATAACAATGATAATAATAATAATAATAATGATAATGATAATGATGATGATGATAATAGTAATAATGATAATAATAATGATAATGATAATGATGATAATGATAATAGTAATAATGATAATAATAATGATAATGATAATGATGATAATAATAATAATAATAATGATAATGATAATAATAATGATAATAATGATAATAATGATAATAATGATAATAATAATAATGATAATAATAATAAAAATAATAATAATGATGATGATAATAATAATAATAATAGTAATAATGATAATAATAATGATAATGATGATAATAATAATAATGATAATGATAATAATAATAATAATAATGATAATAATAATAATAATAATGATAATGATAATGAAATTAATGATAATAATAATGATTGGAAGAAAAATTATCATTTGAAAAAAATCATTAATAAACAGGTATATTTCAGTTCCAAGAATGCTTAAAGTAGATATATTGACTCAAAAGGTGAACCACTAAATTGTTGAGGAAACCATTAAAGGGTGTTTTCTACTTCCCTTCTCTCCGTCAGAGTAAGCGCTGGTGTGAGGCGGGTGCAGGTCCCACCGGAGCTGCATAAAGGCCACAGAACAAGGCACCAAAAATCAGAAACAATACTGAACACAGCCCTTCAAATGTCAACAGACATGTTTGTTGTTTTATCCACAATAAGTCATGTGTTCCTGCAAAACGCTGAATACAGAACCATTGTGTTATGAGCAGCGTGTTTACAAGTCAGATTATCATGGTTGTCCTGTCAATTTCTGTTTCAGGTAATGTGGACTCCTAGTGGTCAAATAAAGTCATTACAATTACAAATTTGTTGTCAGAATCTAACACTAATCCACCTGCTGGGGTTTAGATAGAAATGGTACTTCTCTGTGTAATACTTATGATGACTTATTGTTATCTGGTTTAATTTAAATGTATGCAGTGCTAATTTCTGTTAATTAAAAACAAACTGGGAACCCAAATGAGAGCCTCATTCTGCTCTCTGATTGGACAATCTGAAATCAAACACAAATATTGTAGTAGTAATATAGTAGTGCGACAGTAGTTCAGTTGGTAGAGCATTGGCCTTTGAGCCAGAGGGTCATGGGTTCGAGCCCGACTTTCACCATCGACTCCCACTGACATCTGCTGTTGTTGTGTCCTTGGCAAGACACTTAACCTTTGGGAACAGCAGCCACAGTGGGGCGGCTGTAAAGCGCCAAACTGCTGTTGTGTCCTTAGGCAAGACACTTCACCCCCATTGCCTAGAATGAGTCTGGTGTGTGTGTGAATGGTTGGTGGTGGTCGGAGGGGCCGATGGCACAGACTGGTTGCCTCGCTTCTGTCAGTGTGCCCCAGGGCAGCTGTGGCTACAGTAGTAGTTTATCACCACCGTGTTTGGAGAGAAACATAAAAGCGATGCATAATTATTATTATAAAAATAAATATCTAGATATTTTTTTCCCAACTCTCGATAACGATATTGTCATGATATCTATAGATAGAGACAGTGTAGATCTAAATAGAAGCTTCACACTTCTTTGCAAAACATGCACAAACATATATTAACTTTAAAAATCAAATTCAAGTAACACAGAAAGAACACATCTAAAAAGGCTCAATATTTACTGAAATGTACAAATAAAGCAGTGATTGGCTTTTTAGGCACACATTAGACCAAATGAGCATCTGTCCTTCTCTAATTGTAATATGTATTGTATGTAGAAAGAAAAAGGACGATAATACAAAAAAGCATATCTGCAAATTGACTTTCACGATATTATTGTCTACGATATATTTTGCACACCCCTAATGTCTATTATTTTTTTAGATAAGAATGACTTGACTTTAGTTCCAATAAGGTTGAATATAATTCATGTGCCATTTTATCTGGAGAGACATACTGTATAAACGATGAAGATATTACATGCATTACCTTTAACAGTTTATGGTTTATTTTAAATAAATAATTAAATAAACGGTTTAATCTATTGTGCTATTTTTTGTATCATGCTTCATTTTGGGTCAGAGCCCATCTTCAGAAAGGAAAAGTGGCTTCTTCTCAAGAAACTAATTTTAAAAAGTGCTATTATCTTTCTGGCTCCAATAACAGTGAAACGTTTCCATCATGGAATTATTTCATTTTCTACGACTGATAAGTGATGTACGGCACTACTGATGTGTAAAATAAAGGGTTATTTAGCGTGATTAAAATCTGTATAAGCCTGAATCATTTATAAACTATTGATTAGAACTATTCCCCCATGGTTTAAGGTGAATTTAACCTATGAAGTATTTAGTATTACAGAGCCGTGCTGTGTGGTTGAATGGTGGAAAGGTTGATGAATCCAAATCAATAAATCCAAAAAGCATGAAATTGAGACCCTAATAAAGATGAACAACTACTACATCTCAATATAATAATAATCTCCAACACGGAATTCCATAAACCTTTGTAGACTTTCAGAGATTGACTGTAAGGACCTGTCTCAGTTTCTAGAATTTTCAGTTACACCATCTGTTTCTTCTCCATAACTGTATTTGTTTGTCATTCCCCACTGCTTCCACTCAGCCCTGTAAACAGATGTGTGTGTCTTGCAGGAGGGACCGTACGTCATGTTGAAGAAGAACTGGGAGATGTATGAGGGGAACGACCAGTTTGAAGGCTACTGCGTGGACTTGGCCTCGGAGATCGCCAAACACATCGGAATAAAATACAAAATCTCCATCGTCCCAGACGGCAAGTACGGAGCCCGAGACCCGGAGACCAAGATCTGGAACGGCATGGTGGGCGAGCTCGTGTATGGGGTGAGTAGAGAACTGATGGTCCCCAATGGTCTTCAAAGTTTCTCAACTTTGGTCCCCAAAGGTCCTTAAGGTTCCTCAATGATCCTCAATGGTCCCCAATGGTTTTCAAGGTTCCTCAATGCCCCCCAATGGTCCTCAATGGTTCCTAATAGTCGTCAAGGTTCCTCAATCGTCTTCAATGGTCCCCAATGATTTTCAAGGTTCCTTAATGGTCCCCAATGGTCTTCAATGGTCCCAAATGGTCCTCAATGGTCCCTAATAGTCCTTAAGGTTCCTCAATGGTCCCCAATGGTCCCTAATGGTCCCCAATTGTCCCTAATGGTCCCTAATGGTCCCTAATTGTCCTCAATGGTCCCCAATTGTTTTCAAGGTTCCTCAATGTTCCCCACTGGTTTTCAAGGTTCCTTAATGGTCCCCAATGGTCTTCAATGGTCCTTAATGGTCCCTAATAGTCCTTAAGGTTCCTCAATGGTCCTCAATGGTCCCCAATGGTCCCTAATGGTCCCCAATTGTCCATAATGGTCCCCAATTGTCCATAATGGTCCCCAATGGTTTTCAAGGTTCCTCAATGGTCCTCAATGGTCCCCAATGGTCCTCCAGGGCCCCTTCATGAATTCTACAGCTTTTTTGGCCGTCTCCGTGGAATTATAAAGTTCTATCTACATTCTGGCTACTTTGAGGTTTGACCCCTTGTAGAGCAAAAATATAACTAGGTGTGAAACTAGGCGTATTTGACACAAATTACTACTGATGGGCAGATGAACCCCCGTAACACGTTCCTTATATTATGGATCTTAAAACTACAAAGAGGGAACATTGTTGTAACGTGGTTAATGTATCTTAAAACGTCGGGCTTTAAGATTTGTCCTCAATTTTTTTTCTCACGCCAAGACACCTTTGTCCACCCCTCACTTTTCCCTCTTTCATCATAAATCTTTCATCGCAGACAGATATAAAGATGTAGTTAATGGAACTTCACTCAAGGAAAAATAATAAGATGAAATGAAAAAGTAAAGAAGGGAATGTTCTACCAGCACACAGGTCATTTTTGTATTATTTGATATGAGTCTCATCAATTCAGATTCGACATTTCCACATCTCTTTCTCTTGTGAAGGACTTCTTTTGTGGGAGACAGTAACTAGAGCCTTGTGAGTTCCACCTGTCCGCACGCCCCATGAGAGTCTATTAAAAAAACAACTGCCAGTCTCGCTTCCCCGCAACTTCAAAACATGTCCAAAATATCACATCTTTCTCTGTGTACTTTACTTTTTCAATTATTATTTTTTTTTTCTAATCCCCAACTAATTACGCTCTCCCACTGCAATGCGAGGACCCTGACATTCGACACAAGCTGCAAACTTTATCAACATGCCCGAGACAATGTCAGTAGTCAGCGCGTGGAAGAGTGGAAGTGGAACGGCGACAGAATTCATTAGGGCTGGATGTGGGTGGTGGGAGGTGACACGGCAGAACGGAACCAGTGACTAATGGAGTCTGATTTGTTCCAAACCTTGACAGTCTTCTCACAACACTGCACCAAACAGTCTATCCACACTTTGTGCTTTTTACTTTGTGTCCGTTACACTCCCAGTCTATTTAAATAACCCTATTGTCTCGGCTGGTTGTAGTGAGAGGCTTTCGATCAGATTTGTAGACTGCGGAGTTTGGTAAAGCGTTTGTCTGCAATAACCGTGTAGGTGCAGATAGATGGTTAGATTCTGTCTAGATTTGTCCCATGAGGGGAAATCCAATTGCTCACAGATATGCCTACAGATAACAGAGACAATATGTACTGGTGAAATTCAGAGAAGTAGAATAGGGTTCAAACTTTGTAATTCACCTTATGATGGTAAACAAACATATGATAACTGTTATTTGGTATAATGTTGTTAAATGTCTCTCCGAAAATGTGACTTTTTTGAAACCAGACTATAAGCCATCATCAAAAATATATATAAAAAAAGCATATCGTGGTGATCTATACAGCAGACATCACTTCACATATTGGTTTTACATATTTAGGTGAACTACAGAAATAAATGAACCTTTGAATGATATTGTAATTTTCCAAGGCATACATTTCCTGCATAAACATTGTTCATTGTAGCTTTCAGCATCAGGGATATGCAAGGTTGATTAGTCTTGTGGTATTCTAGATTTAGCTATAAACATAACATTAGACATTTAAACAGAGCTTCTTTATAAAATATTTATCAAAAATCAAGTGTATTATTTATATTAGAAGATATATTTTCATCATGGCTGAGGGGCCAGAACTTCTACTCTATATATTCATTTTCATCATAGACTTTTACAAAAAATGAGGATCTGGATTAGACATTAAAGTTTATAGTGTTTTGCCTGATCCTTGAAAAGAATATGATTTCAAATACAGTGAATGAATGAGTGTCGGTGCTTTCGTCGACCACTTTATATTCCTCTAATGTGACTTTTAAGGCCAGAATAACTTCTCTGTTCTACTATGCTTCCCTCCGTTTCATCTGTTCAAGGTTCAGTCATTCTCTCTATTCTCTCCTTCCTTTTATTCCTCTTATTCCCATGTCTTTATTGTTTAAAACCCGAACTTCTCTTGATCCTCCTCTTCTGCCTCGGCCCCTGATGGTTCAATTATCTCCGGTTCTTTCCCCGTCTAGAGCTACAGTTCATCACACACTGTTTTTCTTACCCAATTGCATTTGGTTTCTCATGTTTTGTGGCAGAAAGCAGAGATAGCCGTGGCCCCGTTGACCATCACTCTGGTGCGGGAGGAGGTGATCGACTTCTCCAAGCCGTTCATGTCTCTCGGGATCTCCATAATGATAAAGAAGCCGCAGAAGTCCAAGCCCGGGGTCTTCTCGTTCCTGGACCCTCTGGCCTACGAGATCTGGATGTGCATTGTGTTCGCCTACATCGGTGTCAGTGTTGTGCTCTTCCTAGTGAGTGACAGTTCTGTAATCTGACCGATGTGTGTGTGTTTGTGTGGTGTGTGTGTGGTTCATCTATGCGGGCTGTCCAAATCTTGTTTGCATGGGTTAATGTTAAAATAAACATTCGTCTCTGCTTGAATCACGTCTTTCTGTCAAGATTAATGGCAGTAAACGTCTCGACTTCAGCCTATACCCCTTTTGGTCCAGCATTATTCAGCACTAAAATTGTTTTTTTTGCCTTTATTGCATTCTCTCAAGGTCTGGCAACTCATGACAGATGGCAATGACAATTTAAAAAAAAAATGCCCCAATTACAATCAAAACCATGTCCTCTGCAACCAACAAAAATCATACAGGCATCAATCAAAAAATAAGGCAAAACAAAAGAGGATGGACAAATAAGAATATATTACAAACCAGATATAGACAGACAAGACCAGACAAGACCCAAACAGAGACCGCCCCAGACCCAGCCCCAGACCTAGACCCAGACATAGACAGACAAGCACTAAATTTCTTAATATACACAATTCAGTTTATTTTCTTTTTTGTTATTGTAAAATGTATACAATTTTGGAAGACTTGTAACCTGAGATCCAATGTTCATAATAACCGAAGAAATAAACTACTACTACCTCTCTTTCTATCTCCACTACTAAAACTAAGACACAAGCCATTGATTTGACCGTCTTCCTCCAGGTCAGCCGCTTCAGTCCGTACGAGTGGCACGCAGAGGAGCCCGAGGAGGGGGCGGCCGAGCAGGGTCCGACCGACCAACCTCCCAACGAATTTGGCATCTTCAACTCCCTCTGGTTCTCCCTGGGCGCCTTCATGCAACAGGGCTGTGACATCTCCCCTCGGTGAGCTATCCTCCTCCTCCAGCCGTGTGCAAATACAGCTATATAACGTCCACGCTTGTGTGTCGGATGGGTCTAGAGGCAGATTTAGTCTTTTGAAGTGCTGAAGTCCACTGGGAATGCTGTGTGTGGCTCGGCGTGTGCACGGACGCCGTTCTTTCCGGTTGTTGCTTATGCGAATGTCCTCTTTTACAGCTTTCCTGCTTACTAGTTTCTCAAAAGGCCCAGCTACAAAAAGGCAAAGCCGCTTACAGCTATGATCATGTCCGCCAAGGTGGGAAGATTTAGCGAGTTAGCGAGGTGTGCATGAATATTTAATGGCGCTCCGAAGAGGCAAGGGTCCAGCAGTATTTTTAGAATATTTATAAGAATATAGCATTTTATTATTGATAACCTGAGAATGCAGTTTGGTGAAAAATTCATAGACATCATCTTGGCGACCTTCAGGGACCAAGTCTGAGGAGAGATGAGCAGAGGAGAAGTTCTCACCTCAACAACAGTGGGGAGGAGGGATGGGAGATGGTGGTGCTACACACTCCATCAGTGCCACACTTAAATACGAGCAACAGAGTGAGTTTTCATACTGTAATTATAGAGTGTGTACCTTTTTTGGGCTTTGTAACTATGTGACTTTTTTCTATCTATAATTGCATGAAATTATATTTTATTTTTTAAATGTGAGAAGTTCAAGTTTTTGGTTGCTTGATTACCAACATTCTTCGGCACTCTTTTTCAAGGTGCTGTTTTGGTCTGGTTCTGCTTCTGAAACACGTCAGCTCGGTTTTCCACCAGAGAAGAGCCAGTGCTAGTTACCATAGCAACACACTCAGTAATTTTCCAGTCATATTCTCCGCTGCGAAAGTGCAATACAAACATCTGTAATACACCATGATGCTGCTAACTACAGTGTATTCCACAAGCGACCAATCTTTGAACCAAGTGCAACCAAGTTTTATTTTATTACTGTATCTTATCATTGAATTATTGATTGTATTATCTATTATCTTAAATAATAGACCCTGTATAATTGTGCTCTTATAGGACCCCCTTGAAAAAGAGATGGTTCATCTCAAGGGGTTATCCTTAAGAATAAATAAATAAAAAATAAATTATATCTTCCGTATATTCTGCTGTAATGTGCTCAACGACGAAATGTATGAATAATGAGTAATAATACATTGTACTTATAAATCGCTTTTTGGACACGAAAAAAGAACAAATAAACAATAAACACAATTAAAAGCTAAAAAATAAAATGGGGGCAGCTGCAGCAAAGGGACAATCGTGATATGTTGAGGGAAAAGCTACCACATGGGCGGCACGGTGGCTGAGTGGATAGCACTCTCGCCTCTCAGCAAGAAGGTCCTGGGTTCGAATCCCGGTCGGACCAGGGCCTTTCTGAGTGGAGTTTGCATGTTCTCCCCGTGTCTGCGTAGGTTTCCTCCGGGCACTCCGGTTTCCCCTACCACTAAAAATATGTCCAATAGTTCTGGCATGCGCCTCCTGTACTGGCGACCCCGCTCCCATCTCTGTGTGGAGTGAGAGACAAATGCCCAAAATTAACAATTGTAAACCGCTTTGAGACTCAGATCTGCAGTGAAAAGGCGGTATATAAATAAAAACTTACTTACTTACTTACTTACCACATCACCACACATGTTGTATTTTGAGTTTCAGTCTTTTTGTATTCAAGCTCCAAACGCCCCACGTGTTTACAGCCCCCGGTCTAGTGCTCACTGTTTTTTACTAACTTTTTGGTTTTGTTCTTTGTTTCTCCCTTAATCTGCAATTGCAAGTGTGATTTAATAGTGTTGCAGATGGTATGAATTTAAAAGCTGTTGCTACAAGGATTAACTTGAAGTAAAGAAAGCAGCTCCACAGTGTTTCTACAGCATAAAGTTATCTCAGATTAATATTGTGTTATTGAGATGCTCGACCACTTGCAACTAGAAAGATGGGTGGCTGTGGAAGTGTATCTGTGTTAGCCTGTGTACCTCGGCCGCATCATGGCTGGGTGGTTAGCATTTTTGCAGCTCAGTAAGACAATCCCGGGTTGGAATATCAGAACAGGGTCTTTCTGAGTGGAGTTTGCATGTTCTCCCGTGTCTGCATCTGGTTTCCCTTACCACCAACTGCATCTTCTAGTGAAGGTGGTTCTGAAGAGATTGGTTCCTGGGTTCTGCACTATGGCGACAACTGCTACTGACAGAGGCCCTAGTGGTCTTTCAGGAGGAACATTTGTCCCTAAATACAATAAAGTATAAATTAACTTAAAGTAGCAATATGGTCCGTGTATTTTTCGTTCAATTGTTTTTTCAAACTAAAATTGAAAATGAAATATCAAAAAATGGCTTGAATTTTCATTTTTCATTTTGATGAGGAAAAGGAAAAACAAAAAATTGGCTTGATATTTGATTTTTCGTTTCGATGCAAAAAATGAAAATACAAACTATTGAATAATGCTATCATGCCGATTTGATTTCATTTTTCATTTTGGCGCAACCGGAAGTGTGCGCCAAAGCCCGTGCACCCCATTATTTTTGTCCGGTTTGAAACAGCAGAAAGCAGGCGCGTGCACGAGGAACAGAACAGAAACAGCTGATATGGTCTTGTCCTGATCATTTACAGATTTGCGGGATGACTTCAACAGAGGTAAGTAATGTTTCTGTTTTGTATGATATTTAGACCAAATCAATGTGTATATTTTCCAAGATGTGATATTTCAACAAATGTAAAGCGAAGTGAATTATCAAAAGAACGTTTGAAAGGGGAACAAAAAAGTGTCTATTATGTATATATAAACGTAAGCCTAACTGTAATAATACAATTCCACAGATAGAAATGCTTCCATGACAAGCCAAAATCATCTTTTCATTGGGCCTTATAAGGTTAGCGTAGCATGAGACTTTTTGTTGTATATTTACTACTCATAAACATAAATCAGTGAAGTCACTCTTATTTTTCAGCCAAGACAAGCTAACATTAGCAACATTATTATTCCCATAGAAAATACAGCATAATTACCACTGTTACTGTTTTTTATTAGTGTTATTACTGACACTAGTCTGCTCCTAATACTACACAAGTTGTCTGTAGGTATAAAACTATAAGATCAACTGTTCTGATACATTCAAAATATTTTTTCATGGCTCACATGAATGAAGTTTGTACAAAACATACATTCCAGAATGGTGACATCTAATTATTTTTGCTTTTCCTTCTAGAACTCCAGTCCAGTTAAATCTGAGTTTCTGAGAGCAGTGACTCTGAAAGGGGGAGAGGAGGAGGAGGAGGAGGAAGAGGAGCAGCCAGAGGAGAGTCTAGAATAAGAAGAGCACAACCTGTTGGTTATAAAGAAGCCCGCTTTATTAGTCCCACAGTGGGGAATTAAAACAAAAATGCAACTCATCACCACTTTAGAAACAAGTCTTACTTTTATTTCAATGTTTGGGAAAAAATGTGTAAAAAAATCTGACATAATATAAATAAATGTGCTGTGTCCATCTTTGATTGCTGTCCTCTGTTCAGGGAACAGATATAAAGTTCTAGAAAAAGAAAAAAATATATTTTTTATATCATTGAGACTTTTTTCACATTTGATTATCATCACTACCTGTCCTCTGTTGTGTCTGCTCCAGTTCAGCTGCAGGAGGAGGGATGAGGAGGACAGGACCCTGGGCCCTGGGGTCATGACCCCCAGCAGAGCTGAGGTGCTGGTCTGGGATAGAGCTGTAGTCTTCAGTCTCCTTCACAGTGTAACACTGAGACTTTTTGCTGTAGACTCGTTCATGTCTACAAATCATTAGTTTAGACATCAGTACAAATAATATATTTCTTTATCATCAAGATACAGTATGAAAGCAATAAAGTATGACTTACGATACTGGGCCTTCCCTGTTCACATGCACTGGGCGATGGTTATGGTGTTATTGTCTACTGCAGTGAGGAGTGTACAAGAAGACAACAAATTACAGCATGTGTGAAAAAAGTTATACCATGTCAACACACAAAGAGAAAAAGTGACAATATCAGGTGACTTTATAAATGTGTAATGTTAATACAGACCATAAACTTCTCTCTGGGGCTTGTGTTCTGACAAGCATAACAGAAATGGTTAATGTCCTTGATCCATACAAGTATTGGCTTTTGACCAGAAACCATTCCAGCCTGTTGGAAGACACCAAAGTTATTTAAAAAAGTCTTACCAGACCTGGGTTATAGACACAATATAATATAATATAATATAATTCGACATACAGCACAACGTTTCTTTGTTAGATTATTTGAGGCATGCCAGACATCGAGTGAAGGAATAATACCCTGATATCTGCCCTTTTCTGGATCTGTTCAGAACACAACAAAATAATCTTGTAACAAGTTGCAATTCAAATTAAAAACTCATAAGCATGTTATGTCAAATGCAGAGGATTGAATTGCCCTGCGGGGATCAATCAAGTGCACCTTTACCTTTAATATTCCTAATTAAAAAAAGTTAGATAATGGGAAAATAATGAAAAACAAACATTCCAGCAAATCTATAATAATCAGATGTCCAAGAGCTTAGTGCATTACCTGGAGAGTCCGTCAGCTGTAACAGAAAGGCCTGTAAGGATACACTGTAGTGAATATGCTTACTTACCAAGGGCAACTAATCTGTCGATCATCTCCTCCGTGCATCCCATGTTTCAGTTTTGGCTGTTCCAAACTATATGGACACAAAAAGTGTTAAAAAGAATGTAACTTCACACATACCATTTTAGTACTTGCTTTGGTAAACACATGTGCAAAGCATGTACACATTGAAATCCATTGAGAATAATGCAATAATAATAATGTAATTTACACATTATTGCCTGAATACTGGACATGTTTGTAAGCCTCTCCTTCTTAACTAAACAACGAGACCTTTGCTAAAGCTGTAGGTACTTCAGTTGTTTCTCAAATAGCCCCGTTTGTAAACAAAACGCTGCGCATCAGTTCATGTAGCATATCCAGCTAATGCTAACTGTTGTGTTATTTCCTTCTAACGCAGTGATCTAGCTGGGGTTTATTACGGCTGGTATTTTGGAAAAGGAGACATCCATGCCTCATTCTGTGCGTTTTCCACAATTAAAACGCAGCCAAACTCAGTTACTGGCAAAAGAAATGGCATTTTGCTACGTAGCCTTTTGATGCACGGACCGCTGCGTTGAAAGCATCTAACACTATTTTTGCCCACACGTATTTAGAAACAACCGCCTTACCTTTCAAGCACTTTACTTTAGTTTGGGTCTGGGCTGGAGTTTCAGCGCTGCCTGAAGCCGGTCTCTTGTTATTCTCCACAGTATTCATCTTTCCAGAGCCACCTCTGCAGCTTCAGTAGTGACAGATACAGCCAGCGCTGCTACAGCTAACGTGAACGTGCATGACGTCACGTGTTCGACCCGAAGACACACATTTCAGGCATATAAAGACAAGTTTACTGGCATATAGAGGCAATTGTGGTGAAAGCAGCCTCCGCCTATTTCCTCACATTTTCAGGTCAAGACTGAACTCACTTGAGGCCAGCCTGCTTTCTGTTGTTTCCAGTCGGACAAAAATAATGGGGTGCACGGGCTTTGGCGCACACTTCCGTTTGCCCCAAAACGAAAAATGAAATCAAATCGGCATGATAGCATTATTCAATATTTCGTTTTTTCATTTTTTGCATCGAAACGAAAAATCAAATATCAAGCCAATTTTTCGTTTTTCCTTTTCCTCATCAAAATGAAAAATGAAAATTCAAGCCATTTTTTGTTATTTCATTTTCTATTTTAATTTGAAAAAACAATTGAACGAAAAATACACGGACCCAATATGTAAGCTTTTCATGTCAAGACATCATTGAATTTTTTTTTTAAATCTTTATTTATATACCGCCTTTTCACTGCACATCGGAGTCTCAAAGCGGTTCAGCCGAGATAATTGAAATTGGATTTACAGCCCCTAATTCTTGATATTGTTTTCATTTCGATGTCCCGCCCTCCACCGTTTCACCAATCAGAAAGTCTGTGATCCGGGTTGCCAGAACTCACTGCTCAGAGCTTATGTCACAGGTAAAGTTCTGTGGCCGCGGGGCTGTCTATCGGGGCCTTTGTGAAAATAGATAGATTTGGTTATAGATATGTTGTTGACAAAACTCTTGTCCATTCAGTTATTATCGCCCTATGGATTTGTCTGCATATCTGGCAACCTGAGTCAGGGTGAGTGCTGTACCACTTTTGCCCAGATTTTTACTCCTTTAACTTGACTCCCTCTCATCCTTCCAAACTTAACTTAACTTAAATATGGCATGGTTTTGTATGTGTTTAGTGGATCATAACAACGACAAGGTATATCAAGTTTATACAGACTATAATTCTCAGTTGTATTGGTTCTTTCCAAATTCTCTGTACATTCTGTCACATCTTGATCACCCATAGATAAGTAGTGATTTAAAATAGTAACCACCTCCACTGTTGATTATTTATGCACAAACACATTGCTGCTCACGCTGAATTAGAATCAGCACATTGCATGTTTTACCTCTCTTGTTATTTCCAGGCTTTTGTAGGAGGTTGCATCTTATTTTGTTTTTAAGAAAAGCACTTTCTGGCAGCCACACAAGCTCAAGGCCTGATTTCTTTTTTTCTTCTCCACTGTTTTATTCAGAATTTCCACCTTGCCTTCAAAACATGTCTCCCACATTTTCATTAGCATTTAAAGAGAGAACAAGCTTTTTCTTCCAGCTGCCCAAACTTTACTCGTATCCTCCTCCCACTCCTCTCTTCTCTGATTCCATCCGTCTTTTTCACACTGCACTATTTTCTTCCACACCTGTCGCTTCTCCCACTCCTCCAGCTCGGCTTTGACTGACAGAGCAATTCAGGCTCACACTCACTGGGCCCAGCGTCCGGTGTGTGGTCTCTCAGCGTCCACGTGCATAGGCCGAGATGTGGCTGTGTCTATAAGCTCCACTGCATCTGTCAAAGGCATAATGTCATATTTAACATGAGCCGGTGTCGGTGGTATAAATCAGTTGGCCTTGTCACCTCTCGGACAGAACTGCCACTCACTGAACGAGATTATATAACGCGCCAATGCATGGAAACACCGAGGAAACGAGGGACATGTTTTTTTTTGTGGGGACTGGGACTGAATGCCAGGAGTGTTTTACTTTTCTATCTTGACATTTGCACAAATCCAAGTGTTTTTTCACGCTTGAAAACATGACAAATAGTCATCAGGGTTTCTACAGGGTACGAAAGAGTCTTTAAAGCGTTGAATTCATGAGTTTAGAGATAACAGGACAGTATGTAATATCCACTCTTAGTCGACTAATAAAGTATTAATAATTACAAGCACGCTTTTGTTGCCAGAATCTAACTGTAGTGGCATATTTGGTGTTGGATTAACGCGTGCTCTTGAGTGGTACTTGTGAAAAAGTAAAGAGTAAACCATGAAACTGAAGTGTCCAGTTGCATACGCAGAGAAATGATTTAAAAATGGGGAAATGACTTGCATTCTATATATTTGCAGAAGTAACACTCGACATAGCCTGGTCTTACCAAGGCAAGGCAAGTTTATTTGTATAGCACAATTCATACACAAGGCAACTCAAAGTGCTGAACAAGATAGCATTAAAATCATAAATAATCACAGAACATTAAAACGAAAGATAAAAATATAAAATCCCTCAGTTGTATGCACAGCTAAACAGAACTGTCTTTAACCTGGTTTTAAACATTGTCAGAGAGGAGGCCTGTCTCACATCATCATACCATCATACTAATTTAATTTCGTACTAAGGTCTGGATTTGCTCCATTGAGCTGTATTAACAGGAGGAAGGGGTTAACAGATTTACACGATTGGATCTGATTTTATTATATGTGACGTATATAATGCGTCCGAGTGAGTGAGGGATTTAGCATTTAGCCTAGCTTTAGCCATCTTGTTTGCCACTAACGAAGCCCGTGGGGAGTAGAGCCACAATATCTTTGCCAGCAATTACATTTTTTTGACATTTCTCTCGCTCCGGTTTTAATTTAATTGATATTTGGGAGCCGAACCAGAATGAATTACTTTACTATTCCATATCCCATTGCCAAACTACAACCAGCAAAGTCGGCACAAACTCTTGACGTCACTGACACAGCTACCTACAACACTCTCCTACCCCGCTCGCTGAAAGGTCGGATGGGATTCAGACCTCTGGGTGGCACTGTGGCTGAGCACTCTCGCCTCTCAGCAAGAAGGTCCTGGGTTCGAATCCCGGTTGGACCAGGGCCTTTCTGAGTGGAGTTTGCATGTTCTCCCCGTGTCTGCGTAGGTTTCCTCCGGGTGCTCCGGTTTCCCCTACCACTAAAAATATGTAGAATAGTTCTGGCATGTGCCTCCTGTACTGGCCCCACTCCCAAAAATAACAATTGTAAACCGCTTTGAGACTCCGATGTGCAGTGAAAAGGCGGTATATAAATAAAGATTACTTACTTACTACTTACTTACTCTACCGTAGAGAAATGATTATTCACTGGCCAGGCTACACTCGACATGGTAACAAAACGTTTGTCCTCTGTGCCACAACTAACACTAACCACAACAGCATTGATTACTGTAACTGTATTACATTTCATCAAACAAATTGGCAACCCAACTGACCTAATTTTACTCTCTGATTTGAATGTGCTTTAAAATACATAAACATACAAATTATAAACATCATGTCCTTTGTGTTTTTATTAATTTATTTCATAAATGGTCTTAAAAAGGACAAGGAATAGACTTGAACTTGACCAGTGGGGTGGGGTTGCCTCTGTGCTGACAACCTCTTCCATTTGTCACATGCTGGAAGGACTGTATTTTTTTCTTACCATACACATTCACATTGCTGTAGAACTCTTTGCATGCTAAAACCACACCCTCACTGGCTGATGGGAAGATGTTTTCCAAATAACCTTAGAAAACTAAGAAATGACCAATGATTATCCTGTGTGGGTAGTCAAAGAAGGCACCCGCTGCTCACTGTTGTCGTGGAGATAAAAAAGAGTGTGATTTAGTTTTCTTTCACCACAGCAGCAGGCCTGGGTTGCCTTCTTGACTATGCACACTTTTCAATCTATTGTCAATTTTTTTTCTGGTTTACAAGTAACTTTGCTCTTTAAGTTCTGCAAATCTGAAAGTGCTCTTTGTCTAGTGATTTTTGTCTCCGCTTTCACTAAAGTTGAGTTTCATACTATTCCTCGTCCATTGTCTCCACATAGTGATTGTAAAACACAAAGTTGGCATTGTAACTGTACCTGCTCGTCAAAGCTTGATTGTAAGATTAAACTTAATGTAAGTCTAAGCGAGTTGGGACTTGTTGTACTTGGATGAGAGACCACTAGAAAAATGGAGCAGTTGAATTGAATTGAATTTTGATTTAATTTATGTATTTAAAACCTGCACAAATATATTATTTACATATTATACATATTTAGACAAATATTTATAAAACAAAAGGATGAAATTATAATAATGCACACGTCCTGGGCGACAGTTGCTCATTTGGACCAATGGTCTCTGAATCCAATGGATCGATTAGGTGAACCGATTCCCCCGCGACTCATGTCACCTGTCCCCCCCCCCCCGACCCAGAAATGGATAAATATAGGGGATGAAAGCAAAAAAATGGTTTTACATGTATGAAAAGGGATTGGTGCTTTTGGAATGTGTTACACCTCTCTTCACTCGTTCTCTGCTCACTCCTTCCTTGCAGTTCTTTTTTAAACTCCTCTTTAAATGGCTTTCAATTCTCCCGGTAAATCGTTCCAAATAATATCTCCAGGTCCTGAGAAACACATTGATTTTAAGGTGGTTTTGAACGTAGGCCTTTATAACTTTTTCTTTTTATTCAGCATCATTTTGAAATGTATTGCAATCATTCTGCAAAAGTTATAATTATACGCCTTATTATTGATGATAATATTATTCATCGTTTGCATTAAAATATCCAGTGCCGGCTCGTTGGTGCCGCAGTTTGAGGTCGAGATGCCCAGACTTCCCTATCCAGTCAGAAATAGGAATAGGATTATACACTTTTTGCTTTCAAATGTCTTCTGAGGTTCATGCCTGTATTGATTGCATTTATACTTCCAAACTACTGAAACTTCCCTCCTTTACAGTTCATTAGAGCGGCTCCTCACATGTTAATGCTGTCTAATTTGCAGACATTCATTGGGTTAGCTAATTCTACCTATATTTCCATCACAAGCAGCATCTATAATCACCTCATCTCTCCTGGCTCGGATCACCTCTCATCTGTGCCGAATTAGCAGAACTCCACTGGATTTGTGTGGAGCAGTGGCACAGTCTTGACAGGCAGCTGGTGTGTGTGTGTGTAAGTGTGTGTGTGTGTGCGTGCACTGTGATGCTCAGATCTGTCACGCTCTGGTCCGCTCTTTGTTTGTTAAAGCTGCCAGTGTTCATAGACAGGAACAGTACAGGCACAGCAGCAGCTCTGCCTCAGCAAGCATCGATCACTCCCACAGCACCTGTAACAGAGACGGAAGAACACGGTACCAAGTTACAGCGCCACTGTCTCAGCTTTTTGTCTGTTTTATTAGATTAGATTGGATTAGATTCTACCTTTTTGTCATTGCAAAGTCAGAACCAAATGTAGTTTAGCATCTAACCAGTAGTGTAGGATAATATTTACGACACAGATAAATATATATGCGTAAATGCGAGACTGTACAAAGCTGCTGTTGCTAATATATTATACAAGGCTACAAAGTTCTATATTATTACCATCAACGTATCTGTTATCTATGTACTCAATTTTTGTTCCTCTAAAATCCTTCCCCCATCTGTGACATGTTGGTACCATATGAACCAACTCGGACTCTGAAGAGCACAGGTACTGGCCTCCTGCTGGTGCCCAGAGTCAGGACTAAATATGGGGAGGCAGAGTTTCTCATGTATGTAGCTGAAATCTGCATGTACAGTAACTGAAATATTTTATCTTCACTGTGTTTAATGTCCTGTGATTCTTTATGATGTATTGTATGCTGTTATAATGTTTGTTAATGTTTGGTAATGTGAGTCTGGCCTTTCGTTTTTTATCTCAGTCAGTTTAGATGAATAACTAATATACTGATGCCAGACAATATGAATGAATGAATGTTTTTATTGTGGACGTTTCAAAATGAGAAAACAAAATAAAAGCAATGTAATTCTACATTGACTAAGCGAACAAACAAATGATGTCCAAAATAGGAGTGGGAGGAAGTTTAAAAAAAACTTGTGTAATCCCACCCCTACTTACAACTCCGAATTTACAAATCAAAAAAATCTCCCTTTACCAAATGCAATCTAGCGCTTGGAAGTTTTTAGCATGCTTCACGAACATATTTATTAAAAATAACTTCTTTGTATCTTTTTTTAAACTCAAATAATGTTTGACATTTTTTAAGTTCCGCGTCCAATTCATTCCAGTTTTTTGACGGTTTTCATGTTGGTAACACAAAAGCTTTTTAATGTGGTGCGGACCTTTTTAAATTGGAAAAAAAACAATCCTCTTAAATTATAATTTGTTTCTCTTTCAATAAACATATTCTGTATGTGTGCAGGCAGCTGTTTATTTCTAGCTCTAAATAAAATTAGAAGTGTTTGTAAATCAATCAGGTCATGAATCTTTATTATTTTTGACTGAATGAATAATGGGTTTGTGTGATCTCTGTATCCAGCTTTATTGATGATTCTTATTACCTTTTTTTGCAGTTTGATGAGTGGATTTAGCGTGGTTTTGTAGATGTTGCCCCAGATCTCAGCACAGTAACTAAAATATGGTGAAATTAGTGAATGGTATAATGTGTGTAGCGATTTTTTATCCAATATATCCTTTGCTTTGTATAAGATTGCAATACTTTTTGCTATTTTCTTTTGTATATATTCGAGTTTAACTTATCATCAATTATGACTCCCAGAAACTTGTTATCTGTTACTTTAAATATAACTTTAAAGTAGAGCAAGTGGGCCGTCTTCAAAACGAGGCTTTGGAAGTAAATGTCATCAATGTCATGTATAATGTTCTGGCACATACAGTATTCCACATTTACCAATGCAATGTTTTGGACTGTTATGACTTGAGTTGCCACATCACGACTTTAGCTGAATCTATTGGTCAATCACACCGTTTCATCCTTCACCCTGTTCTGTGCATTTTCTGCAATCTACCCATCATTCATTTCCTCTGAGCGATGCCACCCTCATATTTGCTCTGTGTGACTTCTCCAAACTGAACTTCCACATTGGCTTCACTTTCACTCCAATAAAAGATGGTTTGGGAACATTTCAAGTGGTGCAGTCATTTCTGGGTTCTTCCAGAAACTTCTGTGCAGGTCAAATAAGTCATTCAATTCAATTCAAGTCAAGAAGTTTTTGTATAGCCCTAAATAACAACAGCTTTTGTCTTGGAGGATTCACCGACAATAGATCAGAGAATCAAACAGTTCGAACATGTAGGTGATACAATGATGATAAATTACTTTTAAAAAACACACAAAAGTCATTGGTTCATAAGGGACAGGATTACCAATGTCTAAAAATTCCCATAAATGCCCATAAATATTCATAAATGTCCTTCAAAGTCCCGGATCGTCGCTGTCCTCAGACCCTCCTGTCATGCTTGTGAATGAGTACTAGTGATGCACCACAACATTTGCAATTCGTCCATAGAGTTATTGAGCCAAATGTCATGAATTACAACTGTTTCATTATTTTGTGGGGCGTGTGACTAAACGCACTGAGCCTACTGTAACCACATATTGGCTCTAAATCCAACATAGGCTCAAACAGATGGCGGCAAAAAGTCTTCCGCCGACAACGCGAGCGAGAGTGAAAAATAGCTGCAATAGTCGCTGTGCTAATTCTTTGTTGTTGAGTTCAGGGAAATGGAAGAGTATATATTTGAAACACAGCTAAACAACATGAGAGTGTCCCGGGTGTATGTCGTCTCTGACAGATTTTCCTGAGCAGGTCACCTCCACCGAGTCTTAATTATTGGGCTAACGAGTCTCAGAGCTGCGTGGTGATTGGCTCGCACAGACAGGTGGCACTTTGCATCATCTGGAGCAGGGGCTTCTCTCATCAGGAGTCACAGGGTTTAGCTGTTTTATTTGGAAAGTATGGCATTTGTTACATGATGTGGCAGAAGTGGAAGGTGAGAAAAACTCAGGGGACTAACTTGGTTAAGTTTATACCTGCTTCTTGACATGTATGAACCCTAACCCTTTCATGATTCTAAAGTGCTTGACTTTATGGCTGGTATGTCCAAACTAAGGCCTGCGAGCCAATTGCAGCCCTGTGTGTCATTTGATGTGGCCCCCTGCCTTTCTAACAAAAATTAGCCATTGAGATAATAAACACAATTCACAAGTTCTTAATGTCTTCCTGCATGCAACCTGTAAAACACTTTGGTTCTGTCACTGGTGTCCACATGCATACATTGTTTGTCCTGTTAGATGATATCACATAAGATAAGATATTCCTTTATTTGTTCCACAGTGAGGAAATTTCAGTATCATCGTTGCTCACATTACAGCAGAGAAAAAGAAGGGGAAAAAAAGCACTCAGATTGCACACATCAATCTATGATGTCAAAAATTATAGAAGACCCCCCCCAAAGTCAGCCAATCACCTCTGCGACAAATATCAGAAATGCGTACTATCACTTGAGTTACTAAGCGCACTTCACATAGACCAGTCCTTCTCAAATAGTGTGGTGCTCCTCCCTAGGGGGGTGTGGTGCAATAACATCCTCTGTTCTGACCCCGGGAGAAACTGTGGCTGCTTTGACAGCTCAGCGAACGCGCCTGGTCATGTACCGAGCGCGGACCGAGCGTTGTGACCAAATCAAACAGAACAAACCAGTCTTTGTTTATTTTACTTACTTAAGAAAGAGCCCTGTGATTCATTGTTTGACTTTTTGGGCTGAGAGCCGAGGGCCGGATTTTTGAAAAAAAAAATTCCACATAGTTAGTGCCACCTTATTGCCAAACTCTTTTTGACTTATTGTATTGAGAAAGATGTGTTAGTCTCACATTATTATTGGTTGTTTTATTACCTTTCATGTGTGGAAGTTGTATATTCTTTTTATTATTCTACTGAAGGATATAATAACATTTCTATTGTGTGTAAGTGTCAGCTCTCAAATTCTTTTGAAATGATGTTTCTATCTACTACAGAGGCCGAGATATCAATCATTCTGTAGAAGACAATGAATTTCAGGAAAACTTTAGGTTTTGGAGGTGGTTCTAAAGTCGGCCGTAGGTTTTACAGGTCTGTTTTATCAGCTGTGTCAGGTCTTAATGGGTTGTTTGACTTGCATTGAGTGGATTATCTGAGTTGATCTAAACTTTAGCATTAAAAAGAAGCAAGTATAAAATCTCGATTAAGAACCACGCGACAAATGGAGTGAGTACCAAACACCATCTTCTGGTACTCATCTGAGTACCTCACTGAAAAAGTTATGTGCACCCCTGGTCATATATTTTTGATGAATACAGCATGTTGTGTCTGATGTTCACAACATTTTACTTTAGCATGAAAACAACAGGATTATTTATCCAAAAAAAAGTAAAATTCCTCCACAAACTGTGATTTCAGCGCTCAGTATCTCTGATATCCAGCCATTGACTTTATTTGTATTTACTGACATTTGTTTATGATTGTGTCCCAAAATTCTGTATATGGCCCTAATGTAGCTGTAAACATTTGTCATTCAGCCCACTTCAGCTCCATGGACCGCTAAATATCATACTTAATTTTGAACCTCAGAACAGCCTGGAAACAATCTAAACAATGTTACGATTCGGGTTGTTGACCACTGGAAAATACTTTATGGTGTATGCACCTGGACCCCCTGGACTGCCACCTTAACGTGGTGGGGGAGTTTGAGTACTCGGATGATCCTGGGAGCTATGCTGTCTGGGGCTTCATGCCCCTGGTAGGGTCTCCCATGGCAGACAGGTCTCAGGTGACGAGTCAGACGAAGAGCAGTCCAAAAACCACCATGGACAGTACAATAAATAGACAAGTGACGTCGCCCGGCATGGCGCAGCCGGGGCCCCACCCTGGAGCCAGGCCTGGGGTCGGGGCTCGTATGCGAGCGCCTGGTGGCCGGGCCTTAGCCCACGGGGCCCGGCCGGGCTCAGACGTGGACGTGGGCAGTCCCTCCTGTGGGCCCACAACCTGCAGAGGGGTCCGTGGTGGCGCGGTGCTGAGAGGACTGGGCGGCAGTCGAAGGCGGAGACCTCGGCGACCCAGTCTGCACACACAACATCTGGCTCTTGGGACGTGGAACGTCACCTCACTGGGGGGGAAGGAGCCCGAGCTTGTGGGGGAAGTTGAGCGATACCGACTAGAGATAGTCGGCCTCACCTCCACACACAGCTTGGGCTCTGGAACCCAACTCCTTGAGAGGGGTTGGACGCTCCACTTTTCTGGTGTTTCCCGCGGGGAGAGGTGGCGAGCTGGGGTGGCCATTCTCATGTTAGAGTTCTCCCCGGTGAATGAGAAGGTCGCGTCCCTCCGCCTCCGGGTGGGTGACAAGTCTGGAAACAATTCATTGTTGTGACGGCCTACGGGCCTAACAGCAGTGCAGAGTACCCGGCCTTCTTGGCGTCCTTGGGAGGGGTACTGGGCGGTGCACCGCCCGGGGACTCCGTTATTCTCCTGGGGGACTTCAACGCCCATGTGGGAAACGCCAGTGACACTTGGAGAGGGGTGATGGGAAGAACGGCCCCCCCGATTTGAACCCGAGCGGTGTTCAGTTGTTGGACTTCTGTGCCAGTCACAGTTTGTCCATCACGAACACCATGTTCGAGCACAAGGGTGTCCACCGGTGAACGTGGCACCAGGACACCCTAGGCCGGAGGTCGATGATCGACTTTGTTGTTGTATCATCTGACCTTCGACCGCGTGTCTCGGACACTCGGGTAAAGAGAGGGGCGGAGCTGTCAACCGATCATCACCTGGTTGTGAGTTGGATCCGCTGGCAGGGGAAGAAGCCGGTCAGACCTGGCAGACCCAAGCGTATAGTGAGGGTCTGCTGGGAACGTCTCGCTGAGCCCCCTGTCAGACGGACTTTCAACTTGCACCTCCGGGAGAGCTTCTCCCAGGTCCCGGCGGAGGAGGGGGACATGGAGTCCGAGTGGACCATGTTCTCTGCCTCAATCGCCGATGCGGCGGCTCGTAGCTGTGGTCGCAAGGTCTCTGGTGCTGGTCCCGGCGGCAACCCCCGAACCCGGTGGTGGACACCGGCAGTAAGGGATGCTGTCAGGCTGAAGAAGGAGTCCTATCGAGCCAGGATGGTTCGGGGGACTCCTGAGGCAGCTGTCCAGTACCGGCAGGCCAAGCGTGCCGCGGCCCGGGCTGTTGCAGAGGCAAAAACCCGGGACTGGGAGGAGTTCGTAGAGTCCATGGAGCATGACTATCGGTCGGCCTCGAAGCGATTCTGGTAAACCATCCGGCGCCTCAGGAGGGGGAAGCAGTTCTTTGCCAACACCATGTACGGTGCGGGTGGAGAGCTGCTGACCTCGACTGGGGATATTGTCGGGCGGTGGAAGGAATACTTTGAGGTTCTCCTCAATCCCCCCGTCACGTCCTCCGTTACAGAGGCAGAGGCTGAGGATGTTGGGGCGGATACATCCATCTCCCTGGCTGAGGTCACCAAGGTGGTTGGCAGCCTCCATTGTGGCAAGGTTCCGGGTGTGGATGAGATCCGTCCTGATTATCTCAAGTCTCTGGATGTTGTAGGACTGTCTTGGCTGACACGTCTCTGCAACATCGCGTGGCCATCGGGGGCGGTGCCAATGGAGTGGCAGACCGGGGTGGTGGTCCCTCTCTACAAGAAGGGGGACCGGAGGGTGTGTTCCAATTATTGTGGGATCACATTCCTCAGCCTCCCCAGTAAGGTCTACTCCAAGGTACTGGAGAGGAGGCTACGGCCGATGGTCGAATCTCGGATTCAGGAAGAGCAGTGTGGTTTTCGTCCCGGTCGCGGAACACTGGACCAGCTCTATACTCTCCATCGGATACTCGAGGGTTCATGGGAGTTCGCCCAACCTGTCCACATGTGCTTTGTGGATTTGGAGAAGGCGTTCGACTGTGTTCCCCGGGGTGTCCTTTGGGGGGTTCTCCGGGAGTACGGGGTCGGAGGTCCTCTGCTGAGGGCCATCCGATCCCTGTATGACCGGAGCCAGAGCTGTGTTCGCATTGCCGGCAGTAAGTCAGACCTGTTCCCGGTGAATGTTGAACTCCGACAGGGCTGCCCTTTGTCACCGGTTCTGTTCACTGTGTTTATGGACAGAATTTCTAGGCGCAGCCAGGGGTCGGAGGGGGTCCTGTTCGGAGACCACAGGATTTCATCTCTGCTGTTTGCAGACGATGTTGTCCTGTTGGCTCCAACGAACCAGGACCTACAACATGCACTGGGGCGGTTTGCAGCCGAGTGTGAAGCGGCTGGGATGAGAATCAGCACCTCCAAATCCGAGGCCATGGTGCTCGACCGGAAAAAGGTGCCTTGCCCTCTACAGGTGGGTGGAGAGGTCCTTCCTCAAGTGGAGGAGTTCAAGTATCTCGGGGTCTTGTTCACGAGTGAGGGAAGGATGGAGCGTGAGATTGACAGGCGGATCGGTGCAGCGTGCGCAGTGATGCGGTCGCTGTATCGGACCGTTGTGGTGAAGAGGGAGCTGAGCCGAAAGGCAAAGCTCTCGATTTATCGGCTAATCTTCGCTCCCTCCCTCACCTATGGTCATGAGCTTTGGGTAATGACCGAAAGAACGAGATCGCGGATACAAGCGGTCGAAATGAGCTTCCTCCGCAGAGTGGCTGGGCGCTCCCTTAGCGATAGGGTGAGGAGCTCAGTCACACGGGAGGAGCTCGGAGTAGAGCCGCTGCTTCTCCACGTCGAGAGGAACCAGTTGAGGTGGCTCAGGCATCTGTTCCGGATGCCTCCTGGACGCCTCCCTGGGGAGGTGTTCCGGGCACGTCCCACCGGGAGGAGGCCCGGGGAAGACCTAGGACACGCTGGAGGGACTATGTCTCTCAGCTGGCCTGGGAAAGCCTTGGGGTCCCCCCGGACGAGCTGGAGGAAGTGTGTGTGGATAGGGAAGTCTGGGCGTCTCTGCTTAGACTGCTGCCCCCGCGACCCGGCAACGGATAAAGCGGAAGAAAATGGATGGATGGGTGTATGCACAGCTCACTCAGTCAATCAAGATATTTATTGTAAAACTTATGCAAAACAATTATTAAAATAAAAATAAAAACCGTTACCCATTCATCACAGAGACAAGACAATTTGGAACAAAACAATACAAAAGCACCACAGTAGAGCAGTAACACAATACAATATCGTGTGGTATAAAACACACACTTAGACAAGAAATGGGCCCAAACTATCTCTGACCCAACACCTCTCACCCAGTACTCACGCTGTCACTCTTTCCTCGACTTACTTCAAACCAATGTACTCCAAACAGTACATACTGCTGCGTCACTGTTGGGAAGAAGACTTTGAAAATATAATTGCTGTATTTGGTAATGGTCCGATCAGACAATCTGCTTATATCCTGAAACCCATGAATGCCTCTCCCTCTTTATTTGACCATGTATTTCTTCTTTGTCGTATAATAGCTTGTCCGGTGCACAGTCTTCCATCTCCCTAGACACTTCCTCAATCTTTAGCCAAGTTCTCATCCGTTTATCTTCCCAATTGTAACAGTTGCTTTTACGGTTTGGAAGTAGAGTGACTGCTTGGTCAGGTGGAATTGATTTTTGGCTTCACTCAGCTGAGAAATTGAAGCAGTGCGGCAGGCTTTGTTCTTTTGGGAAATGTTGTTTATATGGCTGCAAATCAACCATTAACAGGAGATTAGGGTTAAAACACCTGAAATAGCTCAATTGGAGACGGAAATCCACACTTTGCATTGAACAATATCGTCCAATATCGGCTGTAAGCAACAATGTTTTTGTTTAGATCTCGTGAGGTTTGTGAATATGGAAATGTTTAGACGTTTGACTAAAACAAAACTCAAGTGATGCCTCTTTATCATTATTGCCAAACTTTGTCCACTGAGACTTATACTCTTGATGTAGAAGTGTTGTTTTGTCTTCATCATTTCAATTTATATTCTGTGCAGTGATTTTTAGTCAATAGTTTATGCGATTGCTCTTTAGATTCATGATTTATGTTTGGGGTAAAAAAAATATAGACTCAGCCAGTATATTCAGAATTTTGATATGTGAATGAATATTTGAGAAAGGACTGAAATATTCACTGCTGAATGTTAATTAATGTAGGGATGGTACGCCTCTTGGGTGGCATTTTTCGAGGTCTCAACTCAGTTAGAATGCCAATTCCCATAAACTAACCATGACTATCTCCAATTTCACAAACACAAGTTTCAATTATGGTTTTCCACAGCCTTGCAACACAATTCAACACAATTTCTCCTTATACAAATGTGTGAGACGGGTTTGTTTAATGCCATGTCTTTATTTGGTGGAGGGATTAGTGGTCAAGTTTTAAACTAATCAGGAAGGAGGTTGTGAAGAAATGGTTTGACTTTTTTTTTTTATAAAACAGCTATGATGACATAGCAATAGGTATAGATAGGCCTGTAACTGAAGCACTTTCATTGCAATTGTAAAAGAAAAACTGTAATAAAACAAGTAATAAACTAGGTTTCATTATACAGTCATACAGTGTACATTAAAGAATCCCTAGTCCTCATTACAACATAAAACATTATTTACAAAAACCTGAAAGATAATTAACATGATAATAACTAATGAAAAGTTTAAAACAAATATTGTGTGGCAAAGTCCTTTACAAAACAAGGAAACATTCAAATCCTACAGTAGCTTTGGACCTGGATCTACAGCCCTCTCTCAATGTGGATCTCCCCGAGGTTTCACACTTTTCTCCCACTGTGTTTTAAAGTTTTTCCTCTGACGCAGGGGGTCTATTGGACAGTTGGTGTCTAACAAGAAGGACTGTGGTGATGATCCAGGACTCTTTAACATGTATGGACATGTGTATGTTCTGTGTCTTAACTGTTGATTCTCTGATCTGTATTTGGTGATGTCAATGGTTTTCTTAAGTCCTCTCACATGACTGCTGTTGTGATTTAGAGCTTAATAGAACTGTTTTAATCTGTATTTGAACATTGTCAAAGTTAGAAGCCTGTCTCACATTTTCAGGAAGAATAATTCAGATATTAGCTTCCTGAATCTGAGATGCTGACTCCATATGTCCCCAATCAAATTACAGTATGTAATATCAAGGGTCTCCACAAGGTCCTTCAAATCAGGAATTAGACGATTACCTTTATCCCATGAACCCATGAATACATTAACAGACATGTGCAGCATGAAGAGTTAACACGTACACGTTCCTAACCTTTACAACACCAGATATTACATGTAACCTTTCCGATCACATGTTTCTGGTCAGCTCGTCCGGCGCATCAGGCCCGGCGTCTGCATTGATATTCCGCCTCGGCGTGTGTCGGACAGCGCGCCTTGTGCATTGTGTATTGAAGCTGCGGAAGGGTCTCTATTGGTATTCAGCGTGGGTCCTGGCTCCTCTGCTGCAGTCATCTCTGCAGTCTGCGATACATGCACACGGCTCCCTCCTCACTCACTCTGCCTATCTCCAGAAAGCAGCTATCTATCCATTTATCTCCTGTCCTTTATCTCCATCTGCAGCCCAATCATGCTTTTCTCCTTCACCGTCCTCCTCTTGTCGTTTCTCCTCGTGTGACGCCGCGTTTTGGAGCCTCCCTTAATAGTCAGACAGCAGGTTTTATTGGGCACTACTGCACTGTGTCTTATTCAAAGTCTTATTCAAAGTCCGATCATTAAAATATGAAGTGGGGCAAAAAAATATTGTCCTCTAGAGTGTCCTCCCACTTAAAAAGATGAGAGATGCCTGGAATTTTCACCATATGTACCTCAACTATGAGAAAGGTCTTGGAAAAATCCAGATTTTTTAAAGATTTGTTTGCAAACTATGTATTTATTTTCAATAACAAAAGTTCACATCTATTCAAATCAATTCAATGTATTCTTGTATAGCCCTAAATCACAACAGCAGTTATCTCAGAGGACTTGACAAAACCATTGAGATTCCCAACACGGATCAGAGAATCAAACATTTCAAACACTAAGAATATAGAACGCATAGGTATTGGTCCATAGGGAGTTGACCAATGTCCATGAATGTTGCATGTCCTGGATCATCACCACAGTCCTTTTTATTAGACCCTCTAACAGTCTAACAGACCCTCCTGCATCGGCAAGGAAAAACTCTAAAATCCAGTGGGAAAAAATGAGAACAAACGGGCTATAGATCCAGGATTCAAGCTACAGAACGAGGGCCAAGGCCACGCGCTGCAGGACTCAGGTTGTAGGACTGAAGTAACTCCCAGGCGGGGAGGGGGTGCAGCCCACAAGGCGGGTCGGGTAGGGTAGTCCACAGGTGCAGATGGAGGGGGCCGTGTTCAGGAGTCCTATTGTTGCGCCATGAAACAGACATAGGAAGGAGAAGAGGACAGTGCTCAAGTTACCATACTTCTCCAGCAAACTGACTCCCTATGCAGCTTGACTGACAATCTCACTTTTTTATACACCCCTTTGTTGGCAATGACAGGTCAAATGTTCACATGTTCACAAGGTTTTCACACAGTGTTGGTGGTATTTTGGCCCATTCCTCCATGCAGACCTCTTCTACAGCTGTGATGTTTTGGGGTTGTTGCTGAGTAACACAGACTTTCCAAATATGTCCTATGGGGTTGAGATCTGGAGACCACCCTCATCGTTTTAAGTGGGAGGACTTACACAATTGGTGGCTGACTAAACACTTTTTTGCCTCACTGTTTATGAGGGATTGTGTGCTTCCATTGTGTTGTGGATCCTGACAAACACTGTGTAAGATTTTGTCTCTGTCAGTGGTGTTTTGTGCTTTGTGCTTGTTTGCGTTCCATTACTAGTAGTAATATGTAAGATATTTATGTCAAGTCTTCATTAAATGGCTAATCTGCCAAAATGCATTAACAAAACATGCCCTTTTCAAATACTTCTTTAATTGACAACAGTAGTTCAGCCGAGATATTTGGATTTCAAAATTAGTTTTCGAGCCCCCTAAATTTTTTATTTCAATGTCCCGCCCTTCACCGTTTTACCAATCAGAAAGTCTATGGCTGAGTTTACACAGAGACAATGTGGCAGTAAAACGGTATAGTTGGATGTCGGTTGCTACCAACCGTTCATACGAAGACTGTACCCCCAGGGGGGTGAAAACGTAAGTGTTCAGATCCAGCCTGCAGAGTAGGACAACTCAGCGGGGAGCTCTTTCACACCCGCGAGAGGGGAAAGGTGTGAAATCCCCCTCTGCTCTGACCCCCGCCTCCCAGCTGCTCCCCGCACGTAAATTTGGACATGCGCAGTAGCAGAGAACAAACATCAACAACAATGGCGGCGGTCGCACTAACTAGCTTCGTGGGCTTCCAGCGCGGGACAGAGGATAATTCTACTCCTTCGTTCATCCAAACGAGACCACGCGAAGCTCTAGGTTCAGTTTCCATTTTCACAGCTGCTGTTAAAATGCAGAATGATGTTGGTGCGTTCTGAGGGTCTGGCACAGGAAGTGAGTACACTGCCGAGAGGGGGTTGTGTGAGTGTTGTAAAGTTTATCTGCCCACTACTGGCCGGGCGCTAGAACTACATCGTTTTTCAACCTCATGTGAACGCTGAGAAATTTGCATTAGGAGCCTGGTCGTTTCTGTTAATAGCCTGGAAACGTCTGCGCAGCGTCTCAGTATAAACAGGGCCTATGTTCTGGGTTTCCAGAACTCACAGCATCGCACTAATCTCACTGGTAAAGTAACATGTGGCCGCTGTACTAAAAAGGTCTTGTTATGGTTCTCAAATCATTAAAAATAAAATAAGGAATAAAACCATGATTTCTATTGGGGCCTATGTGAAAAAGGTGTTGGTTATAGATTTGTTGTTGACAAAACTCTTGTCTATTCAGTTATTATGGTCCCAGCTGGATTCATCTGCATATCCGGAAACCTGAATCAGGGGGAGTGCAGCACCACTTTTGGCCAGATTTTTACATACTGCTCCTTTCAAGTATTTAAAGTAAGAGACCAGAGAGGGTTTATTGATTTAAAGAAAGCTTTTGACACAATTAATCATTCACTATTGTTAAAAAAACTGGAAACATACGGAATTAGGGGAGTTGCTCTTAACTGGATGCAAAGCTATTTGTTGGAGAGAACGCAATTTGTAAAAATGGGCGAGCAAACATCGAGCTGTTTGGAAATTTCTTGTGGAGTGCCTCAAGGTTCAATTTTGGGTCCAAAATTATTTAACTTGTATATAAATGATATATTTAGGAATTCAAAATTGTTGAAAATGATTCTTTTTGCAGATGATACAAACATGTTTTATTCACATGAGAACTATGGCGAACTAATTCGGACTATTAATGAAGAGCTAGAAAAAGTGAAACATTGGATGGATAAGAACAAACTCTCTTTAAATCTAAAAAAAACTAAAGCCATATTATTTGGAAATTGTAAAGTAGATAAACAAAGACCTGAAATACGGCTAAACATTGATGGAGTACACATTGAAACAGTATCTGAATATACATTTTTAGGGGTGACAATAGACGACAAGCTGTCATGGAAACCACACATAAGACTAACACAGTCAAAAGTAGCAAAAAGTGTTGCAGTTATTAACAAAGTAAAACATGTTCTGGATTTTGATGCTCTCCGCTTACTGTACCACTCACTAATACTACCTTTCTTAACGTATTGTATAGAAATATGGGGCAATAACTATAAAAGTTCTTTGTATTCCCTCTTTATATTACAGAAGCGTGCGGTAAGAACTATACACAAAGTCGGATATTTTGACCACACAAACTTTCTATTTTTAAAATCTGGAATTCTGAAACTCCCTGATTTGGTGACACTACATACAGCTCTTCTGTTATATAAAGCAAATAATAATATGTTACCAGGCAATATACAGAAACTTTTTTGTGAGAATGAAGGAAAGTATAATCTAAGGAGAGGTGGTAAATTCAAAGTCCCGCTGGTGGGATCTACGAGGAAAAGTTGGTGCGTGTCAGTGTGCGGAGTCAAACTCTGGAACAGCCTGGAAAATCATGTAAAAGAATGCAGAACTATGTACATGTTTAAAAAGAAATACAAAGAATGTTTGCTATCTAAGTATGAAAATGAGGAGGTGTAAAAGGTGTATAGTGAGAGGATCCAAAAGAAAAAGTAACTTATTTGATCATTCATTAGGAAATCTAACACTATATATGAAGGTGCTATCTTCATTTGTGTGTATTTGGGTGTATTTGTAGTATGTGTATTTGTAATATGTATTTATAGAAACATATGTGTATACATGCCTCATGTACTGTGTATATGCACTGTGTATATATAGGTATGTATGTAATGTTTAGGTATGTCTGCGAGCATATGGTATATGTGAGTATATATATCTATATAGGAATATGTATATTGTATCTTAAATGTCTTTTTTCTGAAAATAACTATGAAATGGTGTTGTGAAGGTTCACTGAAGGAGCTGGTGGCATAGTGGTGTGCGATGACGGCATGGTGACGGAGGTGTGGTGGCTTCTTGCTGGTCCAGGATGCGGAGGGGCACTGGTGTGGTGACGGCCTGGTGATGTGGTAGGGCTTACATGCAGGTGTCACTGTCTTCTCCCACTACACACTGCCACGAATGGATATGATTTGTATATGTTAGTAGTTTGAATATAAACACTAATGCTATCAATTTGACCAAGTGAAAATACTCCATTGTCTGGTAAAAGGGAAAAATGAAATAATAGTAATAATGATTATAATAATTAAAATAATAATAATGATAATAATAATAATAATAATAATAATAATAATAATAATAATAATAATAATAATAATAACAAAAAGAGGAATATAAATAAATAAATAAACAAATGAAGTCGGCTGAACGTGGCCTGAGACCGGTGGGATAGGGTGTGTGCAGTTCTGGCTCGATGCCTTGGTGCGTTGCTGGTTGTTGCTGCTCTGGTGCCTGCTGTGACGGGATTGGCTGGGGTCACTGTGCTGCTTGTTGCCGTGTTGTTATGCATGACTTTGCTACTGGCTCCGGACACACAGGGGTAAGTGTGATGTGCACAGGGGTTTGAACTTATAAGATTTTTTTCTTCCTCCCACTCCTTTTCGAGTTTGAATGATGTCAATATTGTATCTGTAAATGGTTGATTTGATGTACATGAACTCGAAATAAATAAACACTCAACTCAACTCAACTCAACTCAACTCCCACTGTATGGATTGTGATGTACAGACGGAGCTTTGGTTTTTTACATTTACATTTACATTTATCATTATCCTATTTGTACTTTAGTTTTGGCAGTCGCATTTGGCAGAGTAAGTACGTTGTGCAGTAGACGAATACATGCTTAGTTGAGTATCTTTTGTCGTTTCCTTCAGTAGCCTGGACTATTTGTCAAAAATATACTGGATATACATATTGAAAAAATCTGTTGATAAATCAAAATTGGTCAGTATTGCTGACTTCAACATGGTACATACAGTACTTCCTACTCTTTCCACGTTTCCATCCTCACTCCAATCAAGCCGCCGTTAATAGCTGGACATAAGTGCACTTCACAGGCCCAGAAGTGACCTTGAGACGTCGATTCCACAACATTGCTTTTACGCCCAGGCACTAGTGTGTTTAATGGTTGGGAGAGACGAGCGGCCAAATTTTTATTTTTTTAAAGGTGGCTATAAATTCACAACAAGACATAAGGCGGCAAAATAAAAACGAGGAGCGGTAAACTGATCAGGAGCCAGCATCTCGGAGGAATTGGATGTGTCCAGGTCAATAAAGGTCTGGAATTACAGCTCGGCTCCATTTAATGTGTGTGTGTGTGTGTGTGTGTGTGTGTGTGTGTGTGTGTGTGTGTGTGTGTGTGTGTGTGTGTGTGTGTGTGTGTGTGTGTGTGTGTGTGTGTGTGTGTGTGTGTGTGTGTGTGTGTGTGTGACAGAGGTTTGTCAATTGTAAGCAGTATAATCATCTCAGGGTGTGTTGAATAGTTAATGACAGCAACCGTCTGGTCTAATGGCTTGACAAACTAACACTGTATTTCACTAATGATAAACCTGAGGTCACTGAGACAATCCAATAACCTAGTGAGGGTTGTGTTTAATGGTGTACCCTGTTTGTTGTGTTAAAGCTACACCATGTAACGTTTCTGCTCTGCCAGCGTGAATTCCATATTAGATTAAAAATACAATAAAAGTGAGTTCAACTGACCTGACTGAAAATGATCTACCCATAGGATAACTGAAAAAAATATTGCAAATTAATTACTCAAAATGCTCCAACATGTAACTTTGTGTCCTCTGTCATTCAGGGGCATGTCAAATAAAAATAATATGGGAATCGGTCTAAAACCCAATCCTTGCAATGGAAAAATGAATTGAAAAAGATGTAAATTTGGCCTTGAAAAAGCCCTGGCAGACTCGGCAAAAAGAGCAACTTATCTCTCTGGGTGTGTCCCATTAGTTCTGCTTTGCTGTCATTATACACCGTATTATTTTATTTCATTATCCCTCTCATTATTGCGCCTGCTCCTAATCTTTAATCTATTCATGTGATTTCCTTTGATGTGTTGCCTTCTCTCCGCTCTTCCATCCCTCAGTGCTGTTGTTCCATTCAGGTTTTAGCTCGTACCTGCGCCACAGCAGCCGAAAAGACAAGGTTACGATCATCAAAAACCCTTTACTTTACTTTAAGTCTTATTGATTTACAGAAAGCACTTATCATTGTGGTTCTGATCTGATTATGGGACCTACTCCAACTGCTCCCACTGATGACTGCTGTCGTTGTGTCCTTGGGCAAGACACTTAACCCCACGTTGCCTGAAGCCCCCCGCTGAAAGATCAAGGCGGTTTCTCAACTGATGGAGCAGCCATCTTCCTGTGGACTCACCCCCTGCAGAAGATCAGCGAGGGACTGGTGCTATGAGCATTGGGTGGCAGCTCTCATTGCCACCCCCCCGACCCAGAAATGGACAAATAAAGGGGTTGAAAATGAAATGAAATGAAATGAAATCTCAATGATTCCTGTGGACTTGTTACAGTTATAAATAACAGTAATGTGTCGATTAATACAACAGTCTGCATATTCTGAGTGTATATTGGACATTTTGACACAATCAGTAAGTTTATCATGATACATACATATCATAATTAATAAAAAAGTGTTTAAAGATAAATCTTCATTTGTCCCTAAGTGGGGAAATGTCCATGTCACATTACTGGAGTTTTTCAAAATTGGCCGATTTATTCTATTAACATTTACAGACATTGGTCATCCTGCTCCCTATGAACCTCTACTGTGTTTGTCATTAATGCATTTCCTTTGTTCCAACTGCGAAAAGCTTGTTTTGATCTAGGGCGGGCTATACAAGAATAAATTGCATTGAAATGGAGTTGAACAAATCTTGGTGTTTTTTAGCACTACTGCAGTTACCTTCTTATCTATATAAATAATCAAACGGTATACAATGCCATTTGTTATTTTAGTCGTTTGTCTCACACGTTGAAAGCCACAAATGTAACATAATTTTCCTTATTTACTGATATTTGCAATAACAGTTTGAAGGCATTTTGGAAGTGACATATGTTATGTACAGTATGTATGCACTGAAGCAGGAGGAGGACCTCAGGAGCAGCAGGAGGAGGACCTCAGGAGGAGGCTCTGCTCCAGGACAACAATGAATCAAGTTGTTTTTAGTGTCCATAATCTCAGGCAGAAATTCTTGTAAATAAGTCAAAAGATAGATTCTTCATTTTTCACCTGCAAAGGCTACAGGCGTATGTTGTTTGTGTAGCCTAAGCGTTTTGTCTGCCTCTGACGGGACATGGGAGAGCTTCAACAGATGCAGTAATCAAGTATTCAGTCCAGGTAGATTTATCATGAAAGCAGACGAGGCTCAGGAGACAAAGGCTGTCTGTCGGAGCAGGCAGTAAGCATGTTTATTTCACTGGCCAATGTTGGATTGGATTTGGCTTGAAGGGACATTGAATTTTTCTGGCTCTTTATCAAATCTGAAAGTTTCTCTGCTGAAAAAATAACTTTGGCTGTGTTCCTTGATGCAACAGGCAAAAATATATATATATAGATCTGTTTTTATGTAGGTGTTTGGTTAATATCAACACAGAATTCATGTGTATCCAAATGCGCGCTTCCCAATTCCACAAATAAAAAATAATATATGTTTTTCCTATGGGGATTTAAAAAGAACAGTTGAAATATTGAAACATTGTTTGGAGCTGATCGACATATTATTCTTATATATAAAGTATACATACTAGTTTTAGTTGCACTTGTTTAGCTGGAACTGCCACACTGTGTACAGTATTCTTGTTTTTTTGTTTATTGTAGTTACTGGTAGCTTCTATAGTTAGCCTATAGCTATTGTCTTTTTAATGGGAGCTTTTACTTTGGAAATTTGAGCAGACTTCTTCATCAGAGCACTATAGTGGCTTCAAATGGTAATAGACATGCCTTGGATATATTCACTTTTTAGTACTTTTTTAAACAACCAGAAAAAGACAACAAATACAATAAATCTACTTTATATTGTCTAATGTGTGGATGACTTTGTGAACTCTCCCTGACGACAGCCCACCCCAACACACAATTACAATATATAGTCTTAAAAGATTCAATATTGAACATTGCAATACAATTATGGTCCTGAAGTTTACATTATCAATGCATTTGTAGAGATGTAGAAATACCTAAACAGTGAGATTATTCTATTGACTCACTGTAAGTAAGTAAGAAAGAAAGTAATCTTTTTCTCAGACCAGAGTCACAAAGCGGTTTACAATTGTCATTTTTGGGCATTAGTCTCTCACTCCACACACAGATGGGAGCGGGGTCGCCAGTACAGGAGCCGCATGTCACACCTATTATACCTGTTTTTAGTAAGTAAGTAAGTAAGTTTGTATTTATATACCGCCTTTTCACTGCAGATCTGAGTCTCAAAGCGGTTTACAATTGTTAATATTGGGCATTTGTCTCTCACTCCAGACAGAGATGGGAGCGGGGTCGCCAGTACAGGAGGCGCATGCCAGAACTATTGGACATATTTTTAGTGGTAGGGGAAACCGGAGTACCCGGAGGAAACCTACGCAGACACGGGGAGAACATGCAAACTCCACTCAGAAAGGCCCTGTTCCGACCAGGATTCAAACCCAGGACCTTCTTGCTGAGAAGCGAGAGTGCTATCCACTCAACACACATTATGATATGTAAAAGTATTGACCTTCATTTTATACATTTAACAAAATTTCTTTGCTTAAGGAAAGTAAATGAATTGCATTAGGTTAGAAATGTGTTGCTCCAATCCAACTGGGGTAGTTTGTCACTCTCAAAAAATATTGAGATATTTGATCTCTTTTGGTCACATTTTTAGATCAACTTTGCTTTTTCAGACACGTGACATAGCACCACCGTTACTCAAGCAATCAGCCCAAAGTGTCAAACAGGTTTTCCTTCAAGTATGTGAAATATACCCGAGTTACAAGACCATATTTGTCTGGCAAGATCATAGTCTAAAATTCATTACAGTCGACCATGTTGTTCCAGATGTAAACATTTCCACTGATTATTGGTTTAGAAAATTGCACGTACTGGGGAACAAACACGCCTGTTATGAGCTGTGTGTACCGGGAAAAGAACGGTGCACCATTAATCTCTCACACGTTGGAATCAGGAAGGCAATCTGTTGGCTATCATAGATGATACATGGCGAGCTCTATACAATGCCTCGCCTGTTGCATACCAAAGCTCGCAGACGCCTCACGTACAAAAACCAAGGCCATGGTTCCAAAGGCTCACCCACGGAGACGCCATGGCATGCTACCGTTTTGATGAAAAGCTATTGAATTTGAGCAGGCAAAGGTGGTCGGTATTGCCTCTGAGCAGGGCTAAACAGGATTTTCCCTCTCCCACTCTGTCCGCCTCGTGTCAAACTGAAAATCAAGGACATGCATCAAGTGGTGTGTTTCCCTCCAGTAAAGTGTAATGAAAAACATGGGAGTGTAGCAGCGGTGCATTAGCGGTTGCTCTGATTGGTCGAAAGAAATGCACTGATTTGGGCTTGAAGCTGCTAAAATTGTGGTTGTTTGGTTTTAAATTGGGCACAGTTTAGTTCTAATATGATCATGGTTTGGTCTTGTTCCATTTATCTGTAGGGGATGTGTGTGTGCGTGCTATGTTAGTTTGCACTGTGTCATTTGAACCAACTCGGACTTTGAGGAGGACAGGGACTGGCCTCCTGCTGGGACTCTGAGGAGCACAGGGACTGGCCTCTTGCTGGGACTCTGAGGAGCACAGGGACTGGCCTCCTGCTGGGACTCTGAGGAGCACAGGGACTGGCCTCTTGCTGGGACTCTGAGGAGCACAGGGACTGCCTGCTGGGACTCTGAGGAGCACAGGGACTGGCCTCTTGCTGGGACTCTGAGGAGCACAGGGACTGGCCTCCTGCTGGGACTCTGAGGAGCACAGGGACTGGCCTCTTGCTGGGACTCTGAGGAGCACAGGGACTGGCCTCCTGCTGGGACTCTGAGGAGCACAGGGACTGGCCTCCTGCTGGGACTCTGAGGAGCACAGGGACTGGCCTCCTGCTGGGACTCTGAGGAGCACAGGGACTGGCCTCCTGCTGGGACTCTGAGGAGCACAGGGACTGGCCTCCTGCTGGGACTCTGAGGAGCACAGGGACTGGCCTCCTGCTGGTGCCCAGAGTCAGGACTAAACATGAGGAGGCAGCATTGCAGATTTATGTAGCTAAAATCTGAAACAGTCTTCCTGAAAATGTGAGACAGACTTCTTCTCTGACAATGTTCAAGACCACATTAAAAACAGCTCTAATTAGCTGTGCATACAACTGAAGGAATGTGTCTTCACGCTTTTGAGTTGTGTTGTTTGAACTGTACTTTACAGATAAACTTTCCATGCGTGATTGGAAAGATTAAGATTACACTACAGATTTTAGTGTAAATTATTTTGTTTGTAATTCCAAAATCTTCTCACTGTGGGATGATCAAAGGCTCTCTTTCTGTATCTTATGTGTATGAATGTGAGCGTTTACTGCAAAAAATGTATTTGGAGTTGACAGTTTAGTAATAGAGTCATTTGGATCCATAGGACACTGGTTAAAGTTGAATAATTCTAATAACATTGATGATTTTCCACTTGAATGCTTCGGTCATCTGAAGGCCGAAGCTACTGGCACCGTGGCAGCTGCTGATTGGACAGTCTATGGTATAATATCACATGCTGTAAAACTCTTGTTCATGTCTCATCTTTACCATCAACAATAAAACATGTCGCCTGTGACATGATCCCAGACAGATCCGCATCTTCTCAATTTCAACTGTCACTTTTTAGTTTTGATCCACAACACCGGATCGTAAGGGGAGCGGTTCATTTTCGTAACTTTTCAGCCGAAAGCAGAGCCGTACCCCTCCCGCCCCTCGTATCAGCAGAGCATACATGAAGGACACGCATCACATGGCAGACACGTTGTTAATCAGCGGGTCCTCTGCCTCCATCTCTCTCCAGTGGACCATTGAAGGTGTTCCGTCTTCATTTGGATTCCCTCGCTCGCGGTGCAGCGCAGACCAGAGCTGGCGTCAAATGGCTCTGTTATGATTAAGCTGTTGTGTGGATGTAATGAAGGCTCAGAGCATTTGTTTTGACGGGGAAAAAACAACACGAGGCGTTCTTGACAAAACTCAAATTACAAATGTATTGATGCAATTAGAGCAAAAGAAAATGTTTGTTTCAAGCTAGTGGTTTTGAGTGATACGACTTTCATGAGGAAATGAATGTCTCCTCTTGTAAGTTGGAAGAAAAAGATATTACTCAGTTTGCCAGCATACTGTATGTAAAAGCTGTACCATAAGTGTAACTATAGGCCGCTAAAGGAGGTGCCGGTCCATAATATCCAAAAAAATCTATACTAAAAACAAATTTTGGACTGGATGTCCTGGACTTTCTCTACACCTGTAATTAAATTAAATTGGCATACTATAACCTGCAGTATGTGTTTCAGACATGCACTGTATATAGATAGATTACTCTGAACTCGCTTGGGTTCCTATTCACTTTCATGCAAAAGTAAATTCACTATTATGGGCTTCAAAATCTGTGTGGTTGTACTGTTCGGTGTTTTTAGTTTAAAATTCTCTTTGTAAATCCAGAAATGAGCCTCAATTATTGACCAATCAGATGTCGTCATTTGCCCCTGCTTGCCTTAGCAACCTTGTTAGCAACACGTTTGCATCCTCGCGTGCGTCGACACCGTTGTAACAAATGCCCTTTAAAGAAAATTGGTTATATTTATACTAGCCAGTATTTTTTCAACTAAGACGTTAGCACTCGGTTAGTCCACTCCTAATGAAGAGTTTGACATGTTAAGCAGACAACAACAAAATGATGAATGAATGTCCACACTGATCATGTTTGTTCATTATATTAAGGGATATGACATGAACAGTGTTCATTAAAAGTCCATGTGATTGAGCAGTTAGTGGCTATAGGATGGACATTCAGACACAAGCAAAAGCAGTACACTTTCAAGGGCTTAACACACTGCAGGGGTTTTGTAAAATAGAAGATTTTAATTGCTTGGACAGATGGTTATTACAACAAATGTATAATTTGCTTCCCTTATATCTCAGCGCCCAACCTCAAAACTACAAATAGCATTGAGACTTATTATGTGTACCATATGCTTTCTGTAATATACCAGCTTCACGGTCGGAAAACACATTTTATGGATACGCTGAATCAAAAGTTGTACTTTAGGGAGTCCAGGCCGATAGACAACTATGTGTAAAACCTTACAATATTCTCTTGCAGTGTTACAAAGTTCATCAGATGGTAATATTATAAACTCATTCATATCATAAACTCACTCATCATCTCAATTAAGATATTCATCTTAGTTGATTGATTCTATAAATTTCATACCAAATTTCTCTCAAAACAGACCACATTTTCCGCACTATAAGCCACACCGGATTATAAGCCGCACCTGTCCCACATTGTAATATTGAAACATGTAGCTCAAAAACATTCATAACTTAATACAAATGACTACTTGCTCTGAGTAATAAGAGTAGGAGTAAGAAGTGAGTCACTTCATCTTCCAGTGTCCAGCAGAAAGATAAGGAGCTACATCTACCGTTACTCTGAGATATTTACACAAAGATATTATATGTGAGGACTTTTAAAATCAATTTCATCTGCTTTATTGACTCTGAACTACTCATCAATTCTGTTGGCTAGCTGTTACTCGACAAATTGTTTTTGGCGCCTAGAAAATAAAAAAGAAAAAAAAGAAGAAAAATAGAAGCCGCACCTTACTATAAGCCGCAGCCTGCAGAATCCAGGAAAAAAGAGCTGTGACTTATAGTCTGGAATTCATGGTAAATGTCGAGAACATTCAAAATAGGTCACAGCCGTTCTTGACTTTTCCTAAAGCTCCCTGAAGCACAGCATTATGGGAATTTGAATATCTACTGTATATCGTTGAACAGGTCAGACCACAAAGGACAGCCTGCCAGGCTCAATACAGTGATCAATAATCAATACAGTAAGTTTGGCCTTCCACAAGGAGGGTTTACTTAAAGCAATGCCCCACTGTGCTAAAATCAATGCCACTTTCCTGCTCCACTGGTTCACCATAAGGATCATAAATAATTGACTAACAGCCCATATGCCAAAGTCCAGAAATACAGTCGACTGATTATATTACACAAAAACCTGCTCCTGTGAAAGACATTTTGACATATTCATTCATCTTGTTTTGATTAGAATTGATCACTTTTTGTGCTTTTTCTTGTGATATGGATAATCACATGTATTGTAAAAATGTCATGGCCCCATGAAGGTGCACTATGGAATGTTGTAGAATGTGTGCCATTAACAAATCTATTTCTATTGATCTACTAGCAGGTTACAAGTTACAAGTGAGATCTGTCAGCTAGCCACCTATGGCACGTAAAATATGTTGCACACTTCTGTGTTTTTGCACAATCTGCGTGATTCTAGCTATGCCAAATGTGATACGTAAATTTCTCCATTGTGAGTTTATCTTATCTAATCTTATCTTATGTATCCTTCTGGGCAGACGGAAAAGGCAATGTATTCTGTTTTGTGCTTTTTAATGTACTTCTCATTGATGAATGTGTCTGTCACTGTCTGTGTAGGGTTTATTATCAGATTCTGCTCAAAATGACTGTAGTAATATTGGACTATTACTACAAAAAGATTGTAGTAATAGACCAATACAATATTTAGATGATTTTACAACAGCAGAATGTGGAACTAAAAACCTCTTCTTTACTCTCACAAATTCTTATTTTCCGGGCCTCTGTCATGCTCTGTCATACAGAATTTGTCAAGTGGATAACCAATAGTCAAAGTGTGCATTAATGGTGCACACTGGGGTAGCCTTGCACAGTTTTTCCAATGTGGTTAACTGCAAATGGCAAATCAATTCTTGAATGTAATGTTTTCTAGTTAGATGAAGACCGTGGTCTAGTCTGTGTGGTAGAGTTTATGTGAGGAAAAACAAAATTAACCGTTTGGAATGAATCCCCATTGTATCCTGGATTAGTTAGTGAACTAATAAACAGAAGAGAGCCTATGCCGTTATCAACACATTTAGCAATAGATGTGTTTTCAATTAACCACACACCCGCTCTCACCAAGGTCTAATTGGAATTGAATGATCTGTTCAGCACAACTGAAGAGTTTGCATTCAAATGTTGAACTAAATGTTTCACCAATTGTAAAATGTAAAATCTCTCCCTCACACTGCCTTTTTTTTTAAGTCTGTTTTCTTTCTTACCCATTTAAATTTCAAGGCCTTTTACAAACACTTTGCTATCTCTCTTCCTCTATTTTACCACGTTCACTTTGGGTCTTTTCTCTCACACCTAATGAGTTGCCACTTCTCCTGCAGTTGCCAGATAAGCCGGGTAAACACACACAGAAAGACAAAAGCTTGGGATGAGGGAGCTAAAGGAAGGCCGAGATTAGATCCTCTTCTGCTTGCCCTATTATGTGTATTTAGCCTTTATTTGCAGTTGTTGCGGTTGCGGCGTTAAAACTGTTTTCTGTGCCGTCTTTGTAGATCTCTATCGGGCCGGATCGTTGGGGGTGTGTGGTGGTTCTTCACTCTCATCATCATCTCTTCCTACACGGCTAACCTGGCTGCCTTCCTGACCGTGGAGAGGATGGTGTCGCCCATCGAGAGCGCAGAGGACTTGGCCAAGCAGACGGAGATCGCCTACGGGACGCTGGACTCGGGATCCACCAAGGAGTTCTTTAGGGTGAATGTTCTGCTTTTTATTATGTGGCTGCGGGGAAAATGTTGTTGTTGCTGCACATACTCAGTCAGTAGGAGTTATTGTTTGGTCAGGGTTGAATAACTAAAGCTTAAGTTACTACTCCGTAATGTGCAGTTTGCAGACATGGAGAGGCCTTGTCATTGGTCGTGTAAAACAGCGGTTCCCAACCCCCGGTCCACGGACCAGTATCAGGCCATGGGACATTCGAACCGGGCCCCAAGGATAGCATGAATAATTTCTGTCTCTAAACAATACTTACTTTTGATAGAATATAATCTCTTGGTCACGTGACACGGTAGTGCTTTGGAATACAAACAAATGCCCCTCCACCGCACACGTGTCCCACTGCACAGAGGCTTGTAATGAAGTTTTACAGACGCAGAGTAAAGAGAATGACATATGGAGAAATGTATGAGCTAAAGTAAGAGACAAGAGCAGAGACAGAGCAGAAATGGGTTTAAGCTGAAACCAGGATTACCTTGGCCGACCATGGTGCCGGTCCTTGCCATTTTTCTCTGACGTTAGGCCGGTCCTTGGCACTAAAAAGGTTAGTGATCGTAGCTCTAAAAACATTGAAAAATTAAACATAGGACTTATAATAATGACGTTACACTGTTTGCAATAAAACTGCGTTAATTGGCTAACTGTCAGATATACACTGGTGAAAACATAACCTCCTTGGTTGGAATAAGCATACTTCCTTAGAGCACTATCTTCCTGCATTTTACTTTGCCAAGTTATAACAACAAAAAGGAGGTTCCAAAATTGTAATGATTTTTATTCACCAATGGCCACAAACCACCTACAGAAAATGGCCGAACTCTGCTCTAAATGTCTTGTCGGTGCTAAACATGGATGATGTGAGTACTGCAGGCCATGTAGAAGTCTAGATGATAAAGTGGCACACAATTACATGAATGGTAGATGAGGATTTGGGAGTTTTATGACATGCTCAAGAATCAGATGACTATAAATATTCATTCTGTTTTGCATATTCTCAGTCTTAATTGCCACAAATCAAATTAAAAGTCTCTTACTTACAGTGTTTACGAGGGCACGTGTATAAACGCCAAAATCATGACCCTGGCTAGTAAATGTTAACCGCACAATGAAATGAATGCTATCCAGTTTATAAGGCCTCCATGACCTACACTAACCTATAATTGAATTGCTGCGAAATCTTTTGAGAACAGAAGGCAATCACCGCAAACTATAGTCTCTCTCAAAACGAATCTGCACTTTCTTCTGCATATCATTTTCCATTTGCTTACAGATGAGTTCTGGGGGTTGAAGGTGAGGAGGGGGTGAGGAGAGTTTGTGTGAGCCGCTCTGGCATCATCAACATAACGAGTCCACTGAAATCTGTGGAGGGTGAAAAAGCAATTTACTCTCCCCGAGCTAAAGGGGATTCGCCAGCGCCATTAATTATCTATGTGTTCACGCCAATCTGTGTGTGTTTTTTTTTTTCTTATAGGCCTATACACTGACACTTATGTTCTGTGTAATCGTCAGCACCAGACATATGCGCAGAGAGGTGATTTCGTGCAAAAAAAAAACAAGAAAAAGCCCCGGGCAGAAGATCCGAGCGCGCGTTAGATCTATTACGGTTTATTGTGTTTTCTTGTTTTGCAAATTCGGGCGTGTCATTTCTGCGTTATGGCACAAAGACCGAGGTGTCATCATGCTTTAAGTGCAAATGGAAATATGTGTATTGCATATAGTGATTTTTTTCAGTGGCTCATACCCCATTTACTGTGAGGTTTGCGTGGCTTAGTGTATATGCGCAGGTAAACTTTGAGGTGGTGAGAAGCTGCGGTTAACGGATGTCTCAAAACATGAATGTAAAAGTCAATTAAAGTGGCTGAAGAGATGCATGCTTTTATATATGGGAAAATTCATGTTTTTTATTCTTCCCTCAGAAACCTGGGGGTTGTTTTTGATCAGGCCCTGAATTTGAACACGCACTCCAAACAGCTCGTTAGAAACTGTTTTATCATCTCAGAAACATATCCAAAATTTGAAAAACATTGTCACAGAAGGACTTGGAGATGATCATTCATGCCTTTGTTTCCACGCGTCTTGATTACTGCAATTCATTGTTTACTTGTCTTAACAGAATTCAATTTGTGCAAAACTCCGCTGCCAGACTTTTAACTGGAACCCCCCGGTGGTCTCACATCACCCCGGTGGTCTCACATCACCCCGGTCCTGTCCTCACTTCATTGGCTCCCAATTAAATTACGTATTGACTTCAAAATTTTAGTATTAACTTTCAGAGCCTTAAATGGTCAGGCTCCGTGTTACATCTCGGACCTCTTGACCCCACACTGTTCTGGTCGCACTCTTAGGTCCACAGGCCAGAATTTACTTGCGGTCCCAAAGACCCGCTATAAGACCCGGGGGGACCGGTCCTTCCAGTCCGTTGCCCCCAGACTGTGGAACGCCCTGCCTCTGTCCCTCCGTGTGGTCAACTCTGCCGATGCTTTTAAAAAGGGACTAAAGACCCTTCTTTTTAGGACAGCTTTTGGTTGATTTCTTGTTTTTATTTTATTTTCTATTTTTGTCTTATTTCTATTGTACATTCATATCTGCTTTTACCTTGTACAGCACTTTGTGATTTTTATCTGTGAAAGGTGCTCTATAAATAAATTTTACTTACTTACTTACTTACTTTTATATACAGTATTATATCAGATTTATATTTTAAAACTACTGTACATGGAAATTACAGTTACAATTTCTGAATGATGAGCATTATTGCTGTGGTGAGTACCATGTTTAAATTGAACAAAAGACTGGACCAAATAGAAGAAAAGCTTTGAATTGATTTTTTGTCGGACACAACAAACTATTCCAACATGTGAATAACACGTCATAGTTGCCATAGTAACCATTTATATCAAGAGCACACGAAAAGGAGTTTGACATTCCTGTTTTAGGAAGTCCTTGGAGGAACAAGTCAAATGAGACGCAACTGCAAAAGAGACAAGGGCTAAATATGAAACTCTTAAAAGTAGAATATTGTTCAAAAGTTCATTTATGTATGGAATCTAACATAACATATGAAACCAATACATGATATAAGTGTATTACATGTAGAGTGCTTTTTTCTGTGCCTCTGTTGTAATTGTGATGATTGTTTCAAAATATTCACATTTTCTTGGGTTTAAACAGGTGTGAGCCAATTATCACATACAGAATCAGAATCAGAATCAGAATCATTTTTATTGCCACGTGAGTAACAAAGTTATCACTTGGAAATTGTTTTGGCAGAGAGCGTGCCACTTCGCCATTTGCGGCGCTGTGTGCAGCAAGAAACAGCAGAGAGCAATAACATACAGTTCACAGACAATTGGATAGACACATTGTGCTTTTTTATAAACCACGGATTTTTTTCTCGGGAAGAGCACCTCTTCGGCCGGCCCAATGTAGCTGTCAGAGGGGGGCGGGATCAGGGAGGGGGTGAGTAGGAAAACAATAAGGAATGGAGGGGAGGGAGGGAGCAAGATGGATAGGTAGAGGGAGGCGGGGGTGGGGGATCCTTGCTGAAGACTGAAATAGTGTGAGTTGTTGTAGATTGTGGGACCTTGTTTATGGCCTTGGCTGAGGAATGTGAGATAAGAGTGGAGAGAAGCCACAGGAGGAGAAAAACACATCGCCTGCAATGTCGCAGTCAAAAGCAGGCAGATATTCTATTAATTCCAATTAAACCGAATTCCGGTGCCCTCAGACCTCCGTACACAGGGGCAAATCCAAGCCGGGTCAGAGAGATCAAGCCTGACAAACAATGTCATTCAATCTCAATTCCAAAGTCTTATGTCCATCAAGTGAACGAGCTGCGAGGTCTTTGATCAACTGTTCCACCAAAACCACTCTTCTTTGTCCAGACACGGCGCACTCTCAACCACGACACGGCTAAGCTCCTTGTACATCCCATCAATTTTATCGGCCAGCAGGTCGTGAATCTTGCGAACTGCCATGCCTCCGAATTTGTGGTAGAAGAGGATCGCTCCAAACCCAAACAGGAGGATTCCCACCACCAAAATGCCAAAGATATATACGTCTTCCGAATCTTCAATGGACAGGGTCGACAGACAGAGGGGCTGCCACTTGTTCCAGCTGTCAAGCGTATACCCCGCTGGTGAAGTCCCGTCCGGACACACGGGCTCTCCAGACCCACGCTTACGTGTTGAAAAGATAGAATCAATTGCGTTGAGGGACCAATTAATCATTTCCATTCTGTTAAAGTTGTCTGTGGCAAAGCTCCAGGAAAAAAGACAAAAACAGGAGATAGCAAGCCGTTCAGAAGCAGGAGCGGACTAAGACACGTCTTTGCTCGACGGAGGAGGAAGGAGGACATACAACATGAAGGCTTGATATATCTCACTTTGTGTGTGTAATGAGGCTGACATATTTCATATTGTAAGATGAATGGACTTTATACCGATGTTCTAATTAGACTTAGACTTAGACAGACTTTATTGATCTACAAGGGCGTTGTCGCAGTACCCCGCATAGTATTTCACAATTAGAGATGGGAGCGGGTCCAGAACAGGAGGCTCATGCCAGACCTATTGTACATGTTTTTAGTGGTAGGGGAAACCGTAGCACCCGGAGGAAACCTACGCAGACACGGAGAGAACATGCAAACTCCACTCAGAAAGGTCCTGTTCCGACCGGGATTCAAACCCAGGACCTTCTTGCTGGGAAGCGAAAGTGCTATCCACTCAGCCACCGAGCCGCCCAAAGTAATAAATGAAAAAATAATAATACATGTATAAATAAGATAAAATTGTGAGAAAATTAAACGTCTATTAATTTACAATACATACAAGGGCAAAGCAGTAATATTTTCTGAGTAATAGATACATTATTTGGTCCAGTCTTTTGTTATACCATGTAACCTGTGGTATAATTTATACATCTCTAATGGGTAGTAGTAGTAATCTTTATTTATATACCATCTTTTCACTGCAGATCTGAGTCTCAAAGCGGTTTACAATTGTTATTTTTGGGCATTTGTCTCTCACTCCACACAGAGATAGGAGCAGGGGCACCATTACAGGAGGTGCATGCCAGACCTATTGTGCATGTTTTAGTGGTAGGGGAAACCAGAGTACGCGGAGGAAACCTACAAAGACACGGGTAGAACATGCAAACTCCACTCAGAAAGGCCCTGGTCCAACCAGGATTCGAACCCAGGACCTTCTTGCTGAGAGGCGAGAGTGCTATCCACTCAGCCACCATGCCGGGTTAGTTCACAGAAGTCCAAATTCGACTAGGAGCTTGCGGGTGGTATGAATGACACAGAGACGAATTTCAAACTTCCTGATGTTGTGCTTGGGGCCAATCAGTGGAAAGGGCTAATATAATAATAATAATAATAATAATATTGATAAATGATCAGGGAATTACATCGTGGGTGTTACATTTATCAATATTTTATTTTGAGAATGCATCACAATTCTCAAAATCTTCATTGGCTTAACAATACAGTCGACTGCCAATCTCAACAAACAGTAAACTGAATATTATCCATTATTGCTTGGATAATGGTATCTCTCAAACCTCCTAATTTAGATGCATTGTACCATCTCCAGCCGACAGCACTATACAGACAGACAGACACAGTCGCTCCTTGGACGGCAGCTGTATCATTATGGGATAGGTGTCCGTCATGCACCAGTACCAGCTCCACGCAGCCTCTCTCTCAGATTCACACACAGAATGAGAGATGGCGCAGCTTTCAGACCACAGTTTGACTCCTCTGCTTGTTATTTCCACTCTCCACTGCTCTCAAAACACACAACAGTGCACAAACATGAGAGCAAAAGTGGCCCTCTTCATTCTGATCCCCTCCATAGATTACCCCAGGTGAGTGGGTTCATACACGGCCCATGAGCAGCACGGGCACGGCCGCCGCTCACCATAAGCTCATTCAAAGTGAGATTGATGGGAATCGTGTCGTCGAGGGCCTTTTAAATGTGCTTGTAAATGTCGCTATATGCCAGGTATTAGAAATGGAAGATGGAGGACAAAGGCTCTCCATCACATGTGTAATTTTCTCTTCAAGGACTTTATCTGGATGCGACCTCGGCCATTTGTCCCACGTTATGAAAGAGGATGACTTGAGACGAGTGCGGTGGTCTCAGATTACAACAGGGGTGGGCGCGTTACTTTGTCCACATTGGAATATCGCCCTCTTGTGGAGGGTTGTGTCCCTTTTTTACGCGGTTGTGTTTTATTGTGTTGTATGTTGTCATTATGTATTTTCCTGCCTAGGGACTACGGATGAAAACTAGCTTGGTAGCTATAATCCGGCATATTTACAATTGTTTTATACTGATGTTCATTAATGTGCATTGTCCCATCAAATAGAGAAATAAATAAATAAACTCGGAAAAAACATTTTAATGAGATAGTAAAAGCTACTTACGTTATAAAGTGGAAAATGAAATATAACATGAAGATAAGAAGTTTCTTTTTGTTATTTCTTGTCTTTTTCATAAATGGTATTTTTGTTGAGGTATTTTGCGGGAATTATTATTGTATAAAATATGTGTTTGGGTTATTGTTCCTGCATTGTTTCCATTATAGTTTCCGCTCCCATCTCTGTGTGGAGCGGGAGACAAATGCCCTAAAATAACAATTGTAAACCGCTTTGTGACTCTGGTCTGAGGAAGGCGGTTTATGAATAAAGATTACTTACTTACTTATTGTAATGTTGTGATATGTATGTAAATAATCTGAGCTAAGAAAGCAATCGGGACGAAGCTGTGTGGCTAAAATCCGGCATATTTGTTTTATACTGATCTCCATTCGTGTACATTGTCCCTATCAAATAAACAGATAAAAATACAGATTTGGTAAAAGGGTTTTTGGCATAGTAAGTTTAAATGTAGTTTCTTTGTTCTTGATTGTGACTAATTGCCCAAAAAGTTGAGCTTTGCTGGGATATAACAAAAACGCGACCGAAGGTAAAGAAGGCCGAGTATTGTAGACAAATAAACGTTTGAATTACTGCTAATTATGTTTTGCTTTCATTGTGCGGAGAAAAAATCCTTCAATTTATTCAAACAGAGACCAAACAAACTAGAAATGGAGACCAATACAGACCAAAGAAAGCAACAAAATGCATTTATTATCAAGGTAGTGCTTTGTGAGTGAAGTGAACCGTGGACAGGCTGTATGCTAATCCTCTCCAGATTGAAAGTGCATAAGAAAACAAATAGAGAATATGTAAAGCGTTGTTTTAAACATGTTTTTGTATGGCGCACACATGGCTCTGCTCACATTCCTGGGGACAGTGAGTACAATCATGTGTCATGTCGCCACAACATCTGCTGAAGGCTATTATTGGATCCGCAGACGGAATTTGAATATTTATGTCATTACGTAATCTTAAATGTGATTGATGAGCGTAATGGTGAATACATTTTGAATAAGGTCATTTCTTTCCAATGACAAGAATGAAATAGAGAGGAAAAACAAGTCACCATTTTTATCACTAGTGACTGTGGAATAACTGCTCATGTTTGGGGCGAATGGGTTTTCTCTCTGATGAATCAGTAGGAGTTGTCATGGAGACGTCCCAATAGTGAGAGCATTAAATCAGTGGCGGTAGAATTATGAATGACTTTATGACCTGGCTTCCTGGAGCACTCACCTAATGTTTATATAAACGACTTATGCATGACTTGGCTTCAGGACCAGTGTTTTATAAGGTTAATGCATTAATGTATTTACAAACTGCTATATTCACTATTGAAAAAATGTACGCTAAAATTGCCCTTCAGAAACAATACACAATCCCTTTTATTGGAGAACTAGAACATTCTACCTTTCCGTTGAATCTTTAAATTATTCCGAGTTGCCCTTGGTAAGTGATTTTGTCATTGCCTGCACCCCTGGTTGGGAAACGGTGTTACCGCTGTTCAATCTGAAGAGACCAAAGACACGATAAATACATTAAAATGATTTATTTGTTTGGCGCATTGACCCCGGCAGTGACACTTGCAGCTATGAGATCGATTGCAGCTGAGATGATCTCAGATCCCCCGGGGTCAATCACTGGTGGTGGCTAGAGTATGGTGTGAATGGGGCGTAGGCGGAGCAGGAGCCGGAGTGGGAGCCTAGAGCGGGAGCCAGAGCGGGAGCCAGAGCGGGAGGAGCCAAGAGCCAGAGGGGGTGCTGGGGTGGTGGTGGGTGTTTAAGAGCCTCAGGAAGCGTTGTTTGTCAGGAAGTGGCTGCCTTTTAAACTGCCCGCTTTGCTCTGAGAGGGTTGGCAGGAGGCTGGCCTGGCTGTGTGATTGGCTGAGGCTCGAGGCTGGCAGAGCTGTGTGATTGGCTGAGGCTCGAGGCTGGCAGGCACTCGGTCTTTCAGTCTGAACATCCGCTTGAGCTTCATTTCAATCTGAAGAGACCAAAGACACGATAAATACATTAAAATGATTTATTTGTTTGGCGCATTGACCCCGGCAGTGACACTTGCAGCTATGAGATCGATTGCAGCTGAGATGATCTCAGATCCCCCAAAAGAGGAAGCCACGCTATGTGTGCCGGGGAATGCGCAGGCCTCCCGTGGGAAGCTGCCTATCTGGAGGCGTGGGAGCCTTGCATCGGGGCAGCATTGCATCGGGGCAGCATTGCATCGGGGCAGCATTGCATCGGGGCAGCATTGCATCGGGGCAGCATTGCGTGGAGGCTGCATTGCATGGAGGCTGCATTGCATAGATTGCATAGAGGCAGCATTGCATAGAGGCAGCATTGCATAGATTGCATAGAGGCAGCATTGCATAGAGGCAGCATTGCATAGAGGCAGCATTGCATAGAGGCAGCATTGCATAGAGGCAGCATTGCATAGAGGCAGCATTGCATAGATTGCATGGAGGCAGCATTGCATAGAGGCAGCATTGCATAGATTGCATGGAGGCAGCATTGCATAGAGGCAGCATTGCATAGAGGCAGCATTGCATAGATTGCATGGAGGCAGCATTGCATAGAGGCAGCATTGCATGGAGGCAGCATTGCATAGATTGCATAGAGGCAGCATTGCATAGAGGCAGCATTGCATGGAGGAAGCATTGCATAGAGGCAGCATTGCATGGATTGCATAGAGGCAGCATTGCATAGAGGCAGCATTGCATCATTGCATGGAGGCAGCATTGCAGCATTGCATGGAGGCAGCATTGCATAGATTGCATGGAGGCAGCAGTGCATAGAGGCAGCATTGCATGGATTGCATAGAGGCAGCATTGCATAGAGGCAGCATTGCATCATTGCATGGAGGCAGCATTGCAGCATTGCATAGATTGCATAGAGGCAGCATTGCATGGAGGCAGCATTGCATAGAGGCAGCATTGCATGGATTGCATAGAGGCAGCATTGCATAGAGGCAGCATTGCATCATTGCATGGAGGCAGCATTGCAGCATTGCATGGAGGCAGCATTGCATAGATTGCATGGAGGCAGCATTGCATAGAGGCAGCATTGCATGGATTGCATAGAGGCAGCATTGCATAGAGGCAGCATTGCATCATTGCATGGAGGCAGCATTGCATAGAGGCAGCATTGCATGGAGGCAGCATTGCATGGATGCAGCATTGCATGGAGGCAGCATTGCATGGAGGCAGCATAGCATGGAGGCAGCATAGCATGGAGGCAGAATTGCATGGAGGCAGCATAGCCTGGAGGCAGCATTGCGTGGAGGCTGCATTGCATGGAGGCAGCATTGCCTGGAAGCAGAATTGCATGAATAGGATACAGAGAATATGCGGGGGTGACAAATCCGCACGCTCTGTAATGATTATGCGTGTGTGAAGCGTTGGCCCTTGGAGCGTGCGGAGGGTTTCTCGCGCACAGACCGCTTCGTGAGGGTGCATGTATGACGTAGGCCGCAGGGGATCTGTGGGAACAGACACTCACTGAATGAGCGGCTATGTGATCATGCGTGCGTGGTGGATGCATGAAGTGAAGAGTAAATGCGTGTAGTCGCAGAGCTGATGCGGGCTCTGCGTGTTGAGAATGTGGAGCAGCAATGTAGAGAGCTTTCTCATACAAGATCTGCTATATTTGAGCATGCGTGTGTCAGCGTATGATACAGAGAATATGCGGGGGTGACGAGGCCGCACGCTCTGTAATGACTATGCGTGTAGAAGCGTGGGCCCTTGGGGCGTGCGGAGCTGCCTCTCGCGCACAGGCCGCTTCGTGAGGTGTGTGTATAGCGTGAGCCGTAGGGGGTTATGCAGAGAAGCTTCTCTGCACAGAGCGCTGCGGTGAGCATGAATGTATGATGTAAGACAAGGTGATCATATGCATGTCCGGATTGAAGTGCAACGATGTTGAGAATGCTTATGTGAGAGAAGAGCCTTAGCCACCACCAGAGTATTTGATAATTACCTCAGATTGAAGAGGGAGCGCTGAGCAGTCAGAATAGTGTCAGTGTTTAGTCTGATAGAGGATGAGGCAGGACCAAGCCGTGGACCATTGACCCATTTGCTGTAGGGAAGAGTGAGGAAGGCCCAGCAGGCTGGAGTGCGGCGGCTATTCTAATCCAGCGGCCGGTATTGGAGAATCGGGAGATCACAGGAGACCGGCCGGATTTATTAAATGGGCTTGGATACATTGCGCAAACATGACGTCATTTGACAGAGAGAGAAATAGCAGCCCATCTGAATCTCCTCTCCGTGCATGGAGGAGTGCATTTCATCAGGTGTTTATCTGGACAGGGGAAAAATAATGCATAATGAAAGTGTGACGGCACCTTCCTTTCGGAGTGTTGAATGCAGGGATTATAGTGATAGGGGTAATAAGTCCTTGGGGCCAGGGTGCAGCTAACCACTGGCCTTGATATGACCCCCAAAAACCCACGGACTGAGCCGCGTCCGTGAAAAAGAAATAAGTAAGTGGAAGAGGCGGTGCCATCATGAAAGACGCCGTTCCGGCAGGCAGCAGCTGAAGCTGAGGTCAGCGCAGCACCTGCGAACAGGAAAACAGGGTTGCAGAGCGCGCAGGAGCCTGGGGATGAACCACGGCCTGAGGAATGACGTGCACTGCGAGGATGAGGCGGCCCAGCCGGAAGAGCAGCACCTGTTTGGGACGTGACAGAGGACAGGACGGACCAAGAGACCTTGGTCCTCCTCCTCCTATCCCCTCTCTCTCCATGTCCAAGCTGAGGGAGCATCTACGAAACCTTCGATGAGGGTCATCACGTGTGCCGGGTGGCCAGTGTGACGGCCAGACGCCTGCCCGGCTTGAGATGGACGAGCCCCGCGTAGGAAGGGCATGCCCCGCGCGGGAATGACAGGGCCTATTGCTACGAGAATAATTCGCAAGGCGCGGCCGTGCAGCAAGAGCGCCCTGCAACATAAGGGAGAGATTAAACAAGAACCGACCGAATCTCCTTCTGGACAGGAGAGAGCTATCTTGATGCAATTAGGAACTCAGAACGACGGCAAAGAGCGGCCACGGAGCAGAATAAGTACGAACAGAGCGGCACCTGAGAACGAGCAGTAGAGCGAGCAACCGTTACGATGACTCAGAGCCATGAGAGTGCGGCAGAGAGCATGTGACCGTTGTGGATGCTGCCCCCCGACTCCACGCGGAGAATCGGAGAGAGATCGCCCGTATGAGGCGTAGGGCGGATCAATTGCACGCGGTAGCAGTGAGGGAAGGCCAGAGCACGTGGAGGATCCGGAGCAAACCGGCCGGACGAGGGGAGAACATGCAAAACTCCGCACGGAGGTGGAACAAAGCATAAAACTACTTTTGATAATCGACGCCAGCCTGCTCAGGATAAAATGAAACACACTGCTAATGACCTGGGGCAACGCGTCCCTATGAGCAATATTTACTGTACACGGAGGGGGCTCGAGGATTTCAGTACGAGGGCCGCTTCAGTCCGCCAAACTAGTCCCGGGGCCGACACGTAGGCGAAACCGCATTGGACTGGTCCGAACTTTAGGACAAACTATGAAAGAACTGAAGTTGGCTGATGACGACCTCCTGTCGTCTCGCTAGCTACAGATTAGCGGAGATTCGAGCCCGACCGGGAACAACAACATCTCAGAACGGGTTACGACACGTCTATATTGGCTGCGCTGAAGTAGAATGGACGACACCGAATAAGTATTTACGAACCCAGATTCCCTTGGCCTCAGTTGGAACAGGTTGTCTTGTAACGGAATAGCCCGACGACCAGCGAAGGTAACACACATCTCATTCATTGCAAAGCATCTAATCATAATTACGATTAAACTAAGGAAAGTTTGACGAGAGCAGAGACAGCCCTGATGAGAACTGAGCGAAGCGAGCTTAAGACTATAAAACACATACGCATATACATATACATAATATATATGCACGCACGTATACTACGTACCTACATGTGCATGCACATATACAAGTCGAGTCCCTCCATGGCCTCGCACCAACATATAGTAGAGACATGTTAGTCCCATATGAACCAGCCCGGACTCTGAGGAGCACAGGGACTGGACACCTGTTAGTGTCCAGAGTCAGAACTAACGTGGGTAGGCTGCCTTTCAGATTCACGCTGCTAAAATCTGGAACAATCTTCCTGAAGATGCGAGACAGGCCTCCTCTCTGACAATGTTTAAGACAAGGTCAAACATATATTTCTATCCTTCTTTTTAATGTTCTGTGAATATCTATGATTTTAATGCTTTCTTATTTTGTTCAGCACTTTGAATTGCCTTGTGTATGAATTGTGCTATACAAATAAACTTGCCATGCCTTGCTATACAACATGCATTCACATACGCCATTATGCGCGTGACAGGGCCATGAAGCTAAACGCACTTTCTTCACCTTATGGGAGCGTCCAAATCAGACAGGCGTCAAAACTGCAGATTCCTCTTCACCCTGAGCGAGCAATATTACATTAGGCCTTTGTCTAGGGAGCAACCAAATCAGAGAGGCGCCAGAGCTGCAGATTCCTATTCACCCTGAACGTGCAATATGTCGTTAAGCCTCGGAGACCGATACATTAAGCCTTAATACGAACAATTCGGGCCTTAGAAGGAGACTGATTAGGGAAGACTCCAAAATGTAATTTTGCATGCCACCAAGCACGCTGGAGTTTGAACTGTCTCACGGAGGAGACTTGAGCAGCAGTGACACGGAGCCTGGACGTGTTTAAGGAGCGGCGCCAATAAGCACTGACGAGCAGATCAGAGCGGGTCAAAGCAGGAACAGACCCCAAACAAACGATGGCACGGGACAATCACGGGCCCGGGACAAGCACGTACGACGCAACCACAATGCGATTCATACGGGCAAACAGACCATGTCACGCCAGCGTGCGCCGCTTGTCTCTGTGAGCCAGGTTACATACGTGTCTGAAAGAGCCGAGTCGTAGAGAGGTGCAGCCTGGGAGCGGCAGCGGCAGGAACAGCAGCAGCGGCACGTGTAGTAGTAGGAGCAGCAGGAGCAGGCAGCAGCAGGAGCGGCAGCAGGAGCAGGCAGCAGCAGGAGCGGCAGCAGGAACAGGCAGCAGCAGGAGCGGCAGCGGAACAGGCAGCAGCGGGAACAGGCATCAGTAGGAGCAGCAGGAGCAGGCAGCAGGAACAGGCTGCAGCAGGAGCGGCAGCAGGAACAGGCAGCAGCAGGAGCGGCAGCGGAACAGGCATCAGTAGGAGCAGCAGGAGCGGCAGCAGGAACAGGCAGCAGCAGGAGCGGCAGCGGAACAGGCAGCAGCAGGAGCGGCAGCAGGAACAGGCAGCAGCAGGAGCGGCAGCGGAACAGGCATCAGTAGGAGCAGCAGGAGCAGGCAGCAGGGACAGGCAGCGGTAGGAGCAGCAGGAGCAGCAGGAGCGGCAGCAGGAACAGGCAGCAGCGGGAACAGGCATCAGTAGGAGCGGCAGGAACGGGGAGCAGGCATCAGTAGGAGCAGCAGCGGGAACAGGCATCAGTAGTAGCAGCAGGAACGGGGAGCAGGCATCAGTAGTAGCAGCAGGAACGGGGAGCAGGCATCAGGGAACAGGCATTAGTAGGAGCAGCAGGGACCGGCAGCAGCGGCGGTCAGAGAACCATGCCCATGGTTGTTTAAGAGCCTCAGGAAGCGTTGTTTGTCAGGAAGTGGCTGCCTTTTAAACTGCCCGCTTTGCTCTGAGAGGGTTGGCAGGAGGCTGGCCTGGCTGTGTGATTGGCTGAGGCTCGAGGCTGGCAGAGCTGTGTGATTGGCTGAGGCTCGAGGCTGGCAGGCACTCGGTCTTTCAGTCTGAACATCCGCTTGAGCTTCATTTGTGTTGTGGGGTTGCCTCCAGGCTATAACCTCTCTCTCTACTCTACTCAGGACTTGTACGATCACGCTTTTGATCAGAAAAGTCTCAAAATACATACATCTCGATAGACCTACTAATTTGACACATTTAGTAAAAGCAGCAGTTTTACAATATTTAACTTTGTACCATTTCTACTGACTTTGGTGTAACGAGGGTAAAATGGCACAGCTGTAATTGCTGACCAGCCTATAAGAACCCGTGTTGGTGGATTTCCAAATATACCACAAACAAGTGAACAGCAATGGAGAATATAAGAAAGAGGAAACCCAACTGGACAGAGGAACCGTGTTTGCTTCTGGCTCAATTGGTTAATGAGCATAAAAGTGTTTTGAGAGGTTAATTTGGCCCCATTGTCATCCAGTGTTTGTAAAATATCTCTCCTGTGTCGACCATCCGCCATTTTGACCTCTTAGGGAACTCTTAAGTCGCTAAAAGTCCTCCTCTCAGTCTCTCAGGCTCCTAAAGTCTCAACCAGGATCTACTCTTCATTTTTAGGGGAAACACAGGCTCTTTTTTTTGCTTTTCAAAAGTAAACCTACACTTTTACTAAACCAATTACTTTTCTTTTCTTACATTATAAATATTTTTCTTCATATTTAAATTAGACATAACAACATATTTCTCTTTTGGACACAATTTGGTTGATCGATTACCTGAAAAAAAATAATCGTTAGTGACATCTCTTTGTGTGGCATGAATGGAAAAACATCTGAACTCTCAACAATTGTAAAGTGTGATGAAGATGACAAAGTCTGGGATTGTGTCTTTAATTCAGAAAGAAGACATGTTTTATTGTTGATGGTAGAGCACGAACAGGAGCCCTGACAAGTGCTTTGGGTGACCTTGGTCTGTAAAATGCGCTATAGAAATAAAGATTACTTACTTACTTGGTTGACTTCTACAATATAACAATCACAACAACTGATTGCTCTGCCCTCTTCTGTTTACAGCGGTCCAAAATCGCCGTGTACGAGAAAATGTGGTCGTACATGAAGTCGGCCGAGCCCACGGTGTTCACCAAGACCACGGCGGAGGGCGTGGCTCGAGTGCGCAAGTCCAAGGGGAAGTACGCCTTCCTCCTGGAGTCCACCATGAACGAGTACACGGAGCAGAGGAAGCCCTGCGACACCATGAAAGTGGGGGGGAACCTGGACTCCAAAGGCTACGGCATCGCCACCCCCAAAGGCTCTCAGTTAAGGTGGGTGGACCACTGCGACAATGGGCCACAGCAGCCGCGAATGGTGCTGTGCTATTGCCGCGATGTTTCACCTACCCTGCTGTGCCTTTTCTGCAACTGTCTGACCCGCATGTCACTGCTGCTACGTGAGACATGGTCAAAAAGGAGTTCAGATGATTGCAATTACTTTAGTTTGTCTTAAAGGAGGCATATTATGTTAAGGAAAATGGTATACATATGTTCTTGGATTGAAACACTTTTTTGTCTCTATGGAGCTATAATGATTATTGATGGATACACTTACAATACAGGTGTCCAGCTGCAGGAACATAGCCATCCATACAAACATCAGTAAATACATTTTAATAAACGTTAACAACAACAAAGTGCGCATGTTTGACACTCACTAAAAGAGACAGAATTATATCATTTACAATTACCTACACTACAATTGAAATTATAATTATGTTTTGAGTAGGAAAATCCCATTTAGATTCAAATATATCTTTTCCAAGGATGTCCTGGCAGAGGTTTTACAATACAGCCTTCAAAACATTCCATTATTCTTATTATTATAATACATAGATGCGGTTACAATAACATACATATAATATTAGCTGCATGATTAAGATCAAAGACAATCCCTGTCTGTAGGGGCACTATTCTGAAACGACATTTTGCCCCTTTCTGTCCTAATGCTGGGGACTGTAAATGGAAAATATAGATATATGATTTATATATATATATATTAACCATATACTGTATATAGTATAAGGATAGTAATAACTGTAACTGGCCTATTGTTGTTATAATTTGGTATATTTTAACTCAAGCATCCCTGAGTAATTCTTGTGTTTGCGGCTCAAGTGTGCTGAAAAATTAACATATCATATGCCTCGTCCACGTCCATGCATTTCCTCATGTAAATATACAGCCTTTGCATAACAATATTCTAAAGTGAATAACATACATGCATAGAATAGCTTATTAAATGCAAATGCAACACGTTTTATTGCAAACCAGATGTCAAATAGTTAAACAATTGAAATACTTTAAATGATCATAAGATGTCTCCTTTGAGGGCACATGTTTGGCAGGTCTGGTCTGACCTAGCAGCAGTGCAGTGACAGATAAGTATATGTGTTTGTTGTGTCCTGCTTGAGTCTTGTCCTGTCCAGTCTGTGTGTGACCTCTGTGTCAGTATAGGGGCCCGTTAGCGCCATCCCACTGTCTTCTGTCATCGTGGCGTTTCCATTCACTCATCCTCCAGTCGGTACATCCTAATTCGCCTCTTACTGCACCCGCTCGAGTAGAAATCTGCTTGTAAATAAGTTACATTAGACTGATTTCTGGTGGACCTCAGGCCATCAGGCTACTTGAAGAATGCAACAATGTATTTAAAAGTCAATCTTAATATCCCAAACAAAATAGACAAATATTGAACAATTACATGTTTACAATAAGTGTCCTTTCATCAAAAATATTACCGATATTTAGCTTTTAGTGGCAGAAATGTGTGGAATGACACATTGTATTAATCGTGTCAAGTCATAGCCAGAGGATAAGTATTAGTAGTTTCAGTCGTTTTTGACTTGTTTAGTGCTTTTGATTATGTTTTTTTTTTTCAAGACATTTTTGACACAGTACTTGCTAGACATTTAAGCGCACACTATATATATATAAACAGCGGTAGCTACATTTGAAAAAGAAGTATATTTTGTCCACATATTGGCTGCACTTAACCAACAGCTGATGGAGAAAAGTGTTTAGACGATGAACAACCGTTTTTTTACTGGAAACAACAATGATTTAATGATGAGATGTTTTAATACTCTGTTGACCCATGATTATCATTCCAATAATCCAATCTATTTTGACAAACTTGCTTCCTATAGCTACTAAATGTGGATGGAGTCAAAATAATCCTTAAAATGTGCTTTGATAATTTCCCTGTCACATAAAAACAAGTCCTATGTGTTTTTCCGCACCTCCTCATCTATCTGCTGTTCACATAAACAAACGGGGGAAGCAGGAATGTGTGCTCTGGAGATCAACAGCTGATAGAGCTTTGCCCAAATCCCTTTCTCAGCAAAATAGATATAATAAATATATAAATGCAGAGTTCAATTGACTTCGAAAAAAAAGTCCAAGGCAAAGGCAGTTGCGGTAACTTCTTCATTACATGCACAAACAGGTTTTCCAACAGGGGAAAAAATTGACTTTAGTTTGAATGTGCCAAAACTTCTTACGACAAGCCAAAAATGTCTTCAAAAAAGTAGGTCATGAAAAGTAAATAAATATTTCCTGGTAAATAATCTCATCTCGATTAGAAAAGCCACAATTCTACACCGGCACATAAGGCATTTCCAACAGCAAAATAAACCTGGAACGGTCGCCTTAGATCCCACGTGGCTGAACGCCAGGCCATTGGGACGTACTTCCTGTCTGCTCCGATCATCCTGTGTCTGTGTGCTCTCACTCAAAGCTCTCTCCACAGAGACACCGCGCAGGTAACGTGTCCATCTGTCCTGTCTCCAATCACCGCCATCCTGTGTACAGCATCAGTTACTATGGCAACAGCAAGTGATGATGATGATGTTGATGAGTTGAGTGAGCGCGAGGGAGGGCCAGTACCACCGGCTGATGCCACTGTGTTCACGGCCACAAACGGGGAATTAACAGAGAACCAGGAAGACGCTGAGGGGCCTGGCCGAAAGGGGGGGACCACCATGGCTTAACCAATGAGACGAATGAACAGAGTTGGAGGGATGGAAAGAGAAGGTGCCCTGTTGCTTCAGACGCTGCCTTTAGGAAGTCTTTAGGAACTCTGGCTCTCTCTATATATAGAAAGACTGATTACTTTTTCATATTATTGAACAAACGGAACACTTAAACAAAATCAAAATGTTATGTAATCAATGTAAACAAAATTTTCTCATTTCCAGAATGACGCAACATGGCTTCATATTTGTTGCCATGATAAATATATAATTTTTAAAAAACAACTGTGCAATAATAATGCAATAGAATTATAGGTTCATTAAAGCTGGGGGTCCAACATTTTTCTTTCTTTTTATCTGTCACCAGAAATAATCTTGTAAAAGTATAATTATATGAACCAGACCAGAGCATGCTGGTTATTCAACTTTTTACTCTTCAGCTTTGTTAGAGAAGAATTGTGAGAAAAAGGCTCCACAATTTGTTATTCCACTAATTAAAACAATATCGTTGACTATACTTCAGCTGTCCAATACTTTATTATGTCTTTGCACAGTACATCTCAATAATGCTGAGATCATGATCAAAGCATATTTCAAGAAACATATTAGACACACTTTTTACATATTTTCACCCATTGTGCCAAACAAAAAAAGTTAGTATAAAAACAAAAAATCATAATAATAATAATAATAATACATAATTACATACACACACAAACACACACAGATACATATATACATACACACACACACAGATAGATACACAAACACACACACACACACACACACATACATACATACATACATACACACACACACACACACACACACATACATACATACATACATACACACACACACAGATACATACATACATACACACACACACACAGATACATACATACATACACACACACACACACACACATACATACATACACACACACACACACACAGATACATACATACATACACACACACACACAGATACATACATACATACATACACACACACACACAGATACATACATACATACATACACACACACACACACACAGATACATACATACATACATACACACACACACACAGATACACACACACACACAGATACATACATACATACATACACACACACACACACACACACACAGACACACACACACAGATACATACATACACACATACACACACACACACAGATACATACACACACACAGATACATAAATGAAAAGGGTCTGGGTTAGCTTTAAGATTCAGATTCAGAAAACTTTATTGATCCCAAAGGGCAATTCATTTGCAACACACAGTGAGTCTCACAGTTCCCACAGCAGCAGGTTACACAATATAAGTTACAAAAACAACACTGAGCAACACAATTCCCAAAAGTCAAAGACCTCTACCAGAGTTCAACAGTTTTATGGCTGAGGGTACAAAAGAATTGGAAAAACGGGGTTTGTTTTCCGCACTGGAGCATAAAAGCGACGCCCTGAAGGAATCAATACAAAGTCAGCGATCAGAGGATGTTTGGGTTGAGCCAGAATACATTTTGCTTTATTCAGCACCTGTTCCTCCGTCAAAGAGTGAAGGTCCCTGAGTTTTCCTCCCGTGATTTTGGAGCAAGTTCTCTCAACACTCTGTAACTTGTTTCTGTCCTTCAGCGTCAGGCTTTGGAACCAACAGATAAAAGAAAAGCAGGCTTTCAATAAAAGAACGATTAAAATTGTCCTGTTTACCTGAAGAGTTCAAATTCACAGATACAGATATTTTGTCAAACGAATCTACATCCAGTGCTATACAGAGTGAAGAATAAAAATGAAGAAAAAAAGAAAATTACATAAATAAAATATGTTTGGTAGTGAATAGATGAACCAGATTTGGCCTCATTGAAATCCTTAGTTCCTCCAGCAATAAGGCAAAAGGGCTTCCTATACTTCTCTTATATCCCTCCATCATTCTCATCAAATTCCCAACACACAACCATCCTGTCCTGTAACATTCCCCTGTGTACAGTGCCGACTTCCCCCGCTCCCCAAAACCAAAAATTCCCGTCAGACAGCGGCTGTTCTGTTACTGAGAGAAAAGCCAGAGACAGCGCGCGGATAGCCCCTACACACACCTCGGACCACCCCCTCTTTACCGCAGCATTACCGGGACTGTCCACGGTTGTCTCTGGCTTCTCCCTCTCCTCCAGCGGAACGGCCCACGGACCAGGTGTGCATGGCAGGTGACGCTGCCTCTTCCGCGCGCTAATCAGCACAAAATGATCTGTTGATGTTTGTGTACTTGTATGAATGCTGGGATGATTTCTGAGTAAATGTTGCCTGGCTGAAGTGATTATTGATATTTAACTGTTTTTACCATGGCTCATGATTGGACTGTTTCCATCTGCACCTCTTTTAGTTAATGAGATTTGTCATGGTGACTAGATGAGATCCCGGGAAAACTGTCTCTCTCTCTCTCGTTCCAAATCTTGTTTTTTTTATAATTAAGTCCGACAAAATGGCACAGTTGGGGACAATTGAAACAGAAGCAAGTAGAAATGACTCATGGTTTTTGCGTTTCCAGTAATTGTGGGAGATTATGATCCTTATTTGTCAGCTGGCTCATTGAAGAAGGTTTTAGGGTAATTTGGATGCTGATATATTAAGAAAATTTAATCAGATGTGTTTGTGTGGGTTCAAATTTGCATCACTGCAGTTGAGTGTTGAGTGTTCCCTGCAGCTCTCATAAGTGAATACTGTTATTATGTCTGCGGCCGATACACACTAACCAAGTGTTGCTTCAACGCGCCAATGTGAGCTACAAAAAAACATTAATATATAAGATAAAAATGCATTTTCATTTTTTTTCCCAATCTGAGAATCACAACTGCTTATAACGATAAAACTTAAAACATTTATGTCTCTGCTATATGACATTAAAAAAGGCTTCACAAAACAAGACCCGCAAACTGCACACAAATATACACACATGCACACAGTCACACACAGATACACACCCTAACACACACATACACACACACACTCACTCACAAATACATTTGCATACACATACACACACACACACACACACATACACACATAACAACATTGCACATCTACAATTTCATTTTGTTTTCAGTGTGTGCGTGTGAGTGTGTGCATGTGTGTGTGTGTAGATCGGTGTGTGTGTGTGCGTGGGTATGTAACGCACACACACACACCTACACAAACACACACATGATTCATGCACACACACACACGCACACACTGAAAACAAATTGTGCAGTGTTGTTATGCTTTTGAAGCCTTGACGAGCCTTTGGAACAAATAATTGCTGTCATTTTGTTAAAACTTAAAATATACAAGTGCTAAAAAAAATAGTCCGGACCTCATGCTGCTTTTGCTTTCAAAGAACAAAAAAATCTGTTGCGTTTCCTTTGCTTTTTATATGCAACAAAAAATAATTGAGCTCCTCTCCCTATAACAAGATTGCATTTAGTCAGAGGTGCGAGTAACTAGTATTTTCTATTTAATAATAAGTAGTAGTTTTGTTGTAGTCATTTTTACTGGTATCATTCCTACACAATACTGTTTAATTAATAAGACCAGTTTCTTCGTAGATTGCGACACAACATAAAAAGTGGTCCAAGCCTACATATATTAAAGGATAGGCCACCGTTTTTACATACTGACACATGTTCTTACCTTAGACTAGTTGATATGTACCCGTCTGGTCTTTGTCCGTGCGCTCTGTCTTGCAAACGCAGCACAAACGCAGCCTCTTCCACAGACTGTATAGTACCAAATCAGCTCCCGTTAGAAGCTCCCAAACTCTTCCACGTGTTCCCTATTTAAATACAGTTACGTGACGTGTTACACTACCAAGTATAGTAACACAGAAATGTAACGTGTCGATTTTCTCAGCGGATAAAAAGGGGTACTATATTGTGAGGCGTAATAATACAAGGAGCACTTCGTCTGCACACTAACTCCTAAAGACTTCTCCCCCGCTCACTTCCGTCGATAGAAGCAGCGTGACAGTAGTAGATTTGGAACTATACAGTCTGTGGAAGAGGCTGCGTTTGTGCTGCGTTTGCATGACAGAGCACACGGACAAAGACCAGACAGGTACATATCAACTAGTCTAAGGTGAGAACATATGTCAGTATGTAAAAACAGTGGCCTATCCTTTAAAGAATTGAGGTTAGCCACGCTTCTATGTTTCATCTAATCATTCAGCTACAAGTTTTCTTTATTGTATATTCTCTGTCAGTATGAAGCATTTAGGTGTTTACGTCTCAAATAAATACATGTTCAATACTTCAACAAAAATGTATTTTAGTTTAGTACATATAAAGCTTGTAATATACTTTCACAGTAAGGGAATGGTTCAACTTTTAGATTTTAGTAGATTTTTAAATGCATATATCTAAATGGTGCCACCTGATTACTGTAGACGTCATAGACCTACAAATAAGTACTTCTTCCTAAAGCTTCCTGTATTGGTTACTGGTTATTCCTTATTTGGATACAGATTCAGATTCATTTATTTGCCATTTGCAGTAAAACCACATTGGAAAAACTGTGCAAGACTACCCCGGTGTGCGCCAGACAGAGAAGGCGACACACACCAGAGCTCTTGCCACGGCGCCATCTTTCCGGCGCCATGCGACAAACAGTAGAATAAACAGCAGAGAGCAATAACATTCAGGTTACAACAGACAGTTGGATAGAAAACATTGTGCTTTGTATAAACCACGGATTTTTTTCTCGGGATGAGCACCTCCGGCTGCCGGTCCAATGTGGCTGTCAGAGGGGGGCGGGGTCAGGGAGGGGTTGAGTCGGAAACACATTGAGGAGTGGAGGGGAGGGAGAGATCAGAGGGAGGCGGGGGGAGCGGGATCCAAGCTGGAACTGACTGAAAGAGTGTGAATTGTTGTAGAGACCAGATTTATTATTATGGCCTTGGCCCGAGGAATGTGAGATAAGAGTGGGGAGAAGACACAGCAAGGAGAAAACACATCTTCCTGTAACGAGGGACAATATAGTATGCATTTTAGCAGTCAACAACAGGCAGATATTCTATTAAATCCAATTAAACCGAATTACGGCGCCCTCAGACCCCGTACACAGGGGCAAATCCAAGCCGGGTCAGAGAGTTCAAGCGTGACACACAATGTCATTCAATCTCAATTCCAGAGTTTTATGCCCATCGAGTGAACGAGCTGCGAGATCTTTGATCAACTGTTCCACTAACACCACTCTTCGTTGTCCAGCCACAGCGCTCTCAATCACGACTCGGTTAAGCTCCTTGTACATCCCATCAATTTTGTCGGCCAGCAGGTCGTGAATCTTGCGAACTGCCATGCCTCCGAATTTGTGGTAGAAGAGAACCGCTCCAAACCCAAACAGGAGGATCCCCACCACCAAAAAGCCAAAGATATATACGTCTTCCGAATCTTCAATGGACAGGGTCGACAGACAGAGGGGCTGCCACTTGTTCCAGCTGTCAAGAGTATACCCCGCAGGTGAAGTCCCGTCCGGGCACACGGGCTCTCCAGACCCACGCTTACGTGTTGAAAAGATAGAATCAATTGCGTTGAGGGACCAATTTACCATTTCCATTCTTGCAGAATACACATGCCCCTGCTTGACCATGTATTAGTATTTATATATAGTACTAGCCAAATTTGAACGTAAGCTAGCTGGAGCCAATTTCCTTCCATGGTCAATCGTTCCAACAGCTTTAGCTTAGCGGCGTAACAGGGGCGGACGTGTTGCTATGATGGTTGCTAAGGCAAGCTGGAGTTTCACCTGCGAATGAAGGCATATGATTGGTCAAACCTTGAAATTGAAATTAAATTAAAAAAACACACTATTTTATTACTCCTTTTGTGGCCTCAGTACCTTGCAATGATACATTCACATATATTTTATACAGCATCCTCCTCATGCGGATACTCCAACATATACAACATCATACTGTATACTCGCTTGTACGGCTCATATCTTTGGGGTTAGCAATGTCTACTTATATACAGTCCTTATTTGGTGTGAAGATGGCCTTACTTCCTGCATCGGTTGCTGGTTCTTCCTGATTTGGGTGAACTTGGCGCCTCCGCAGCCCACCGTCGCTGCTTCAGACTTGGGAAGATGGGGCAGGTGCACAGACAAAGGCCAAGATTAACAAACAGCCATGTACAGTACTGACCTTTCAGACCAGATTTTCCCGGCTGATTATACCGACTCACAGAAGGAACAAAAGGAGAGAAGGCAGCACTCTCGTACAGGTCGCAGCAGCAGCAGAAAGCCAGCGACACGCAGGGAATCAACTGACAAAAGCGTGGCGTTCCTGCGGCGCCACGCTGTAGTCACAGTGGAGAGCACCAGGGAGAGAGAGCGGCGACATATGGATGCTGTCCAGAGAGCAGTTTGAACAAGGGCTGAGTGACAGACAGAGCAGCAGCATACACCGCCTTTGCAACAAGTCCTCTCAGGGAGCGACTGTGGATCAAGGCAATCGCATTCCTATTTTGTTAAAGCAGTGTCGGTTTGTTTTTCTTTTTAAGTTTACAATGTTATAGACTACAGGGGAAACAGCATATGCCACAGTTGTAAAGCATTTCATATAAGAGCAATGCAATGGAGTGAGATTCTTTCAAGACAAGATTGTTGCTGAGTGGTTAGAAAGAAGTGGAAAGAACATAATGTCAGAAGATTAGAGTTTTTTTGCGCTTATATACATATATATATACTTTGAGATTGACTTTGTATTGTTAATAAAGGCTGCAGTTTCATGTTTGTATCCGTTTCAGCTGGTGGTGTTTAGATTAAGATTAAGAGATCCTTTATTCGTCCCACAGTGGACCAATTTCAGTGTTGCATCACAAGTTATAGAATAGCAGGAAAGAGGAGCACACAGCACAAGTGTTCCATGTGATTGTAGTTGTGCCACGGCTAAAATAGGTTGCGTAACACTGACATAAACATACAATTATTTACAGGCAAAAGAGAATTGTTTATTTACTGTCTACTTAAGATAATATTTCTCATTCTAAAACATGGAATGACAAGTAAATAGTCTCATTATCAGGTTCAGTGTGGGAAAAAAGCATAATATGTATTCTTTAAGTTGCAATTTGTTCAATCCATAAACAAATCTGAATACATACAAATATATTATGTGATGAGTGAAGTTAAAATAAATCATTAAGGACACATTTTATCATATTTTGGTTGGCTTTAGACTGGTATTTTGGTTTAGACTTAGGGCTCTGGGGCTATTTTAAAGTTAACAAGACATTAAGTCCAAGCAGGTCTTCTTGCGGCAGTATGACTAGTATAATTATGAAAAGTATTGCCAAATCATGCAAGTGACTCATTCCTTGTTATAAAAATCTGGGATGAAAAGCTTATGCATATGCACCAGAAGCAAGAATAATGTTTAGCCTTTTGTCCCTGGATTCTATTTGGAGGTCACATGCTTCAGGGCTGTGAGCAAGAACATACGCACACACATGCACACACACGCACACACACATACACACAGGCTGTAGGGAGCTGTTTAACACACAACATGACCTGAAGAGCATGGTCCGGGCACATCAGGCCACAGGTCGGTAGAAAACCTTTACAATTACATTCGTCCAGCTTAGTGTTTGAAATCCACAACTTTCTAGCATTGCATTAGACCAGAGATGAGCAAACCTTTTGAATCTATGACCACAGAATGAAATATGGACGAAGCGGAGGGCCATTACTGCAGCTGTCATGTTGTACAAGCAGGTATATGATGATGTTGTGTATGCTGGAAAATCCATATGAGGATGTAAATGTATCATTGCAAGGCAGTTCGGCCGCAAAAGGGATATAGTGAGGGACCACTGTAACTGCAATAGATTAATAAAATTGTGTGTTTTTATTCAATTTTAAGTTTCCCCTGCCCTCGACTTGGGGAAACCATATATGATGAAGCAGATGCCACAGTTGTAAAGCAGATCATATATAACAATAATGCAATGGATAAAGCTTCTTTCAAGATAAAATATGTGGCTGAGTGGAGAAGGTCCTGGGTTCGAATGCCAGTTGGATTGCTTTGTCTGTGTAGGTTGGTGCTAAAAGCATGTATGACTGTGCATATAACTGTTGGATATGATATAATTTGTATGTGGTTTGAAAGTCAGGTATCCCAGCTTTAAACGAACCCATGACTTTAATTCATCATTAGAGGTGTTGAGTCGTGCATTGTCAGTGAGTTTGCCATTTTTAGACCTGAAGACACACATTAAGAGAGAGAGAGACAGCTTTGCCCCCGGATCCTTCCCACCCTTTTCTGTAACCCGTGCCCCATCTGCCCCTGTACCTCCCCCCCTGTCTCCCACCTGTGCTCCATCCTCACGCTCCTTCCTCTGCTCTGACCAAACTTATCTTATCTGTTCCTCCTTTTTTGTTTTGTTTTCCCACCTAAAGAAACGCGGTTAACCTGGCCGTGCTTAAACTCAACGAGCAGGGCCTGTTGGACAAATTGAAAAACAAGTGGTGGTATGACAAAGGAGAATGTGGCAGCGGGGGAGGGGATTCCAAGGTTAGCCCTCTCTGACTGCCCCACCAAGAACCACCACCGGGCGGGACAGGGGGCAGCTCACCGGCCTTGTGTGGCCCGCGAACGCCGCCTGTCCCGTTGGGGAGAGTAGCGCACGCATCTGCCCCATCGGTGCCAATGCGGACACGAAAGCGGAGATGGGGAGGAAGGGTGACACACACAAGCAATTTTTTTGTTAAAACTGGAAATGAGCGCAAAGTTGCATCTTCTGTCAGTGGTGCGTGCCTTTAGGAATGAAGGTATAGACCAACAGTGACAACGATACAGCCCTTGTGCTTGTTTGGATTTGCTTGAAAAATACAAAATTGGCGTATCAATGTGTAATCTATTAAAAAAGACACATAGCAATCTTTTTTTTTGTATTTTGCCTGCACTGTAAGCAGCCACTGTCTCGTAAAAAAACAGGAACATTCTCCCTCTGGTGGCAGCTCTGTGAAAACCAATACACTTAAATTCTGAAATCCAAAACTCTTAATCGAGAAACGCACTCTCAATCCTCCAGTGAACAAAACTGATCCATTTGTGACATCATATCCTTTTGAGGTTAACCTGGAGTTATGATAGCGCTACGCACAATCAATATAAGTGCAATCAGTTTCAGTTTTTTATTCAGTTCAGCCATATGTTTTGTCCCCCCCCTTTATTCTTTCTTTGGTGCATATTTTAGTAAGTTCACAGCACAGATGAGAGACCAAACCATTGAAGGATGCTGGGATTGACATTCAGGAAAGGTCATGCGATCCTCCACAGTTTAACCACTCAACTATCACCCAGCTAGACATCTATTGATTTCTGGATAGCTTTTATTCCCTCTCCCTTGAGATTACAGAGACAGAGCTGGCCCTATAATGCTAAGAGCCCTGTGAACCCCCTTTCTCACCCTTCCCGCATGGGTCGCCCCGGGCAGCATGGGTGGCTACCTGCAGTGACAAAGCTGGATCCCACTCATATGTCTGTAGCTCGGCCTAGAACCGCTCCTCGCAAACCCCCCCCCATAGCCCCTCTGCCGAAACGAGCCTACACACATGTACTCAGTGGGACCCAGGCTAGGTCACAAAATGTATATCTATATATTTATATTTATATGCTACTGTGCAATGCAAGAAATGTAACATACTCTAATAACATAAAATAACATGTCCTATGATGTTATTTATGTTATTTTTACACGCGAAGAACCCCAGTAAACCTTGCAGTATTGAAACTGAGCGAAGCAGGCGTCTTAGACAAACTGAAAAACAAATGGTGGTATGACAAGGGAGAGTGTGGACCCAAGGACTCTGGAAGTAAGGTCAGTGCCACGCTGCTGCGGCCCACTGTGAACGCCCATCCCCCAAAACGCTCCAGATTACTGCAATTACTGTACTCATATATATATTATGTTATATTGTAGTAGAGGTATACACTGTACACGCCCCCGTTTGGATCAGTGGTCTACATGGGTCCAAATTTATTATTAAGCTCATGCATATATTTTTTGTGTTTATGCATAAACGCTATATCTATATCTATATCTGTTTGTTATTGCCAAAACAAGCTGAAAATGATGCTATAGCTTTACTTCCGTTCATCTAATGAAGTATTTTTTTCACTGCAAAAATAGCACAATAACTTGATGTGAATATGTTTGCTGCCTTAACAAAAGTCTTATTTTGTTCCCCCTCTCATTTCATATTTATTCTTAGTTTAAGGAAAAAGGAACCGACTAATGAACTATATAGCCTAATTTAAAGTGTTTTCTCATTATGTATTTTTGTATACATTTTCACCCTATTTCCACATTTCCTCTAAAATGTCCTAAATCACAACAGTCTCGTAGGACATCACTAGGTTGTCGATTATAATAGTAACAAACACATAGGATCATTTGTCCATAGGGATGACCAATGTCCATACATCTTAACAATCAAATAATTCTGTGCATAAAATGCCTTAAATGTTCTGGATCCTCACTTTCTTTAGACCATCCTGAATTGGCGAGGAACAACTCAAAAATAAACTAAAACAAAGCTTATACATATTTGACGGACACATTATATTCAAGATGTATATTTTATCTCTGAAAATGCAAACCTATTTCACAGGTCAGACCGATTTCAAAGTTCTGCACTTCTACTACTATTGTTTCCCACCTCTGTAAAATTCTAGTACTTCTCAAATCAGCATAAATTTACAATGACATCAATGGCCTTTTCTATCATTATATTTTGCAATATTGTGGGAGATACAAAACTAACAATACTCAGCCTTGGAGAGTAGTATAGTAGTAGTAGTTGTATATATCTTGTCTGCATATACTGAAATCCCCATGTAAACATAACCGATCCAAACTGGGGAGCGACATTTTCTTACCCAAGCTTCTAAAAAGCACAAATTCATGCAGCACGACTTCCAATTCTATTCTGATATCTTTGACTTCATACATTACTCCAGTTTGTGTAGCAATCTGAGGCACCTCCATCTTCACAAACCCTCTCTGAAACAAATGTGAACCATCAGCTATAGTCCTCACTCCCATGCTTTTATTTCAAAGGCCATCTTTACAACCTCACTATGAGAACACATGTTTTACCATGAGATTTAGATTTTGAGCTCCATTCAAGTAAATAGGCTTCCATTGACCCCCATTGGAATTAAGTGGTTAAGTGAAAATGACTAGATCCACCCCTGATACCCTCTCCATTGCATTGATGCTGTTCTTATGCAATATTTGTAATCTGACTGTGTTGTAAATGTCTATCATAGCTACTTTTGAGGTGTAGCTGCTTCTAACTATGTGAAGTTTTGCTATGTTTTGTAATGCTGCATGCCTTGTGTAGATACAGTGCATACGCTAAATAAATCAGCTTTCACTTTAGTTTAGCCGTAGCGTTAGTTTTGTTTGATTATCCTGGTTAAGCTCTGTGTAACTATGTCCTCTCTTCTGTCTTCCACGTCCCCGTCCCGCCTCCTCTTTTACCCCGTGTGGCTGGTGCCCCCCAGGACAAGTCGTCTCAAGCCCTGAGCCTGTCCAACGTGGCGGGGGTCTTCTACATCCTGGTTGGCGGCCTGGGCTTGGCTATGCTGGTGGCCCTGGTCGAGTTCTGCTACAAGTCCCGGGCCGAAGCCAAACGCATGAAGGTGGACCTTAGCCCCCCCCACTGCCCCAGCCCCTCCCCCAGCACCCAGAACCTAGCCACTTATAGGGAGGGCTACAACGTGTACGGCTCCGAGGGGGTCAAGATATAGGGGTAGGAGTTAGCAGCTGTGTGTGTGACGTACAGTAGGTGGGGTCATGGTGGTGTCGCTCATGCGGGGTTTCATGTTCAAGCAAACGAGCGAGAAGCACCGCAGAACCAACGCAGACCACTATTTCAGATTGTCTGGAGGGTTGCAGGCTTTGGAAATATGTGTAGCTTCTTCTTGATTGGCTGTAGGTCTGCAGAGTTGGCTCCGTGGTCCTTGTTCGCACATGATCATGATAGTGGATGGTGATGCTTCATCCTGGCTGACTGGATAAATACAGACACATGCATCACTCCATACATTGGCTGGAAAGAGCATGGTTCCACCGCAAAGAATAGAGTTAAAACCATAATCTAAACATGAAGTGTCCTCTAATTACACAGGCATAACTTCAAAAGTCCATTTAAGATAAGATAAAACTTCTGTATGTATTTAAATGTGAAACTAATACACGACAGAATCATTAGCTCGGTGAGTTTGATCAAGCCTATATTTGTTTTAATGTTTATAATGAACTCACAGCTTGTAAAACCTTGAAATGTCTCCACTGTGGGACAATAAAAGTTCTCTTATCTTATCTTACATTTATTTAACCAAGAAAGTCCCACTGAAATTTCAGAATATCTTTGTTCAGGGAAGTCCGGAGAAGGGAGCTGATGTACATGTTTTATAAGGGAAACCGGAGCACCCGGAGGAAACCTATGCTGACACGGAACATGAAAACTACACAACTGCACCACTGTGCTATTTTATTTATGACATCAATCAAACCAAATAAAACATTTTATTCCGTTTAGTAAATATATAACAGAAAATCTGAATATTGTGAAAATGGACTGAAAGCCACAATCATCAACTTTAGAAGAAACAAAGGCATATGTCACTTTGTTTGTTATATGTCGATGTATTGGTTTCACATTTTTAAGTTGAATTAGATAAATAAGTGTTAAAAAAGGCGTTCCAAACAGCAATCGATGCAAAACGTAAATGTCTGACTATGGGATTATAAGTGAGAAGTTGTATTGAAACAGTTTATTCTTTGGTCTAAGCATCTGACAACTCAATAGCTGACTTCGTTTTTGACACTGGGCCATAGTGCTGTGTTCCATTTGGTTAAAAAAACAAAACAAATCAATACAAACAGGATGGAGAGGCTTTGCCTTCATCTCACCGTGGGACAGGATTAAAAGGAAAAGTAGCTTTCTTGAATTGAAAAGGTGACACTAATAGCTGCTCAGTTTAGAGCAGAACGACTCTTGGAGCAAAGGATCGGACTGAAAGTGTTGTGCAAAGAAAGAGTTGAAAATTAAGAGACTGTTCTTATGAAAAGATCCGGAAGCAAGAAATATGTGTGACATGAAGGTAATTAAGCAGTATTATTGTTTTTAAATACTTTTATTATAAAAAGAATCTCAAGTACAAAATGTATTGTTTACGGAAGACTGTAAATCATGTCTTATGATGACACGGACAGCAACATGCTTAGGAGGTGTTTTAATTAGACAAAAATGTAAAGAAGCTAGTTCTGCATGATTGTCTGATGAAGGTGAAGTCCTCCGACGAAACATGTCAGGAAATAGAGCAGTACTAGCTTCTTTAAATGTGTGTCTTATCAAAAGAACCTTCTAAGCATTAAACATAAGAAAACAAAACTAACTTTATTTAATACCAACATAAACAGTCTACAGTGCATCTAGAAAGTTTTCAACTGGCTACAGCTTTGTTCCAAAATGTATTTGAATGTTGTCTTATCAATCCACTTACAGTACAACATCCTATTATGACAAAGTAAGTCTTTTAGGATTCTGATGGTCACTCTGACTGAGCTTCCTCTGAGCAAAGGGGAGAACCTTCCAGAATGAAACCATCAGTGTCTAGTTTCCTCCAAAGGTTTGGTTTCACCAGACCACAGACTCAGTTAGTTGTGGTTTAGGACCTGAAGGCTGAAACATTGATAAATGTTGAAAAAGTGAAGGAGGTTGAATCCTCTCTGGATGCACTGGATCTCTGCGTCCCAAAGCTCAAAATATGAAACCAGAGAAAATCAATACAGAACAACAACATGCCTGAGATGGTAATTCAGTTTTACTTTGGACCAATTTAGAAGCGAGAATCTGACCAACTTCTCAAAGGCTCTGTTCGTTTAAGGCAAAAACTTTTTCAAAGTTCCCTAAAAGAGGAATAAAAAAAAAAAACATGCACTCCAAGAATCTTTTAAAAGTTATGTGGCAAAGAATGCATGGGGTTTACTGAAGGACGGAATTTCACCTTAAATTGCAAAGAACTACATGACCATAAAAAACTATAGGAAATCAAGGCATTGCCCCCAGGGGGTAATGTAAGGGTCCTTGAGTTATTTTGCTGTAACAGACAGACAGTCTATATTTTACGAGATAAGCTATGAGTAGATTTTTACAAGATCAGTAAAGCTCAGAAAGAACAAATAACACAGCTTCTTGGCAGAGGTCTGCTCTCTACGAGTGCTCTCAGTAAGAGGAGCAGCACATCAGAACAGTCTGACCTTCTCCGAGCTGTAGTCCTTTCTCCCTCTATTTCAATTTGACAACAACACTCCTGCCTTTTGTCTTACCTGTCTCCCGAATCCCGTCCTTGGTCAGATCCTCCTTTAGTGTCCAGATCTCTAAAACCTGGCATGACCACTTTCCAAATGGTCACCTCTCAAATGGTCACCTCTCAAATGGTCACCTTCCAAATGGTCACCTCTCAAATGGTCACCTCCCAAATGGTAACCTCCCAAATGGTCACCTTCCAAATGGTCACCTCTCAAATGGTCACCTTCCAAATGGTTACCTCTCAAATGGTCACCTTCCAAATGGTCACCTCTCAAATGGTCACCTTCCAAATGGTCACCTCCCAAATGGTCACCTTCCAAATGGTCACCTCCCAAATGGTCACCTTACAAATAGTCACCTTCCAAATGGTCACCTTCCAAATGGTCACCTCCCAAATGGTCACCTTACAAATAGTCACCTTCCAAATGGTCACCTTACAAATAGTCACCTTCCAAATGGTCACCTTCTAAATGGTCACCTCCCAAATGGTCACCTTCCAAATGGTCACCTTCCAAATGGTCACCTCCCAAATGGTCACCTTACAAATAGTCACCTTCCAAATGGTCACCTCCCAAATGGTCACCTTACAAATAGTCACCTTCCAAATGGTCACCTTCCAAATGGTCACCTTCCAAATAGTCACCTTCCAAATGGTCACCTTCCAAATGATCACCTTCCAAATGCAGATGTCTCCAACCTGAGCACTGGACTATGTGTGCATGCTCCCGTCTCTTTCAAAAATTACCCTAAAATTCTCAGGATTGTTTTAAAAGAGGGACTAACAATGTCAATGTGAAACAATAAGTCAAAGGATTCAATTCAACAACAGGTTATTGGAGAACAGATTTCTGCAGGCTGATATGGGGCACAAATCATCCATTTTCACCGCAAAAATATAAGGGTTATTTCTATTCCATTAAAAACCAGACGAGGTAAATAGAGCAGAAACACTAATCCTTCTCCATGTGTGACGTGTCATTCTGTGCCTGCACTGACTCGCATGATTCCTGTTCTCATCCGCTTCTTCACTCTCAAACTCTGTACACTTCAAATGTGAAAATGACTTGAGTTCAAAGTATTGTTTTATTCATGTATGTATGTTTTGTTGTCTCAATGTATTTAAAGCTTAGGTATCTTAACTTTCAAACTCTACAAACTATTGAAGGCAATAATTCCAACTGGAGATGTCAATTTTCTTGAAATTTTACGTAATCATATTTGTTCACAATATTTTACTTTTACAAGAATCTGTTGGGACAAACAGCATGAAATATTTCTGAAAAAATAAGTTTGTTATCGCAGCTTTAAGTGCCTGAGGGTCATGGGCTTCAACAACCATTTGAAAAAGTCAATTTTTTTTAGCTTTAAATGTGAAAAAGTAAATGAAACACTATGGAACCAGAATAGATAGGACAAGCTCTCCCAGCTCAACGTGCCCGATTCCACCTGCAGGTGGATCACTGACTTCCTGACGGACAGGAAGCAGCGAGTGCGTCTGGGGAAGAATGTCTCGGACTCTCGGATTATAAATACAGGAGCCCCACAGGGCTGTGTTCTTTCTCCCCTGCTCTTCTCCCTGTACACCAACCACTGCACCTCCAGCCACGACTCCGTGAAGCTGATCAAGTTCGCGGACGACACCACCCTCATTGGACTCATCTCCAACAACGATGAGTCCGCCTACAGGAGGGAGGTGGACCGGCTGGTGTCCTGGTGCAGTGGTAACAACCTGGAGCTGAACGCCCAGAAGACAGTGGAGATGATTGTGGACTTCAGGAAGAGCACTGTCCCCCCGCCCCCACCCTCCGTGATGGACTCCCCCATCACCTCTGTGGAGTCCTTCCGTTTCCTGGGCACCACCATCACCCAGGACCTCAAGTGGGAGCCGACCATCAGCTCCCTCATCAAGAAGGCCCAGCAGAGGATGTACTTCCTGCGGCAGCTCAGGAAAGCCAAGCTGCCTGCACAGATGTTGGTGCAGTTCTACACGGCCATCATCGAGTCCATCCTCACCTCCTCCATCACCGTGTGGTTCGCTGGAGCCACAGTCAGGGACAAACAGAGACTACAGCGCATTGTGCGCTCTGCAGAGGAAGTGATCGGCCGCAGCCTTCCATCGCTGCAGGACCTGTACGTCGCCCGAGCTCGAGGCCGGGCTGGTCGTATCACAGCCGACCCCTCTCACCCTGCACATGGACTATTCCAACCACTCCCCTCAGGCAGGAGGCTGCGGTCCATCAGGACTAGAACCTCCCGCCACAAGAACAGTTTCTTCCCCTCTGCTGTTGGACTCTTGAACACTTCTTAACCTGTCCCCCCGCCCTTTATAAAGTCACTTTACTGCCCATCATACGTCACTTTACTTCACTGTACTGCTGTCACCTTACATTGTGTGCACCATGTGCACTTGTATATTGTAAATAGTAACTGTAACTCTATTTTAAATTTAAATTTATTCTTTAGAAGTGTTTTTTATTCTTATTTTTATTATCTCTTTTTGACTGTTGCACTGAGCCAAAGCAATTTCCAAGTCTGTGACCTCCCGTTACTTACGTTGGCAATAAAAATGATTCTGATTCTGATTCTGATTCTGAGATAGACAAGAATCCAAATATGTAGACCTTAATGCTGGGATTCCAAACTTTGTTGTTTAATGAATAATACTTTTTGGTTCCCAACAGAAATATTTTATCGCCCAATCCATAAAAAAAAAAATAAGAAGCTGATTGGCTAAGTGGGTGGTCATTTCTTTTCTCACTTCTGAATTAAGCTGATCTAGATCTGACAGAGACCACAAACACATGCATGTGAAGACTACTGATAGAACTTAGATCTTGGAAGAATAGTGATTTTATAAAATAGTTTTTTGTGTTTTGAAAGGTAGGTCCCCCGGCTTAAACAATTTAACGTCCACTCCTTGAAAAAAGCTATGGTATTCTTTTCTTCTTTTTTTTCCTAACATGTAGGAGCACTAATATTGCAAATAAGTTGTTTTTAGGTTGTCGTATTTTGGGTTTTTTGAACCCCTAGTTTGTTGAGATGCAGTTTTGATGGTAAAAGTGCCAAATACCAAGTGAGATGCCCCAAAGTGGAAGATTTAAGTTCCAAGCTTCAAGTAGATATAGTGACTCAAAGGGTTGAAAAACTTAAATACTTTGAATTCAAGCCAAGCCATGTTCTGCTTCCCCTCTCCCTCATCACGTGTCCTCTTTCCGCAGCTGACGTTCACCGAAGCCATGCGAAACAAGGCGCGTCTGTCCATCACAGGGAGTGTGGGGGAGAACGGGCGCGTCCTGACTCCGGACTGTCCCAAAGCTGTGCACGCGGGCCCCGGCTCCCTGCGACAGCCCGGCCTCGCGGTGCTCTCCTCTGGACTGCCCTGAAAACCAAAAACACCAGCCGTGCCTTAACTCGACACCACACGCCGACATTCTGCAGACGGATACATACAGTGCAGCTCTGGACGAGGGAAGCGGGAGCCCAGTGCTGTGAAGGGGGAGCGGGATTGTGCAACACGAGTGCAATATGTTTGGAAGATTGGTCTTACTGTTCCCAAGCGATAATGATTACGGCATTTGTGGATATAATTTTCTTGGATTGAAAGATAGATACGGAGGAATTCTGTTGACCAATGCTTAATGTTAGTGATTGAAGTTAGGGATGCATCGATACAATACTGGCATCGGACATAATGTGAGTTAATAGGAGCCGGAGCAAGTTGGAGCATGACTTTGTCCATGAGCACTTCCCTATTGGGCTTGGTTCTTGGATAGGTTGGGTATCGGTTTAATGATATCGGTTCTGGTGTTATCTTAGGCCTTTACTTAGCCTGTTTACTGGCTGATATTTGCACAGAATGTCATAGCAAGGTTCAAGGTTAATCTTTTTTGTCCACAAAGATATATTTGTTTTGGGATTACAGTGCTCAAGGACAAAAACTTACAAGGCACTCTCTGCATTAGGACAGTCGCCCCGTCTGCCCAATACAACACAGGAATATACAGTAGGACAAGGTAGAAGAGGTCCCAGTATGGACCCCTGTGGTGCGCCGCAGGTCAGGGCCATATGATCTGAGACACAGTTTCCAATCTCCATAAAGTACTTCCTGTCTTCAAGGTATGACTTAGGACGGTGCCAGGGACACCAACCCAGTCCTCTCGTCTCTGTAAGAGTATTTGTTAGAGCAGATTTAACTTTTACTGAGAGAGCAGTTCTATTGTTACTTACACATGCTAGTTTCTAACACGATTGAATGGATTTTTAATAAGTTAGCAATTGTTTTAGAGGAGAGAAGCGCTATTTTCACTCCCTTCTCTGGTGTTTGGTATCGGCAGATTTCAAAGACAAAGTATCGGAATCCGAAAAGCTGGATCGGTGCATCCCTAATGTACCTTGTAGCAGCCTTATTTCTTTGCCCATTAGATGGTAAAGTTTTCTCTTAAATTTGAGGTGAAAGAGACAAAACATGTAGCCCTGAAAAGTTAAGATATAGAAGACAAAAATCAATAACAGAAATGAATTAAAGAAAACAAACTTGGGGAAACGTTTGAAGGATTCAGGAGCTAATGAGCAATTACTAACTACTATTAATAGTACAATTAATAACTACTTAAGGTTTAACATGGAAATCATACTTATATCACATACAACCTTAAAGGAGACATAACATGGACATTCATACATGCCCTGGCTTCTCTGACCTCCCCAAATAATATTATGAAATTTAGATTTTTATTATCCTGTAAAACATGATTGCTCTTTTTACTAAAAGGAAGGGCCTAACTTGACCTGAAGGAGCATAGTATTTGATGGGACCACATTTCATCTGACATCATATAAATCATTATTATTAGGACTTGTTTGTTTTACCATAATTTTCTTAAGTGCTGTTTATTCCAGAGGGTCGTCTTGTTTGGGCCGGAAAGACAAAACTCCACTTCTAACACACATAAACATCAGACTGTTTGAAAAAATACCCCAATAACTCAACATTGCGCATTTCTTGCAATACCCAGAGTAGTGGACTACACCACCTGTGAATGAAAACAAGCCTAAACCAGTATTTGGCAGATGTGCCGTGGGCCAGATCAGACTGCTTGTAGAATGTGGAATGAGCTTGCTTTATGAAATCCTTTGAAATTATCTGTTTGGATTTTCAGAAATTTAAAATAAGAAGCTGTGAGGTGTTATGTCTCCTTTAATCACACAAGCTCAAACAGAGTATTTTTCTGTTGTTATTTGAAGAAGCATTGAACACATTTGATACAACCGTTCCACGTTTAGAGATTTTCTGCTGTTAGCTGCTCAAATGAATTTCTGTAATATTACTTAAGACCGCAATGGCAACAAATCAGCTGCTTAAAGAAAGGCCCTTGAATAACTTTGTCCTGAATGAGCCTGGAATAGTTTCTGGCAGGTTCTATGTCAGAGTTGCTTGCAGTGGTCTCCTGTGTACTTCCACCCAGAGCTGTATTTAAGCATATCTCCCGAAAAACACATTGCACACCGTCATATCACTCCTCCTGCTGCCATTGACTTCTTTTGGGGAAAAACGGAAATGGAGTCGGGGACGATCAACAGGAGAAAACTTTGCCGACTTTTTTCCCTCACGCTTGCCTGCTGTGTATTTTTACTTCCGGGGAAAAGAACGACAGCGACACGCCAAGCAGCACAGACCTGGAACACGAAACCGGAAAATGCGAGAGAGCAGAGAAAGTCGTTAAAAAAATGAAAGAGACACTAGTGAAGTTCGAACTTTTGACAGCGCCTTATTACGACTAATATTGTTTCCACCATTTTCACGGTTGTCTTCATGAGATATATGAATTGCCTGCAAGGACCGATACAGGTAAACGAACCATTATAGAAGACCAGAATACTGTAAGCGTGGACTGTGGGAAAACTGCGATTATTTACAGTCGACTCTTCATCGGGGGAAAATGGTAATGCTTTTGAAGTTAAAGGGACCTCATATTAAGCAGCAACTAGAGTGGTGATAGATAGCAAACAATCCAATCAAAAGTAGCTGAAATTATCACAACAAATTTGGCCTATACTTTGAAATAGCAACAGAGACATAATCATTCAGCACAATTTTAGTTTCCCATTAATATGAAGTCCCAAGAGAAATAAAAGAGGGGGAAGAAAACAATGCTTTCTTAATACAAACGATGTAATTATTATGAATATGAAAATGATTTCTCTCAACCAGTGGGGTCATCAGCCAATTCAAAACAGGAGAAACCTCAGTCTACCCCGGATACATATAGAAAACACACTTTTGGTATACAATAGCGTTTTAACACACTAATAAAGACACATGCAGATATCAGCTATACCTAATAGTGCATCTCGAGGAAATTATAAAACATTTTCCAGCTATGTTCACGCCCGCATCAGAAACGGCCGGATTGAATTGTTGATATGCTTTTTTTTTTACAGTTTACTTTGCTGGATGAATGCCACGTCTTTTTACATTCACACAGACTGACAATGTTTTCTTTGGCCCGTCTTAAAATATCCAAGACATGGCCGATCCAGCCTGGAGCAGTTGCGCACATAAATGGCCAGTTGGTGCTTTCTCTCACGTATAACGAAATGAATGGACAAATGATTAGGATGACTGGCCAGGCTCCACATGACAAGATCATAAAAGTAACTGCTTCTGTCGTTGTACAGATCTTGCTGGACAAAAAGCGGGTACTTTTTTACCTAAAATCCTGCAGCCTATATAGCGAATGCCCCAGAGTGTGTGTATTTATTTTGTTAGAGCTCCCCCTGGTGTGCAAGAAGGGATTTGGACACAGCTCTATCTTCTGTCGATAACCTTGCACACATTGAGCTTCCCGGTGTGTTTATGTGAACAGTAGAGAGAGACACATAAGGCCTGTGTATGCATGGCCTTTATTATTTTTGATTTCATCGAGTTATAGTCAGAATGTTATTGTGAAAATAGATTGGATTTACCAGAGTTTTGCTCCATCAGCAGCTGGTTAGTAACAAAATGTACTTTCTTTTGAAATGTAGATGGTGCGGTTTTTATACAGAGGCCCTCAATAGTCCAGCAAGTCCTGTAAATGTTCTTTTTGATCATTTTTGCAGCAAATTTGTTGACATTGTTGATTCTGACACGGCAAGTTTTCCATGCGGTTTGAACGTAGCTGGTGTCACAGTATTGCATTCATATTTGCTTTCTATTAGGCAATGTAGTGAGAAAACTTGAGATCCACTGGTACCGCCTGCACTCGTAGTTTTTCTGATTCGGGGTGGTGACGGCGGGGCTCCTTTGAGATATATACTGACAGCTTGCTTTTTAAAACTGTTGTAAATACCTGCGTAGCAAAACACATGTCTTTTTTAATCATCTTAGATAACAAACCATTGCAATAATGAGTATAAAAGAAAATGCCACTTGTAATTAAGATTGAAACTTTTTATAAATCTACATATTATATCTATAATACAAATGAATATATATCTATACATCTATAGAGAGCTATAGAAAACATTGCTCAATGATTGTCAGAGGCCATGGCATACATTCTGTTCAATGGCCGTTTTTTGATAACTTGAGAATCCACTTGGTCTTCGTATGTCCCACTCATCACTATGGGGATATTATTGAAGCAAAACATTAAGTGTACGTGTGAAATAAGAGCTGAGGGCATCTTTAAGTGGATGTCAGTTACTTTTAAAACTGTGAAAGGAAAGTGAAAGAGAGAGCATGATAAGCACTGGTTACCCCCTCTCGCCCTGCAGCTTCCTGATTGGTCATAATTACAATTTTAAACCATCGTCATAGTCTTAACTCTTCTCCTGTACATTTTACTGGTCGTAGTTAAGGTTATGGACCAGTTTAAAGGGATTAAGAAATCCTTTATCCGTCCCATATTTCAGAAATATTATTGTCGGAAAATACATGGTCATAAATGTAAATTATTTTAAAATTCAAAATTCAATACAAGTTGCTGACATCACCTTTAAAACGTAGTATAAAAGCTATTGTCCAGTCTACCCAAACTGTAATGGTCTATTTGGACGTTAGAGGGCAGTAAAACCTCTTCACAGCACATGACGCTAATGTATGCTGCTGAGTGTGTTGCTATGGAGACATCATTGATTTATGGTGGTTCCAAATGCAAACGAAAGCATTGCACATTGTGTGTTGCTCTTAGGTGCAATCCTTTAGCCTGAAATTCAAAAGCCACATTTTTTTGCAGAGGAAAAATATAAATACATGACTTAAAACTTGTGTGAGTTTCCAAACCAGACACAAGCAAGCTTTACTTCACACGTTTACAATCATGTTTAGGTATTTTTTGTGGGTTTTTTTTTTGCCTCTGTGATATCCCCATACGGTCACTGAATGTTCATCCACGCTCACACGGACGCACAGACGAAAAACACACACCTTGTTGCATAGTTTCTAAACAGGGTCGGCACATTTAGGCCTTTAGTTAAAAAATGACACCGTTATTTTTGTCACGTTTACATCTACAGAGCGGACGGGCCACTGTGACTACTACACCTCTTGGATACAGCGCTGGCGATATATTTGTACTGCATTTGATATTGCCAGACAAGATTGAAATCCGCTTGAAGAGGTCAAAACCAAAGTGGAATTTTTGTGTCATGCCATTGGATTTATAAAGAGAGATAGAGAGAGGAAAAAAAGTCCCCTGCTGCATTTGTTGGTGAAATTGAATATTTTTTTATATATTCTTCATGGATTGCGACACTTACACACAAACAAGAAACTGTGTCTTCTGTTTACCTTCCATTTTCAACGTTGAATTTTTTTTTTGGGTCTCCACTTTGCACCAACAAATATCAGCAAGCCCTGTGATGCAATACAACATCTGCTCTACAGTTTTATATCCCGTCATATTTGGAGAGAAAAAAGAAAAAGCATTGCGTTTTGTTCAAAGAGAAAATCCTGGTAATGCTGGTTCCAGTCCGGTCGTTTTTACGTTGGCACCTCCAGCACAGAAAATGCAGTCGCTGTCACACACTCTTGTCTCGTTTATTTCTTTATTTGTTTATAGATTTCTTTCCATTTGGTTTGTTTTTTCTAGTAAAAACATCAACGAACCTTGAGTTTCCTGTGTGGTTATTTCATCTGCTGCATACGTAAAGGTCTGTTACTTTCTAATTGTGAAGTTGACTTTTTCTTGAATGCAGAGGGTTAGGGTGCAGAAGTTAGACCCGCCCCCACAGGGACCTGATTGGACGCAATGACCATAGGCCCCTTGTCGTCTCACTATACTCCTCCAGCAAATTCAACTGGTGATGCTTAATTCAAGGTGGGGAAGACTATGAAAAATATCTACTTTACACGATACTACAATATACAATTGACGTTGCAGACATCACCTTTAACAGCATGAGGGAGTTTTGTATGAAATATATGCCATTTGCTTGATATATTTCTCAAATTCTATCTTGTATTTATTTTACTCAAAGTACAGACTTGACTTCAAACTTAGACTTTTTTCTGTGCGTGTGAGAAGGAACTCCAAAAAGGAGTTCTATACTTTGATAATGTTAGTAATATTATGTACATACATTCAGCTGTTTTGTAAAGTCATACTTCAACTTTGTGCAATATAATGATTGCTTTATGCTTCAGCTGCATTTATGTTAAAGTACATCCTAACTTCACAAAACAAGACCTGTTCACAGAACTTTCATCTTCTTTCAAGTACAGTAACACTTTTTTATTAGTACATGTGTCCATGTATGACAATACTTTATATGTATTGTCCATACATGTGTGAGCATCAACAAACAGGAACAGGAAGAAACATCCTGTAAATCCTGTCCTGAGTGAGATTACAAGAATAATTTGTATTTCTATACTGAGTTTTTATAACCTTACAATTTCCGCAGGGTCGCTGAACAGCTTATTTCTGTCATAAAAAGTTAGTAATTACTTACTTATTTATTTATAAAGCACATTGTTACAGACCAAGGTCACCCAAAGCTCTAGTGCCAGAAACGTGCCTATGGGACAAGTTCTGCAAATTAGCTCTGGCTAAGCACCATGATGCATGCATCAGAATACTGTAAGACAGTTTGTTTATCTTTTCTCTATCAGTCCCATAGATCCATGATCAGTCCCTGCACAAATAAACTAAACAGAAAAGAAAAAAAAAACACAAGTCCATTGTAAGGCTTGTAAAGTTGATATCACACCTTAATTAGTTAATCATCTGTAGGTCCAATCTGAAGGTGGTTCATTCTTTTACCTGACATTGACTTCAGTTGAATCAGATTAAATAACACTTACACAGACAGATGTGATTTTCACAGATTGAATCACATATATTCAAAAGTTTAGATATAGAAAAAGCAAACTGTCAAGTATACAAGAGAAACAGGTTAAACTAAAGGAAAAATCCCCTTGGTATGGGTGTTATCCTGTCTTGAGTGAGGACCATCTCCTCTGAGGGAGTTAAAGCTTTGTATAAATGGTGTTATGAAGGATCCACAGGGTGCTGAGTCTAAATGGTGAGAATAAAAAGCCAACATCTGTCTCATGGAGAGCGTACAGGTCAATCAGGCTGAGGACGTCCAGCTCTCAGCAGGCCAGGCTTAGGATTTCCAATCTTGTCATAGGTTAGAGGGACCATAGGCCAAAGTCTTTCTATGGCCCTAAGCCCATCGCTGGAGTAAAGAGTCCTTCTCCCATCTTGGCAGAAAGATGAATGTTTCCTCCCCGCAGGTGCTATTCTTTGTGCGCGAAGGTGAAACCGGAAAGAAAGATATTGGCGTAAATCACCTCACTCACACACATGTACCTGGAGGTCTTATTCTGGCATGACATTTAACATGACACAAGAAAACAGAAAAAAACAGTGCAATCACATCAAAATCTGTACATTTGTGACGGGACTTAATAAATAAATTGCAAATACATAACTTGCAGATGAGACAGTTACTCTGACATTGGGAAAAGAGGTCATTTTCATCTTCCTTTACCATATCTAAATTATTCTCATTCCTAAATATGTGAAGATAAATATATCATTTGAACGGTATAGTGCATAACCCATGATTAAACTGCACTACTGTACCGCATGGGACGATTATACTTTAGTCTATTTTAACACACAGTTCTTAAGTCTTTTGATGCTCTCTGCTGCACTCACAAACTGGGACAATTCACTTGAACTTAACCAGCAATTACAGAGTTAAATCCCCCTTTGTGACGGATCATTTGAGCTGCTGTCTCCAGTCCACCGAGACCTCACGCTTCTACGGCAGAGAACCACATCACATGGATTTGCCATGTTTCCTCTCTCACACAACCACACACACACACACACACACACACACACGCTCTTATCCACCCCGCTGAGTTATTACTGACAAGAATTTCCCCAAAGCCCGAGCTAAATGATAAATCTGAAGAATCCCTTTTTAACCTTGAGTCTTTATGTGTAAATGATGTCAGATGCAGACAGGGTACCCATGGAGCCTCCGCATTCAAAACTCCATTGGAATTATAACAAGAAAATGTATTTAAAAAAAATCATTTGTATTAAAAAACTTGTTGTAAGCCTTTTTTTCATATATACTGTTTGGTCTATATTATTATCTCCAATTAAATTTCGTCCCAATTAAGGGTACTCAAATTTGTAACTTTTGGCCTGGTCACATCTTTAGATAAGCTTGTTCAGAAAAACAGAGGACCACCTTCACTCAGCCAATGAGCTCTCAGCCTAAAGCGTCAAAGTGTGACTCACATGGCTCTTTCTTAGCTTATGCTTAGCTTAAGTATGCAATAGATATACTTTGATTTTCTCAAAACAATTTGGTTTCACAAGTCTTCTGCTGGGACTCACAACTTGTAATATTTCTGCAAAAAGGTTATGCACTCCAAGAACTTAATTTGCATGATCAAACCTGGCGGTATATCATTTTCATAACCACATCTTGTTTTCAATAGAATTTTAGCATTAACAGCTTATGCTAAGCAACATTGGCCAAATGGGTAACACGGGCTCATCATGGGCAGCTTGTTATTTTTAGTCAGTTATTTTGTTTTTAGTTGTTCCTTTCAGATGCAGGAGGCTCAAACGTCATTTTAGACATACAGTATATTAACATTTAAGATCTATGGACCCATGGCTCTTATCATTGCATTTCCTGTTTGATTCTCTGATCTGTCGTTGGCATATCCACGACTCGGTAAACTAATCCCATACGACTGCTGTTATGTGGCGCTGTACAAAAATAAGCTGAATTGGATTGAGTAAGGGCCGCAGATAAGATACCCACCTCAATGTCTTTGATGGAGTCCACCTGGGTCCATCGTGTCTTAATCGGGCTGAAACTGGGCTGCTGTTTGTGGTTTTGGGGGAACCCTGCAGGCCAAATCCAGTCGGGGAATGCGGGGCCCTCATTGGCGTGCTTGCAGGGGGTCCTTCGCTTCCATAACAGGCGAGGGAAAGAAACATAAGTCTTCATGAGCTGCTTGACGCTGCGCTGAGATGATGTAACAGAGCAGACAGGCTTCAAACATCGCACCGTTTTATGATATTTGATTCTAAAAAGTAGGACTTCTTCACAGTCTAACATTATTCAAATTGTATGAGGAAGAACAAAAACATATTTCTTTTGTCAATGATTTAAACAGATCATAAAACATATATCATTGGACCTCTGGAGACAGCTCGTTATTCCAATTGCTGAAAACTTCACATTCAGCCAATATTATTTCTCCTAAAAAATCCACTCTGGGAATGTGTGAAAGTCACATTTTATTCGAAAAATCCAAAACATAACAAACTTTTCTGTTCTACAACATATAAATTTCAACACTCACACATTCGAACACACACACGTTCACACAGATTCAACATTCAAGCACACATACAATATTTTAAAAAGCAAAAATAAATTCAAAACATTAGCTGCATATATCCATTTAGTAATGTCTGGCATGCTCCCCATCACATCATTGTCATAAAGTATTACATCAAATTCATTTCACTTTGACAATAAAACATTTACAGACTGGACCACTCGTGTAAACACTGGACACAAAGGCAAACAACAGAGCACAATATAATCTATCCATAACTCCCCATAATACTCCTTTAAACTCTTCGGGGTGTGCTTTCATATAGAGTAATTGACAAAATAGAGCTTCCTTTGTAATGGAGTGAATGCAATTAGATATGCAACATTAATCGTTCATAAATAATGTACTATGGCTCTTTTCGGCCACTATGATAAATAGAGGTGCAACGGTTCATCACTGATCCGTGATCCGTTCGGTTCAACGTCTTCGGTTCGGTACAGACGTGATCCGCGGTTTGATTTATGAAAAAAAAGTTGTGCGCACGTTGTTCAGTCCACACACAGCGCGGTCATTGCGAGCGGAGGAACGGAGGAGCTTGAAAGCCCTGCGTCATTTAAATCCCCAGTATGAGAGCATTTTGTCTTCACTGTAACTACACTGATAATTAATATTCGACAAAACTGTCACGATGTGTAAGCACTGTGGCACAAGAAAGACATGAGTGAAAAAAGCGTCTCAACGACCACCTATTGTCGCGGCATTTAAGCAGCTCCTTTACGCACAGTCAGACCGGGCTAAAGTCAACTCTCCCGCGCATCCTCAGCTGCGCTCACGACTGACGCTTGGACGTCCCGCGGAACCTATAATAGATCCATGAGCGGAACCGCTCAGTTCATCACCGCAGACTGGGAGATGAAAAGTCTGGCGCTGCAGACACGCCCCCTCTACGACAGTCACACAGTCACACTGTCACACAGCGCAGGTACTGACACAAGCAGCGGAGGAATGGAAGACAAAGGCCCAGTACTAATATCCCAGTCACAACTGATAATGCCAAAAATTAAATAAATGCAGTGAATGAGGCTGGGCCCAGAATGGACCCCCTCCTTGGGAGAATCAGGAAGGTGGTGTAATATATGAGGGTAAATATCCTCATAAAGTGCCTTCTTATGTTGCACTTTGTGTTGTTTTTCATTAATTATGTTAAATAGACATAATTGGATGGATGGAATATGCCTTCCATCCATCCATCCATTTCCTTCCTCTTAATTCATTTCTAGGGCAGGTGGGGGCAGTCAGAGCAGGTGCCGAGTCCACATGAGCTGTGTTTATTAAAAAGACACCACTTTTTTTTAGAAAAATGAACCGAAAAATGAACCGAACCGTGGCCTCTGAACCGAGGTACGAACCGAACCGTGATTTTTTCAAACCGTTGCACCCCTAATGATAAATAATGTCCTCTGCTCTTTGTTTTGGTCAGAGCTGCAGTATATAAATTACAATAGATACGTTCTCTATCTTTCCAACTTTTCAGGCTCATCATAAAAACTCTTTTTAAGTGCTCTGAGTTTATTTCCACACACTCTACTTTTCTGTTCTTTTTTTAACAAATGTAATCATAACATTTTGTAAACTCCCATGAAAATAACTCTCTGAATGTTGGCAGAGATAAGTCCCTGCAGTGCAGTGATGAACGGAATGGAATGGTAGTGAAAATGCACCGATCCATTTCAAAAGCGTCTCAAAACATGCATTAAATCACACAATATTATCTATCACCAAATCATATCATAAAAACAATATAGCCTGCAACACCATGGACTGGCGATGTCCAATGCTAATGAACTCTGTGCATGTTGCTAATGACTTCAAGCTCTCATAGTGTATGGAACTCAATAACATCTTGGTATTTCGTCCGGGCTGAGGTAAATATTCACATTTTGTTGCTGTTTCTGTACTCTGATTTTCAATTAAAGAGTCACAATCATGTTATGACTAGAAACATAAGACGGCATGGACAATGCTAACCCGCTAGCTCAATGAAGCCCAATAGGGAAGTGCTCTTGGAAAGTTTGCTCCAACTCAGTCAAGCACCAATTGACTACATTGAAAGGTAAACTCTGCTAGCTGAACATGATCCTAACATGATCCTGGTGTTTAAATTGCAATAATGTAAATGATAAAGTAAACCCAGATAAGAGCCAAAACAACTGACCAATCAAGAACCCTCTATTGCCGAATTCAGCTTCAGTTCATGATTGGCGTGAGCGGGACCAGACTGGCTTTGTAAACTCGTCCGAATGCTACCAACAACATTCTCATACAATTGCCTCCACATTCTTGCTCGAATAGCCTCTTCGAGCTAGCTTTAATTAACCTTATCCGCATTAAGGCTAACAGTATGACGTCAACGCTTGGTCAGTCCACTCCTAATAGAGGTCTATGGTTAATAGCAGTTAATCGGTTGTGGGTAAGGTTGGAAAATGGTAAGATGGTAAGTCAAAGGCTTGTATGGGCCTCAAAGGGGGCCACTAAATGTGAATATGTGGCACTGTTAAAAACCCTCTGTATTACATGTGACTTTAATGAGCCTGGTCTGGTGGCCCTGGAGATGCTTAGGCAGCTGGGTGACAGAGACCAAAGGCGCCTCTAGATATCAAACAACTCTGAAAAACATGAGTTACAGAAGTAAGTTATCGGTTAGCTTGCAACAGGACGAAAAAAACCAGGATTTTAGAGAGTCCCGATAGCTTATCCTTCGGTCAGTGGTTCTGGTGGTCTATATGTAGCTGCATTCTCTCCTTCTCCACATGGAGGCGCTCTCTCTCGATCTGCAGTCTCCGCGACTCGAACTTGAAGAACTGCAGTCTCTCCTTTTCCAGCTGAAGCCGCTCCTGGTCCAGCCTCATCCTCTCCGCCTCCAGATCCACCAGCGACAGCCAGCCTCTGCCCTCTTTCCCCTCCCCGAGCGGCCCGTCCGGATTGGAGGATGTGGAGGATGTGGGCGGGCCCTGTTGCGGCGGCAGGCTGAGGGACGAGTCGACGTGCTCTGATTGGTTGATGAGCATCAGCCTGAGTCTCTCCCTCTCCACATGCAGCCTCTCCTTCTCCAGCTGCAGCCTCTCTTGTTCGGTTTTGCTTTGACGGAGGCGTTCCTTCTCCACCACCAGACGCTCCTTCTCCACCGCCAGGCGCTCGGACTCGATGGCCAAACGCTGCTTTTCCACCTCCAGCCTCTGCTTCTCCACCGCCACCAAGATCCCGCCAGGCTCCATGCTGTCGCTCAGGGCGTTCCCGGGCAGGGCGTACCCCAGCAGGCTGTTGAGGGTCACGTCCCGGTTCGTGGAGGTAGTTGAGGTGGGGCCCTTGGAGGAGCTGAGGAGGCCCTGGTCACTGCTGGAGTAGATTTCAGCAGAGTGACCCTCTCCACGAGACTCCATATCGCTGAGCAGGGAGGGGATGTCGTCATCGTCTATCTCCCCGTCGCCCACGTCCCCCTCGCAGTCCAGCTGAAGACACAGAGACAAAGTTTAAAGTTTTTAGTTACTGTTACAGTTTTCTAGGTTGTAGAGTAGTTCAATTCCATTTTTTTCTATAGCCGTTAATCACAACAGTAGTTATTTTAGAGGACTTTACGAACATTCTCTGATCAGTGTTGATTTGCCAACACAGATTAGAGAATCAAACAGTTCAAACACAGGAAATGCAATGATAAAAAATGCATCACCACTGTCCTTAGACCCTTCTGCATTAGCAAGGAATAACAGCATACTACATATTTGTATGATGATAAATAAATATACAGAGTAGAGCATCAGTCTCCTTATTTCATATTTACAAAGGTCAACAGTCATACTGTATATTTTAAAACAGCAATCATATTTTTTCAAGAGGCTTTTCTGCAACAATGCAGTTCATGTGATGCAGTCAGGACTCCATCTACTGGGCCAACAGGAATATACAGGTGTTGGCAGAAACCATTCTGTCTTCTACATTTGTAAACCACACATGTTATCTCTTCACCTTATTTTGGTAATGTAAACTTGTATTATCCCCATAGGGAAATCTGTCCTCTGCATTTGACCCATCTGACTTCTCTCAGTGCAGTACCCAGGGACCCATCTCCAGATGTTGATGTTCTTGGTCAGGAGACTGGAGCTGGAGGATTACCTATTGTGTGAATGTGCGTGCTGATGGGTGGTAGGGGAAACCCACAGCGCCCGGAGGAAACCCACCCAGACACTGACTATCATGGGAATTGAACTCGCAAATTATTATAGTGCCGCAGAGATTTCAGGGGAGCCCCAGCAGGTAGGAGCCTCTGGCAGTGGCTGTAAGTATATTAGTAGTGGAGGAAACCAAAACCACCAGAAGAAACCTTTGCAGACATGAGGAAAACACGCAAAATCCACTCAGAAACCCAGGAGCTTCTGTCTGTGAGGCAAGAGTGCTAACGACTTGGCCGCTGTGTTTTCCAAAGCTGCTGCTGTTTTAGATTAGATATTTAGATACTTATAACACAATAACACCAATCAGAAGGACCTAATCAAAAGAGTGAATAATAATGGCCCTTAGGCTCCATAATGCAGGAGCATAATCAGTATCGATGTCTCTTTCATCACTGGCCCTTCAGACGTTCATTAAAGTCATTATCACATTGGCCTTTGTCTAATAAGCGAGCAGGGTGAAAGGAAATACAGTTAATCATTGTTTACCCTCATGCATGCAATCTTTAATGTTTAGTCAAGAGATGAGGTTTGTGGGGTGGATATGGGTCAAATGGGACAGTTAACTGTGGATTCATAAATTGTATTTACAATACAGTTTACAGTATGTTCAATTTAATATTGAAACATAGTTATAACTGTAGAAAGTAGAGATTTAAACAATATTGGTTCTGTGGGTGTGATAGCTCCTGGGGCGTGGTAACCTACAATACAAGACACCAGTGAAGTACGTAGAATGACATAAACATTTCAGTTCTGAGCTAAGGACGCATTCATATAATAACATAGAGGCACATTTACGTTAGTATCTATAACCATGTACTTTTAACACAAATATTAATCTAGTCCCAAAGGGACAGTATTCCATTGTAAATGCATGAAAGATTTGAATTGTTATTTTCTTAGGTTCGATTTCAGGAATTATATTCGAAGGAAGGGAGTAGGTGTCAAGTTCAAGAATCAAAAAGAAAATACCAGAGACAAAAGGTCTAAACCAGGATTAAAGAGGCAGAGGAGGATGAGGAGATGGAAATAGGAGGATTGCACAACTTTGTTTCAAAGTTTGCTCTTGGAACAAACAAACACACACACACACACACACACACACACGCACACGCACACGCACACACACACGCACACGCACACGCACACACACACGCACACACACACACACACACACAAATCAGTGTACAAGGCACCATTTCAAACGAAGATTTGAAAGATGTCCCATGTTGCACATATTCACTCTCTCTTGAAAACACTACGTACCCTGTATTCACAGACGTCCTCTTCCATCTTGACACCCAGAGGTGCTATCATGGCCTGGCCGCCCTGATCCCCCAGGCTGAGCTCTGACCAGTCGCAGTGGGTGTCTTTGGGCAGTGCAGACAGGTCCAACAGCTGGTCCCAGGACGAGGTGAGGGACGCAGCCTCTGGAGAAGATGCTTCATATTCAGACTTCAGTGTGAGCGAGGAGGAAGAGGAGGAGGACAGGGACAGTTCGGCCTGGAGCTGTTTCCGTTTCATCAGGGAACGCCAGTCCAGATAACGCCGCTTTACCTGAAGCAAAAAAAAGAGAAAACAGGTGAAGAGAAGTATGAAGAAGGACATACCCTCCCTACGCTCTGGAACACACTGCCCTGGGACAAACACACATAATTCTTTAAAAAAGCAGCTCAGGCATTTTTGTCTGGACTGGCTTTTGGTTGAACGTCAAGATGGATCCCCTCTTCTTTTTATTGCACTCTGAAAAGCACTTTGTGATTTGCATCTGTGAAATAATAATAATGTTTTACTTACTTACTTGTGGACACTATGTTGAAGCTAATAGTGGAATAACTAATGTGATTAGGCTCAGGATATGTTACACTTTATATTCCCCATAGGGAAATATGTGGTCCCCATTTGACCTAACCCATCCAATGGAAATGCATATGTAATTATGTTGGGGCATCACAGTGGGGCAGTGGTAAACGCTCGCTTCCAGAGCCCGATGGGGCTTTAGGTGTTAGTAAGTTTTCCCTGTGTCAGTGTAGGAGTCCTCTGGGTGCTACGGTTTGCAATGTTTTTAGTGGAAGGGGAAACATAACACATGTAAGTAAGTAAGTCAACTTTATGGCATTAAGGGCGACAGTAGCTCAGTTGGTAGAGCATTGGCCTTAAGCCCAGAAGGTCGTGGGTTCAATTCCCACCTCTGCACCTTCTCCACCGACTCCCACTGATGACTGCTGTCGTTGTGTCCTTGGGCAAGACACTTAACCCCACTTTGCCCAAAGCTCCCACTGAAAGATCAAGGCTATGCTCACACTCAGAGAGCAGCCGTCCTCCTGTGGACTCACCACCTGCAGAGGGTCAGTGAGGGGCTGGTGCTATGAGACTTGGGTGGCATCTCTGACTGCCACCCCCCTGACCCAGAAATGGATTAAAGGGTAGAAAATGGATGGATGGATGGATTTATTAATGGTAATAAGTTTATATGGATGGCTACAATGGCATATCATACCTCACTTTAAGGGTCTGAAGAAAACACGGTTGTCATTTAATTTATTCTAAATTTTTAACTATGCAGAACTAACTATTACAGTTTTAGGCTAAAAACATTATTGGCCTAACAGTCAACAATTACCTATTACGTACACATGTGTAATAGGTGTGAATGAAATCTGTGCCTCCTGTGTCAGGTGATCCTGCTTTAGATCCAAGTATGTGGAGTGAACTAAAATGTCTACAACAATTAGAAAAGTGCTTTGTGACTGACTGTGGAAGGCGCTATACATTAAAGCTGAAATATAATTATTTACTTACAACACATGCACAGTGGTATATTGTAGCACTCACTTCAGCTGCAGTTCGGAGCTCTCCTTCACCAAGTGAGTTGACTCCTCGGGCAACCTCCTCCCATGCCTGTCTCTTCAGCTCATTGATGGCGGTGTTCTTTTGGCACACACAATACAAGGGGACATAACATCTCTTTATTATGGGCTGCATGATTATATTATATGATATTATACTGTTTGTGTGTGGTTTACCTGCTGTCTGGAAAACAGGACATTGCTCCTCTTGTGGATTTCTCGGATGAGAGTCTGTGTCTCTCTCACACTGTAATTACTTTTTCTCTTTCTTTTAAGATGCTTAACTTGCAGGAAATCCAGCTTGGCAGCAAAGAGCCAGTTCCAGGTAGGAGAATGAGGCGGCAGCAAATGGTGCTCACAAGCCAGTGGTGGATTTCGAGGTAAGATTGTGTTTGTTAATCACCAAGGAGGAAAAGCCCAAAGAAGTCATGCAGGCCACATGAAACCACTGCTTGTGTGAAGGAATGTGTTCAAAATGGCTATTGCAGGCAGATGTGACATTAGGCACGGGTGGAAAGGCAGAATAATCTGAGGGGGGAATAATCATAATTAGAAGTGGCACACATCGCATCCAATTGAGAAATGACATTTGTGTGTAGTAGAGTGAATCAATGAGAAACATGCTTTATGCATTACTATAATATCTTCAGACCAACGTGTACTTGGTGCCGTGAAAAGGAAATGATGTTATTACAACACGGTTAAAGATGCGATCGAATCTTCTTCGTGTATCCCTGTTTATCCACGACAAGAAATCGACTATCGTGTTAATTGCATGTGGCTGTTATTTGCAGGTGAAGGTATGGTGTTTTTTTTTTTTTTTGGTGTGAGAAATGACAGAGAAAAATGCAGGCGTGAAAGCACTCACCTCACTCACCGTAGGTTTACCGCAATCAAAACATCGTAGTAGCAAGGCAATCTCAATGCCGCCTCTTTTGGTACCAGGGAATATTTAGCTTTCCGAATGTTGTATGGTATTTTTAAAATTGAATCAACACATAAATATGTAAATACGCACTGTTTGTTATATACCACTTCTAGAATACAAAAACAAAGCATTTATAGGGTTTTTATGCGTTCTCTCTGATCTTTCGTCGAATCAGTTCTCTCAATAGTACAGTTGTAGAATAATAGTATATAATCCTACTTCAATGGGAGTACTTGAAGGCATCATGAGTGTCGCACTACTAGAATCACTGTGATTGGTGGATCCAGCACCGCGCCCACGGTGACGCAGGCTGACGCTCTTCCGGGTTTGTCCGCCTCAATCACACATGTCTGACAATGACACGGGCATGTTATGATAACAGTCATATTGACGGTACACCGCAGACTCACGCGGCGAGCAGAGACGAGCGCACTGCATTATTATTGTAGTATTACATCGTTTAACGTACAGGAAGGGTCTCCGCTGTGACAACATGAGCGCAGGTGAGGAGAGCTGAGGGCACATGGGCTCCGTGCGCTGGGCTTTCCGCTGTGGCTCCTGGACACCGACCCGGGCTGAGTGGCTCTTTGCTGCTCGATGCATCCAGCCCGAAGAGAAGGACAGGATCGGCCAGTTTGTATTCACCAAAGATGCCAAGTCCGCCATGGTTAGTTCACCCAGACTGTGGACACTGTTGACATACACCTTTAGTAAAGTTTAGGTGCTGTAATGTAAAGTTAGAAACTGTTTTGTGTCATAAAGTATCATAATGTGACCAATTTTAGTCACTTTCTAGCATCTTTTTATTCTTATTGCAGATATTTTGCAATAAGAATAAAATGTTGCCATAGTGTTGCACATATTTTTGCACTTAAAGATGGCCACAAATGACAATAATGTAACTACTATCCATCTAACTTGACACTACTTTGGTATATCACTGATTTCCACACGGATTCTGCCACATCATTCGTTTATTTATTTTCAGACAAAAGTGAAAAGGGGATGACCCCCCTCCCTCAGCCAACCAGCTGTCAGCCCAAAGTCGGGGCAAAGTATGCAAAAGTTTTCTTCAAATAAGAAAAGTTAGATACCCCTTCTGAACAATATTTAAGAAAAATACAGATTTGAGTTTCTGTCGATATCCTTAGTGTGTTGGTCCATTAAAATCCTTCAGTGTGGGACAGCTGATGTATTGATGCTGTGCGGTGTGTTTCAGGCCGGCAGGTTGCTGCTCAGGAAGTTTGTTTGTGAGAAGATGACACTACCCTGGTCCCACTTCAGACTGGAGCGCTCTCCAAGAGGAAAGCCTTATCTCCCAACACAACCACAAGTAAACTATCTTCTCATTTATTCAAACACTACAACAGGACTTACTACTTCTACTTAATGCATGTTACTTACTTTGCACACAAAGTGTAAGGAAAGGCAAGTTTATTTATATTCATACACAAGGCAATTCAAAGTGCTGAACAAAATAAGATAGCATTAAAATCATAAATAATCACAGAACATTAAATAGAAAGATAAAAATATAAAATCCCTCAGTTGTAGCACAGCTAAACAGAACTGTCTTTAACCTGGTTTTAAACATTGTCAGAGAGGAGGCCTGTCTCACATCCTCAGGAAGACTGTTCCAGATTTTAGCAGCATGAATCTGAAAAGCAGTCTCCCCATGTTTAGTTCTGACTCTGGACACTAACAGGAGTCCAGTCCCTGTGCTCCTCAGAGTCCCAGCAGGAGTCCAGTCCCTGTGCTCCTCAGAGTCCCAGCAGGAGGCCAGTCCCTGTGCTCCTCAGAGTCCCAGCAGGAGTCCAGTCCCTGTGCTCCGCAGAGTCCCAGCAGGAGTCCAGTCCCTGTGCTCCGCAGAGTCCCAGCAGGAGGCCAGTCCCTGTGCTCCTCAGAGTCCCAGCAGGAGTCCAGTCCCTGTGCTCCTCAGAGTCCCAGCAGGAGTCCAGTCCCTGTGCTCCTCAGAGTCCCAGCAGGAGGCCAGTCCCTGTGCTCCTCAGAGTCCCAGCAGGAGGCCAGTCCCTGTGCTCCTCAGAGTCCCAGCAGAAGGCCAGTCCCTGTGCTCCTCAGAGTCCGGGCTGGTTCATATGGGACTAACATGTCACTAATATATTTTGGTGCGAGGCCATGGAGAGACTTGTAACAAGCAGAGCTGTTTTAAAGTCTATTCTCTGAGCCACAGGAAGCCAGTGCAGAGACCTGAGGACTGGACTAATGTGGTCGTACTTCCTGGTTCTAGTCAGGACTAATGTGGTCGTACTTCCTGGTTCTAGTCAGGACTAATGTGGTCGTACTTCCTGGTTCTAGTCAGGACTAATGTGGTCGTACTTCCTGGTTCTAGTCAGGACTAATGTGGTCGTACTTCCTGGTTCTAGTCAGGACTAATGTGGTCGTACTTCCTGGTTCTAGTCAGGACTAATGTGGTCGTACTTCCTGGTTCTAGTCAGGACTAATGTGGTCGTACTTCCTGGTTCTAGTCAGGACTAATGTGGTCGTACTTCCTGGTTCTAGTCAGGACTAATGTGGTCGTACTTCCTGGTTCTAGTCAGGACTCGAGCTGCTGCATTTTGAATGTACTGCAGCTGTTTTACAGCCTGTTTGGACAGACCTGTGAGCAGGCCATTGCAGTAGTCTAACCTACTGGAGACAAATGCATGGATAAGAATCTCCAAGTCTGCTTTAGACACTATGTTTTTGATCCTGGAAATGTTTTTTAGATGGTAAAAAGCTGCTGATGTTACTGATTTGATGTGGCTATTAAAATTTAAGTCTGAGTCCAGTATTACCCCTAGATTTCTGACCTTGTTTGAAGGTTTTTAGGGAGACATATTATTTCAACGTTGTATGAAATAATATGTTTTATGTAGCATTTTATTATTATTTTTATTGTTACTTGTATATGCACATTTGTTAGCTTGATTTTCTTTTATAACTAGTTTATTACTCTTTGATTTATCCGTTACAACACCTGGATGTCCAAGCCATGTTCTGTCTATAGAGAGAAAGCCAACATGAAATAAGTCTTGTCTCTAAAGTTTGTGTTGCTTTTATTCTTTTGTCCAGGACGGCCCTGTGTCCCCCACCTGGAGTTTTAACTTGTCACATCAAGGAGACTTTGCAGTGCTCGCAGCACAGCAGGGGTGCCAGGTCGGGGTTGACATCATGAAGACCGTGATGCCTGGTAATCATTACTATGGAATTACTTGCCCTTTTTAAACTTGTAATACCGTTATTGTCCACATGATGTCAGTCTTGTCTTATGAAATGATGGCCTGTTGGATGGCACAGTTTTGCTGCTGTTGGTATTTTTCTATGTGGGTGACGTTCTAAATCTGAGCAAATTAATTATTCTGAGGAGCTATTTGAGACGCCGCTCTTTAAATCTTATTGTAACGTTATATTTTCTTGACTTGAAAATAATTTTTACGTCAAACGGTTGTATTTTTTTTTTGCATTTTTATGTCCTGTGGTTGTTGCAGGCAGCAGCTCTGTGCCGGAGTTTTTCCGCATCATGACTCGTCAGTTTACCCCGTACGAGTGGAGCGTCATCCAATCAGCCGGCTCAGAACACCAGCAGCTCGCCTCTTTCTACCGACACTGGGTAACCAAGGCAACCACAGTAGCCTGTAGTCACACTGCGCGACTGCTCGGCTGTGCCCCGCATGTGGTAGTCTAAAAGGGAAAAAACAGGTCTCTCTAGAATTACATGACTTTAAAAAGCTTTTGTTCACCCCAATTTCTTCAGAGCGGTAATTAAGTGTGGCTGCTGTGACAGTGAGCGGCGCAGAGACGTCACACTCTGATCTCATCATCGCACCGTTGACTAATGGAAGAACGCAACGGTTGCCATGGCGATTAGGCTTGTAATACAGTTATTGTTGTCCATTGGCTGAGTCAGTTTTTGCCAGTCACACACGCACACAAACACCTTTATCCTCTTTGTGTATCCACTGTCTGACATGTTTTCCCATCTGCTCTACTTTTGTATAATCACTCATTTGTGTGAAATATGTTCAGCCGACCATCTCCATTCTCTGTATTTAGGCCTAATCTTATATTTCATTATGTAATTGTCTCCTGTTCCACATAGGCCCTCAAGGAGAGCTTCATTAAAGCCATCGGAACCGGGCTGGGATTCAACCTGCAGCGGGTGGAGTTTCATTTATCATCTGAACCACTCACACAGGACCCGCCAGCGAGTCTAACCACAATGCACCTGGACGAGGAGGAGCAGGGCGACTGGCTGTTCGAGGTAATGTGCGAAAATGTGCTATCCCCAGAGGTCCGAATGAGGAGTTCCCGAAGATAAGATCCACTGCTGAAGGCCATGTTTTGTAGTTTTAAGAAGGACATTCTGGTGTCGAGCTTTACAAAGTGGACACGCATGAAGGACTAAAGCCTGGAAACAATGGAATAATCTCAAAAAGTCACTGGTCTCCTGGGAAGTCTGCGCCATGTCCTTCTGCCGGATTTAGAGGAAAAGAAAAAAAGCGGCTTATTCTTCACTTCAAATGTGCTTAAAGTTCCAGTAAAAACCTAAAGCTGCGGCACTTTTTGTATCATAAACACATTTGTGTTTGTCCCAAGAGTCTTGATTAGTGAACAAATCAGACCACGACATGCTGTCCGTATCGCATTATAAAACATTTTAGCTGATTGCCTGTGTGATGGCTGGCACTCTCCTGTTCACTGCAAAAGTTGGTGTAAAGATGTGAGAGAGACCAAACTAGTGATAGAACCAGTTATGAGCTATGTTTTGATGGCTTCAGTTATATGCACTCCAGCTTTCAGTAGCCATTCTGCACATTTGGATATTTTACCCCAATACAATGATCACATAAAACACAAGTTACGGACAGTAGGAATGAGGAGCACACAACATGAGATAAATGATTAAGAACTCTATACTGAAATATATAAAATCTGCAATGCTAATAAAAAGAAGCAGTATAAAATCTCTATTGAGCTTAATACGGTATGACCATTTCCTTGCTATCCTTGTACACCATATCATGACCGAAGCTTCGTAGCCACACAACAAGGTTTAGCAACATTCTATTCGCAAGACTATTTCGGGAAACTTTAGTTCGAAGTGGCTTGTGCTCCTCCCCGGATCAGTGCACTCGCGGCGGCTGGCCCTTGGGAAAGCGGAATGACTCACAGGAGGCCATTGGGAGACATCCGCCCAGGAGATCCTGATGGGAGCCCGCCTGAAGTGGCCCTCCATTAGAGGTGTGCGGCTCTCTGTCCGCACACCTCTAGAATCAGCCGCCGCGCTCCTCCGTTCCCTTTTCATGCTCCTCTCCTCGGCCATCTCGGCGCCACTCCTGCCTTTGATCTGTTCATATAGATTATCCTTTTTCGTCTCCACTTCCCCAAGTCTGTCTGCCACAGAACAAGGGCGACTACAAGAGGAGGGTCAGTCTTTACACACTTCTCCTTTGGCGTACTATACACATGACTTTGTACTGGAACACTCGATGCAAACTGACTGTGTTTTGAGCTTTTAACCGCGTTACAACATTGTTCCATCATCAAAAACAGACCCGGAGTTGTTTTTAGATCCACCCTTCTGGTGTAACTTTGCTCCTTCTGTTTAAAAAGCTCCTGTGTCTTTTAAAACAAATGTATCGGCCATAAATTTGTTTTGACAATTTCTTAGGCGAAATGACAGACTTCACAATTCAGCTTCTCCCTCTGGTGGTAGCATAGGGAGTTACAGGTGGGAAGCATTTTTTACCCTTCATTCTCATTTCACCATAAATATTGAGATATTTATAAACATTCTAAAACATGAAAGGACAAATTAAATATTCTCATTATCATTTTTGATAGCCAAAAATATTGCGGGATATTCTTTTAGTTTACTCGACTTCAGAGGCAATCATTCACTGCACGAGTTAGATATTTCTCCTTCGTGGTGTGTTCTAAGCTTCTGGGGGCCAGCTGTACAGTGATGGTGGTTATTACAGCGATATAGGGGTCATTTCTGTTCGCTGCGTGAGAGAGACCGGCATGAGGCGAATTGTCGGTGTTGAAGTTGGAACAGCTGATGCAGCTGATTTGTAAGGGCGCTGTGGTGGAAGTCCAGTTGTTACTTGTTTTCTTTTCGAGGGGGGTTCAAAAATGTGATGTGAAACAGAAAAGGTGGAATCCTGAAACATTACAGATGGAGAAAGAGGGCCACTAAAATCTATAAACGAAATAAAGAAATAAAAAACTAATGTATAGAAAGTGTCCTAATGCTGCAAGCTTCATTCATTATGTTGAGCAATATCACAATTTAGAAGAATGCTCAGTTAAAACAGAAAAAGAAAATTGCCATAAATGGTGGGATCAAATTCTTATTGCCTTCATCATTGGAAATAAATTCTCATTATTAGACTTTTTTTAGTTTCTGTGTGACTGACGAATTCTTTGTATTGTCTGTATTTGTTGTGTCTTTGTCCCTTTTGCCCTTGCTTTGTCTTTCTGTGGTTTGTCTGTCTTGATTTGTCTTGTCCTTGAATAAAATAAAAAATGTCCTTGATTTAAAACCTTTTAGAAACCTAAATTGCTGTGTTTGTCCAGGAGTGTCTGCTTGATGAGGACCACCATGTCGCCGTGGCTCTGGGTCCAGGGTCTCCGGTAAGGGACACTTGCACTTCTGTTTTCAAAAATCAGCTCCACACTCATGCCCCCAACCGTCTGGTGTTTTTCCAGCCCTCACCTGCGCCCCTCGCCCCGCCCCGCGCCTTCACCCTGCTGTCCTTCTCGGAGCTGACAAGCCTGGCGTCCCCCCTGACAGACGAGGACCCTTCCTACTGGGAGAGCTTCAGCACCAAGGCCGAGGGTCCGCAGAGACGCAGAGACGGGCTGTGACAAGCCTCAGACAGGGCGTCGTGCTCAGGCTAACACACCTCTCTCTCAAAGTGCCGGTGTCCAAAAATAGTCTGACAAGGAGACTGCTTCTCATTCTGCTCCACTCGTGCTCAGACAAAGCATCACAGCCTCCTCTCTGGGGACTGGGAGAAACTCTGGCAACTGGCGGGCTCGAAATAGAACGGGTCTGCATCCGCTCGCTATGCAGTGATGTGTTCTCGTTTTATTTCAAAAGAGTAATGTGGTTGAACGATGGGATTGATTGCGGTTTTGTTTTGAGCTCAGATTTGGAGTTCCAATTCTAATCTAATCCAAGTTTGTACAGACAATCAATCACTTATCACATAAGGCGTCAAGTTTGTATGATATAAAATGTCAAGTGAATGAAATATGTAAGCATCTTTGAGGGGACAAATTTAGTTTAACCTAACAGTGAAAAATATCTTGTGACACAATATGCACGGTAATGAGAAAGATTAATTTTGTATTGTTGCTTGAAAATATTTTTGAGGAATCTATTTCTGAATAATTGACCAATCAAGTCAAATTGAGAAATGTTTTGTGGCTTTTTCTGGATTTTATTATTTATTGACCCCAGAGAGAGTGTACATGGCATTAGTTGTAGGGGAAACTGGAGCCCCTGGAGGAAAATGACGTAGGTGAAATCCTGCTAACTCCACAAGGAAAGGCCCTGTTCTGACTGGGATTCGAACCCGGGACCTTCTTGCTGTGAAAAAAAAATGAAATTAAAACATTCATCAATACCTGTCATTCTCATTATTATTATTTGTTATATGTTGAAATAGTCAATATTATGGATTTTAACCAAAGGCAGGAAGTGACCGATGACTTTGATAATCCCACACTGATTCCAACCCGTCTCTTACGTCCTCTTTCTTCTCGTTGGTAAAATAAATGGCTCCGTGGAAAGGTGTGTAATTGTTTGAACTGTGTTGCCCTCACAGAGTTGGAGCCCGGCTGACCCCTCGGTACCACCTGAGACCTGCTCGTACAAATAATACATCCTAATGTCGCTTCAAATGGAATTACCGTGTTTTCCTCCCACTGTACTTTTGTGAGCCTCTGTTAGATGTTTATGGTCACTTTATTTTTTTCTGGTCTTTGCCACAAAAAACCACCTGTTCTTTCTACATGCATAAAAATAACAATTTAATATAACATTGCACTGTGTATAATTAAATCTCAATCTTTAATGCAACTCAATCACAAAAGAGAAAGTATGCTTTAAAATATGGCGTAAATAAAAAATAGCATATCCATATCGAGACAGCCAACAACTAGAAAACTAAAATAATACAAGGCACAATTATAAATAACTATCAAATATGATATATTTTGAATACTACTATTAATAATAAAACACTTAACTTTTAGTTTTAGGATAATAATAATTTGTTATAATTTTCCAAATTATAACAAAGAACCGCCCTCTCCACTCTTTCAACAGAACTCTCTGGTCTAATTGGGCGAGCAGGTGTCACCAGTGAGGACCAATAGTCTTGATTATCCACCTGGAAGTAGAAAGTCCTCCAATATACCTTTAACTTCAGTCTAATTTAACAAAGAAAATACATTTTAAAATAATGATAGGGCTGCTACTGGAGCACATGAATATTTATTTTGACCCTGCACAACACATATTTTCCACATATATGAAGATAGTAGACAAATAAGTACATGGTTCAAAAAAAGGGGTGAATGAGGTAAATGCTTTTTTTTTTATTTCAACCCCCTTCACACATTCCACACAGTACGCAACAACACACACATACACAATCGGACAACACACAGGCAACACATGAGATCACTTGTGGGGTAGTTTTGTCCCAAAGTTTCATATTTAACATACATATACCTGTATTTCCCCATTCATTCTGATGGGCCCTTGCCTTTGGTCGGCCCCCTGTATAATCTGGCTGTGATGGTCCTCTGTCCTGCGTAGACCAGTGGGTCCCAGGTGCAGGGTGGTGTCCATGGTGATGCAGCTGCTGGTCCGGACAGGTGAATCGATTTAGCGCGGCTCCCTCTCTCATCCATAAACTGTAATGAACTGTTTCCACGGACAGCCGTCCATCACGGCGGCCCCAAGCACAAACAAATCACTCTTTAAAGTTTACTTCATAGATTTTCACTTTCAATTGCTCCGGTTTTCCCCCTCTGCCCCCAGTCATATCCCCCCTCTGCTTCACATGGCCACACATGGAGTCAGAATATGTACTTATAGTTCTTAAAGCAGTGGAGGAGATATGACAGCGTCGTGTGGAAAGCTAAAATAAACATCTAATTTCACGGTGCTCATGCCAAGTTTCGCATGGATCGAAGAGCATCGGTTTTTCTAGCTGCAGGAAATGGGTATTTTAAGGCATCTTGGTTAGACTTTTATACTGGCTTTGTTTGCACTGCTGAAAGTTTCTGGATATTTTTAAGAAGCAGCTGTGTCAAAAGGTCTTTAACGGCACATTGTTCTTGCAGTTAAGTAAGTAAATCATTCATGCTCTAGGGGTGAAGCGCTGACAGACAAAATCAGTGCTTGGTTCTCAATTGGTGGTACACTTTCTCATTTTTATAGCTTTTTAACATTTTGATCATTTCAGCTGGAATTAAAGTGCATGAAAAAGAAGATTATATCTACTTTGACTATATTTAAGAACTCTTTTCTCCCTGTTGCTGGTAATCTTGTTGTGTATTTATTGCTTCCTTGTGTACATGACATGTGTATGTCTATCTGCTGCTGTGTATGTATGTGCATGTCTATCTGCTGCTGTGTATGTATGTGCATGTCTATCTGCTGCTGTGTATGTATGTGCATGTCTATCTGCTGCTGTGTATGTATGTGTATGTCCATCTGCTGCTGTGTATGTATGTGCATGTCTATCTGCTGCTGTGTATGTATGTGTATGTCCATCTGCTGCTGTGTATGTATGTGCATGTCTATCTGCTGCTGTGTATGTATGTGCATGTCTATCTGCTGCTGTGTATGTATGTGTATGTCCATCTGCTGCTGTGTATGTATGTGCATGTCTATCTGCTGCTGTGTATGTATGTGCATGTCTATCTGCTGCTGTGTATGTATGTGTATGTCCATCTGCTGCTGTGTATGTATGTGCATGTCTATCTGCTGCTGTGTATGTATGTGTATGTCCATCTGCTGCTGTGTATGTATGTGCATGTCTATCTGCTGCTGTGTATGTATGTGCATGTCTATCTGCTGCTGTGTATGTATGTGTATGTCCATCTGCTGCTGTGTATGTATGTGTATGTCTATCTGCTGCTGTGTATGTATGTGTATGTCTATCTGCTGCTGTGTATGTATGTGTATGTCCATCTGCTGCTGTGTATGTATGTGCATGTCTATCTGCTGCTGTGTATGTATGTGTATGTCTATCTGCTGCTGTGTATGTATGTGTATGTCCATCTGCTGCTGTGTATGTATGTGTATGTCTTTCTGCTGCTGTGTATGTATGTGTATGTCTATCTGCTGCTGTGTATGTATGTGTATGTCCATCTGCTGCTGTGTATGTATGTGCATGTCTATCTGCTGCTGTGTATGTATGTGTATGTCTTTCTGCTGCTGTGTATGTATGTGTATGTCTATCTGCTGCTGTGTATGTATGTGTATGTCTTTCTGCTGCTGTGTATGTATGTGTATGTCTATCTGCTGCTGTGTATGTATGTGTATGTCTTTCTGCTGCTGTGTATGTATGTGTATGTCCATCTGCTGCTGTGTATGTATGTGTATGTCTATCTGCTGCTGTGTATGTATGTGTATGTCTTTCTGCTGCTGTGTATGTATGTGTATGTCTATCTGCTGCTGTGTATGTATGTGTATGTCTATCTGCTGCTGTGTATGTATGTGTATGTCTTTCTGCTGCTGGATAATAAAGACAGTACCTTAAACCCCTTGAACCCTTGATTCAAATACATTGTGACTGCCTAAACACAGGATTTGCAAAAACATATTTGCTTATTCCAAATGAGAATTGCCTGCTTTAGTTTTTGTTTATTTAGCAAACCTATTCCATTAAAACGTGGGCAACTTCTTTTGCTTGCTCTTCCATAAATCTAATGTAATCTGAGTTTAGTCCGTCGTGTGGAGCAGTCCTGTTTAGATCTGTAGTCTTCGCTGATGCCCAGAACTGTGCACTGTGTCACACATGCCTCCAGTTTGATTGTTCTCTTGCTCTTCTTTAAACCCTGATGTGACTCACAGACAGTTCTGGGTTCCAAAAGCAGCCTGAGCAAAAGCAGTGGGCTGTGAGAACAAACCACCACCATTGTACTGTGACTGGCTCCTGGCCCACATTTAACCCCTTCTCCGCCTCTCTCCTCCTGCATAATGGCTATTTATTTACCCATCTCTAGACTCAAAAATCAGTTATTAATACAAACACACACACACACACACACACACAGGCCCACACTTGTGAAATGTCGGCTTCAGAAGGCACTGTATTTTCTCGTTCTGGTGATGCTGCTTCTGTCCAGAGAGATGATGTTGCATTGATCAGAGTGCTCTATAACTTGCAATTGTTCGCAATTTTATCAAAAATGTATGTCCCCAAAAAGCATGAGTCAATGAGAGAGGGTTGACTGTTATGAGACACAAAAACAGTTTCTAGATGGGTCACAATTACATCAATTATAAAGATATTTTGCTTTGAACAGATTTGCCTTGACAAGTCAGCAGAAAATGTTTCACTTTAAACTCTACAACTGTTTGCACCGAGTATAAGAACAATCTCCATCATCATCATCATCATAATGTTTTTGCTTTTTTTAAGCATTGTACATTGCTGGGCACAATTCATTAAAGTCTCCAAAGTTCTATAGTTTACCTTTCTTTTGAAGATGTGCAATATTGGAATAATATGAAATCAACCAGGCTTGCTTTACTTATCTAACAATTGACTTTTGTTATTTCATTGAAAATCCTGAACCCTTTAGAACAGGGGTGTCCAAACTTTTAGAGTGGGGCTGCTTTGAGGTACAGCCTGTCCATGTTGTTGGACGATACTTTGGGTTCGCCAGACATAGGGCCACATCACACCCCACAGAGGGTCACGAATGGTCCGCAGGCCAGAAGTTGGACATGCTTGATTTAGAAGCATGATTTGGCACAATGTTGATGGATTGTCTGAATATCGTCATCGAACTACAAAACAACAAAAATGTCTTGTCTCCTGATGTCTTGACTCCAATGACTTCTGATTGGTTGGCTGTAACAAACAACCCTGGACTTACTGTGTGATATCAGATCATCCCACTTATTATATCATGTAATATTTTAACATGCTGCTTTGTCCACCCTCTTCAAAACATGTTTAACTACTTTTTTGTTTTCACAGGTTTGAAATAAATACATAAAAATATGCATAGTGTATCGCTGTGTTTTTCAATGAGGAAGTGACATCAGTGGAAAACTACAGTCCAGCGATTTACCTTTTATTTCAAAACAACTATTCCTTTGTGAATATTCAGTTGTCCTGTACTCACACACACACTGTTAGCTAGTATTTATTCATTTTCACATTTCACAGAGCGAGGTCCCACAAAGCGCTTCACAAATTTGGAGAATATCGATCATAGATTGTACATATCCACATGTTCCACACAACGCCTCAACAGTGTATTAGTTGGCCCTGAGCCCTGGCCTGCAATAGTGCCTGATACTCCAGCCCCAGTCTGTGTTTGTGCAGATGGCTGCGAACACACACACACACACACACACACACACACACACACACACACACACACACACACACACACACACACACACACACACACACACACACACACACACACACACACACACACACACACACACACACACACACTCACACACACTCACACATTAGTACAGCTGGCTGCCTGGACGTGGCCCACTTATATATGGAAATGGGGCAGACGAGCCTCAGCGCTTGTTGAATGTGCATGTGTTTTTAAGCACAGCTGTCTGTCTGTAGATCACAATTCATTTGAGAAATTTATTTATAACCAGCCCATTTCAAATCACCAACAGTTTTGTTTGCACATCCTTCCTGTAGCTACTTTACCTCCTAATCCGATATATTCAAATTTTCTCCTCTCTTTTCAATCGATTGTATTTTTCGTCTTGCCCAAGGACAAAACAGCAGAAGTTGATATGAAAGCTCTAATCACTGAGTCACGCTGAAATGTCTGCGGTTCCTGAGTGTGCCCTTGAGCAGCGATCTTAAACAGACAAAAACAAACATTATGATAATTCAAATTCGCCCCCCCCCCCCCCCCCCCCCCCCCGACAACACGTCACCGTCACACATGCAGCACGAAGAGTTGCGCGCCTCGACAACACGGCCACTCGATCAGTATTCACGGTTTGATTTGTAATTAGTATAAAGCATAATTTGGAGCAGCTTATGGTTAATTACTGTAATGACCTGTGTGATGCAAATGGGACTATAAATAACGGCGTCGATCAGCGGGTGCTTGCGCTGAAGCCAGATTACTCACAAATCTGTTGGTGTATGTAGCCGGCCACGCGCAGTGACATAACCAAATTTAGACTAATGTTGCGCTGGATAATAATACAAGGATTAGACGCAGGCGCACAGTCTGGGCGCATCGATTGTGATGGAAAATAATCACAGCGGCGGTGTGGCGGGTTCGGACAGAGTCTGGGCGATTGGTAATGGCAACACAGGGGAAGATGTTTTTTTTATATTGGAGCAGGGACCAGATCTGGTTGATGGTATAACAATAGACGCTTATACAGAAGTTTGGAAGGCTTTATGGCAAAACACAACATCAGAAGTCCATGCAAAACTTTTGGAAGGGGGGCGCTGTGGTGGCGACTGGCAGAGGAGCGTCTTGAGTAGGGACAGACTGTTTTTGTCAGTGGGGGCAGGTCCCGGCTTAGAAAGGGTCTATGAGCAGTTGCACTGACATGCTTGTAATCTGACTCCTTGCCGGTGGGGGTGTACCCGGAAACAGAATTATCCAATGAATTCTTATGGCCCCTTTTTTCCTCTCGAAAAACAGCTTTACAGACCTGGTCTAAAAGTTGGCTCTTGGCTCAGCGTACGTTCCAGATGCTGTCAATTCTGAGAGGAGTTTTTATTTTGGACCAGTCTAGTTTGGCCGCTGTGGACTTTTGAATGCATTAGTTAAATGAATAGGGCTCTTGCCGGCTAACGCTTGCGCAAAAAAGTTTTTTTCACATTTTCCTGTGGGGCCACTCGCAGTCATTTTAAAAAAGACTGCGGAGATAGGTCAGTAAATGTTTACGGTCTATGGCTTTTACGTATTTGTTGTCTCCAGCACTCCCCCCCTCCTTTGATCTCCATAACATGCCATGTTGAATTTACGAATTTACCACATCTCTGACAGCATGCGTAAGCTTCTCAATGCCGTTTAAAGTCAGGGTAATAAAAACATTTCTGTCAGACTGACGTTATCTTCATGGAGACAGATTCTCACCAGCAGAAAAAGAAGCAATGATGGTAGGTACTCGGTTTGGGCAAAAGCATTCAAAAAGCAAACATGTGTATTTATGTGTTTTTTTGTCCAACATGAATGTTCCTGAGTTAGCCATGAAGGCAACTATAACTAGAACACGCACTCGGAGAGCCCATACCCCGCCAAAACCACAGATTGTTCATGTTAATGTGGTTTTCCTACCATCAAAAATCATTTACATTTCATCAAACTCTGTCCAGGTCTAGTAGTTTTTGTATAATCCTGCCTTCAGACTATAACAGACAGACACACACACACACACACACACACACACCATAAACACACAGACCACAAACACACACACACACATGTGCACCACGCACTCACACACCTCAAACATACACACACATAAACACACAGAACACAAATAAATACACACGCATCCTAACACGCTGCACACAAACACACACACATTCTAACACGCCGCGCACACACACACATACACACGCACCATAAACACACACACCACAAACACACATACTACATCCTAACAAACCAATCACAAACACACACACACTCACACACACACATCCTAACACACTACACACACACACACACTCACACACACACATCCTAACACACTACACGCACACACACACACACTCACACACACACACATCCTAACACACTACACACACACACACACACTCACACACACACATCCTAACACACTACACACACACACACACGCACACACACACATCCTAACACACTACACACACACACACACGCGCACACACATGCAAACACACCACACACATACACATACATTCACACACACACACACACACACGGAAAGACGATCACATTTCCCCGTGGCTTGGAAACAAAATACAAACATAGTGATTAAAATGGAGGCACTAATTGAGGAGGGACGAATGAAGCACAATTGGTGAAGCTAATACATGCACAGAAGCTATCGGCTTTCGTGGAATGTAATTTTCCTTAGAACATGTATTAGAATATCACTTCTACTGTTGCATAACGAGCATTTGATTAGCTTGTCTGACTCATTCCATATTTCAGCAGCCACCGAGCTCAAAGCCCAGACATTAGAAGCAGATGAAACTGCAGCGGTGATGAGGCTGGTGTGTCCTGTTTGACAGCTCTGCCAGTGACATCAAAGCACAGCGCTCCCTTCAGATGAACAGCCAGTTATGTGTCCATCACGCATTCTGGGCTGAATATGTTTAACCAGCCTCTATCCTCCAGCCTGTGTCCTCCAGCCTCTTTCCTCTATCCTCCAGCCTGTGTCCTCCAGCCTCTAGCCTCCAGCCTCTATCCTCCAGCCTCTGTCCTCCAGCCTCTGTCCTCTATCCTCTATCCTCCAGCCTCTATCCTCCAGCCTCTGTCCTCCAGCCTCTATCCTCCAGCCTCTATCCTCCAGCCTCTATCCTTCAGCCTCTATCCTCTATCCTCCAGCCTCTATCCTCCAGACTCTGTCCTCCAGCCTCTATCCTCCAGCCTCTATCCTCCAGCCTCTGTCCTCCAGCCTCTGTCCTCCAGCCTCTATCCTCCAGCCTCTATCCTCCAGCCTCTGTCCTACAGCCTCTATCCTCCAGCCTCTATCCTCTATCCTCCAGCCTCTGTCCTCCAGCCTCTGTCCTCCAGCATCTGTCCTCCAGCCTCTATCCTCCAGCCTCTATCCTCCAGCCTCTGTCCTACAGCCTCTATCCTCCAGCCTCTATCCTCTATCCTCCAGCCTCTGTCCTCCAGCCTCTGTCCTCCAGCATCTGTCCTCCAGCCTCTATCCTCCAGCCTCTATCCTCCAGCCTCTGTCCTCCAGCCTCCGTCCTCCAGCCTCTATCCTCCAGCATCTGTCCTCCAGCCTCTATCCTCCAGCCTCTATCCTCCAGCCTCTATCCTCTATCCTCCAGCCTCTGTCCTCCAGCATCTGTCCTCCAGCCTCTATCCTCCAGCCTCTATCCTCTATCCTCTATCCTCCAGCCTCTGTCCTCCAGCCTCTGTCCTCCAGCCTCTATACTTCAGCCTCAATCCTCCAGCCTCTATCCTCCATCCTCTGTCCTCCAGCCTCTATCCTCTATCCTCTATCCTCCAGCCTCTCTCCTCCAGCCTCTGTCCTCCAGCCTCTGTCCTCCAGCCTCTATCCTCCAGCCTCTATCCTCTATCCTCTATCCTCCAGCCTCTATCCTCCAGCCTCTATCCTCCAGCCTCTATCCTCCAGCCTCTATCCTCCAGCCTCTATCCTCCAGCCTCTATCCTCTATCCTCCAGCCTCTATCCTCCAGCCTCTGTCCTCCAGCCTCTGTCCTCCAGCCTCTGTCCTCCAGCCTCTGTCCTCCAGCCTCTGTCCAGCCTCTATCCTCCGGCCTCTATCCTCCAGCCTCTATCCTCCAGCCTCTATCCTCCAGCCTCTGTCCTCCAGCCTCTGTCCTCCCAGCTTCTGTCCTCCAGCCTCTGTCCTCCAGCCTCTGTCCAGCCTCTATCCTCCAGCCTCTATCCTCCAGCCTCTATCCTCCAGCCTCTATCCTCCAGCCTCTTTCCTCCAGCCTCTATCCTCCAGCCTCTGTCCCCTAGCCTCTATCCTCTATCCACCAGCCTCTATCCTCCAGCCTCTATCCTCCAGACTCTGTCCTCCAGCCTCTTTCCTCCAGCCTCTGTCCTCCAGCCTCTATCCTCTATCCTCTATCCTCCAGCCTCTGTCCTCCAGCCTTTGTCCTCCAGCCTCTGTCCTCCAGCCTCTATACTTCAGCCTCAATCCTCCAGCCTCTATCCTCCAGCCTCTGTCCTTCAGCCTCTATCCTCTATCCTCTATCCTCCAGCCTCTGTCCTCCAGCCTCTGTCCTCCAGCCTCTATCCTCCAGCCTCTATCCTCCAGCCTCTATCCTCTATCCTCTATCCTCCAGCCTCTATCCTCCAGCCTCTATCCTCCAGCCTCTATCCTCCAGCCTCTGTCCTCCAACCTCTGTCCTCCAGCCTCTGTCCTCCAGCCTCTGTCCAGCCTCTATCCTCCGGCCTCTATCCTCCAGCCTCTATCCTCCAGCCTCTATCCTCCGGCCTCTATCCTCCAGCCTCTATCCTCCAGCCTCTATCCTCCAGCCGCTGTCCTCCAGCCTCTATCCTCCAGCCTCTATCCTCCAGCCTCTATCCTCTATCCTCTATCCTCCAGCCTCTATCCTCCAGCCTCTATCCTCCAGCCTCTATCCTCCAGCCTCTATCCTCCAGCCTCTGTCCTCCAGCCTCTATCCTCCAGCCTCTGTCCAGCCTCTATCCTCCAGCCTCTATCCTCCAGCCTCTATCCTCCAGCCTCTATCCTCCAGCCTCTTTCCTCCAGCCTCTATCCTCCAGCCTCTATCCTCCAGCCTCTATCCTCCAGCCTCTGTCCTCCAGCCTCTATCCTCCAGCCTCTGTCCAGCCTCTATCCTCCAGCCTCTATCCTCCAGCCTCTATCCTCCACCCTCTATCCTCCAGCCTCTTTCCTCCAGCCTCTATCCTCCAGCCTCTATCCTCCAGCCTCTATCCTCCAGCCTCTGTCCCCTAGCCTCTATCCTCTATCCACCAGCCTCTATCCTCCAGCCTCTATCCTCCAGCCTCTGTCCTCCAGCCTCTTTCCTCCAGCCTCTGTCCTCCAGCCTCTATCCTCTATCCTCTATCCTCCAGCCTCTGTCCTCCAGCCTCTATCCTTCAGCCTCTATCCTCCAGCCTCTATCCTCCAGCCTCTATCCTCCAGCCTCTATCCTCTATCCTCCAGCCTCTATCCTCCAGCCGCTGTCCTCCAGCCTCTATCCTTCAGCCTCTATCCTCCAGCCTCTATCCTCCAGCCTCTATTCTCCAGCCTCTATCCTCCAGCCTCTATCCTCCAGCCTCTATCCTCCAGCCTCTATCCTCCAGCCTCTGTCCTCCAGCCTCTGTCCTCCAGCCTCTATCCTTCAGCCTCTATCCTCCAGCCTCTATCCTCCAGCCTCTATCCTCCAGCCTCTATCCTCCAGCCTCTGTCCTCCAGCCTCTGTCCTCCAGCCTCTGTCCTCCAGCCTCTGTCCTCCAGCCTCTGTCCTCCAGCCTCTATCCTCTATCCTCCAGCCTCTGTCCTCCAGCCTCTATCCTCCAGCCTCTATCCTCCAGCCTCTATCCTCTATCCTCCAGCCTCTATCCTCCAGCCTCTATCCTCCAGCCTCTATCCTCCAGCCTCTGTCCCCTAGCCGCTATCCTCCAGCCTCTGTCCTCCAGCCTCTATCCTCTATCCTCTATCCTCCAGCCTCTGTCCTCCAGCCTCTGTCCTCCAGCCTCTATCCTCCAGCCTCTGTCCTCCAGCCTCTGTCCTCCAGCCTCTATCCTCCAGCCTCTGTCCTCCAGCCTCTGTCCTCCAGCCTCTATCCTCCAGCCTCTGTCCTCCAGCCTCTGTCCTCCAGCCTCTGTCCTCCAGCCTCTGTCCTCCAGCCTCTATCCTCCAGCCTCTGTCCTCCAGCCTCTATCCTCCAGCCTCTGTCCTCCAGCCTCTATCCTCTATCCTCTATCCTCCAGCCTCTGTCCTCCAGCCTCTGTCCTCCAGCCTCTATCCTCCAGCCTCTGTCCTCCAGCCTCTGTCCTCCAGCCTCTATCCTCCAGCCTCTGTCCTCCAGCCTCTGTCCTCCAGCCTCTATCCTCCAGCCTCTGTCCTCCAGCCTCTGTCCTCCAGCCTCTGTCCTCCAGCCTCTGTCCTCCAGCCTCTATCCTCCAGCCTCTATCCTCTATCCTCTATCCTCCAGCCTCTGTCCTCCAGCCTCTGTCCTCCAGCCTCTGTCCTCCAGCCTCTGTCCTCCAGCCTCTGTCCTCCAGCCTCTGTCCTCCAGCCTCTGTCCTCCAGCCTCTGTCCTCCAGCCTCTGTCCTCCAGCCTCTATCCTCCAGCCTCTGTCCTCCAGCCTCTATCCTCCAGCCTCTATCCTCTTTCCTCTATCCTCCAGCCTCTGTCCTCCAGCCTCTATTCTCCAGCCTCTATCCTCTATCCTCTATCCTCCAGCCTCTGTCCTCCAGCCTCTGTCCTCCAGCCTCTGTCCTCCAGCCTCTGTCCTCCAGCCTCTATCCTCCAGCCTCTGTCCTCCAGCCTCTATCCTCCAGCCTCTGTCCTCTATCCTCTATCCTCCAGCCTCTATCCTCTATCCTCCAGCCTCTGTCCTCCAGCCTCTATCCTCCAGCCTCTATCCTCCAGCCTCTGTCTTCCAGCCCCTGTCCTCCAGCCTCTGTGCTGCAGCCTTCCGTCCTCTAACCTACATCGTATATCCTCTCTCGTCTCCTCTCCTCTCCTGTCTTTCCTCTCTCTTCTACTCTTCTGTCTTTCCTCTCTCTATATCCTCTCTCCGCTATATCTTCTCTTCTCTAAATCCTCTCTCCTCTGTATTGTCTATATCAACTGTAGCCACTCTCACCTGTCTATCTTCCTGCAGACTCAGGGAAATCCTGTAGGCCTCAGTGTCTCAAAATTAAAGTTAAACATGACATTTTCCTGAAATACTTCAACACTGACTAAACGTTGAACATGTATTTAGCTGATTACACGTGTATCGGTTGCAGAGCTAGCATTGTGATTTGGTTTTACAGCCGATGAACGTGCTGCTCCTTCTATGCTGTCATGAGTCAATAGACTAAACCCAGATCCATCTAAAATGAAAAAAAATTAAAACTGCTACTAGCTGTAATGTGACGGAAAAAAAAGACACATCTTTAGGATCTGTAGAAGTCAATTCTCGCCTTGGAATCTCATGTCATTGAATCCAAAGTGAAAATGCTGCGATGAAACGAGGGCGAGACCTGTGATTGACAGCTGTCCGTACGCTGACTGTAATGAACTGGCTTCTAAACAGCAATACAGAGCCAACACAAGCAGCTGTCTGATGGATTATTAATACAAATTGAAATAATAAAACATTGCCAGATGGTATGCACGATTTAAACAACTCCAAACTGTCAAATTCCGCTCAACACACTCGTCTACGGCATATATTTGAACGGCTGCTAAATAAAGTTACACGCTGATGATCAAACGCAGTATTCCACATTTGATTTAACAGACCACTTTCAGATTTCTCTCTGGGCCGATGCGCCTGTCTTCTTCCCACATTGTTCTATTTTTGCAGCTCTGTCTCCACACCAGAAAACCTGAGCACTAAAAATGGATCTCTCTGAGGGACGCCTGTGTGACACCGGGCTGACCCTGGCATCCACTTCACAGAATGCATGAAATGACTAAAACTTGACGAGTCTATAATTCACATGGATTTGTTTGCGCATTGACAAAAACACAACATAATCGAAACGCTATTAAGCTGTTCGCACAATAGGTCTCCACCTTGTCAATACTCTTCATAATTCATTTTGCTAAAGGGGCAAAGTTACTAGCGTGAAAACAAGTATTAAACATTTCGAGATGATATAATTATGGACTTCCAGGAGAACTATGTAATTATTTGTTTTATCATTATTATTAGTTTGTTTGACAGGGACATTGTGCATTAATAAACGTGTCTGTAAATGCACCAGAATTAGTAAGTAAGTAATGTTTATGTATATAGCACAATTATACAGACCAAGGTCATCAAGCCGCTTTACAATGTTCAGAGTTCAGATATTGGAATTAGCCCAGTACGCTGTTTTTCATCTGCAGTCCCTGGAACGGTGTACAGTACTCTCCCTAATGATTTAATAACATAAGTCATACCATAAAAAAAATGCAGTAAACTCTAAGTACAGCGGAGAGCAAGAAATACATACATCACATGATAAAAACACAGTTCACAGACAACTAGAGATATTTACAAAGCAATAAGAAAAAGCAGAGATACAATAAAATATAATACAATTTATTCTTGTGTAGCCCTAAATCACAACAGAAGTCATCTCAGAGACTTAACAAAACCAGTGAAATCACCAACACAGATCAGAGAATCAACAGTTAAAACACAAAAAGAATACATAACACATGTTGATAAATGTCATACATGTTGTAGAATGTTAAAGTGTCCTGGATCATCACCACAGTCCATCTAGTTGGACACTAACTGCCCAACAGACCCTCCTGCATCAGAGGAAAAACTCAAAAGTG